>CAMTDV010001632.1:18794935-19994935 GCA_947069175.1 Scalesia atractyloides
GGACCTTATTAAGGAAACCTACTGTTCACCCCATGAGGTTGAGAAAATAGAGACATACTTCTTGTCTCTTTCAATGAAAAACCTAGACTGTCGGAAGTATGTCTCCGATTTCAATTCCCTATCTAGGTTAGTATCCTACCTAATCACCCCTGAATCCAATCGCATTGCGCATTTTATCAATGTATTAGCGCCCGAGATTAAGGGCATGATAAAGGCTGCTCAGCCTAATACCTATAGGTCTGCTGTAGACCTATCTTTCTCTCTCTCACCCTTGATTTTGTAAGGCAGAAGTCAGTTAAGACTGAAACTGACAGAAAAAGAAAGAGAGAAGATAACAACTCCCATAAATTTAGTAAGAAAAATAAAGGGAGATTTGGGTTCAAAGGGAACCAAGGCAAGTCGGCTATGATGCCATTTTGCAAGACTTGCAACCGCAGACACTGGGGACAGTGTAATTCCGATTCACAAGCTAGACCTTGTGGTATTTGTAAAAGGAGAGGGCATAAGACCCTAGATTGTAAAGATCTTAAGGATGTTGTATGCTATATCTGCAATGAAAAAGGGCACATTGCAACTAACTGCCCTACGAATTCAAAGAATAATAATCTGAAGCCTGGAGAGGCCAAGAAGGGGAATGCATGCGCTTTTCGACTGACTGCTAAGGAAGTTGTTAATGACAATAACGTCATAACAGGTACTTTCCCCATTAATGACATTTATGCTAGAGTTCTTTACGATTCGGGTGCGGATAAATCATTTGTTGATCATAAGTTTAGTAAACTGTTAAATTCACCCATAAGAACTCTAGATAAAACTTATGAGATAGAACTTGCCGATGGAACCTTAGAAACTGCTTCTTCCATTCTTGATGGATGCTCTATATCCATTAAGAATCATTCCATCCCTATCTCTCTTTTGCCAATGAAATTGGCAGGGTTCGATGTTGTCTTAGGCATGGATTGGTTATCTTATAACCAAGCCCGTATTGCCTGCGATAAAAAGCTCATCGAAATTAAAACCCCATCTAGTGAAATAATCACCATACCCGGAGACTCGCACTATGGATTGCCAGACAAGGTGTCTTCATTTAAGGCATCCAAGTGTCTGAGGAGAGGTTGTGTCATCTATATGGCACAAGTCACCATAAATGAACCTAAGCCGAACTTTGAAGATCAACCAGTTATCTTGGAGTATCCCGATGTTTTCCCTGAAGAATTACCAGGCCTACCTCCGGAGAGGCAAGTGGAGTTCAGAATTGACATCATACCAGGATCAGCACCCATAACTAGAGCTCCATATAAACTAGCTCCAACTGAAATGAATGAGTTAAGAGTTCAATTGAATGAACTCTTGGAGAAAGAATTTATTCAACCTAGTTCCTCGCCTTGGGGAGCTCCAATCCTCTGCGTTAAGAAGAAAGACGGATCAATGCGGATGTGCATCGACTATCAGGAGTTGAACAAGCTAACAATTAAGAATAGATATCCTCTGCCCATGATTGATGATTTATTCGACCAACTTCAAGGGGCTAGTTACTTTTCTAGGATAGATTTGAGATCAGGATATCATCAACTGAAGGTTAGAAGTGAAGATGTTCCTAAGACAGCCTTCAGGACCCGCTATGGTCATTTTGAGTTCTTGGTGATGCCTTTTGGGCTCACAAATGCACCAGCAGCATTCATGGATCTCATGAATAGAGTCTGCAAGCCATATTTGGATAAGTTTGTCATTGTCTTTATAGACGACATTCTTATCTACTCTCGTAACCAAGCTGATCACGAGAAACATCTTCGGTGTCCTAGAACTGCTAAGGCAAAAGAAGCTTTACGCTAAGTTCTCTAAATATGAATTTTGGCTTAGAGAAGTCCAATTCCTTGGACATATGGTAAGTGAGCATGGTATCCAAGTGGATCCCACCAAAATTGAGGCCATTATGAATTGGGAAGTACCCAAAACTCCATCTGAAATTCGTAGTTTCTTAGGACTGGCTGGTTATTATAGAAGGTTTATTGAGAACTTCTCAAGAATAGCCACTCCTTTGACTACCCTGACCCGTAAAAATGTTAAGTTCGTTTGGGGTCCAAAACAACAAGAATCTTTTGAGATTCTAAAACATAAGTTGAGCAACGCTCCTGTGTTATCTCTACCTGAGGGTATTGAGAATTTTGTTGTTTATGGTGATGCATCACACACCGGTATGGACTGTGTGCTAATACAAAATGGAAAGGTAATTGCCTATGCATCATGACAATTAAAGGTGCATGAAAGGAATTACACCACCCATGATTTGGAATTGGGTGTCGTTGTATTTGCACTAAAGCTATGGAGAGATTACTTGTATGGTACGAAGTGTATTATATACACTGACCATAAAAGTCTACAACACCTGTTCAATCAGAAAGAATTGAACATGCGACAACGCCGTTGGATGAAAACTCTTAATGATTATGATTGCGAGATTCGCTACCATCCCGGCAAGGCAAATGTAGTTGCTGACGCCTTAAGTCGCAAGGAAAGAGTTAAACCTATAAGGATTAACGCTAAGAGCATTGAGCTCAGAAATAGCTTAAGCGAGAAGCTACTAGATGCGCAAAAGCAAGCCTTATTAGAGGCTAATATCCCTAATGAGGGATTAGGCGGAGCTGTTGATCAGTTAGCGCCTGGAAAGGATGGAATCCTTAGATTTAATGATAGAATTTGGGTTCCAGTCCTTGGAGGACTTAGAGATCTAATCCTCCGAGAAGCGCATAGTTCAAGATACTCCGTTCACCCTGGAGGTGACAAGATGTATCAAGACTTGAAGAAGAATTATTGGTGGATGGGTTTGAAGAAATCCATAGCCACTTATGTAGCTAAGTGTCTGACATGTTCGCAAGTTAAGGCCGAACATCAGAAACCGTCAGGACTTCTACAACAATTAGAAATTCCCACATGGAAATGGAAAATGGTAACTATGGACTTGATTACCAAGTTACCTAAGACCAGAAGTGGAAATGACACTATTTGGGTCATTGTAGACAGACTGACTAAATCAGCTCATTTCTTGCCAATAAAGGAAACGTATAATTCAAATAAATTGGCCAAGTTGTATGTGGAAAAGATTGTGTCCCTACACGGTGTGCCAGTATCTATTGTATCTGACAGAGATACTAGATACACATCTCACTTTTGAAAAAGTTTCCAACAATCATTAGGCACAAGATTGAACTTTAGTACGGCTTACCATCCGCAGACTGATGGTCAAAGTGAGCGTACTATCCAGATTTTGGAAGACATGCTTAGGGCATGTGTGATTGATTTAGGTGGAAGTTGGGATGACCACTTACCCCTAATAGAATTCTCCTACAATAACAGTTATCATGCTAGCATCAAGGCTGCTCCTTTTGAGGCCTTATATGGGAGAAAGTGCCGAACGCCCGTGTGCTGGGCAGAAGTTGGGGAAGCCCAACTATCAGGACTAGAGATTGTCCTGGAGACCATAGAAAAGATCGTGCAAATCCGTGATCGTCTCAAAGCTGCCAGAGATAGGCAGAAAAGCTATGCTGACAAGAGGCGTAAACCTCTTAAGTTCCAAGTAGGGGACAAAGTCATGCTGAAAGTATCACCCTGGAAAGTTGTGATGCATATTGGAAAGAAGGGCAAGTTGAGCCCAAGATATATAGGACCCTTCGAGATAATCGAATGTGTCGGCACTGTAGCTTATAAGCTTAGGTTGCCAGAGGAGCTTAGTGGAATACATAATGTATTCCACATATCTAATCTTAAGAAATGTCTAGCCGATGAGTCGCTAGCAATGTCGCACAAGGATGTGCAAATTGATGAAAACCTGAGGTTCGTTGAGAAACCAATTTCGATCGAGGATCGACAGGTTAAGAAGCTCCGAAGAAAAATTGATACCTATAGTAAAGGTTAAATGGGAGGCCTTTAGAGGTCCCGAGTATACATGGGAGGTCGAGTCCACTATGCGACAAAAGTACCCCCATCTTTTTGAATAAAATCTCGAGGTCGAGATTTCTTTTAAGGGGGTGAGGATGTAACACCCTGTAAAATCGTGTCCAGTAATATAGTGACACGTGTTGTATTTTTATAAATAGTCTATTAAAGACTAATATGGACTAAAGTGACAACATGCTCAAACTGAGCCTCTGAATGACTTTCTGATGTCAAAATGCATAAACCTTGCGTCTGAACGACCATTAGTGTCGTCATGCATAAAAACGTAGCCACTGAACGACCATTAGTGTCGTTATGCATAAAACGTAGCCTCTGAACGACCATTAGTGTCGTTATGCTTAAACTCGGCCTCTGAGTGACCGTTGTGTCAACATGCCTAGCCTCTGAGTGACATTGGAGTCAACATGCTTATACTGAGCCTCTGAGTGATCCTTATAAAGTCCTAACTCTCATATGTCCCGTTTATTGGACGAGAGTGATTAATGTAACATCCGTAAAAAACCGGGTTAACCAAACCCGCTTCGTTTATTAACCGAACATCCAGTTAAAATTTTCGTTGCATGTTTAGGGTTCAAACAAATTTTAAACAATACATAATTAATAAATATATTAGAATTTAAAATCTATAATTGAAAATTTATAATAAATAATGAAATAAAAATAATTTGCAGACGCCGGGTTTCGAACCCGGGTCACTCTCAAGATCAAGCAGCCAACACACCACTCCGCCACTTGTGTTACTTGTTGATATATCGAAACAATTAATACATATAATAAAACTCGAAGTCGAATTCAGTCACTCAGCGCGCCCAAATCACTCTCGCCGGAAATCCCGACGATATCGCCAATACTGACGGTTTCTATTGACTTAACGGATGAATTAACATCAACGTCGGTTATAACTGAAAAACCTTAAAGCCACTCATTCAAATCGTCAAAACCATAACCGTATGATTTTGAATTCGAAACCGAAAATGTAATTAAATCCGAGTTATACTTTATTCATCATTTGAGCTCGCGAGTTTATCAAACTTACTCTCTCTAATTCGCTCTGAAAACCTCGCCGCAAGTCGCTGGAGTCCTCTGCAACTTGACCGAAAGTTATCGCCGGAAAACCGAAGAATTTATCCCACCGTTGTTTTACTTTATAAACAGGGCATCTAGAGCTCATACCAAAATCACCCACACTCACCTTAAACTCCCTGTAGAGTCTCTGTCGCAAGAAATACATCGCCGAAGATTTTCTGCAATCGCCGGACTTTCACCGGAAAACCGAGACTTTCATCAAAACGGTAAATACCTCGACTCTTTCGGTTCCAATCCATTGTTAGACTATTACTAACTTCAATCCATCAACCAGAATCAATCCCAGACGACGTAGCCGGAATATTCTGCTCTCGCCGGAAAACCTCTGGAATTTCCAAATTCACGCTGTGAATCGGTATAATCATTCAAACATTCTGTTAATCCTTGTTTAGTACCCCAATTTCATAACTAATCGAACAAAACTGTTAATTGATTCAATCAGACGGAATACACAAATCAGAGACGACGTCCATTGCCGGAATTCTGAGAAAATACAATCTGATCGGTACATTCGATTCCTTAACTCATTTTATTCATTACATTTCAACCAGTAATATGTTCGATGAACGACTCAATCAAGAACAGTTGAATAATCGTCGTCTGAGTCTTTGAGCGAAGAAGACGAAGTCGACGATGTTTATAAGATTAATTAAAACAAGTTATATAAACGGGTTAGACACACAGTCCAGCGGTGGACTGTGTGCAAACAATTAACACACGTCTCGAGTTCGATCCCTGACACAACCTCACTCTCTGAATTAAAAATGTTTTTTTAAAACGAACCGGATCAACTCGCTGTAAGATGTTAAGTATAATAAAAGTCAGTATATTAACCAGGTTAGACACACAGTCCAACGGTGGACTGTGTGCAACACTAAACCACAGGTCCCGGGTTCGAGACCTGTTGTGTGCACCGGTCCGATATAATTAAATCCTTTTTAAAAATAAATGATTTCTGATTAAATTAAATAGTGTATAAATATAATTAAAAACAGATATATTTCGGGTTATACACGTAGCTCAGTTGGTAGAGCTGCGTGCACGCGTACGGGAGGTCTCGGGTTCGAGCCTCACCCAGCGCATACATACACACGTCCGGACCGGTCAACAGTCAACAGTCAAAGTCAATGGTCAACGGTCAACACAAAAAGTCAACATTTTTTTATATTTTTTTAATTTAAAAATCAATTAAAAATACTTAAAAATAATATTTTTAAAGTTAGAAAATTTCCTTGAACTCAAAAAAATAAACCTAACAATCCCATTAAGAACACTAATTAAAAATATTAATCTCAAATAAAAGTTTATTTTTTATCGAACTATTATGTTATTATTTAGGTTAGTTTCCCTTGCCGATTAAATCCGAATTCGTGCGCATTCATCATCAATCCAAGAAACGCACCCACTATGAGTGAATTCTTACAAATTCCCCTTTTTATTCATGTTTTGGGGTGTATCATGTGTCGCTTAAACTAATTCGCTTATTCAAACTCGTGCTATACCATATTATGATCTAAACTTAGAATGTAAATATTGTTTGTTGTGATGTATTACATATTGTCAAGTTGTATTCAAATTATTTGTTAGGCCCATCAGTTCCTCGTGGGAGACGAGTTGAACAACGCGTGCCTTAAAACTCATTCATTAGGCCCATCAGTTCGTAGAACAACGCGTGCCTCAAAACTCATTCATTAGGCCCATCAGTTCCTCGTGGGAGACGAGTTGAACAACGCGTGCCTCAAAACAATCAATTGTTGTATGTGTGTGCAATATTTAATATTATGTGTTTTGTGAATAAATTTACATCTACATTTACTCATATGTGGTTATGCACTTTATTTTATAATCAATTCAGTAAACACGTTTAAATGTTTTCATAGGATTCACTCACCAACTTTTTGTTGACCCAAAAACCATTTTTACACATGATACAGGTGGACAGGATGAAGCAAGGAACACATAGGAAAAGTGCCTTAGAAGAAAAATAATGAAGTCTAGAAAGATGTATAGAACATGTTGTACTAGTATGATTTGATTGTATGATCTCCTTTAAATTGTAATAATAAATATGAAAAAATATAATAAATGTCATGAGCTTTGATGAAAACCCAATCATGCCCCGATCACCTTTTCCACTGCGGGTCGGGGTGTGACAGATTGGTATCAGAGCTTTTGACTATAGGGATATAGGATAGGTTATTAGACCCTTAGAGCCTATACTATAGTTGATTAGAATTTAATTGTTTATGTGGTTACATGCAAACTCATGATGTTTATTTCTTTCATATTTATTACATACACAAATGCATGCAAACACTTCCAATATTACTGTGATACATAATGAATTATACTTACAGTCAAACATAAATACTTACATACATATTCATCATATATATTTCAATGTTCACATATTCAAATCATCTTCATACTTCCGTTATTCAAGATTTTGTCGCATTTTTCATTTTTCAAATCTCATCAAAGTGAGTTCTGCGACGGGATGTAGTAACTGTAAGGGTACAAGTACCGGTAGTCGGAACGTCCTGTCTAGGTTGGCATTCGTATAAATCCAATATAACGGACCAGTTTGCCTACCTGGGGACTAACGATGAGAGTACGAAGGACTAATTAGGCCAAAGCATGCCACACCAAACGTCGTTCGAACTAACCCCACTTTGAGGTGTCACCGTGTCCATACCTTGATACATTCCGAATATCATACGTTACATACGTATTTCTCGATTTTCTCCGGGTTTTAGTGTACTTAACCAGGCTAACACATGCGAACCATATGAAAAACCCGGTAATCATGGGGGCCCACATGATTACGAAGGTGAAGTATGGCGGCATGCAAAGGCCCAATTACGAGCAAAGCCCAAGACATCCTATGGATGTAGTAGATTTATTATTCTATATTTATTTTATGAATGTTCATTCCTAAATACGACACATGACCCCCAAAACGTCCAACTCATACTCTTGATATGTATTCCTTGTAGATGTCTTCTAATCTCGCTCTTAGGAAGATGAGATCAGGAAAAGCCCGCGAGCGCATGGCTGCCCAAATCGCTCAACAAATGGCTGCCATAATACCCAACATTGTAGTTCAAGTTCAACAAGCCCTTACCGCTAATTCCGTCAATCAAGAAGGTCAAAATGTTGTCAACCCTCCCCCAATTACCACTAAATGCACCTTCAAGCATTTCAAATCCTGCGACCCTACAAAATACGAAGGGACTGAAGGTGTCACCGCTCTCCTCCATTGGTTTGAAGAAATGGAAAACACTTTTCTAAATTGCGATTGCCCCGATAATCGCAAAGTGCGATATGCTACTGGTCGCTTACTTGGAATAGCACTTACATGGTGGAATACAGAGAAGGCCAAACGACGTGTTGAAGATGCTATGACTTTGACTTGGGAAGAGTTGAAGGAAATCATGACAAGACGGTTTTGCCCAAGGAGCGAAATCAAGAAATTGGAGGATGAGTTCTATTCTTTGAAACAAAAGGAAGGCGATCACACCACATATAACAAGAGATTCCTCGAGTTAAATCAAATGGTTCCCAACTTGTTCACTCCTCTTTACCGTTTGATCGAGCACTACATTCGAGGTCTTCCTTCAAAAATTCAAGACTCTGTAATAAGTACCACACTTGCAACTTTGGAAGCAGCAATGGAGTTAACTATAGAGCTCACCGAGAACCGCATACGAAATAAGGACTTCAAGGAGGAGAAGAAGAAGGATAAAGCATCAACTGAAACCTAAAACTCCACCCAAACCGAATCCCCTTCTTAACCCATTTCTAAGAGAAAACGAGATGGGCAACTTTTCGCTGTCACCCAACGCAATCAACCAGCCTCACAAGCCGTACCCCTCCAAGCTATCCCAATCACTCAAGTAGCACCCAACTCAACTTACCCAAATAAGAAACCTTACCTTGGACCTCACCCTCAATGTAACACATGTTTTTATCACCATCCATCTACCTTACCTTGTCGACTATGTGCGAATTGTGGACGCTATGGTCATTTGAGCAAGGCTTGCCGCACCCCTCAAAACCAAACCTCACCCCCTACTCAAAACATGATCCAAACATATCAACAACCCCAATACCCCATGTTCCCATATGTTCGAGCTTGTTTTAATTGTGGTGACCCTACCCACTTTAGAAACACGTGCCCTCGATTGGTTAACATCATAAACGCCCAAGCTCAAGAAAACCCAGTTAACCAAGCAAATCAAGAAAACCTAACCACTAGGCCACCAGCAAGAGGAAGAGTTTACAACATCAACGCCAATCCTGTTGAAGATAATGACGGCCCAAACGAACCACCCAACTAGTCTCCTTCACCAAAAATCAAGATTCAACTCCAACTGCTTAGTTTTTATGTTTTTCTTTATGTTATCTCAATTTTCACGTATCTCAATTATAAATTGGAAATTTATCCAAGAATCTTAATGCGAATTACTATTTCAGTTTTGTTTTATACTCGTTGATTTAACATTCATATCATCATACCTCACGACGTATCTCAGTCTCGTCATTTAAAGAAGTTGGGTTGTGTCTCACTTCTACATAGACTAACCTCTCCATCATAACAAACGAGAGAGGTACTGTCATCATTCAAACATGTATACTATCAGAATTAAGACTCAAGCTTTGGTTGTTGTGTTTGTTTATGTTTTAGAGTCAACTAATCATAACTTGCGGATAAAGCCAATGAAAATTTGACAAGAATATGGTGGATACGCCGCTGGTACTTCCTATATATAAGTATTCTTGTCAAAGGATCAGAGGCATTGTCAGGCGGTTATGAGAAGTTCCATGTAGGATTTAGTAATGTCATGGTTGAAGTTTGTTTTATACTCACTAATTTAGCATTCATATCATCATACATCTCAACGTATTTCAATCTCATCATTCAAAAAAGTTGGGTTGTGTCTCACTTCTACATAGACTAACCTCTTCATTATAACAAACGAGAGAGGTACTGTCATCATTCAAACATGTATACTTTCAGAATTGAGACTCAAGTTTTGGTTGTTGTGTTTAGAGTCACATAGAACTAATAATAATTTACTGATAAAGCCAATGAAAATTTGACAAGAATATGGTGGATACGCCGCTGGTACTTCCTATATATAAGTATTCTTGTCAAAGGATCAGATGCATTGTCAGGCGATTATGAGAGGTTCCATGTAGGTTTTAGTAGTAGAAGTTTTTGTTTTAGGATATAACCTTATCTTTCCAAACGTATCAAAACTCTTTCGCATGAACTCATACTTAGTGAATCAACTCTGTTTATCAATATTCTTTATCGTAGGCATCAAAAAGCGATTCCTGTAGCAGGGTACTCAACCCTTACAAGGAACGTTACCGCCTCAAACAAAAATTTAAACTCTTACCCCCTTCTAAGTATGCAATTGTCAAATTAAAACACCATCCTTTTGAGTCAAACATGCCACTACTTAAATTTCGGGACGAAATTTCTAAAAGTAGGGGATACTGTAACATCCATAAAAAATCGGGTTAACCAAACCCGCTTCGTTTATTAACCGAACATCCAGTTAAAATTTTCGTTGCATGTTTAGGGTTCAAACAAATTTTAAACAATACATAATTAATAAATATATTAGAATTTAAAATCTATAATTGAAAATTTATAATAAATAATGAAATAAAAATAATTTGCAGACACCGGGTTTCGAACCCGGGTCACTCTCAAGATCAAACAGCCAACACCACTCCGCCACTTGTGTTACTTGTTGATATATCGAAACAATTAATACATATAATAAAACTCGAAGTCGAATTCAGTCACTCAGCGCGCCCAAATCACTCTCGCCGGAAATCCCGACGATATCGCCAATCAGTGACGGTTTCTATTGACTTAACGGATGAATTAACATCAACGTCGGTTATAACTGAAAAACCTTAAAGCCACTCATTCAAATCGTCAAAACCATAACCGTATGATTTTGAATTCGAAACCGAAAATGTAATTAAATCCGAGTTATACTTTATTCATCATTTGAGCTCGCGTGTTTATCAAACTTACTCTCTCTAATTCGCTCTGAAAACCTCGCCGCAAGTCGCTGGAGTCCTCTGCAACTTGACCGAAAGTTATCGCCAGAAAACCGAAGAATTTATCCCACCGTTGTTTTACTTTATAAACCGGGCATCTAGAGCTCATACCGAAATCACCCACACTCACCTTAAACTCCCTGTAGAGTCTCTGTCGCAAGAAATACATCGCCGGAGATTTTCTGCAATCGCCGGACTTTCACCGGAAAACCGAGACTTTCATCAAAATGGTAAATACCTCGACTCTTGTAACATCCGTCAAAAATCGGATTTACCAAACCCGCTTCGTTTATTAACCGAACAACCAGTTAAAAATTTCGTTGCGTATTTAATGCCCAAATTAATTTTAAACGATACATAATTAATAAGTATATTAGAATATAAAATTTATTTTTGAAAATGTATTAAAAATAGTGAATTAAAAATAATATGCTGAAGCCGGGACTCGAACCCGGGTCAGCCGGAAAAGAACTCAAAGCTTTATCACACACACACATAACCACTCCGCCACTTGTTGTTTTCTGTCAACTCTAGGAAACAAATAAATCTTATAAACAACCATAAATCAACCGGTTACGCCAACTGTAACCAAAATCGGTCACCAAACGTCCAAAGACGTTTGATTACTCGCGGTTTACTAAGTTTAACCGATACACCGACAATTCCAATCAATTTTGCTATGACTGAAACTTGAATTCGGGAGTAAATCGGTTTAATAACAGAAAACTTTCAATTCTTGAATTACTTCAATCAAAGACCCCTCTCGCGACTCAAACACACTCTGCAAACTTCCAATTACATTTTCGCACAACTTTCAGACGGCCGGAGAAGCTTTTTGGACTCGCCGGACTTTCGCCGGAAAACCGTATTTTCCACCAAATCAGTGAGTCTCTCAATTCTTTCGTGGTCAATCAATTGTTAAGCTATTGCTAACCCAAACCTTTCAATCAGAATCCTTTCCAGACGACGTTGCCGGATTATCTGTTTTCGCCGGAAAATTTCTGAAATTTCAGAAACCTGCTGATAACCGGTATGATCATTCAAACATACTTAATCATTACTCATTAGTTCAATTTCACATCTAATCCCTCCAAACTGTTAATTGATTCTAACAGCCGAAGGTCACCAAAACAGAGCCGACGATCTTCGCCGGATTTTCTGAAGAAGACAATCTGTTCGGTACTTTCTTTCCCAAACTCTTCGGTTCAATACTTTTCAGTTGTTCTGTAACATTTGTAAAAAAACGGGTCTCCAAAACCCGCTCCGTTTTGTAATCAAATACCAAGTTATGAAGATACATTAATTAATTATTGTTATTTTGAGTTTAAACGTTACATAATTAATAAATAAACTAAACTATAAAAATTAAATTGGATAAAAAGTTAAAATAAAATAAATAAAAATCAATTGTAGCTGCCGGGACTCGAACCCGGGTCAGCTGTCGCCAACAACTTAACTTTCTGTCCCCAAACCACTCCGCCACCAAGTGTTTTCTGTTAACCTTAGGAAAACAATTGGATCTTATACGCAAACTCAAATCAACCGTTAATGCCATCTGCATAACGGAAATCGGTAAACCGATCGCCAAATCGTTTCGATTTCATCTGGCCAACTTATAACCGATGTATATCGGTTTCTGATTAAGTCTTTAATGAATGAACAAAAAGTTTCATCAATTTCAGTTTTTGAAACCGAAAAGTTATCAAACTCCAAACTAATTCAAGTTCCAATCATTTGTGCGATTCAGAACTGTCACAACAACACTCCATTTCTTTTTCGTCGCGTTTTCAAATCATTTGAGCACCTAAAACTGTTCGCCGGAATTCTCTGCAGAAATCGCCGGAAAACCGTGTTCGACACAAACCGGTAAGATATTCCTTTCCTTGCGATTTCAATCTATTGTTAGAACTCTACTAACATTAATCCATCACCCAAAATCAGCCACAGAAGATTTTGCTGGATTTTCTGGGTTTGCCGGAGAAATTCTGGAATTGCCGGAAACTCGCTAGCTAACGGTAAGCACATTCAAACGTACTAATAATCAATGTACCCTGGTTCAATTTCAAATCTAATTCCTTAATTCTGTTGATAGACTCTCTCAGCCGGAGGTTCAAAAACAGAGCTGTCTGATTCTCACCGGACTCCTTAAGGAAGACAACCTGTCCGGTATATTCTTTCCCCAAACTGTTCGGTTTTGTACATTCAAGCTAGTCGTCATGTTTATTAATCAGTTAAATCATGAACCAGATGTTTGAGTAAAATCGGTAATCGTAATGAAGAAGACGAACTTAAAAGCGGGATAAGAGTAATTAAAATTCGGATAATAAACGGGTTAGACACACAGTCCAGCGGTGGACTGTGTGCAAAGTTCTTATACACGTTCCGAGTTCGAACCTTAATACATACACGCCTTGCGTAGTAACATCCTTCTTTTTAAACATGAACTAACCGGGTTAAAACAGGTAGTTGTTAAGTATAATATAAATCAAGAATATAACCGGGTTAGACACACAGTCCAGCGGTGGACTGTGTGCAAGATAAACTTCATGACGCGCTTTCGAACCCTGTCCCAAGCACCGGTCAATTGAATTAAAACGTTTTTGTAAATAAAGGTATTTTCGGTTAATTCGAATAAGTATATAAATATAATTAAAACTGAGTTTCTAACGGGTTAGTCACGTAGCTCAGTTGGTAGAGCTACGTGCACGTGAACTGAAGGTCACCGGTTCGAATCCCGCTTGGCGCAACAATTACCGCTGACTGAACCGGTCAACGGTCAACGGTCAAACAGTAAAATAATAATATTTTTTTTTATATATTTATTTGTTTATTTTAATTTAAAAATCAATTAAAAATACTTAAAAATAACATTTTTTAAGGATAGAAAATAACCATAAACTCACAAAAATATATCTAAAAATCCCATTAAAATCCTTAATAAAATCCATCCATTTAATATATTTTTCCATTATTATTTAGGTTAGTGATTCCTCGTTGACTCGCTCGTCTAAATCGTGCGCATCTCACCATCTCAAATTCAACGCACCCAACGTGAGTGAACCCTTCAAATTCCTCGTTTTAATCACGTTTTTGGGGTGTATCATGTTCTTGTTTATTTACATATTATAACCAAGTTATTGTGCATATATCATATCATGACATGTGTATTAGTTTTTTGCTGTTAAGTAGTTATTATTGTATGCAAATTATTATTTCAGTACATGCAATTGCCGAGGCCGCGGCTCCCCATCCATCGAGGTTGAGTTGGATCCCCATTTAATTATGCGGTTGATCTTGGCGTGCCCGCACGATCGGCTCCGTTTGATTGAGCCTTGATCGGTCATTTCATTTTACATTTCAATACATGCTATACGCTCGGCTCCGTTTGATTGAGCCTTGAGTGCATAGTTCAATTTACATTTCCAGTTCATGCAATACGTTCGGCTCCGTTTGATTGAGCCTTGAGCGCACAGTTCAATTTACATTTCCAGTTCATGCAATACGATCGGCTCCGTTTGATTGAGCCTTGATCGCACAGTTCATTTATGTTAGTATTATATGATATTGGTATGTTCATGTATGCTATCGATTGTTAATGTATGTTATAATTGTAACTGATATTTGCCAATGTTTGATTACATACATGTGCTCTTTTATGATTATGCACAATATTTTATTGATAAACTAACGATAAAATCATTATTAAATGTTTATCTATAAGGTTCACTCGCCAACTTATGTTGACCCCAAAACCTCCCCTTTTACACATGATACAGGTGAACCAGCAGCAGCTAGGAACACATAGGACCTGGATTAGAAGAAATAAAACGATTTAGTATTCGGATTATTATGTTTGGTTATTTTCCCTTGTATTGAATGAACATGTTTGGATGTTTGAGAAATGTAACTTTGACTCCATTTAATTATGAAACATAATAGTAAATGTCATGTGCTTTGGTGATAACCCAATTATGCCCCGACTCTTATTTCCGCTGCGGGTCGGGGTGTGACAGATTGGTATCAGAACCATGACTATAGGGATATAGGATAGGTTATTAGACCCTTAGAGCCTATACTATAGTCGATTAGAAACTTATAAGAATTTTGTGTGTTATATGCCAAATTTCATGATGTTTATATGTTTATGTTAAATGTTACATTTGATATTGTTCAAGCATGTTCATAAGTATGTATTATCAAATAATGCCTATCATGAAATCGTATGATCATAACATATCACATCTATGCAAGCACACACCACATCATGATTGATTTTACAATGATTTTCGTGCTTTCAAATCTCATCAAAGTGAGTTCTCATGACGGGCATGTAGTAACTGGAAGGGTACTAGTACCGGTAGTCGGAACGTCCTGTCTAGGCTGGCATTCGTATAAATCCAAAATATAAGGACCAGTTTGCCTACCTGGGGACTAACGATGAGAGTACGAAATACCTATTAGGCCAAAGCATGCTATACCAAACGTCGTGAGAGCTAATCCCACTTTGAGTTGTCATTGTGTCTACACCTGGACACGTTCCGACCAAACATCTCATGAACATATTTTGTGGTTAGCATTCGGGGGATGCGAGTGTTAAATTGCCAATACTAATGTGAATCCTACCAAGCCAATAGCTATGGGGGCCCACATGACTATGTAGGTGAAGGTATGGGGGACATTTGAGGCCCAACATGAGCGAACCCAAGACATCCTTTGGATGTAGTTGCATTATTGATTTATATTAATTTCATTTTTCCTAAAGACACATGACACCTAAAAAGACACCATAAACTCACAATCTTCTCATTTTATGATCCTGTAGATGTCGTCTAGACAGCATCGAAGGAGTAGGAATTCGGAAAAGTCTCGGGAACGTTTGGCCACTCATATCGCGAATCAAATGGCCACGATATTGCCTGACATCGTAGTACAAGTACAACAAGCCCTTGCTGCAAATCCTACTAACCCTCCTCAACAACAGGACCAGAACATCAACAACCCTCCTACCATCAAATGCTCCTACAAACATTTTAAGTCCTGTGATCCTCCGAAATTCGAAGGGACTGAGGGAGTCACTGCTCTCCTACATTGGTTCGAGGAGATGGAAAACGTTTTCTTAAACTGCGATTGTCCTGAGGATCGCAAAGTTCGTTACGCCACCGGGAGACTACTTGGTGTAGCTCTCACTTGGTGGAATACTGAGAAAGGAAAGAGGGGAACAGAAGATGCGATGGCCTTAACTTGGGAGGAGTTAAGGGAAATCATGACTAGGCGATTTTGTCCTAGAAGTGAAATTAAGAAATTGGAGGATGAATTTCATGCCTTGAAGCAAAAAGATGGTGATCACTCTACTTACAACAAAAGGTTCTTGGAGTTGAACCAAATGGTTCCAAACTTATTCACTCCAACCTACCGTCTGATCGAACATTACATTCGAGGACTACCCTCGAAAATCCAAGATTCGGTCCTCAGCGTTTCACCGGTAACCCTCGAAGCTGCCATGGAGTTGGCAACAGAACTGACCGAAAACCGAATTCGCAATGGGAAATTCAAGGAGGAAAAGAAGAAAACCCCTGCTGAGGGACAAACCTCAAACCACCACCCTCCGTCCTCTAAATTTGCTAACAAGAGGAAGCGTAACACCAGGAACTTTGCAGTCACCCAAACCAACACCCCTATTCCTGCTGCAACCATCACTCAAGTCACACCTCCACCCGCGCCATACAAAAGACCCTACACAGGCCCATTACCAAAATGTAACCGTTGTCAGTATCACCACTCCCCTGATTATCCTTGCCAATACTGTACCGGCTGCGGTCGCGCCGGACACACTGTTCAAAACTGCCGCACGCTTCAACGAACAAACCGCCACCAACCTATAACCCAAACCCACCAACAATTAATGGGTCAAGCCCAACAACAGCTACCATTTCCACCCACTCAACAGTTAGCCCAAACCTACTATCAACCCAATTACCCTATGGGCCAACCTATGCGGGCTTGTTTCAACTGCGGCGACCCAAGTCATTTCAGAAACACATGTCCAAGGCTGGTCAATATTATTCATGCTCAGGCCCAAGCCAACCCTGTGAATCAAGCGAACCAAGCTCCTCCACCTGCTAGAGGAAGAGCTTTCAATATTAACGCAAACCAGGCCAGAGCTGACGGCAATGTGGTCAACGGTACGTTTCTTATAAATGGTAGATATGCCTCTATGTTATTTGATACTGGTGCGGATAGAAGTTTCGTGTCATTAGAGTTTGAACCTATCTTAAGTAAAAATCTGGATAAGCTCGCGGAATCCATAACGGTAGAAGTTGCGGACGGAAAACCTGTTTCATTAGACTCTATTTTACGCAACTGTACACTCACCTTAAACGACCACGAATTCTCAGTCGATCTTATTCCTATGAAGCTGGGAAGTTTCGACATCATAATCGGTATGGATTGGCTCAGTCTACATCATGCGGAAGTTGTATGTCGTGAGAAATTTATTCGTATTCCTCTTTCAAACGGTCAGACCCTTCGAATCTTTGGAGAAACCTCGTCGAAAGGGCTCAACTTAATGTCTTGTCTTCAAGCTCAAAAATGCCTTCGCAAGAATTATGTTGCGTTTTTAGCCCATATCATCAAGAAGGGGACCGCAGAGAAGAAACTTGAAGATATTCCTGTTGTAAAAGATTTTCCACAAGTTTTTCCTGACGACATTTCAGGACTTCCTCCAATCAGAGATGTCAAATTTCGTATCGATCTCATACCTGGTGCTACACCAGTGGCAAAATCTCCATATAGGTTAGCCCCCTCTGAAATGCAAGAGCTAGCCAGTTAATTGCAAGAGTTGACTGACAAGGGATTCATACGTCCCAGCTCATCGCCTTGGGGTGCACCTGTACTTTTTGTAAAGAAGAAAGATGGATCTTTTCGCATGTGCATCGACTACAGAGAGCTCAACAAGTTAACTATCAAAAATCGATATCCTTTACCTCGCATAGATGATCTTCTTGACCAACTACAAGGTGCCAGTTGCTTTTCGAAAATCGACCTTCGATCTGGCTATCATCAGCTTAGAGTGCATGAAGAAGACGTCCCAAAAACTGCTTTTCGAACTCGATATGGTCACTATGAATTCATGGTTATGCCGTTTGGATTAACCAACGCACCAGCTGTTTTCATGGACCTAATGAATAGAGTCTGCAAACCTTACCTTGATCGATTTGTTATTGTATTCATCGACGATATTCTTATCTATTCAAAATCTAAAGCTGATCATGAGCGTCATCTACGACTTGTTCTTGCACTTCTAGAAAAGGAAAAGCTTTATGCCAAGTTCTCTAAATGTGAATTCTGGTTAAAAGAGGTGCAATTTCTCGGGCATGTAGTCAATGACAAAGGAATACATGTGGACCCATCAAAGATCAAAGCAGTTCAAGAATGGCAAGCTCCACGTACACCAACTGAAGTAAGGTCTTTTCTTGGACTTGCTGGCTATTATCGTCGGTTCATTTCAAACTTCTCTCGCATTGCGGTGCCACTCACGGCTTTAACCCATAAAGGGAAACCATTTGTATGGGGACCCAAGCAAGAAGAAGCTTTTCAAAGTCTCAAGCAAAAACTTTGTGATGCACCAATCCTCACTCTTCCTGAAGGTTGTGATGATTTTGTAGTCTATTGCGACGCGTCAGGGCAAGGATTAGGTTGCGTTCTCATGCAAAGAGGAAAAGTCATAGCTTATGCCTCAAGGCAACTCAAGACACACGAAAAGAACTACACCACTCATGACCTTGAACTTGGAGCTGTTGTATTTGCTCTTAAGATATGGAGACATTATCTCTATGGTACGAAGTGTGAAATCTACACTGACCACAAGAGTCTTCAACATATCTTCAATCAGAAAGAGTTAAATATGAGGCAACGAAGATGGGTCGAACTCCTAAATGATTACGACTGTGAAATCAGATACCACCATGGTAAAGCAAATGTGGTGGCTGATGCACTTAGTCGAAAGGGTTATGCGAACTCCATTCATCTTCTATGTTCGCAAATTATAACCAATGTTAAGGATCAAATTCGAGAAGCTCAACACGTTTCAATAACAGAGGAAGATGTACAAAAAGAGATGTCCTGTGGAGCCGAGCTAAAACTTGAAACTAAATCTGACGGTATTTTGTATTACCTAGATCGTATATGGATTCCTAACCACATCAATCTTCGTAAAACACTCATGCATGAAGCTCATAAGACGCGATATTCTATACACCCAGGAGCCGATAAGATGTATCAAGACCTACGGTACACCTATTGGTGGCCTGGAATGAAGAAAGATATTGCCGTTTTTATTTCCAAGTGTCTCACATGTTCTAAGGTGAAGGCTGAACACCAAAGACCCTCAGGACTTCTAGTCCAACCGGAAATACCTGTATGGAAGTGGGAAAATATAACCATGGATTTCATTACCGGGTTACCTCGCACTTCTAGTGGGTATGACACTATATGGGTGATTATAGACCGACTTACAAAATCAGCTCATTTTATCCCTATTCGAGAAGATTTCAAGAACGAAAAGCTTGCTCGTATTTATATCAGCGAAATCGTAAGCCGGCATGGAGTACCAGTAAGTATTATTTCTGATCGTGATGGTCGTTTCACCTCACGAACATGGCAAGCAGTACAATCCGCTATGGGCACTCGATTAGATCTCAGTACCGCCTATCATCCTCAAACTGATGGACAGTCTGAGCGCACCATTCAAACTCTTGAAGACATGCTTAGAGCATGTGTCTTAGACTTCAAGGGAAATTGGGACGCCCACCTACCGTTAGTTGAATTTTCGTACAACAACAGCTATCATTCTAGCATCGGCATGGCACCTTTTGAAGCTTTATATGGTCGAAAGTGCCGATCTCCTGTTTGTTGGCACGAAATTGGGGAAGCACAAATTACTGGTCCAGAATTGATCCAAGAAACCACAGATAAGATTCATCAAATTCGAAACAATCTTCTAGCGCCTCAAAGTCGTCAAAAGAGTTACGCAGATAAACGACGGAAGCCCTTGGAGTTTAGCATTGGTGATAATGTACTTTTAAAAGTATCACCGTGGAAGGGAGTAGTTCGTTTTGGTCAAAAGGGAAAGCTAGCACCACGTTACGTAGGACCTTTCAAGATACTCGAAAGAGTAGGTCCTGTAGCATACAAGCTTGACCTACCGGAAGAACTCGACAGGATTCATCCCACATTCCACGTGTCGAACTTGAAGAAGTGCCTCGCTGATGAGAATCTTCATATTCCACTGGAAGATATTCAGATCGATGAATCCATGCATTTTATTGAAAGACCAGTGGAGATTATGGACTATGGAGAAAAGCGTCTACGACGAAGTCGCATTCCTATTGTTAGGGTACGCTGGGAGTCGAAACGGGGACCTGAGTTTACTTGGGAACGTGAAGACTCAATGCGTGAAAAATACCCTCACCTTTTTCCTACTACTTCAACTGTTTGAATTTCGGGACGAAATTCCTAAAAGTAGGGGATACTGTAACATTTGTAAAAAAACGGGTCTCCAAAACCCGCTCCGTTTTGTAATCAAATACCAAGTTATGAAGATACATTAATTAATTATTGTTATTTTGAGTTTAAACGTTACATAATTAATAAATAAACTAAACTATAAAAATTAAATTGGATAAAAAGTTAAAATAAAATAAATAAAAATCAATTGTAGCTGCCGGGACTCGAACCCGGGTCAGCTGTCGCCAACAACTTAACTTTCTGTCCCCAAACCACTCCGCCACCAAGTGTTTTCTGTTAACCTTAGGAAAACAATTGGATCTTATACGCAAACTCAAATCAACCGTTAATGCCATCTGCATAACGGAAATCGGTAAACCGATCGCCAAATCGTTTCGATTTCATCTGGCCAACTTATACCGATGTATATCGGTTTCTGATTAAGTCTTTAATGAATGAACATAAAGTTTCATCAATTTCAGTTTTTGAAACCGAAAAGTTATCAAACTCCAAACTAATTCAAGTTCCAATCATTTGTGCGATTCAGAACTGTCACAACAACACTCCATTTCTTTTTCGTCGCGTTTTCAAATCATTTGAGCACCTAAAACTGTTCGCCGGAATTCTCTGCAGAAATCGCCGGAAAACCGTGTTCGACACAAACCGGTAAGATATTCCTTTCCTTGCGATTTCAATCTATTGTTAGAACTCTACTAACATTAATCCATCACCCAAAATCAGCCACAGAAGATTTTGCTGGATTTTCTGGGTTCGCCGGAGAAATTCTGGAATTGCCGGAAACTCGCTAGCTAACGGTAAGCACATTCAAACGTACTAATAATCAATGTACCCTGGTTCAATTTCAAATCTAATTCCTTAATTCTGTTGATAGACTCTCTCAGCCGGAGGTTCAAAAACAGAGCTGTCTGATTCTCACCGGACTCCTTAAGGAAGACAACCTGTCCGGTATATTCTTTCCCCAAACTGTTCGGTTTTGTACATTCAAGCTAGTCGTCATGTTTATTAATCAGTTAAATCATGAACCAGATGTTTGAGTAAAATCGGTAATCGTAATGAAGAAGACGAACTTAAAAGCGGGATAAGAGTAATTAAAATTCGGATAATAAACGGGTTAGACACACAGTCCAGCGGTGGACTGTGTGCAAAGTTCTTATACACGTTCCGAGTTCGAACCTTAATACATACACGCCTTGCGTAGTAACATCCTTCTTTTTAAACATGAACTAACCGGGTTAAAACAGGTAGTTGTTAAGTATAATATAAATCAAGAATATAACCGGGTTAGACACACAGTCCAGCGGTGGACTGTGTGCAAGATAAACTTCATGACGCGCGTTCGAACCCTGTCCCAAGCACCGGTCAATTGAATTAAAACGTTTTTGTAAATAAAGGTATTTTCGGTTAATTCGAATAAGTATATAAATATAATTAAAACTGAGTTTCTAACGGGTTAGTCACGTAGCTCAGTTGGTAGAGCTACGTGCACGTGAACTGAAGGTCACCGGTTCGAATCCCGCTTGGCGCAACAATTACCGCTGACCGAACCGGTCAACGGTCAACGGTCAAATAGTAAAATAATAATATTTTTTTTATATATTTATTTGTTTATTTTAATTTAAAAATCAATTAAAAATACTTAAAAATAACATTTTTTAAGGATAGAAAATAGCCATAAACTCACAAAAATATATCTAAAAATCCCATTAAAATCCTTAATAAAATTCATCCATTTAATATATTTTTCCATTATTATTTAGGTTAGTGATTCCTCGTTGACTCGCTCGTCTAAATCGTGCGCATCTCACCATCTCAAATTCAACGCACCCAACGTGAGTGAACCCTTCAAATTCCTCGTTTTAATCACGTTTTTGGGGTGTATCATGTTCTTGTTTATTTACATATTATAACCAAGTTATTGTGCATATATCATATCATGACATGTGCATTAGTTTTTTGCTGTTAAGTAGTTATTATTGTATGCAAATTATTATTTCAGTACATGCAATTGCCGAGGCCGCGGCTCCCCATCCATCGAGGTTGAGTTGGATCCCCATTTAATTATGCGGTTGATCTTGGCGTGCCCGCACGATCGGCTCCGTTTGATTGAGCCTTGATCGGTCATTTCATTTTACATTTCAATACATGCTATACGCTCGGCTCCGTTTGATTGAGCCTTGAGTGCACAGTTCAATTTACATTTCCAGTTCATGCAATACGTTCGGCTCCGTTTGATTGAGCCTTGAGCGCACAGTTCAATTTACATTTCCAGTTCATGCAATACGATCGGCTCCGTTTGATTGAGCCTTGATCGCACAGTTCATTTATGTTAGTATTATATGATATTGGTATGTTCATGTATGCTATCGATTGTTAATGTATGTTATAATTGTAACTGATATTTGCCAATGTTTGATTACATACATGTGCTCTTTTATGATTATGCACAATATTTTATTGATAAACTAACGATAAAATCATTATTAAATGTTTATCTATAAGGTTCACTCGCCAACTTATGTTGACCCAAAACCTCCCCTTTTACACATGATACAGGTGAACCAGCAGCAGCTAGGAACACATAGGACCTGGATTAGAAGAAATAAAACGATTTAGTATTCGGATTATTATGTTTGGTTATTTTCCCTTGTATTGAATGAACATGTTTGGATGTTTGAGAAATGTAACTTTGACTCCATTTAATTATGAAACATAATAGTAAATGTCATGTGCTTTGGTGATAACCCAATTATGCCCCGACTCTTATTTCCGCTGCGGGTCGGGGTGTGACAGATTGGTATCAGAACCATGACTATAGGGATATAGGATAGGTTATTAGACCCTTAGAGCCTATACTATAGTCGATTAGAAACTTATAAGAATTTTGTGTGTTATATGCCAAATTTCATGATGTTTATATGTTTATGTTAAATGTTACATTTGATATTGTTCAAGCATGTTCATAAGTATGTATTATCAAATAATGCCTATCATGAAATCGTATGATCATAACATATCACATCTATGCAAGCACACACCACATCATGATTGATTTTACAATGATTTTCGTGCTTTCAAATCTCATCAAAGTGAGTTCTCATGACGGGCATGTAGTAACTGGAAGGGTACTAGTACCGGTAGTCGGAACGTCCTGTCTAGGCTGGCATTCGTATAAATCCAAAATAAAGGACCAGTTTGCCTACCTGGGGACTAACGATGAGAGTACGAAATACCTATTAGGCCAAAGCATGCTATACCAAACGTCGTGAGAGCTAATCCCACTTTGAGTTGTCATTGTGTCTACACCTGGACACGTTCCGACCAAACATCTCATGAACATATTTTGTGGTTAGCATTCGGGGGATGCGAGTGTTAAATTGCCAATACTAATGTGAATCCTACCAAGCCAATAGCTATGGGGGCCCACATGACTATGTAGGTGAAGGTATGGGGGACATTTGAGGCCCAACATGAGCGAACCCAAGACATCCTTTGGATGTAGTTGCATTATTGATTTATATTAATTTCATTTTTCCTAAAGACACATGACACCTAAAAAGACACCATAAACTCACAATCTTCTCATTTTATGATCCTGTAGATGTCGTCTAGACAGCATCGAAGGAGTAGGAATTCGGAAAAGTCTCGGGAACGTTTGGCCACTCATATCGCGAATCAAATGGCCACGATATTGCCTGACATCGTAGTACAAGTACAACAAGCCCTTGCTGCAAATCCTACTAACCCTCCTCAACAACAGGACCAGAACATCAACAACCCTCCTACCATCAAATGCTCCTACAAATATTTTAAGTCCTGTGATCCTCCGAAATTCGAAGGGACTGAGGGAGTCACTGCTCTCCTACATTGGTTCGAGGAGATGGAAAACGTTTTCTTAAACTGCGATTGTCCTGAGGATCGCAAAGTTCGTTACGCCACCGGGAGACTACTTGGTGTAGCTCTCACTTGGTGGAATACTGAGAAAGGAAAGAGGGGAACAGAAGATGCGATGGCCTTAACTTGGGAGGAGTTAAGGGAAATCATGACTAGGCGATTTTGTCCTAGAAGTGAAATTAAGAAATTGGAGGATGAATTTCATGCCTTGAAGCAAAAAGATGGTGATCACTCTACTTACAACAAAAGGTTCTTGGAGTTGAACCAAATGGTTCCAAACTTATTCACTCCAACCTACCGTCTGATCGAACATTACATTCGAGGACTACCCTCGAAAATCCAAGATTCGGTCCTCAGCGTTTCACCGGTAACCCTCGAAGCTGCCATGGAGTTGGCAACAGAACTGACCGAAAACCGAATTCGCAATGGGAAATTCAAGGAGGAAAAGAAGAAAACCCCTGCTGAGGGACAAACCTCAAACCACCACCCTCCGTCCTCTAAATTTGCTAACAAGAGGAAGCGTAACACCAGGAACTTTGCAGTCACCCAAACCAACACCCCTATTCCTGCTGCAACCATCACTCAAGTCACACCTCCACCCGCGCCATACAAAAGACCCTACACAGGCCCATTACCAAAATGTAACCGTTGTCAGTATCACCACTCCCCTGATTATCCTTGCCAATACTGTACCGGCTGCGGTCGCGCCGGACACACTGTTCAAAACTGCCGCACGCTTCAACGAACAAACCGCCACCAACCTATAACCCAAACCCACCAACAATTAATGGGTCAAGCCCAACAACAGCTACCATTTCCACCCACTCAACAGTTAGCCCAAACCTACTATCAACCCAATTACCCTATGGGCCAACCTATGCGGGCTTGTTTCAACTGCGGCGACCCAAGTCATTTCAGAAACACATGTCCAAGGCTGGTCAATATTATTCATGCTCAGGCCCAAGCCAACCCTGTGAATCAAGCGAACCAAGCTCCTCCACCTGCTAGAGGAAGAGCTTTCAATATTAACGCAAACCAGGCCAGAGCTGACGGCAATGTGGTCAACGGTACGTTTCTTATAAATGGTAGATATGCCTCTATGTTATTTGATACTGGTGCGGATAGAAGTTTCGTGTCATTAGAGTTTGAACCTATCTTAAGTAAAAATCTGGATAAGCTCGCGGAATCCATAACGGTAGAAGTTGCGGACGGAAAACCTGTTTCATTAGACTCTATTTTACGCAACTGTACACTCACCTTAAACGACCACGAATTCTCAGTCGATCTTATTCCTATGAAGCTGGGAAGTTTCGACATCATAATCGGTATGGATTGGCTCAGTCTACATCATGCGGAAGTTGTATGTCGTGAGAAATTTATTCGTATTCCTCTTTCAAACGGTCAGACCCTTCGAATCTTTGGAGAAACCTCGTCGAAAGGGCTCAACTTAATGTCTTGTCTTCAAGCTCAAAAATGCCTTCGCAAGAATTATGTTGCGTTTTTAGCCCATATCATCAAGAAGGGGACCGCAGAGAAGAAACTTGAAGATATTCCTGTTGTAAAAGATTTTCCACAAGTTTTTCCTGACGACATTTCAGGACTTCCTCCAATCAGAGATGTCAAATTTCGTATCGATCTCATACCTGGTGCTACACCAGTGGCAAAATCTCCATATAGGTTAGCCCCCTCTGAAATGCAAGAGCTAGCCAGTTAATTGCAAGAGTTGACTGACAAGGGATTCATACGTCCCAGCTCATCGCCTTGGGGTGCACCTGTACTTTTTGTAAAGAAGAAAGATGGATCTTTTCGCATGTGCATCGACTACAGAGAGCTCAACAAGTTAACTATCAAAAATCGATATCCTTTACCTCGCATAGATGATCTTCTTGACCAACTACAAGGTGCCAGTTGCTTTTCGAAAATCGACCTTCGATCTGGCTATCATCAGCTTAGAGTGCATGAAGAAGACGTCCCAAAAACTGCTTTTCGAACTCGATATGGTCACTATGAATTCATGGTTATGCCGTTTGGATTAACCAACGCACCAGCTGTTTTCATGGACCTAATGAATAGAGTCTGCAAACCTTACCTTGATCGATTTGTTATTGTATTCATCGACGATATTCTTATCTATTCAAAATCTAAAGCTGATCATGAGCGTCATCTACGACTTGTTCTTGCACTTCTAGAAAAGGAAAAGCTTTATGCCAAGTTCTCTAAATGTGAATTCTGGTTAAAAGAGGTGCAATTTCTCGGGCATGTAGTCAATGACAAAGGAATACATGTGGACCCATCAAAGATCAAAGCAGTTCAAGAATGGCAAGCTCCACGTACACCAACTGAAGTAAGGTCTTTTCTTGGACTTGCTGGCTATTATCGTCGGTTCATTTCAAACTTCTCTCGCATTGCGGTGCCACTCACGGCTTTAACCCATAAAGGGAAACCATTTGTATGGGGACCCAAGCAAGAAGAAGCTTTTCAAAGTCTCAAGCAAAAACTTTGTGATGCACCAATCCTCACTCTTCCTGAAGGTTGTGATGATTTTGTAGTCTATTGCGACGCGTCAGGGCAAGGATTAGGTTGCGTTCTCATGCAAAGAGGAAAAGTCATAGCTTATGCCTCAAGGCAACTCAAGACACACGAAAAGAACTACACCACTCATGACCTTGAACTTGGAGCTGTTGTATTTGCTCTTAAGATATGGAGACATTATCTCTATGGTACGAAGTGTGAAATCTACACTGACCACAAGAGTCTTCAACATATCTTCAATCAGAAAGAGTTAAATATGAGGCAACGAAGATGGGTCGAACTCCTAAATGATTACGACTGTGAAATCAGATACCACCATGGTAAAGCAAATGTGGTGGCTGATGCACTTAGTCGAAAGGGTTATGCGAACTCCATTCATCTTCTATGTTCGCAAATTATAACCAATGTTAAGGATCAAATTCGAGAAGCTCAACACGTTTCAATAACAGAGGAAGATGTACAAAAAGAGATGTCCTGTGGAGCCGAGCTAAAACTTGAAACTAAATCTGACGGTATTTTGTATTACCTAGATCGTATATGGATTCCTAACCACATCAATCTTCGTAAAACACTCATGCATGAAGCTCATAAGACGCGATATTCTATACACCCAGGAGCCGATAAGATGTATCAAGACCTACGGTACACCTATTGGTGGCCTGGAATGAAGAAAGATATTGCCGTTTTTATTTCCAAGTGTCTCACATGTTCTAAGGTGAAGGCTGAACACCAAAGACCCTCAGGACTTCTAGTCCAACCGGAAATACCTGTATGGAAGTGGGAAAATATAACCATGGATTTCATTACCGGGTTACCTCGCACTTCTAGTGGGTATGACACTATATGGGTGATTATAGACCGACTTACAAAATCAGCTCATTTTATCCCTATTCGAGAAGATTTCAAGAACGAAAAGCTTGCTCGTATTTATATCAGCGAAATCGTAAGCCGGCATGGAGTACCAGTAAGTATTATTTCTGATCGTGATGGTCGTTTCACCTCACGAACATGGCAAGCAGTACAATCCGCTATGGGCACTCGATTAGATCTCAGTACCGCCTATCATCCTCAAACTGATGGACAGTCTGAGCGCACCATTCAAACTCTTGAAGACATGCTTAGAGCATGTGTCTTAGACTTCAAGGGAAATTGGGACGCCCACCTACCGTTAGTTGAATTTTCGTACAACAACAGCTATCATTCTAGCATCGGCATGGCACCTTTTGAAGCTTTATATGGTCGAAAGTGCCGATCTCCTGTTTGTTGGCACGAAATTGGGGAAGCACAAATTACTGGTCCAGAATTGATCCAAGAAACCACAGATAAGATTCATCAAATTCGAAACAATCTTCTAGCGCCTCAAAGTCGTCAAAAGAGTTACGCAGATAAACGACGGAAGCCCTTGGAGTTTAGCATTGGTGATAATGTACTTTTAAAAGTATCACCGTGGAAGGGAGTAGTTCGTTTTGGTCAAAAGGGAAAGCTAGCACCACGTTACGTAGGACCTTTCAAGATACTCGAAAGAGTAGGTCCTGTAGCATACAAGCTTGACCTACCGGAAGAACTCGACAGGATTCATCCCACATTCCACGTGTCGAACTTGAAGAAGTGCCTCGCTGATGAGAATCTTCATATTCCACTGGAAGATATTCAGATCGATGAATCCATGCATTTTATTGAAAGACCAGTGGAGATTATGGACTATGGAGAAAAGCGTCTACGACGAAGTCGCATTCCTATTGTTAGGGTACGCTGGGAGTCGAAACGGGGACCTGAGTTTACTTGGGAACGTGAAGACTCAATGCGTGAAAAATACCCTCACCTTTTTCCTACTACTTCAACTGTTTGAATTTCGGGACGAAATTCCTAAAAGTAGGGGATACTGTAACATTTGTAAAAAAACGGGTCTCCAAAACCCGCTCCGTTTTGTAATCAAATACCAAGTTATGAAGATACATTAATTAATTATTGTTATTTTGAGTTTAAACGTTACATAATTAATAAATAAACTAAACTATAAAAATTAAATTGGATAAAAAGTTAAAATAAAATAAATAAAAATCAATTGTAGCTGCCGGGACTCGAACCCGGGTCAGCTGTCGCCAACAACTTAACTTTCTGTCCCCAAACCACTCCGCCACCAAGTGTTTTCTGTTAACCTTAGGAAAACAATTGGATCTTATACGCAAACTCAAATCAACCGTTAATGCCATCTGCATAACGGAAATCGGTAAACCGATCGCCAAATCGTTTCGATTTCATCTGGCCAACTTATACCGATGTATATCGGTTTCTGATTAAGTCTTTAATGAATGAACATAAAGTTTCATCAATTTCAGTTTTTGAAACCGAAAAGTTATCAAACTCCAAACTAATTCAAGTTCCAATCATTTGTGCGATTCAGAACTGTCACAACAACACTCCATTTCTTTTTCGTCGCGTTTTCAAATCATTTGAGCACCTAAAACTGTTCGCCGGAATTCTCTGCAGAAATCGCCGGAAAACCGTGTTCGACACAAACCGGTAAGATATTCCTTTCCTTGCGATTTCAATCTATTGTTAGAACTCTACTAACATTAATCCATCACCCAAAATCAGCCACAGAAGATTTTGCTGGATTTTCTGGGTTCGCCGGAGAAATTCTGGAATTGCCGGAAACTCGCTAGCTAACGGTAAGCACATTCAAACGTACTAATAATCAATGTACCCTGGTTCAATTTCAAATCTAATTCCTTAATTCTGTTGATAGACTCTCTCAGCCGGAGGTTCAAAAACAGAGCTGTCTGATTCTCACCGGACTCCTTAAGGAAGACAACCTGTCCGGTATATTCTTTCCCCAAACTGTTCGGTTTTGTACATTCAAGCTAGTCGTCATGTTTATTAATCAGTTAAATCATGAACCAGATGTTTGAGTAAAATCGGTAATCGTAATGAAGAAGACGAACTTAAAAGCGGGATAAGAGTAATTAAAATTCGGATAATAAACGGGTTAGACACACAGTCCAGCGGTGGACTGTGTGCAAAGTTCTTATACACGTTCCGAGTTCGAACCTTAATACATACACGCCTTGCGTAGTAACATCCTTCTTTTTAAACATGAACTAACGGGTTAAAACAGGTAGTTGTTAAGTATAATATAAATCAAGAATATAACCGGGTTAGACACACAGTCCAGCGGTGGACTGTGTGCAAGATAAACTTCATGACGCGCGTTCGAACCCTGTCCCAAGCACCGGTCAATTGAATTAAAACGTTTTTGTAAATAAAGGTATTTTCGGTTAATTCGAATAAGTATATAAATATAATTAAAACTGAGTTTCTAACGGGTTAGTCACGTAGCTCAGTTGGTAGAGCTACGTGCACGTGAACTGAAGGTCACCGGTTCGAATCCCGCTTGGCGCAACAATTACCGCTGACCGAACCGGTCAACGGTCAACGGTCAAATAGTAAAATAATAATATTTTTTTTATATATTTATTTGTTTATTTTAATTTAAAAATCAATTAAAAATACTTAAAAATAACATTTTTTAAGGATAGAAAATAGCCATAAACTCACAAAAATATATCTAAAAATCCCATTAAAATCCTTAATAAAATTCATCCATTTAATATATTTTTCCATTATTATTTAGGTTAGTGATTCCTCGTTGACTCGCTCGTCTAAATCGTGCGCATCTCACCATCTCAAATTCAACGCACCCAACGTGAGTGAACCCTTCAAATTCCTCGTTTTAATCACGTTTTTGGGGTGTATCATGTTCTTGTTTATTTACATATTATAACCAAGTTATTGTGCATATATCATATCATGACATGTGCATTAGTTTTTTGCTGTTAAGTAGTTATTATTGTATGCAAATTATTATTTCAGTACATGCAATTGCCGAGGCCGCGGCTCCCCATCCATCGAGGTTGAGTTGGATCCCCATTTAATTATGCGGTTGATCTTGGCGTGCCCGCACGATCGGCTCCGTTTGATTGAGCCTTGATCGGTCATTTCATTTTACATTTCAATACATGCTATACGCTCGGCTCCGTTTGATTGAGCCTTGAGTGCACAGTTCAATTTACATTTCCAGTTCATGCAATACGTTCGGCTCCGTTTGATTGAGCCTTGAGCGCACAGTTCAATTTACATTTCCAGTTCATGCAATACGATCGGCTCCGTTTGATTGAGCCTTGATCGCACAGTTCATTTATGTTAGTATTATATGATATTGGTATGTTCATGTATGCTATCGATTGTTAATGTATGTTATAATTGTAACTGATATTTGCCAATGTTTGATTACATACATGTGCTCTTTTATGATTATGCACAATATTTTATTGATAAACTAACGATAAAATCATTATTAAATGTTTATCTATAAGGTTCACTCGCCAACTTATGTTGACCCAAAAACCTCCCCTTTTACACATGATACAGGTGAACCAGCAGCAGCTAGGAACACATAGGACCTGGATTAGAAGAAATAAAACGATTTAGTATTCGGATTATTATGTTTGGTTATTTTCCCTTGTATTGAATGAACATGTTTGGATGTTTGAGAAATGTAACTTTGACTTCATTTAATTATGAAACATAATAGTAAATGTCATGTGCTTTGGTGATAACCCAATTATGCCCCGACTCTTATTTCCGCTGCGGGTCGGGGTGTGACATGTTCATCTTGTTCATTAACCGAATTAATCAAGTAACAGTTGCTTTGACCGATGTCTGTGTTTTGAACGAAGAAGACGAAGTTCAGTTATGTGATAAGATTAATTAAAATCAGTTTTATTAACGGGTTAGACACACAGTCCAGCGGTGTACTGTGTGCAAACAAATACATACACGTCCCGAGTTCGATTCTTGACACACGCACCTTCGCAGTAATAAAATGTCTCTTTTTTTAAACTGAACCGGGTTAACTCCGTTAGATGTTAAGTATAATAAAAATATGTATATTAACCAAGTTAGACACATAGTCCAGCGGTGGACTGTGTGTAACATTAAGTCACAGGTCCCGGGTTCGAGACCTGTTGACGACACCGGTCCGATGGTTTAAAACATTTTTGAAAATAAAAGAATTTTGAATAAACTGAGTTAGTATATAAATATAATTAAAAACAGAATTATTTCGGGTTAGACACGTAGCTCAGTTGGTAGAGCTGCGTGCACGCGAACGGGAGGTCTCGGGTTCGAGCCTCACCCGGCGCATACACTTACACAATAAAACCGGTCAACAAGTCAACGGTCCATGGTCAACAAGTCAACGGTCAAAAAGTCAACATTTTTTATTATTTTTATTTATTTATTTTATTTAAAAATCAATTAAAACTACTTAAAAATAACATTTTTAAAGTTAGAAAATAGCCTAAAACTCACAAAAATATATCCAAAAATCCTATTAAAGTTGTTAATAAAATCCATTTATTTACCTTACTCTTCGTTATTAATTAGGTTAGTTTTTCCTCGTCGATCAATCCTCTAAACTCGTGCGCATTCAACATCATCAACCGAACGCACCCACTGTGAGTGAATCTCTACAAATTCCCCGTTTAAATCACGTTTTTGGGGTGTATCATGTGTCTTACTATTTATTATATTTAAATCATTGTGCATACATCATATCATGAATAAATGTGTATTCAGTTTGTATGAACTGTTTGTGTGGTTATTGTTTAGATTTAATTTATTATTTTCAGTACATGCAATTTCATAGGCCGCCACTCCCCATTACATTATGAGCGTTGAGCATGTTCCCCATTACATTATGAGCGTGAACATGGCGTGCCAACATACGATCGGCTCCGTTTGATTGAGCCTTGATCGCACAGACATTTATCATTTTCAGTACATACAATACGATCTGCTCCGTTTGATTGAGCCTTGATCGCCAGTTTCATTCATGTTATATATTTATGCAAGTTGATATGTTATTGTATGCTGTTGGTTTGTTAATGTATGTTATTGTTTGTTGTTGTGTGATATCGTATGCTAATGGTTTGTTATTGTATGCTAATTGTTGTTATTGTATGTTTATTTACGTTTGTTCATATATGAATAGTGCACAATTTTTCCATATAAAATACAACAAGAAATAAATAATAAATGTTTTCTAACAAGGTTCACTCGCCAACTTTTTGTTGATCCAAAAACCATTTTTACACATGATACAGGTGAACAGGATGAAGCAAGGAAAACATAGGAAATGCCTTAGAAGAAAATAATGAAGTCTAGAATGATGTGTAGGACATGATGTAATTATGATTGTATGTTTCCCTTTAAATTGTAATAATAAATATGAAACGTTATAATAAATGTCATGAGCTTTGATGATAACCCAATCATGCACCGATCACCTTTTCCGCTGCGGGTCGGGGTGTGACAGATTGGTATCAGAGCTTTTGACTATAGGGATATAGGATTGGTTATTAGACCCTTAGAGCCTATACTATAGTTGATTAGATTTTAATTGTTTATGTGGTTATATGCAAACTTATGATATTTATTTGTTTCATATTTATTACATACACAAATGCATGCAAATATTTCCAATATTACCTTTTGTGATATCTTGTGAATTATACTTACATACATATTCATCATACATGTTACAATATTCACATATTCAAATCATCTTCATACTTCCGTTATTCAAGATTTTGTCGTATTTTTTCATTTTTCAAATCTCATCAAAGTGAGTTCTGCGACGGGCATGTAGTAACTGTAAGGGTACAAGTACCGGTAGTCGGAACGTCCTGTCTAGGTTGGCATTCGTATAAATCCAATATAACGGACCAGTTTGCCTACCTGGGGACTAACGATGAGAGTACGAAAGACCTATTAGGCCAAAGCATGCCACACCAAACGTCGTTCGAACTAACCCCACTTTGAGGTGTCACCGTGTCCACACTTGGATACATTCCGAATATCATACGTTACATACATATTTCTCGATTTTCTCCGGGTTTTGGTGTACGTAACCAGGCTAACACATGCGAACCATATGAAAAACCCGGTAATCATGGGGGCCCACGTGATTACGAAGGTGTAGTATGGCGGCATGCAAGGCCCAATTACGAGCAAAGCCCAAGACATCCTATGGATGTAGTAGATTTATTATGCTATGTTTATTTTATGAATGTTCATTCCTAAATACGACACATGATCCCAAAAACATCCAACTCATACTCTTCATATGTATTCCTTGCAGATGTCTTCTAATTCCGCTCGTAGGAAGATGAGAGCAGAAAAAGCTCCCGAGCGTATGGCTGCCCAAATCACTCAACAAATGGCTGCCGTGATACCCAACATTGTAGTCCAAGTCCAACAAGCCCTTACCGCAAATCCCGTCAATCAAGAAGTTCAAAATGTTGTCAACCCTCCCCCAAATACCACTAAATGCACCTACAAGCATTTCAAATCCTGCGACCCTACAAAATACGAAGGGACTGAAGGTGTCACCGCTCTTCACTATTGGTTTGAAGAAATAGAAAACATTTTCCTAAATTGCGATTGCCCTGATGATCGCAAAGTGCGATATGCTACTGGTCGTTTATTTGGAATAGCACTTACTTGGTGGAATACAGAAAAGGCTAAACAAGGTGTTGAAGATGCTATGACTTTGACTTGGGAAGAGTTGAAAGAAATCATGACAAGACGGTTTTGCCCAAGGAGCGAAATCAAGAAATTAGAGGATGAGTTCTATTCTTTGAAACAAAAGGAAGGCGACCACACCACGTACAACAAAAGATTCCTGGAGTTAAATCAAATGGTTTCCAACTTGTTCACTCCCCACTACCGTTTGATCGAGCACTACATTCGAGGTCTTCCTTCAAAAATTCAAGACTGTGTAATAAGTACCACACCTGCAACTTTGGAAGCAGCAATGGAGATAGCTACAGAGCTCACTGAGAACCGTATACGGAATAAAGACTTCAAGGAGGAGAAGAAGAAAGATAAAGCATCAACTGTAATTTCAAACTCCACCTAAACCGAATCCCCTTCTCAACCCATTTCCAAGAGGAAACGAGATGAGTAACTTTTCGCTGTCACCCAACGCAATCAACCAGCCTTACAAGCCGTACCCCTCCAAGCTATCCCAATCACTTAAGTAGCACCCAACCCAACCTACCCAAATAAGAAACCTTACCTTGGACCACACCCTCAATGTAACACCTGTTTTTATCACCATCCATCTACCTTACTTTGTCGACTATGTGCGAATTGTGGACGCTATGGTCATTTGAGCAAGGTTTCCGCACCCCTCAAAACCAAACCTCACCCCCTACTCAAAACATGATCCAAACATATCAACAACCCCAATACCCCATGTTCCCATATGTTCGAGCTTGTTTCAATTGTGGCGACCCTACCCACTTTAGAAACACGTGCCCTCAATTGGTTAACATCATAAACGCCCAAGCTCAAGCAAACCCAGTTAACCAAGCAAATCAAGAAAACCCAACCACTAGGCCACCAGCAAGAGGAAGAGTTTTCAACATGAACGCCAATCCTGTTGAAGATAATGACGGCCCAAACGAAAACACCCAACTAGTCCCTTTCACTGAAAATCAAGATTCAACTCCAACCGCTTAGTTTTATGTTTTTCTTATGATTACCTCAATTTTCACGTGTCTCAATTTTAAATTGGAAATTTATCCAAGGATCTTAATGCGAATTACTATTTCAGTTTTGTTTTTATACTCATTGATTTAACATTCATATCATCATACCTCACGACATATCACAGTGTCATCATTTAAAGAAGTTGAGCTGTGTCTCACTTCTACATGGACTAACCTCTCCATCATAACAAACGAGAGAGGTACTGTCATCATTCAAAGACTCAAGCTTTGGTTGTTGTGTTTGTTTATGTTTTAGAGTCACATAGAACTAGTCATAACTAACGGATAAAGCCAATGAAAATTTGACAAGAATATGGTGGATATGCCGCTGGTACTTCCTATATATAAGTATTCTTGCCAAAGGATCAGAGGCATTATCAGGCGGTTATGAGAAGTTCCATGTAGGATTTAGTATTGTCTTGGTTGAAATTTGTGTTACATTCACTGATTTAACATTCATATCATATCATCATCTAAAGAAATTGGATTGTGTTCCATTTCTACATAGACTAACCTCTCCATCACAACAAACGAGAGAGGTACTGTCATCATTCAAACATGTATACTATCAGAATTAAGACTCAAGCTTTAGTTGTTGTGTTTGTTTATGTTTTAGAGTCACATAGGACTAATCATAACTTACTGATAACTCCAGTATACGATCGGCTCCGTTTGATTGAGCCTTGATCGCACAGTTCATTTTACATTTTCAGTACATGCAATACGATCGGCTCCGTTTGATTGAGCCTTGATCGCACAGTTCATTTATGTTAGTTATCGTATGATATTGGTATGTTCATGTATGCTGCCATGTGTTATTGTATGTTATAGTTGAGACTGCTATTTGCCATTACTTGATTACTTACATTTGCTCATCTATGATTATGCACAATATTTCATTGATAAACTAACCATAAAATCATTATCAAATGTTTATCTAATAAGGTTCACTCGCCAACTTATGTTGACCCAAAAACTCCCATTTTACACATGATACAGGTGAACCAGCAGCAGCTAGGAACACATAGGACCTGGATTAGAAGAATAAAACGATTTAGTATTGGGATTGTTATGTTTGGTTATTTCCTTTGTATTGAATGAACATGTTTGGATGTTTGAAAATGTAACTTTGACTTTATTAATTATGAAACATAATAGTAAATGTCATGTGCTTTGGTGATAACCCAATTATGCCCCGACTCTTATTTCCGCTGCGGGTCGGGGTGTGACAGATTGGTATCAGAGCCATGACTATAGGGATATAGGATAGGTTATTAGACCCTTAGAGCCTATACTATAGTCGATTAGAAACTTATAAGAATTTTGTGTGTTATATGCCAAATTTCATGATGTTTATATGTTTTATGTTAAATGTTACATTTGATATTGTGCAAGCATGTTCATAAGTATGTATTATCATATAATGCCTATCATGAAATCATATGCTCATAACATATCACATCCATGAAAGCACACACCACATCATGATTGTTTTTACAATGATTTTCGTGTTTTCAAATCTCATCAAAGTGAGTTCTCATGACGGGCATGTAGTAACTGGAAGGGTACCAGTACCGGTAGTCGGAACGTCCTGTCTAGGCTGGCATTCGTATAAATCCAAAATAAAGGACCAGTTTGTCTACCTGGGGACTAACGATGAGAGTACAAAGTACCTATTAGGCCAAAGCATGCTATACCAAACGTCGTGTGAGCTAATCCCACTTTGAGTTGTCATTGTGTCTACACCTAGACACGTTCCGACCAAACATCTCATGAACATATTTTGTGGTTTGCATTCGGGGGATGCGAGTGTTAAATTGCCAATACTAATGTGAATCCTACCAAGCCAATAGCCATGGGGGCCCACATGACTATATAGGTGAAGGTATGGGGGACATTTGAGGCCCAACATGAGCGAACCCAAGACATCCTATGGATGTAGTTGCATTATTGAATTTTATGTTATTTTCATTTTCTTAAAGACACATGACACCTAAAAAAAGACACCATAAACTCACCATCTTCTCATTTTATGATCCTGTAGATGTCGTCTAGACAGCATCGAAGGAGTAAAAGATCGGGAAAGTCTCAGGAACGTTTGGCCACTCATATTGCGAAACAAATGGCCACGATATTGCCTGACATTGTGGTACAAGTACAACAAGCCCTTGCTACAAATCCTACTAACCCTCCTCAACAACAGGACCAGAACATCGACAACCCTCCTACCAACAAGTGCTCTTACAAACATTTTAAGTCCTGTGATCCTCCAAAATTCGAAGGGACCGAGGGTGTCACTGCTCTCCTACATTGGTTCGAGGAGATGGAAAACACCTTCCTAAACTGCGATTGTCCTGAGGATCGCAAGGTTCGTTACGCCACCGGGAGACTACTTGGTGTAGCTCTCACTTGGTGGAATACTGAGAAAGGGAAGAGGGGAACTGAAGATGCGATGGCCTTAACTTGGGAGGAGTTAAGGGAAATCATGACTAGGCGTTTCTATCCTAGAAGTGAAATTAAGAAGTTGGAGGATGAATTTCATGCTCTAAAGCAAAAGGAGGGTGATCACTCTACTTACAACAAGAGGTTCTTGGAGTTGAACCAAATGGTTCCAAATTTATTCACTCCAACCTATCGTCTGATCGAGCATTATATTCGAGGACTTCCCTCGAAAATCCAAGATTCAGTTCTCAGCGTTTCACCGGTAACACTTGAAGCTGCCATGGAGTTGGCAACTGAACTGACCGAAAACCGAATTCGCAACGGGAAGTTCAAAGAAGAGAAGAAGAAAGCCCCTGTTGAGGGACAAACTTCAAACCACCCCATTCCTTCCTCTAAGTTTGCTAATAAGAGGAAGCGTAACACCAGGAATTTTGCAGTTACCCAAACCAACACCCCTATTCCTGCTGCACCCATTACTCAAGTCACTCCTTCACCCGCACCATACAGAAGACCCTACACAGGCCCATTACCAAAATGTAACCGTTGTCAGTATCACCATTCCCCTGATCATCCTTGCCAATACTGCACCGGCTGCGGTCGCGCAGGGCATACTGTTCAAAACTGCCGTATGCCTCAAGAACAAACCGCCACCAACCTATAACCCAAACCCACCAACAATTAATGGGTCAAGCCCAACAACCTCTACCATTTCCATCCACCCAACATTTAGCCCAAACATATTACCAACCCAATTATCCTATGGGCCAACCTATGCGGGCTTGTTTCAATTGCGGCGACCCAAGTCGTTTCAGAAACACATGTCCAAGGCTGGTTAATATTATTCATGCTCAGGCCCAAGCCAACCCAGTTAACCAAGCGAACCAAGCTCCTCCACCTGCAAGAGGAAGAGCTTTCAATATTAACGCGAACCAGGCCAGAGCTGACGGCAATGTGGTCAACGGTACGTTTCTTATAAATGGTAGATATGCCTCTATGTTATTTGATACTGGTGCGGATAGAAGTTTTGTGTCATTAGAATTTGAACCCATCTTAAGCAAAAGTCGGGATAAGCTCGCGGAATCTATAATGGTAGAAGTTGCGGACGGGAAACCAGTTTCATTAGACTCTATTTTACGCAACTGTACACTCACCTTAAACGACCATGATTTCTCAGTCGACCTTATTCCTATGAAGCTGGGAAGTTTTGACATCATAATCGGTATGGATTGGCTCAGTCAACATCAGGCGGAAGTTGTATGTCGTGAAAAACTTATTCGTATTCCTCTTTCAAACGGTCAGACTCTTCGAATCATTGGAGAAACCTCGTCGAAAGGGCTCAGCTTAATGTCTTGTCTTCAAGCTCAAAAATATCTTCGCAAGAATTATGTCGCGTTTTTAGCCCATATCATCAAGAAGGGGACCACAGAGAAGAAACTTGAAGATATTCCTGTAGTAAAAGACTTTCCACAAGTTTTTCCTGACGACATTTCAGGACTTCCTCCAGTAAGAGACGTCGAATTCCGTATTGATCTTATACCTGGTGCTACACCAGTTGCAAAGTCTCCATATAGGTTAGCCCCCTCTGAAATGAAAGAGCTAGCCAGTCAATTGCAAGAGTTGACTGACAAGGGATTCATACGTCCTAGCTCATCGCCTTGGGTGCACCTGTCCTTTTTGTAAAGAAGAAAGATGGATCTTTTCGTATGTGCATCGACTACAGAGAGCTCAACAAGTTAACCATCAAAAATCGCTATCCTTTACCTCGCATTGATGATCTTCTTGACCAACTACAAGGTGCCAACTGCTTTTCGAAAATCGATCTTCGATCTGGCTATCATCAGCTTAGAGTGCATGAAGAAGACGTCCCTAAGACTGCTTTTCGAACTCGTTATGGTCACTATGAATTCATGGTTATGCCGTTTGGATTAACCAACGCACCAGCTGTCTTCATGGACCTAATGAACAGAGTCTGCAAACCTTACCTTGATCGATTCGTTATAGTTTTCATCGACGATATTCTTATTTATTCAAAATCTAAAGCTGATCATGAGCGTTATCTTCGACTCGTTCTTGCACTTCTAGAAAAGGAAAAGCTTTATGCCAAGTTCTCTAAATGTGAATTCTGGTTAAAAGAGGTGCAATTCCTCGGGCATGTAGTCAATGACAAAGGAATACATGTTGACCCTTCAAAGATCAAAGAAGTTCAAGAATGGCAAGCTCCACGTACACCAACTGAAGTAAGATATTTTCTTGGACTAGCGGGCTATTATCGTCGGTTCATTTCAAACTTCTCTCGCATTGCTGTGCCACTCACGGCTTTAACCCATAAGGGAAAACCATTCGTATGGGGACCCAAGCAAGAAGAAACTTTTCAAACTCTTAAACAAAAACTTTGTGATGCACCAATCCTCACTCTTCCTGAAGGTTGTGATGATTTTGTAGTCTATTGCGACGCGTCAGGGCAAGGATTAGGCTGCGTTCTCATGCAAAGAGGAAAAGTCATAGCTTATGCCTCGAGACAACTCAAGACACATGAAAAGAACTACACCACTCATGACCTAGAACTTGGAGCCGTTGTATTCGCTCTTAAGATATGGAGACATTATCTCTATGGTACCAAGTGTGAAATATACACTGACCACAAGAGTCTTCAACATATCTTCAATAAAAAAGAGTTAAATATGAGGCAACGAAGATGGGTCGAACTCCTGAATGATTACGACTTTGAAATTAGATACCACCCTGGTAAAGCAAATGTGGTGGCTGATGCACTTAGTCGAAAGGGTTATGCGAACTCCATTCATCTTCTATGTTCGCAAATTATAACCGACATTAAAGATCAAATTTGAGAAGCTCAACACGTTTCAATAATAGAAGAAGATGTACGAAAAGAGATGTCCTGTGGAGCCGAGCTAAAACTTGAAACTAAATCAGACGGTATCCTGTATTACCTAGATCGTATCTGGATTCCTAACCACAACAATCTTCGTGAAACTCTTATGAATGAAGCTCACAAAACGCGATATTCTATACACCCAGGAGCCGATAAGATGTATCAAGACCTACGATACACCTATGGTGGCCTGGAATGAAGAAGGATATTGCCGTTTTTGTTTCCAAGTGTCTCACATGTTCCAAGGTGAAGGCTGAACACCAAAGACCCTCAGGACTTCTAGTCCAACCAGAAATACCTGTATGGAAGTGGGAAAATATAACCATGGATTTCATTACCGGGTTACCTCGCACTTCTGGTGGGTATGACACTATATGGGTGATTATAGACCGACTTACAAAATCAGCTCACTTTATTCCTATCCGCGAAGATTTCAAGAACGAAAAGCTTGCACGTATTTATATCAACGAAATCGTAAGCCGACATGGGGTACCATTAAGTATTATTTCTGATCGTGATGGTCGTTTCACCTCACGAACATGGCAATCAGTACAATCCGCTATGGGCACACGATTAGATCTCAGTACCGCCTATCATCCTCAAACTGATGGACAGTCTGAGCGCACCATTCAAACTCTTGAGGATATGCTTAGAGCATGTGTCATAGACTTCAAGGGAAATTGGGACGCCCACCTACCGTTAGTTGAATTTTCGTACAACAACAGCTATCATTCGAGCATCGGCATGGCACCTTTTGAAGCATTATATGGTCGTAAGTGCCGATCTCCTGTATGTTGGCACGAAATTGGGGAAGCACAAATTACTGGTCCAGAATTGATCCAAGAAACCACAGATAAGATCCATCAAATTCGAAACAATCTTCTAGTGGCTCAAAGTCGTCAAAAGAGTTATGCAGATAAACGACGGAAGCCCTTAGAGTTTAACATTGGTGATCATGTGCTTTTAAAAGTATCACCGTGGAAGGGAGTAGTTCGTTTTGGTCAAAAGGGGAAGCTAACACCACGTTACGTAGGACCTTTCAAGATACTCGAAAGAGTAGGTCCTGTAGCATACAAGCTTGACCTACCAGAAGAACTCAACAGGATTCATCCCACCTTCCACGTGTCGAACTTGAAGAAGTGCCTCGCTGATGAGAATCTCCATATTCCGCTGGAAGATATTCAGATTGATGAATCCATGCATTTTATTGAAAGACCAGTGGAGATCATGGATTACGGGGAGAATCGTCTTCGTCGAAGTCGCATTCCAATTGTTAGGGTACGCTGGGAGTCGAAACGGGGACCTGAGTTTACTTGGGAACGTGAAGACTCAATGCGTGAAAAATACCCGCACCTTTTTCCTACTACTTCAACTACTTAAATTTCAGGACGAAATTCCTAAAAGTAGGGGATACTGTAACATTTGTAAAAATCGGGTCTCCAAAACCCGCTCCGTTTTGTAATCAAGTACCAAGTTATAAAAGTTGCATTAATTATTTATGATTATTTTGAGTTAAAACGATACATAATTAATAAATAAACTAAACTATAAAAATTATATTTGATAAAAAGTTAAAATAAAATAAATAAAAAATATATGAAGCTGCCGGGACTCGAACCCGGGTCAGCCAAGACTCTTTAACAACTTAACATTCATTCCCTAAACCACTCCGCCACAATGTGTTTTCTGTTAACTCTAGGAAAACAAATGAAATTTATACACAAACTCAGTTTAACCGAAGGCGCCATCTGAGAAACGTTAATCGGCAAACCAAGCGTCAAATCGATTGTTTACCTCACACATTCAGTTATAACCGATGCACGACGGTTTCTAATCAATCGGAAATTGATTAAACTTAAAGACTCATCATTGTTGATTTTAAAACCGAAAAAGAACATCAAGTTCTGAATAACTCAAACTCCAGACACTCTCGCGATTCAGAGATATCATACCAATACTCCAATTCCTTTTCGTCGCATTTTCAGACCATCAGAGCGCCTAAAACAGTTCGCCGGAATTCTCTGCAAAAGTCGCCGAAAAACCGTATTCAACACAAACCAGGAAAATACTTCTACTTTACGGTTTCAATCTATTGTTAGAACCTTACTAACAATAACCCATCGCTCAAAATCAACCACAGACGACATTGCTGGACTTTCTGTGTTCGCCGGAAAATTTCTGGAATTGCCGGAAACTTGTTAATTACCGGTATGCACATTCCAACGTACTGATAATCAATACTCACTAGTTCAATTTCATATCTAATCCCTTAAACCTGTTAATAGATTCTCTCAGCCGAAGGTTCAAAAACAGAGCCGACAAGTTTCGCCGGACTCTCTGAAGAAGACAACCTGTTCGGTATCTTCTTTCCCCAAACTGTTCGGTTTAATGCATTCAAGCTAGACATCATGTTTATTAACTAATTTAATCACGAATCGGATTGTTGATTGATGTCTGCGTTCGTAATGAAGAAGACGAGTTCAGTAATGACTTAAGATTAATTAAAATCGGAATTTTAAACGGGTCAGACACACAGTCCAGCGGTGGACTGTGTGCAAACAAAAACTATACACGTCCCGAGTTCGATCCCTGCTACACGCACGCCTTGTGTAATAACATGCCTTTTTGATCAAGAACTAAACCGGGTTAAAACAGATAGTTGTTAAGTATAATAAAAACCAAGATAATAACCGTTTTAGACACACAGTCCAGCGGTGGACTGTGTGCAACATGAACTACACGTCGCACTTTCGAAACTCGTCACGAGCACCGGTCCGATTGAATTAAAACGTTTTTGCAAATAAAGGAAATTTCGGTTAATTCAAATAAGTGTATAAATATAATTAAAAACGAGTTTATTTCGGGTTAGACACGTAGCTCAGTTGGTAGAGCTGCGTGCACGCGAACGGGAGGTCGCCGGTTCGAATCCCACCCGGCGCAGATTTATTCGCTGACCGAACCGGTCAACGGTCAACGGTCAACGCTAAAAAATAATATATTTTTTATATTTTTATTTATTTAATTTAATTTAAAAATCAATTAAAAATCCTTAAAAATAACATTTTTAAAGATAGAAAATAGCCATAAACTCACAAAAATATATCTAAAAATTTCATTAAAATCCTTAATAAAATCCATCCATTTAATATATTTTTCCATTATTATTTAGGTTAGTATTCCTCGTCGATCCGCTCATCTAAATCGTGCGCATCTCACCATCTCCAATTCAACGCACCCAATGTGAGTGAATCTTACAAATTCCCCGTGTTAATCACGTTTTTGGGGTGTATCATGTGTCTTTGTTTATATACATATTATAACTAAACCATTGTGCATACATCATATCATGAACATGTGTATTTAGTTTGTTGCTGTTAAGTAGTTATTATTTGATGCAATTTATTATTTCAGTACATGCAATTGCCGAGGCAGCCACTCCCCATTTATGCGCGTTGAGCTTGTTTCCCATTTTATTATGCGGTTGAACCTGGCGTGCCCGCATACGATCGGCTCCGTTTGATTGAGCCTTGATCGCACAGTTCATTTTACATTTTCAGTACATGCAATACGATCGGCTCCGTTTGATTGAGCCTTGATCGCACAGTTCATTTTACATTTTCAGTACATGCAATACGATCGGCTCCGTTTGATTGAGCCTTGATCGCACAGTTCATTTATATTAGTTATCGTATGATATTGGTATGTTCATGTATGCTGCCATGTGTTATTGTATGTTATAGTTGAGACTGCTATTTGCCATTACTTGATTACTTACATTTGCTCATCTATAATTATGCACAATATTTCATTGATAAACTAACCATAAAATCATTATCAAATGTTTATCTAATAAGGTTCACTCGCCAACTTATGTTGACCCAAAAACTCCTATTTTACACATGATACAGGTGAACCAGCAGCAGCTAGGAACACATAGGACCTGGATTAGAAGAATAAAACGATTTAGTATTGGGATTGTTATGTTTGGTTACTTCCTTTGTATTGAATGAACATATTTGGATGTTTGAAAATGTAACTTTGACTTTATTAATTATGAAACATAATAGTAAATGTCATGTGCTTTGGTGATAACCCAATTATGCCCCGACTCTTATTTCCGCTGCGGGTCGGGTGGTGTGACATCTGTTCGGTACTTTCTTTCCCCAAACTCTTCGGTTCAATACTTTTCAGTTGTTCATCTTGTTCATTAACCGAATTAATCAAGTAACAGTTGCTTTGACCGATGTCTGTGTTTTGAACGAAGAAACGAAGTTCAGTTATGTGATAAGATTAATTAAATCAGTTTTATTAACGGGTTAGACACACAGTCCAGCGGTGGACTGTGTGCAAACAAATACATACACGTCCCGAGTTCGATTCTTGACACACGCACCTTCGCAGTAATAAAATGTCTCTTTTTTAAAACTGAACCGGGTTAACTCCGTTAGATGTTAAGTATAATAAAAATCTGTATATTAACCAAGTTAGACACACAGTCCAGCGGTGGACTGTGTGTAACATTAAGTCACAGGTCCCGGGTTCGAGACCTGTTGACGACACCGGTCCGATGATTTAAAACATTTTTGAAAATAAAAGAATTTTGAATAAACTGAGTTAGTATATAAATATAATTAAAAACAGAATTATTTCGGGTTAGACACGTAGCTCAGTTGGTAGAGCTGTGTGCACGCGAACGGGAGGTCTCGGGTTCGAGCCTCACCCGGCGCATACACTTACACAATAAAACCGGTCAACAAGTCAACGGTCAAAAAGTCAACATTTTTTATTATTTTTATTTATTTATTTTATTTAAAAATCAATTAAAAATACTTAAAAATAACATTTTTAAAGTTAGAAAATAGCCTAAAACTCAAAAAAATATATCCAAAAATCCTATTAAAGTTGTTAATAAAATCCATTTATTTACCTTACTCTTCGTTATTAATTAGGTTAGTTTTTCCTCGTCGATCAATCCTCTAAACTCGTGCGCATTCAACATCATCAACCGAACGCACCCACTGTGAGTGAATCTCTACAAATTCCCCGTTTAAATCACGTTTTTGGGGTGTATCATGTGTCTTACTATTTATTATATTTAAATCATTGTGCATACATCATATCATGAATAAATGTGTATTCAGTTTGTATGAACTGTTTGTGTGGTTATTGTTTAGATTTAATTTATTATTTTCAGTACATGCAATTTCATAGGCCGCCGCTCCCCATTACATTATGAGCGTTGAGCATGTTCCCCATTACATTATGAGCGTGAACCTGGCGTGCCAACATACGATCGGCTCCGTTTGATTGAGCCTTGATCGCACAGACATTTATCATTTTCAGTACATACAATACGATCTGCTCCGTTTGATTGAGCCTTGATCGCCAGTTTCATTCATGTTATATATTTATGCAAGTTGATATGTTATTGTATGCTGTTGGTTTGTTAATGTATGTTATTGTTTGTTGTTGTGTGATATCGTATGCTAATGGTTTGTTATTGTATGCTAATTGTTGTTATTGTATGTTTATTTACGTTTGTTCATATATGAATAGTGCACAATTTTTCCATATAAAATACAACAAGAAATAAATAATAAATGTTTTCTAACAAGGTTCACTCGCCAACTTTTTGTTGATCCAAAAACCATTTTTACACATGATACAGGTGAACAGGATGAAGCAAGGAAAACATAGGAAATACCTTAGAAGAAAATAATGAAGTCTAGAATGATGTGTAGGACATGATGTAATTATGATTGTATGTTTCCCTTTAAATTGTAATAATAAATATGAAACGTTATAATAAATGTCATGAGCTTTGATGATAACCCAATCATGCCCCGATCACCTTTTCCGCTGCGAGTCAGGGTGTGACAACTCTTTCGGTTCCAATCCATTGTTAGACTATTACTAACTTCAATCCATCAACCAGAATCAATCCCAGACGACGTAGCCGGAATATTCTGCTCTCGCCGGAAAACCTCTGGAATTTCCAAATTCACGCTGTGAATCGGTATAATCATTCAAACCTTCTGTTAATCCTTGTTTAGTACCCCAATTTCATAACTAATCGAACAAAACTGTTAATTGATTCAATCAGACGGAATACACAAATCAGAGCCGACATCCATTGCCGGAATTCTGAGAAAATACAGTCTGATCGGTACATTCGATTCCTTAACTCATTTTATTCATTACATTTCAACCAGTAATATGTTCGATGAACGACTCAATCAAGAACAGTTGAATAATCGTTGTCTGAGTCTTTGAGCGAAGAAGACGAAGTCGACGATGTTTATAAGATTAATTAAAACAAGTTATATAAACGGGTTAGACACACAGTCCAGCGGTGGACTGTGTGCAAACAATTAGCACACGTCTCGAGTTCGATCCCTGACACAACCTCACTCTCTGAATTAAAAATGTTTTTTTAAAACGAACCGGATCAACTCGCTGTAAGATGTTAAGTATAATAAAAATCAGTATATTAACCAGGTTAGACACACAGTCCAGCGGTGGACTGTGTGCAACACTAAATCACAGGTCCCGGGTTCGAGACCTGTTGTGTGCACCGGTCCGATATAATTAAATCCTTTTTAAAAATAAATGATTTCTGATTAAATTAAATAGTGTATAAATATAATTAAAAACAGAAATATTTCGGGTTAGACACGTAGCTCAGTTGGTAGAGCTGCGTGCACGCGTACGGGAGGTCTCGGGTTCGAGCCTCACCCAGCGCATACATACACACGTCCGGACCGGTCAACAGTCAACAGTCAACCGTCAAAGTCAATGGTCAACGGTCAACACAAAAAGTCAACATTTTTTTATATTTTTTTTAATTTAAAAATCAATTAAAAATACTTAAAAATAATATTTTTAAAGATAGAAAATTTCTTTGAACTCACAAAAATAAACCTAACAATCCCATTAAGAACACTAATTAAAAATATTAATCTCAAATAAAAGTTTATTTTTTATCGAACTATTATGTTATTATTTAGGTTAGTTTCCCTTGCCGATTAAATCCGAATTCGTGCGCATTCATCATCAATCCAAGAAACGCACCCACTGTGAGTGAATTCTTACAAATTCCCCGTTTTATTCATGTTTTGGGGTGTATCATGTGTCGCTTAAACTAATTCGCTTATTCAAACTCGTGCTATACCATAGTATGATCTAAACTTAGAATGTAAATATTGTTTGTTGTGATGTATTACATATTGTCAAGTTGTATGCAAATTATTTGTTAGGCCCATCAGTTCCTCGTGGGAGACGAGTTGAACAACGCGTGCCTTAAAACTCATTCATTAGGCCCATCAGTTCGTAGAACAACGCGTGCCTCAAAACTCATTCATTAGGCCCATCAGTTCCTCGTGGGAGACGAGTTGAACAACGCGTACCTCAAAACAATCAATTGTTGTATGTGTGTGCAATATTTAATATTATGTGTTTTGTGAATAAATTTACATCTACATTTACTCATATGTGGTTATGCACTTTATTTTATTATCAATTCAGTAAACACGTTTAAATGTTTTCATAGGATTCACTCGCCAACTTTTTGTTGACCCAAAAACCATTTTTACACATGATACAGGTGGACAGGATGAAGCAAGGAACACATAGGAAAAGTGCCTTAGAAGAAAAATAATGAAGTCTAGAAAGATGTATAGAACATGTTGTACTCGTATGATTTGATTGTATGATCTCCTTTAAATTGTAATAATAAATATGAAACAATATAATAAATGTCATGAGCTTTGATGAAAACCCAATCATGCCCCGATCACCTTTTCCGCTACGGGTCGGGGTGTGACAATTAAATCCATCAATATACGAAAGTTGGATAATGGAAGGATGAAAAGTTTCAACATGTTAATTCTTACCTGTGAATGACCTTTTAACGAACCGAGAGCTCCATAATGGCCGGGCATAATCCCAGGTATGCCAAGTATTGGCTACGGAGGGCTAAAAGTGCCAAAAAGGTGTTTAAAAAGGTTTTTAGTAGCTTTTTAAAGTTAAGGGGCTAAAGTGTCAAACTTTAAAACTGGCCATGGGGTGGTCGCGGGCCGCGAGAGACCTAGCATGGGTATCTCGCGGGGCGCGGGAAGGGGTCTGCAGAAGAAAGTTTTTCTTGGCTGCCACACAAAGCTCCAAAACCATTAAAATCGAAACCATGGCATCCCAAACTGCTATGCCACGTTTTGAGACACTTGTAAGCTTTCTCTTACACCCCTAAACACTTGGCTTTACCTCCTTTGAGTTCTCCAACTATAAATAGGTGCTTAAGTTCACCATTCTAACTTGCACCTTTCTCATTTATTCACTCTTCTCCCTCCTCTGGAAGTTCCTAGCTAAAAGGAGCATCCAACACAGTTCTTTTGCACCTTAGGAATCACTGGTAATTGTTCCTTCATTGTGCATTTTCGTTTATAGGCTTTTATAGCCAAAAGTCAATCGTTTTACGAAAAACGCTTTGACTTTCGGTTAAGACCATTATGGTCCAGCCATTGTTCGAAATAAACATGGCTAAGTGATCGTAATAAGGTAGGTGTTAATCCCTATAAAGGGCACCTCCTGAAGATCACATTTGCTAGACCAATTGACGGGTCAAAGTTACGATATTAAAAAGTCAAACAGGCCATTTTCGGAAAAAGCATAAATTGATCTTTTATATGTTAAGAAACCTGTTTTGACACTTAAACAAGTTGGTAATAATTATTAGAACATGTAAGAACATGTTCGGCTCGTCAATTTCAGTCCTAGGGTCGGTTCGCAACCGAAAGTCACGAAGTTTGACTTCTGCTTTGACTTTCGATTCTGACCCGATTTAGATTAGTTACCTACTGATCTAAAGTTGAATTATGATTTTAATATAATGTAGCATAACCCTCTGAGGTTATATTACATGATCATAATCAGAATCCAAGTTTATACGCAAATTCCATAATTATGCCATTCTTGACTAAAATGCCCTTTTTGTATAAAACAAGGTTTTAAATGGTATTGAACTTGAAAATGAGTTTTAATGATATAATATCATAAGTAGGATTATTTGGGATATTAAACTAAGTTATAAACTGAGTTTTCAAGCAAGTTCTTAAACTATGTCGATAAATGACGGTTTTAGCCCTTGTGGCTCATAAAACGATTCTAATCAATCTTTTCAAGATAAATCATTTACCTACTGATATGTTATATTAAATAACATATTTAAAATATTTTAATCTAACCTTAACATCAATTTTCATAGACATCGCATAAAGACGTCATTTCACGATATAAGCACCATTTTGGCGCATAGTATGGTTTTAAACCATATTATTGACCAAGACTTGTTACCTACTAATTTAAAACTTATTTTTAAACATATTTACAGTAGGTACATATTATAAACTCAGAATCCCAAATATTTATAAACTATGTGTAAAATGACCAAAATGCCCCTTCGGTGCATAGTTTGGTCATAAATGTTAAAATACACATATAATTGATATCCTACTGATATTATATCATAAATAAAATGTTTTCCAGAATACTCATGATTATAAACTTAAAATATGTTCAAGTTCCTTTTATATGGTATATAATTACCGAAATGCCCTTATGAGGCATAGTTTCGTTTTAAAACCTTAACGGGCATATAAGTTGATATCCTACTGATATCTTAAATTATTTAAAATATAATGGCATATAGAACTTGTCCATGACTTATCCGATTACCCATTATCGCTTATAAGCATACGGTTGATTATACGTAACTAGTTTACGGAACTTAACCGAAACGGGTTTAACCTATTCATTTTAATCTCAAAATCCAGAATGTTAATTGTTTACCCATATTATGCAAGTCAAAGTACTTATCGGGTTTAAACTATATTCTATCCGATCACTGTTTAATCAAGCGATATACGTCTTGATCATGTACACTACTCGGTCTAAGTTTATGACTTAAATAAAGACCAATAGTGTTTAATTGGTTAGCTTTTGCCCTAATCCAGACTAGAGCCTTGCCGGTAAATGCTATCTGCTGTTGGTACTTTCGTATACGACTGAGTTATTAAAATTTAAAAGAAGACTAGCTCAGGTAAATACTCTCGACTTATTTTCCCTATATGGGCTTGGGATACGGTAAATTATTACTGCTTGGTCCGAAATGGGGTCAATCGAATGCCCGTTTGTGGCTAGTAAACCCGCATATTCCGTTTTAATCAATTTTGTTTGATAACTTAAACATCGGGGGTTAAATTACCGTATCCTGGATATCCTCGGCTCAATACATTAGTTATTGGTCACGACCTTAGCGTGGGGTGTAGGCATACACCTGACAGACGCTCATATGTAAATTACCCAAGACGTTGGGGATAACTCCTTCGTGAGTTCTAAGTGGTGTGTATTGACAAACATGTGAATCTGATACAAGGTTGCAAAGTCAACTTTCCCAAGTTAATAAAAGATTTTGTGCCGTTTTGCACTTAAAAATTATTTTAAAGTTTTCAAAATGAGTCAGTTGGGTGTATTTACCAGCGAAAGCTGACGTATCGTTCAAAGACTAAACTGCAGGTACAATACGAAATAGGCCAGAAGCTGCTCGGTAGTGAATAAGAGGATCTTGCAAATCTTTAGATCTGCCCTAAAGTTTGTTTTTTCTTGTACATTTTATGATCCGCCTGTGGATCTTCTATTACAATCTGTATATTATTTTATTCTGAACATTCGGTTTGTAATAGTAATTTTACTCTAAGACTTCCGTTGTGCCGTGTTTAAATGACTATGATGTTATCAACTGACGTCACAATACTCTCCACCCGGGCCCACCGGTGTATGGATTTGGGTTGGAAATCTGGGGTGTGGCACAAGGCTAATGTTGTGGCTGACGCCCTCAGTCGAAAAGAGTATGCAAACTCCATCCATCTATTTTTTTTCCCAAATTGTGACCGATTTTCAAAACCGAATCAGAGCAGCTCAACATATCTCCGTCACGGAAAATGATGTATGAGATGAACTGTCTTGTGGAGCTGAAAATGATGTACGGTTGTGTGTGTGTGTGATGGGGACCCGAGTTCGAAACCAGACGGCCCCTTTAATTTATTTTTATTTCATTTTTTTATCATTTTAAGATTTGATTATTTTGTTTATTCATTTATTGATTATTATTTTATTTATGTAAACCATAAATGACAAAAATACTAATAAATGCGTAACGATCTTTTTTAATAAATACATGATTCTTAAATGTAGCGGGTTTTGAAACCCGTTTTACATGAATGTTACAATCACGTAATATTTAAAAGATAAAATCACGTAATATTTAAAAGATCAACTGTTGGGGCGGTGATAGGATTTGCGTTTGGGCTACATAAAACGGAGCCTAACTAATCATTGTTTCCTAATTGATTCTTATGCGATGAAGTACAAAAGCCACAAAAGGTCCTTTTTTTTAGTTGCAACTTCAAGAGCTGCTCATACAAATAACTCCAACCATTGGAGTATTAAAAGTAATTAAATTAAATTCTCAATATCCACTTACGACTTCCATTGGAGTATTATTACTTACGACTTTTTATTTCAGTTCCGTATGTTTGGGTTGATATCGGACGCATGGGCCGCAATTAAGAAACAAGATGGCACCTTATCTGTTGTTGTTTGTATAAATATATATTTTCTTTTTTTTAAATCAACTAATACAATTACATAAGGTTTAGGCCATGGTTCGGGCCTCATGAGTTTCAAGTTACGCGAGTGGGTTGGATCGACACGCGAGACATATACTTTGGTTCAAACGGTTTGGGTCGGTACAACACAATATGAATTTAATATAATTTGATAAAAATAGACTTAATTCATCAAATAAAATAAGTATGTGATTTGATTTATAAAAGCGAAATAAACGGGTTTTTACCTCGAAATTACGAATTGTGCTGCACTGATTTCTTTCTGTATTTTCTCCCCGTGAACAAAAATTTATTTGAATTAACTTGGACTTTAATGAGTCGAATCCATAAAAGAATAATTTACACTGAAAAGTTATTTGCGAATCATCATTAGGAATTATATACTACAATTTTGTTTTCAATAATATTACCAAGCTACTTTGCCTAGAGGACCATGTGACCTTATTTATATAAAATTTATAATCTAAACTCGTACCGAATCAAACAATAAGTCATTAACTATATTGCAACCGGTATTTGTTTATATAATTTTTAATTAACATAAAATATGTTTTATATTCTTTTTTTAGGCGTATTATTATTTTATTCTTAAGGTTTTGCTCGTGAAATCGTGCTGATGAAACATTCAGTTTTAGTAAATAAAAGAAATTTGTTCATAGTGCACATAATAAATTAAAGAAAAAAACATTAATGTTTCTGTCTCATACATGGATGGATGATGATCTCAAAACCGACTATGTATACTCCAAAAACATATCAAGCCCTTGCCACATATCCTCTTTGTTTCAGACACCTCTCATAAACCCTGCCACGTGTCCACTAAGCAATCTTCTCGACCAACTACACGTGATTTCGTCTCAATCTCATCACTCACAATCCTCCATATATATATATATATATGCCACCAACATTCAATCTAAACCCATCCTTATCACAAAACACCACACCAAATAATAACAAAAGTAGTAATAATAATAATCAATCATGGATACCCAGTATCATACACTCATGCCACACCAACACCAGCAGCAGCAGCAGCAGCAGCAACAAATCAGCACAAAAACAATGGTAATCGCAACCGTAGTGGGAGTTACAATAGGAGGACCACTTCTGGCATTGATGAGTTTCATTTTCATATCAACAATGGCTCTATTTGTAGTCACTTCACCGCTTCTTATCATATTCAGTCCTATTATATTGGGGGCTGGATTTGTGATTGTGGCCGCTATGGCCGGGTTCGGGGCTGCCTGCTTGTTGGCGATCGCGGGGGTGTCGGCTTTGGGTTGGGTTTTGCGGTCGGTTAAAAGCGGTCAGTTGCAACAAGGGCTGGAAAGTGTGACCGGGAAGTTGTTGGAGACTGGAGAGAATGTGAAAGAAAGCGTGAAGAACACCGGGATAGAGTGGGCTGGTAACCTGAAACAGACAGTGCAGGAATCGCCGACGGCCAACAGAGCTTAGGAGTGTATTGTGTTTTGTAATGAAGAATAATTTTATGTTCTTGTGGTGCAAGTGTAATAATAATTAATATTAAAAATAAATATGTTCATGCATGAATAAGGTGGGGGTGGGTGTCGGCTCAAGTGATCGAACTTCCACGTTATGCATGTGTGTGTTGGGTATCTTCGCATCTTCTGTTTGGTCATTTCGTGTAATATGTAGCTTTAGTAAATAGTAAAATATAATATCTGAAACAGTCGTATAATATTAGTATGATGATTACACCGTCAAGTTCATCGCATATGCGAGTTGTAATATAAGAAGTTGATACCTTACACACTTGGTAAGGTACCACATTAGGGGGCTTTGAAACACTTGAAACATGATTACACCTTCTTGCCTATGCATATTACAAGTTGATGGTACAAAAAATTAAAATTAAAATCAAACTACCTTGACAACCAAACAAAACAGTCGCTTCAAACACCAAAATTTCAATTCAACAAATCAACTATAACCAAATTCCATTTTATTAGAAGTCTATAGTCAAATTTTTATTTTGAACTAATTGTTATTTCTACATCCAAATACCATGTAACTTTATATGTGTAAGGATTTAAACCTACACTACTTTTATAAAGGTAAACACTATCACTAGTAAGAAAGTTAAAGATACAATCCCGTAATGGATCTCTCAACGAGAGCCTCATTCTGTAATGGTTGGGTGGTCTTCAAAGAAGAAGGTGCTGGTAGACAACATTGTTGAGGATATTAAATTGCATACTTTTTCGAGGGTGGTTAATAACTAGGTGTACGTAATCTTGATGGGGTTGAATAGGGAAAATGGTGCCATAAGCCTTAAGTTGTAGATGTAATTTAGACTTGTATTTGGTGTTAATATCTTCAGATTCCCCCTGATTCCTGCTAGAGTTGTATTCCGAATATAATTATATTTCTTATTGTTAAAAAACCATCACACCACTAGATTATGGGTAATATATATAATCATTTAAAAACCCAAAAAAAAAACCCTAAATTAAAAATCGATCGTCAATAAAGTAATAAAGTTTGTATTAGGTATGATATTAAAGAACTTGTAAAGAAGATGATTTAGATGAAAAATCACGTTACTTATGAATTTGTCTATGCTCTAGTCTCGTTTGTTGTAATAAATATTGTTGAAAAATCTGTTTCTGCAATAAAATTTATCAAGATTAATTTACACAATACGATAGGTAATAATTCCACAAATTCTGTTGAATTTTATACATTAATATTAACATTTCACTTTTATTATTTTTATAAATATTTCACTTATAACAGTTTATTTTGTTTTGTTAAAACATGTGGGCTTTTGTGACTTGTTCGTGGGCTGGAAGCTTGAATGGGCTTAGAAGCTTGGATGGGCTGGAGTTTATTGGAGCGGGTCACATGCCGGAGCTTATTGGAGCGTATATAAATGAGTTCATCACATCTGATGAACTCATTCAACACATTTGATATTGTTGAGAGCTCTTGTTTTTTCTCTCTTAGGGTTTTCTTGTTCAAAATTCGATCTTGTTGTCTTGTTAGATTTTGTGTGAGAGAGTTGCAGATCATCAAGTTGATGATCTGCTTGTAAGAAGAGTCTAGAGATTCGTTATTTTCTTTCGTTTGTTGTTTCCAGTTATAAAATAAAGTTTAAATCTCTTTGATTCATGTATTTTTGACAAATTCATTGGTGCTAGATCGATAAAATTGTTTTCCAAAGTGTTAGAAACTAAAGATTCAACAACTTCAAGATATGGGACGTCGAACAAAAATAGATACATCAATTGATAAATATAAGTAACCGGTGTACGCTAATGAGTATAAAACAATTATGAAACTTTGTATAAGAATTTCTAATTCCACGACTAACAACTTAGTCCAATACATATAGGCATAGTGGCATCAACAAAAACCCAACATTTTCCGTAACCTTTTATACACGTTGGTAGTCGAATTGTTTAGTAATGCCTGGTTATCTCTATTGCATCGTTTGATTCTAGCTTAGATAAACCAATATAAGTTTGGGCTATTAAATCCTAACTAGAGTCCAGACGACGAATTCGGAACAATCATGAACAAACTGTAATCTCTATCCTTCTAATTCACAATTGTTGTAAATGATTTTAATCTTGTTTGCTACTGGTAATTTAAGTGTCATCTAGCTATTTTATGTAATTGGATTTATTTAGTGGCCCAATGATATATCATAATCAAAGATCAAACAAGTTGGAAAGTGTAAAGTTTACGCTTATTTGAGAATCTTATGATTTCAAGCTCGCTGAACAACGGGGGTCTAGGGCAACGTCTTTGGTAGCAAGGTACATGGGCACGATAGATGTCGGAACGGTCAGTAAAGAATAAAGTTCAAATCGGTTCCTAGCTATCTTCACCAGTAACAATAAGTAGGGTGTCGAACCACGAGGAATCAGTGAAAAGTGTCAAAGTTCAAGTGCCTCGTTAATTTAAACATTAATTTGTAAAATTGAGAATTGATTTTAATAAAAAGATCTTTATAAAACCTGCTATTTAAAAAGTTACAAAAGAATATTAAAATTATACCAAATAATTCAAATAAATTGGTACAACTAATTATGAAACTAGGTGCGCCAATGTACAATTAGCCAATTTGGTAGAGGCATATGCATCTTGAAGGGAAGTCTAAGATTCTAAGCTGGGTAACAGAGTAATTTAGAATTATTTGTGTAAAAAGTAGCGTAAAAATAACAATTGTATTTAGGGATGAGCAAATAGCACTTGTTTCCGAAACCGAACCTTACTATACCGAGCACTTTCGGTACCGTACCTATTTTTGCGATTTTTGGAATCAGTACTTTTGGTACAAGTACGCTATTTACCCACCTTTTTACCTTCGACTATCGTACCGTACTGGTACCATTTTTTACGATTTTCCGAATCCGTACTTTCAGTGGCGGTACGGTTCCGAGCACATCCCTAATTGCCCTTTAAAAAGGGTCCTAATAATCCCACACTCCAAAAATCTTAATTTCACACCCTGTACACGAGTTATATAAGGTTATACGGCCATATAGAATAATTTGACATGAAAAATATTAGGCCTAATAACATTTTATATAGGTTGTATAATGTTATACGGACCATATAAATGGACAAAAAAACATTCTCTAATATTTTTTGGACAATAATCAGTTAAACGGTCCGTGTGTATATATATATATATGTGTGTGTGTGTGTGTGTGTGTGTGTGTGTGTGTGTGTGTATATAGTGGAAGGTTTATTTGAGAAGAAATTTAATATCAGAAGAAAGGACATAATGGTAAAATATTCAATAGTTTATAAATCCCTCATTAATAAAACAAAAACATTATATCCTACACATTTCAAAATTTATCTTATATATGTCTTATACTTATCGGAATTTACTCTATACACATGTAAAAGTACCCTACACATTTCAAAATTTATCCTACACATACTAAAATTTATCCTACACATGTCGAAAATTGTCATTCACCATAAATTATTTTATCTTTAAAAAGTATATTAAAAAATAAGTTACAAGTTTAATGAATTATCTAATTAATGACAATTATAGATTTACTTATATACCTTTTTTCATAATATTAAATACACACATTAAATGAAGTAAATGGAGAATTTCTATTGGTTTAAAAATTATTCTTTTTATTCTTACAAAATTTTCTTCTCATTTAAACACTCCAATATATATATATATATATATAATATATATATATATATATATATAGGTAGAGGTTCATGTGAGAAAATTTAAAAATGTGAGAAGGATAAGAAAGATTATGGAAGTGACATGTGTCCCTTTTTATTTTGGTAGTTTAAGAGCATAAGTGTAATTTAACTAATAAAATCTAATTATGGAATGAATATATGCAACCGATGTTGACAGTTATTGTAGGGATTTTCGAATTTGAAATAACACCTTAACTCATAAAAACACAACAACATGTATATTGAAGGCATACATCTTACAAAGAACATAAATATAACTCATAAAAACACCATAACTAATAAAAACACCCTAACTCATAAAAACACCACAACATGTATATTGAAGGCATACATCTTATAAAGAACATAAATATAACAAAAATAACACCATAACTCATAAAAACACCACAACAGTTATATTGAAGGCACACATCTTATAAAGAACACCCTAACATTGAATATAACAGAAATAACACAATAATATAACACCAGTCAACACTAACAGAAATAACACCCTAAATATATAAAAACTGAAATAACTCTACATAAGAATATCAATATGATACTCATATTAAAGATAAAAAAACACTCGTTATTATGGTGTAATTTAAAAAAAAAAGTTACGTATAAAAAGTTATTGATGTTTAAAAAAGAAGGGGGAAACTATGCATGTGCATTAATGTTAATTTCTTAATTTAAAAATATTAAATTTACCATTATACCCTTAAATAGAAAATTAATTAGTTTAATAGTCAACATTATTTACAGAATTGCCACTATGATCTCAACCATTAGATTAAATATCTAATGGTTTATATTCTTTCTTATCCTTCTCACATTTTTAAATTTTCTCACAATAACCTTACTCATATATATATATACACACACGGGTATGAAAAAAGATTTTAAGGGTATAGAAAAAGTAAGAGCCTGAAAAATATAAAACTAGGTAATATATATTCCATCTTTTCTAAAAAATTCAGGGATAAATCCTAGCTTCTTGGAACAAGCCAAGGACATAGATTGTTTCAATACAACTTGCGTGATCCCATTGGATCACTTGTGGCGGTACATATCCCATCTTTGTCCCTTAATGTCTTCTGCCCAATTTATGAGTTCATGTCGATCCAAAAAACACAAAAGAATTATTGGTTTTACCCACAAAACTTCAAAAAAACCTTTAACAAGTCCAACCTAAACGAGAGCGAAAGGGAGCCAAGAATCTTTCCACTCTTGCTAAACGATGCTAGCAAATGGACAACGATCTTTACGTAACAAATACATAATAAAAACACGCTTTTAGTTCACTTCAGTTCAGTAAAGCGAAAGTCTGCTACACCAATCAGATTCTTCGTGGAGATCAATGGCAGTAGAAGTTGAACATGTAGCTCAAGATTCCACCATTGATGATGACAAGATCATAAGAACAGGTAAAAAACTGAAAATAATAATAAAAAATATATATATTTGAGATTTTAGTGATAGTGGTTTGGAAAAATTTTGTTGAACTCAACCAGGCACGTTATGGACCACGGTTGCGCATATTATAACCGCGGTGATCGGTTCGGGTGTACTGTCACTGGCTTGGAGCACGGCTCAGCTCGGTTGGATAGGCGGGCCGATTGCGTTGTTTTGTTTTGCATTTATAACGTATGTTTCTTCGTCTCTTTTATCGGATTGTTACAGGTCTCCTGATCCGGTTACTGGGACTAGAAACCGGTCTTTTACGGATGCTGTTAGAGTTATCCTAGGTACCAAGATTTCATCAAACATTTGAGCTTCTATGTGTTTGTTAGTAGTAAATTATGATAGTTTGTTTATCAGGCAGAAAACACGCCTGGATATGCGGTTTGCTTCAGTATGTGAGCTTTTATGGAACTGCGGTTGCTTATGTTGTAACAACTTAGACTTGTATGAGGTAGTTAAACTTACTAGTTAAGGTTAATAATTAATGGGTCTCAAATATTGCTTCATGTTTCATGATGAATGGGGAGTTAATGGTTCTTGATAATCCTTCAGGGCCATTCTAAAAGCCAACTGTTACCATAAAGAAGGGCGTGATGGCGATTGCGAATATGGTGTCAACACTTATATGTTGTTGTTTGGAGTAGTGCAGGTTTTAATGTCACAAATACCGGATTTCCATTGCATGGTTTTGGTGTCGGTTGTTGCGGCCATAATGTCATTTTGTTACTCTTCTATTGGTTTGGGGCTCGGTTTCGCTCAAGTAATTGGTACAAAACTAACCCCTTTATGTTTCTATCCCCACTCAGGTTTTTAGTAGGGGTTTGGCGTTTTGAAAGTGACTTAAAAGTTAAAACCGCAGAAAATGCCAAACACCCTCTAAGATTTCTGTGATCTGATCATTTGAAAACACCGCAGAGAATGGTAAGATTGCTGGGAGCATTACAGGATACCCGGCTGTTAGTGTAGCTCATAAGTTATGGCTAACATTTCAAGCACTTGGAGACATAGCATTTGCGTATCCATATGCGCTTATTCTTTTGGAAATTCAGGTTAGTTATTGGTTAAGTTTAAGATCAGTTACTTTTAATTTGTGTTTATACACGTGTAATATAAAGTTTTGTGGTGATTTGAAGGATACTTTGAAGTCACAACCAGCAGAAAACAAGGTTACAAAACGTGCTTCAGCAAGAGCGATTCTTGCCACAAGTTTTTTCTACCTTGGATGTGGCTGTTTCGGGTATGCTGCATTTGGGAATGATACACCGGGAAACCTCCTGACAGGCTTTGGGTTTTATGAACCTTATTGGCTCGTCGCCTTTGCTAACGCCTGCATAATAATACATCTCATTGGAGGATATCAAGTAAACCTTCTTTACTTCACCTAAACAAGTCACTCTTTCACTTTTAAGGACAAATTGATGACTTTCAAGTTAAATTTGATACGGGTTTAACAAAGAATCTAGGGGTTTAACAAAGACTCTATTGATAAATATTTTCTTCAAAAAGTCAAACTGTCTTTTATTATATGACTTTCCAGGTCAAAGTTACAACTTTTCACACTGAAATTCAAACGGGTTTTATCAAACTTTCCTTACCAAAATAGTCTCTACATATTTTTCTTTGTATTGAGGTTTTGGGTATTCAACTATTCATCAATATATTCTGTTAAAAGACTGTAATAAATAATCAAATAATTTATTTTCTACATTTTCGTTTGACCTTAAAAGTCAAACTGTTTGTTCATCAAGAAGAATATTATCATTATCAATCATGTCAATACCATGCCTTTTAAGATTGGATTCGACATGGAATCTATCAACTTTCATGACCATTACTTTTTAGTTTTAATTAACATTTTATGTGGATTTAACAAAAGTAATGGAATCTTCATCTTCTTGTTGACCTTAAAAGTCAAAACATATTAATATTTGTAAACAATAACTAATGTAATCCTTTTGGATTATAACAAAAGCTATTCAGCCAGCCAGTATTTGCATTTGTGGAGAGATGGTTAACACAAAAGCTCCCCAACAGTCAGTTTCTAAAAAGATTCCATGAATTAAGGCTGCCACTTTTACCGGTTTTTCGGTTCAACATATTCAGGCTATGTTTCAGAACAACATACGTTGCAACAACAACCGGAATCGCATTAGTGTTCCCATACTTCAATGAGATTCTGGGCGTGTTAGGAGCACTGAATCTATGGCCATTGGCCAGATATTTTCCAGTGGAGATGTACATAGTGCAAAGAAAGGTGGAAACATGGAGCCGAAAATGGGTGGTTCTTGAAATATTCAGTGGTGTTTTGATGGTGGTATCCGCGGTGGCTTTAGTCGGGTCAGTGGCTGGACTCATCGAAGCAAAGTTGAAGTAGTAAATATGATGGTAACAATGTTATGCATGGCTTATTTGATCTCATATGCCACTAAGAAAAATTGTAATATTCTAAGAGAATGACTACAGTTTCTGCTAGACTAATTATCAGAAAACAGATTGCTCTACAATGCAATGCAGTGAATGCAGTGTTTTGTTATTCATATTGCTAATTTTGTGTTATTTGGTCTAGTGTTTTGAGATCAGTAATTGGTGTTCTCGTGTTATTCGAGATCTAGCTGGTGCGTTTGTCCTGTATTTACAGCTCCCTCTTGTTTTCAACAAAATTTATACTAGAACGACTATCAGGGCTGCTTTTTTTCTTCTTCTTACAAATGCAGGCTATAGGAGAATAATAAAAATCCAGATGAGTTAAAACGTATATTATATGTAGTATAATGGGTAAAAATGAAATTGAAAAAATAATAGTTTTATCAACGATGACAACCAGCAGACATGGGAAAGCCCACCGATGGGTTGCCCCATCTCTTTCTTTTTTGGAAGCATGCACAGACCCGTGAAGTAAACTACTGATATTATTGTTTATTTGGAAATCTACCCATATCTTATATCTTATATATACATATGTAGCGACTTGTCCACTATTTTACTAATAATTTGGTTAACTGAAACTTGTTTTTTTTTTTCAAAACCAAATGGTTTATCGTTACACCACCCACGAAAATCATTTTATATTGTTGGTCTTCTTTTTTGTTAGTTATCTTGGATCGGTGTTACATCTGCACATGTTGTGTTATCTGTACAATCTGTCTTGATAAGTTAATTCAATATATATATATTGGATAACCTAGCTAGTTTAACACGACAAATGTTTAATTTTAAATAACGGGAGTCCAATTGAAGAACGAAGGACAACCTTCTTGGTTTCTGTCTTATTTAATGCATTTATTTTTAATAGCACAAAGTGCACTTCTGAGGGATAACCGACGAAGGAAATTTGTTTATATATGATGTGTTCCTAAGCTTTAGTTTGACTTGTATTAGATGTGTCACTGACCATATGTAGTTTTATGCTTATATGTAGTTTTATGCTTATTTTAACATTCAATGTAGGACAAGTGTTGTAGCTTTTAGATTATTTATGTATAAAAATTCATGTTATGTTACGGTAATTGTACGTTTTAATTGATTACAATGTGCTGTCTTTGTCTTCCCTATCGCATTTGCTATTTTGTGTTTTATATAACCATTGACTCCTTGTAATTTTCAAGATATTTAAAAACATATAACGCACTGTGATGTTTATGTAAAAAACGTCATCAATAAACGGACCATGATTTAACTCGTAACTCGATTCGGATCCGCCACTAACAAAAAAGAAATTACAAAAGAATTTAACAATCAAGCTTGAGTTCAATGAACTTAAAAAAACACATGCCATCTTTTTCAGAAACAAAATTGTCTTTCAAAAACTTGAATGTGTTGATAGAGGAATGGATACCTGTGATTCTCTTTAATAGCTTACTTATGTTCATATAGATGAAGGTTCAAGTAATTGTTTCAAATTTTTTAATTGCGTTGAAGTAATCCTCCAACATTTTAAACTGATACCTGGTTCTAAATTACAAGTCAATTTGTAAATTACAAAAGGATAAAACATCACCTGGCTTAAAAGAGATAGATAGACAACCCAAAATCAATAGCTTTAAGCGGCGAATTCTCCTTCTTATTTGCAAACAAAGATTTCTCCGGTTTCAAATCCCTATGAAATTATGACACAACTGAACAAACTCCACAATTGTCCAAGTAACCGCCACAACCGCTCTCTCCTCACATCATCCATATCACCCGTTGTTCGTAACTTCCGTTTCGATATCGATTTGCATGCTAACAACTCTCTAGAACTCCGATCTATACACAAATACGTCATTCCGAACTCTTTGCGCCCTAATTCCCTATCTCACATACTTTTCTTCAATATTCTTCTTCGATTTATAAGCTACAACAGTTACAAGAACCTTCTTACCATTGCCGGAGCTAACTTTCACTTTCCGGTTGCTGTGATCATGGCCACTGTAGTTTGATGACTTGACGTCCTCTCTGGCGACGACCGCTGGAGATGTATAGTAGTCCCCATGTGGTTTTGGAGGGTTATACAGGTACGATGAAGATTTCGGTAGGTTTTTAACCGAAAAGGTTAATAAAGTTGGCTGTAGGGACTCAGAATCTAACACTTTTTTTTTAAAATGAGGTCTTAGGTATCCAAAAAACTATTCCAAGGACTCCCCCTATATCTCAAAGACGTTAATTGGACTTCACTCTTTTTCTATATAAATACTTTTTTAAAACTTTATCTCACTTACATGATTAAACATAAATAAGTACTAATATAAATATCAACACATGTAAAAATCAGCATAACATTAATGGGCGACTTTGTAACACCACCAAATAAAATGAAAATAAAACGGAAAATCACAATAATAACCATTAACCAACCCTTTAATACCACGTGTAGAGGTAATGTGATTGGGCGTGAAGTTGTACACACATGGCAAAGATAACGCCCAATAATGCCCCGTACACCGCCCCTTGGGGCGTGATGTTCAAAAAATGAGTGTTGTCGTGAAAACGCATGGTTAGAAGCTTGATCTTGAAAGGAGAACTTGATGCCACATGTCACATAAACCCCAAAGGAGAGACATTACCACACATGGTCTAAGAAGCTAAGTTGTAGATCATATGTCAGATTTGTGTAGTGACTTTACGGAATATAATGGGCTTCTAGATCATATGATCTAGTGGCAATAAACAAACATGGATAAAGGCTAAGGTGTAGTGACTTTACGAAATATAATGGGCTTCAAAGAGTGACATTTTGCCCAGAAGCTAAGTTGTAGCTGTTGTCAAAGCTAGTGGGACCCACAAAAACTTCCAAGTAAATTACAACACATGACACTATTTAAAGAAAAAGTCTATCTAGCCGCTTGAGCTTAGGGAAACGTCTACATAGACGTTTTCTTTGAAAAGGCTAGGGCAGAATTGTTGCCTTTTTATAGGAAAAGTCTATGTATCCGCTTGAGCTTGTGGAAACGTCTACATAAACTTTTTTCTCATAAACTACTACATTTATGCCTTCCAGTCTTTTCAGAGAAATCATGTGTTCAGACCTTTCCCCAAAGCTCAAACGGCTACATGGACGTTTCCTTTGAAAAGTGCCACCTATCGTAATTTAACTGGTAGTTTTTATGGGTGCCATCAGTTCGGAAACGGCTACAATTTAGCCTCCAGGCTAGATATCACTCGCTAAAACCCATCATATTTCGTGAAATCTCTAGACCATGGCCTCTTTCAATGTTTATTCTCATTTTTTCAAATGGTCAAAGTTCATTTTCTTGATTTTTGCAAAACAAAAATTCCGATGAAGGATTATTTTTTAAACCCAACGTTACTACGGTTTCTTTTCTTGGTAGTATTATACCGTTGCACTAATCTTATTTGATTTTAAACCATACATACGGTCAAGATCTCTCGTATCTAAGTGATTAATATGCGTATGAAGATGAATGAATGCAAGTGGCGTAACTTTGAAGTCAAAGATGAAAGAACAAATGAACCGACTTCTTTCCCTCTTTAAACCCAACGGTACCACTCCATCATCCCAGACACACGATCATCACTCTCTCTCTCTCTCTCTCTCTCTCTATCACACACACACACACACACTTCTTGAAGCCCTAGCGATCCTTTGAATCAAGAGTTTGACGCCCAATCTCGCAAGATGCTATGGATGAAACAGAATCTGTGCATCAGGTTTGCTCGACGACATTCAATAGTTGTTACTCGTAATCGGTATGCTATTCAGTCGATCAGGTCGTTTCTTGCATGCATTTGATTTGCACATTCTCTAACCTAATGTTTCCTTCTTCCTTGTTATTGTTTGGTGATTTCTTAATCGCTTCTCATCTGCTTATCAGTTACCCCGATTAATCAGCCGATGTTTGGTGTTGATGATGTTTGATTTATCGACCGTATGTTGTAATTTACTTGACAAATTATTATCTCGCCAGTTGCCGGTTATTGTTGCCGTCAACAGTTAAGAAAAAGTATGCTTCTCAAATGGCCTTCAAATACCTTGCCACATGGACAGCAGTACAAGCTTTAACTAACTTTTAAAAACTATTTAATGTGCTTGATTTAGGTTTTCTCTCCAAAAACTTATTTAATGTGCTTCGTGACATGATTACACATTTTTGAAACACATGCTATTTTGCCTTAACACATGCTATGTTGTGAGTATCTAGATCAACTTTTTTTTTGATATTTTCTCTTTTATTTTCATAACACAGATTAGTATATCTTCAGGTTACTGGAATGGAAGATGGGTTGAACATTAAAGGGAGAGTTTGCTTTGTAAGTTATCACATAATTTTTACCAAGTTCTACACGTTTCTTTAAAACCACTGATATTTTACTTGTAGTTGATTTTCTTAATTGTAAATGATAGTTCATACCATGACTTCCTTATGTATTGTGATATCTTTAATAAGCTGATGAACTCACATGGATTGTATCATGATCTGAATCATCATTCTACTTTTGTTTTGACTGTAGGCTGTAGCTAAGTTCTATGATGGTCATTGAGAGTGAAGTTCAAGTTCGTGCTAGTGGAGGGCGTCTTGCCATATTGGAGAATGAAAAAGTCGTGGATACCATTGAACAAAATGAGCCTGGGATGTATCAATTGCAATCGGTTCTGTCCTGCAAATTTCATAGTATCTGATCATCGTATTTCCTCTATTCATACTAGAATCTAATGGCTTTTGTTATGCTTTTCCTGTTTGAAATGCAGAAACAAATTACTTAAAGTTGAGCCTGCAAGCTCACGAGGAATTGCAGATTTTTCAAACTGACAAACATCCAAGCCACATGGATATTGGTAGAGCAAAAGAAGGGTAATAATCTTTTCTCTCCTAATTCTGTTTTTTTATGTCTTAAAAGTAAGTATTAATATCTGCTCATTTGCAGGTTCTCTGTTTTTGGCATGATGAATAAGGTGTAGAGATTGCATTTTTTCTTTAAGTCAGCCTTGCTTTCAAATTTATATCTAATAGATGTTTTCTATTTTAGTGTGCGACACCAATGGGTAAACCTCTATTAAGGTAAACATGGATACCAAGTATGATTTCAGTAGTTATAGAACATTGCCTACAAGCTCATACTGTCGATGTTGGATGATTGACCTTTCTCTGACATGACATGGTGTCTCAGGCCCATACCTTGACAACTTGAATAGTCGTCTTAATTTGTTGTATGTATCCTGTCTTTTGTGTAACATATCAAAGTTCAGGGATGACTTGTACTTGTTACTCTGTGCTTTATTTCTTTATTCCATATCCGCAGAAACACTTGTTTCCTTTAACAGATTCAGATATCATTTTATGTTTCATTTGAAGAATTGTTGACCTCTTTACGAGATACACTGAAATCTGTCAAGGAATACATGTTAACCATCCTAAGCGTATATATTATATGAACAACTGATTGACGATTATACATCTGTTGTAGTTGTTGATTTTTTGACATGAATGTTACATTACAACTTATGCTGCTTGTACATAATATGACTTTGTTATCAACTTGATATCAGATTTTTTACAATCGTATATCTTTTTATTTTGCAGAGCCTTTCTGCACTTTTACATATTAACAAGATATTTGAGCTAGGAATTTCTGAAAAATCTACAGGAACATGCTAACAATTTTAGTGTGAATATCTTTGAGAAGGTACTGAATTATTTTCCCGAGCATGGTAACCTGCAATTTTTAGTCTTTTGTTTCCATACCATTGCTTTAGATGGATTTGAGTTGTGACACAGGCTGCCTCATGCATCCTAACGGATTTAAGCTTCATTGCTTATCACACTTAATAACAGATAACCCAACTCAAGTTAGATTCAAGTGCAGTGAGACCAAAATGTATTATTTAGTTCCTCTTCTAAGTACTAGTTTAATAACAGATAACCCAATTCAAATAGGTATGTTTTTTTTACCATTTTTGATATTCTCTAGCACGTAAATGAAAAAGAAACAGAAAAAACACACCTAGAGAAAACACTATGAGCCAATGGATTTAGGTTAGAACTTAGAATCATGATTGGGGTGTACTCACTGATAGAGGTTATCTGTTTAAGTTAAACATCGCTGGATTTAGTCGGGCAGATCAGGGTTCTTAGGTAATCTGTATGAATCCCACTTGAATTTCCTTCAATATATTAAGCTTGCAGAAATAAGTTTAAGGTGAAGTAATGGGTGATGCCTGTTATAGAATGAATCGAGCGGAGGTACCTTTGGAAACGAATTTGTATATTTTACCAAGAGTGAGTCAATTGATGAACACTTTATGATTGTAAAAGTTTATTAGACGCTAATCAACATTATTTAATGATCTTTATGAGGTTAGTTTGACTAGATATTAATCTGCATTACTTATGGTATAAAATTCTGAGGCATAAGGGCAAAAGCCACTTACAGTCCCACATCGGCTGAATGAAGAATTCAAAAATGAAGGGACTGGCTATATAAACAACGGCCCATCAACGGCTAAAGCATACCTTTCTCGGCCTTTTGGCTAAGATCAAGTGTAGTATCTGTTCTTATCAGTTTAATATCTGATACGTGGGTCATCGGCCCACTCGATATTAATCTTATTTTTTATGGGGAAAGGCCCATCACAATAGCTTGCTATTGGGGCCTTTGAGCGTCGCCTTGGCGTTGCACTACTGCCTAGGCCTGGCGCACCCTTACAATCCTTTGTTGTGAATTTCATGCTTAGGTAAACAATAGCTGAGGATGTGTGTGGTCACTTTTGACAGCTTAGGCAATTGCAATCTTTTAAAACTAGCTTAGTTGTTTTTTGTCAAATAAGTATATATGCTTTTAGTGTTACTGTTTCGAATAATAATAGTATTTGACGTGCATTTTTTTTTTCATAATTTACTGCTTAAGTGAATTCATACGCATGTAAGTGGGGAGTAACATTAATTGAGTTTTCTAGTTGTGACAGGCTGCTTCATGCATTGCAATACGAACTGGTTAGTCACCCTTTTTTCACTGTTGTGATTCCTCAAATCAAAATAGGCTTCAAGTTAGATTCATGTGCAGTGAAACTGAAAGATGCTGTTATTAGCTTAATATTGATAATTTGGCTAAATGATTCCCAATTGAGTTAAACAATTACTTTTCTAATTAATATTATTTTTGTAGGTAATTGGTATTTTATTGGTGTAAAGGTTACCAGACAACTATGAAGGATGGTGTTTGTGATGAGGTTAAGGACATTATTAGTTAGTGGCTTCTGGATGAACTGATGCGCCGTATGAAGAATTGCCAGAATTTTCGGATGAGGTGCAACTTATTCTTGTTACATTTTTTTAATCGGGTCAGCGTTGTAACTTGAAACAAAATTTTCAATTAACGTCGTGTATCTGTTGCGCTAACATGATTATTTCATTGGAACTTGCACATCTTACATGTCTAGAGACAAATTGCTTACACAAGTTGTTTATATAAATCGAATAGGTATTAAGTTAGAGTCATGATTGGGATGTACTCACTAATAGAGGCTATCTGTTTAACTTAGTATCCCTGGAATTAGAAGGGTTCCTAGAACATTATATCTCTTTTTTTTTTCATTTAATTGTTTCCTTTGCTCTGAATTAGGAAAACCTAGAGATGCGTTATTTTGCTGGTTTCTTAATCGGGGAAATTTGTCTGTCAGTCTCGCTAATTGCAACTTAATGCTGCTATTTGTAACTCAGTAGAATTAAATGTTGCTCTTACGATAACCTAGCCACCCTCTAGCAATTTGGATGCAGTGATTGTTTCTGTATAGCAAACACGATAGTTATCAGGGTTAGAGATAAATAATAATTCAGTTTATTGATGAGAGAGAGTGCCCTGAGCTCGTTGAATCTAAAACATAATTTTCAGGGTGAGGTTATGATTATGCCTGTTTTAAATGAATGTTAGGATTTAGGCATCAACTTATGGTATTAAGACCTGTGAAACCAGAGGGATAAAAGTGTATGCTGATCCCACATTGGCTGAGTGAAGAACACAAAGATGAAGAGACAGCCAGTGGCCCAAGAAGATGAAAAGCATACCTTTCTCGGCCTTTTGGCTAAGATCAAGTGTAGTATCTGTTCTTCTCAGTTTAATATCTGATACGTGGGCCATCGGCCCACTCGATATTAATCTTATTTTTTATGGGAAAAGGCCCATCACAATAGCTTGCTATTGGGGCCTTTGAGTGTCGCCTTGGCGTTGCACTACAGCCTTGGCCTGACGCACCCCTCCAAACTACAGTTGAAACGTTTTGTTTTAAAACCAATAAATGGTTCCAATTTAGCCACCTTATTGTGTTCTATAATATCACACTTTGTTACCTATTGTTATCTAAGGCTTTGACCTTTGAAACTGTCTTTGGTTAACAAACTGTTACTGTTTCAGACACCAGTGCTTCAGTTTGACGCATGTTTTTTAATCAGTTTTTTGTAGTTTCGTTCTTAAGACTTTTTTAAGCTAAAAAAAGCACTCATTCAGTTGTATATCTTCATTCGATAAAAATTGTTGTGTTTACCCTTGCCTTGTATTGTGTTCCATGATAACGGAATGTCAGAATTCATATAGGCAGTCGCATTTAGCTTGTTCTGTCACTAGACATGTTTGTATCCGGAAATGAGAGTTGACCTGTTTATTCTTAATGATACAAAGATGACATGTAGTATCTGTGCCCAGACATGTTTTGGCCAACATCAAGTGTAGTTACCGTTATCAGTTTAATATCCATGTGTTCTTTAAAAGTCAAAAAGGGTAGACCTGTTATGTTTTTTAAAGTAAAAAACGGTAGACCTGTTTTTTTCTTTACATCTTTAAACAATAAAAAAACAGAAATCAAGCTAACCTCAAACAACTTTTGTAAACAACTTCTCAGCATCTTGTTATTTTTGGTTTGACACACTTGTGTAAAACTAATGATAATTTTAAATCACTAAATCACTAGTGATTGATTTTCTTCACAAAAGTGAATATCAACATGGAGTCTAATTCCTTCTTATGTAATATATTTCCTGATAAGCTTGTTACAATCTTCCTAAAGCACATACAAAGCATAACTAAAAGTCAACATGGAGTCTAATTCCTTCTTATGTAATATATTTTTCCCGTTTTCTCTCCGTACTTTCTGCTTCAGAATCTTGATCTATCGTCCGACTCAGTATACTTACGCCCACTTATTTACCCCATGTAGGGTAACTTCGGGTTGCATCACCTGAGCATTCTACGCGCGAAATACTAGGAAGCTCACATAACTGTGAGTATACATGACTCCCTTTTTACTTTTTACACTTTTGGGTGTAACATGTTTAATCTATAAAAAATACACACAATCACACCTATACTAGGTATCAAGATTGTGAAAAATACCAGTGGAATGAGTTATCCTAGGTTCCAAGATTGTGATTGGCTACCACTTCCACATATTTGACCAAATCCGTTGTGATTTGCTACCACTTCCACATATTTGACAGCTGAAGAAAATATAAGCATCTATGCATTGAATATCTGAGCGTATCCTGTCCAATGGTATGACCCGAAGTTCATAAGGATGAAGTAACATGTTCTTGCCTCGTTTTAGCTGTATATTTTTCATTTTTCTTTTATTTTCACTACACAGATTTTTTGGATTTTTTGTAGACAGGATGATGATGGGTTCAACATCGGATAAGTAATATTGTTTGTAAGCCATCAGATATTTTTACCAAGTTTTCGCTCCCTCATTGTTTTATCGTTGGTTTGCCACATTTGCTCGAATCAGTGATTTAGTTAATAATAACTAACTGCTGTAGTAAGTCACCAACATTCTAGTTTCACAATTTTATTATTCTGATTTATTGTTGTTTCTGTAGGTAATTGGTATTATTGATCTATGCGTACCTCTTTATTTGTATGCTCCATTCTTTTGAGAAAGCTTTCCTTCATAAATAAATAAATGCAGTTGGATGAACGGAGGCAGATATAAGAGCATGTAAGTTACAGTGTATCTGTTGGGGTAGTATGATTATATTAACTCTAAACTTGCATGTGCATCTTACATGTCAAGATTTAGTCTGGTAGATCAGGGTTCTTGGTTAATCTGTATATATTCCACTTGAATTTCCTTCAACAATAATAAGTTTGCAGAAGTAAGTTTAAGGTGAAGTAATGGTTGATGCCTGTTATAGAATGAATCAAGGGTCAGGTACCTTTAGAAACGAATCTGTAATTTTGACCAAGTGTGAGTTAATTGATGAAGAATTTAGGATCTTTAAAGGTTAGTTTGACTAGATATTAATCTGCATTACTTATGGTATAAAATTCTGAGGCATAAGGGCAAAAGCCACTTACAGTCCCACATCGGCTGGATGAAGAATTCAAAAATGAAGGGACTGGCTATATAAACAACGGCCCATCAATAGCAGAAGTATACCTTTCTCGGCCTTTTGGCTAAGATCAAGTGTAGTATCTGTTCTTATCAGTTTAATATCTGATACGTGGGTCATCGGCCCACTAGATATTAATCTTATTTTTTATGGTGAAAGGCCCATAACAATAGCTTGCTATTGGGGCCTTTGAGCGTCGCCTTGGCGTTGCACGACTGCCTTGGCCTGGCGCACACCTACAATCCTTGGTTAATTTTTTTCTAACCAGACAAAAACTATTTTTTCTATATATCAGTTGAAAGTAAACGTAAACCCAACAGTGGGATAAGTGTACAAATTCATGATCCTTGTGCTGGTTGCTTTACCATAAAGTATGCTGCAACTCTCGAGAAATTTTTCCCCAAGGTCCTCACTGAGTCATAGTTTTTTTTTGACTCTGTTTTAATAAAATTTAGTGTTTACCTTTTGCATTCACTCGATACTTTCTGAGACCTATCAAAGGGACTAGGTGTAGCAATGCATCCCGTTTAGGGAGTCAATTTTGCAGCAAAACTTGACTGGTCAAATACATTCTTCTTCTGTTTGTTCCTTGTTCTCTTTGGTGGAACTATTTATTGATATTAGTTGTAGGACATTACTTTTCTTTTTTATTAGACCAGGCTTGCAATATTATATATCAACAAGTAATTAGGAGAGCGTCATTTATGCCGGACAAGACCACTGAAGCATGCATGTCAACTGAGCATGTGATGAAAAGATGACAGCTCAAGATGAGAAATATAAGGTGCCTTCTTGTATGTGTATAATCTCTTAATAAACTTTGATAGAATCCTTACAAAGAGATGGAGAGATTCATGACAGGGGACTTCATTTGGATAGACAAAATGGCTCAAACTTCCAAATTTTTATCCATTTAACTAATCCCATCTCTAAGTAACCTCTAATACACCTTTTTAGGTTGTTAAGATTCAGTTTTCATCAATTTAACTTCTATAGTTGGTTTAGAGTCCCTTATCCCATTTAGCTGTATGAGTCTTACCTTAAAGCTCAACTTTAATCATTTAGGCCAATTATAGACCAAATAGCATATCAAGTTAATTGAGTGACTTTTAAAGGCATTTTCATCAAAACTCACCACTTAAGCCTTTAAACTCCATATTTTGGTTCCAATCATTTATGTATGACTTTAACATATGTTTAAGTAGGCAGTAACATTTAGCCTATTATGTGAGCAGACATGTTGTGCATGAATGGCAGTTGACACATCTATTCCTAGTAATACAAAGATTATGGACTTTCAGCTTTATTTATTGTCTCTTGATTTTACCTGCCTAATGAGTTTGCTTGAAACTTTGAGTAAACCTGACTGAGATCTTACGAGCCAACACCGCATGGGTTTAATTGGGCTGTACATCTATACAGGGCTACCCGTATATCATGTTTTATCATTTGGATCTTGATAAGTAGCATTCGAGCACATGCAAAGATAAAATAGTAAACTTCAATTTTACCCTCTGTGCTTTACCTACGCTGACACGTTTACTCCCTGTTTTATTAAAACGTCTTCGCCAAAGTGGTCGGAACATTGCCGGAGAAGACACTATAATAATACAGGGTGTAAACGTGTCTACGGAGGTAAAGCACAAGGTGTAAATGTGTCATACTTTCTAATTCTTTTTTATTATCAGGGGCAAAAACATCTTTTCACGTTGAAGGGGGGTTAAGAGAACATTTTTTTTGAAAATAGGGGTTAAGGGTGTCATTCGCCCCTAACCACAGGGGGTAAAATTGTAGTTTACTCTTTCTTATTTATTGTTGTTTTTGTAGGTATCCAACATGCTATTCTGAATATATAAATGTTTAACTGAGTCAACATTGGAACCTGAAAAAAAATTATGAAGTAACTTTGTGCATCTGTTGAGCTTACATGATTATGTCACCGTTTAACATGCAGGTGTCTTCACTGGAACTTGCACGTCTTCCTTACATGTCAGTTGTTTATAAAAATCAAATAGGTATGTTTTGTTTTTCTTTTACCATGTTTGTTATTCTCTACCACTTGAGTGAAAAAGAAAAAAACAAAGTAACAGAAAAAACAGCATGAGCCAACATTTACAAGTTAGAAACATGATTTGGATAATAGAGGTTATCAGTTGAAGTTACTCATTGCTGGAATTAGTCGGGTATATAAGGGTTCTTAGAAAAATACTAAGCTCATGGTATTCTACTGAGGCACTGTAATTTGTATGAATCCCTCTTAAATTTTCTTCAATACTAGCACAATGGTAAGTTTGAAACGATATTAAGAGGCCTTTGCCCAATGACATTGGTGAATCGTCATTACTTTATAATTTTTAAAGTCTAGTTTTATTAGATAGTAATCCACATTATTATTATTATTATTTTATTTTTTTTGGAACAACTAAGCCTTTTTCCCCTAAATACTAAGTAATCCACATTATTTATGGTATAAATTCTTAGACATGAACCAATGCGGTGGTGGTTCATTGGCAAAGGCAAAAACCTTTAAATACCTGTGTTTGGAAGAGGGAGGTCTTGGGCTCAAGTCCCACATCGACTAAGTGAAGAATACATATACGAAGAGACTGCCTATATAAACAGCGGCCCAAAAGATTAGAAAGCATACCTTTCTCGGCCTTTTGGCTAAGATCAAGTATAGTATCTGTTCTTATCAGTTTAATATCTGATATGTGGGTCATCGGCCCACTCGATATTAATCTTATTTTTTATGGGGAAAGGCCCATCACAATAGCTTGCTATTGGGGCCTTTGAGCGTCGCCTTGGTCTTGCACTACTGCCTTGGCCACCTGGCGCACCCCTTCAAACAATAGTCGAAACTCTTTTGGTACTAAGCAAATCTTGAAATGCATTTACTAATAATATATGCTTTACCATTATAGAATCCTTTGTGCTGCTGAATAATATTAGTTAGAATGTTTCAAGGTATTTTGGTGACTAAATGAGATCATACAGTCAGCCATTAGTATAAATTTATTAACTTGGGGCATGCTACTTCTCGATCATTTTGTTTACTAGACGAATTTGGCAAGGTATTGAGAAATGTGTTGGTGTCACTAATATTCTATGTTAATTAATTTAGTAGTTTACACTAATCATGCTCCTATTTTCCTTTCTAGATGGTATCAATCGCCTTGGTGGAAGTATTGATCATTTTATCTCAATGTATTGCTCCCCCAAAGGTTTGTTACTATTTAAATGTCACTCATTCATTAACTTGCAGTGATATACATGTCAGCACTTTATGAACTATCTACAACTTTTGAAGTAGACCGTCTGATTGTTCGTTTCACTTGTTATACTCGTAGACTTATGGTGCATGTTTTAATGTGCACTCACTTGACCCAAATGTTTATTGATAGTAATTTATCTCAGGTATGCAACACAAACAACTTGAAGGATTTGAAGTTCTAGAACGTATCAATGTCTGATGAGTTAATACTTCTAATCATTGATAAACATCAGTTGGCGAAAGTCAAATACTACAACTTCGGCATATCGACTGGGCAATATAAGGTGCCATATTGATAAGAAATTATATGTTTACACTCAAGTTGTGTTTATCTTTATGTTCATTTATCAACTATATCCATCTGAATCAACTGTGGCAGGATGCTGCTGAGAAGATGGTAGTTACTAGTTAATTCGATGCTATTAATGGCGGTTGGTCACTGTTCTTTCAAGATATTTTTCCTGGTCAAAGTTGAGTTCCTACATGTTTAAAATCGTATGTATCCATTTTGTTTCCCTTTGGTCGACTAGCATTATTACTTATGATAAACAAACAAGAATACCGAATAATTAATATTTAAGGTTTTGGGTAGACATCGTTTAACAAACCATTAGGTATACAGCATAGACTTGTATCTTTACTGACTGTGGCTCTAATGTGAACTCTCCATTGTCTGTGAACAGTGGCCAAATTAGTTGACTCATGTGAGGTTATACACCAAAGTTTGTTTTGGTTGTGGTTTTAACGAGGTTAAAGTAGGGGTGTAAACGAGGTGAACCAAGTCCGAGCTCGTTTAACTTACGAGAACTTGGGCTTGAGCTCTATTTCTAGAGCTCAAGCTCGAGCTCAAGCTCAATTTGTGAGTTAATTTTCAAGCTTGAGCTCATTTCGTTTATTATTTATGAATTAATCTATGTATATATTTCTTTATTTTTTTTTATTGTGATGACACATTTTTATATAACATAATATATATTGTTTAGTTTTTTTATCATTTTATATATAACATTAGTTTTTATATAAATATATGTTAAATAAAAATATACAAATAATAAGCTCGTTTAGGCTCATGTGCTAGCTCGAGCCCGTAAAAGCCTGAGAGCTTTTAACAAGCCGATTTCATTTAGCTGACAAGCGACTTGGCTCGTGTACACATGTTATGAGTTAATTAGAGATAATAAGTAGCAAACCATATGTAACTATCGTATTGTCTAGGGAATATTGTGTAACACTTAGTTACATGGTTGTCCTTAGATGTCGTGATGAATTGAGATTACTTCTTCTTTTAGTGTTCTTCTTATCGGTCTTATGCTTGATTACCAATTTGTACCGTAACCAGGGTTGCACACACCCTAAGCCGTGAGTGGACGAGGGTACTTTTTGAAAAAAAAATTAGTGTTGTTTTCTTCTAAAAATCCCGACTGCACCCTTTGAAAATTTCCAACTGCCCCCTTAGAAAAAGTATTATGAATTTATAAAAAAAAGTTTAATTGTAAACACTGATTTTTATTAATATATAAGTATATAACACAATTTATATAATTACTCTTTAACCAATTATTCACTTAACCCAATCAAACTATCAAAGCCTAATCTACAATCCATTGTTATTAACCCAAACCTAAACCCAATCTAAAAAAATTTGAACTAAACAAAATAACCAAAACCCATCTAACCATCCAATTCCATTTTCCCAATCTCCCGCCCCACAAGATCCGCAAAGGCGCACTGTGCTCGATTGGGCCCATTTTTTTGCCGGAAAAACCAACATTTTGGCTGGAACCGGTCCATATTTTGCCGGAAGTCTCATATAGAACAGGTATGGTTCCTTTATTGATTGCTTTTTAATTGTTTTATGTGATGATTAGGAGAAACATAGATGTACAAGGGTTTGATCTTTTTATGTTTTTTGATGTTTTTTTTTGTTCTAGACTTCTAGTTAATGATTAAGCTTTCTTTGTTTAAATGATTGGCTATAAGTAATCAACATTTAAAACTAGGGCTTGAATTGTTTAAAACTTATAATTGGAAATTAATGACTATGGTTGATGATTGTTTATTTGTTTAAGTGTTTAGTGTTGTTTCATGGACCTATAGAGCGATTTATATGTGACAGAAACCATGAGTAGGGATGCTATATAGAGAAAAACTTGCTTAGGTAGGTCTCTTTAGATAATGTTTTAGATAGATTTCAAAAAATGTAAACCCGTAGGGCTCAATTTTAAATATGTTTGTAATGACGTTTGATACTTTAACGTACTTTTGATAAATATTTAAATTTTAGTTTGATATTCTTTTGTTTTAAATGATCCACTATAAACCGAATATTTTTATATAACTAAGGCCTTAAAATCTTTAAAAATATTTGACACCCCGAAGAAAAAAAAGTTTTTGGTTCGCCGTAATAACACCCGTAGGTTATAAAGGAGTCATTTTGGTAACTTCAAAGTTTGGTTGCAAAAGTTAATAGCAAGTGGCCACCAATGGTGGTTCTACATGGCAGCTATGAGCTATAGTTGTCACAGTAATGGCCGTTTTGGTTGGTACATGTCAAAACGCATAATTTGTCTAAAGTATCTCTTATCTCTATATAATAAGTCATGTCCCTTCATAGATTTTGTGTATTCTAAGTTACTTATGTACGTAAATCTACATTTAGTTTTAGTTCATACATGTGTTTTACGTGGTCTAAAAGAAAGTATCGACAGTTCATGAAAATCGGTATTATTTGTCTACAAAATATAGTTATATTAATTTGTTGTCTAAAAACAAATATTACTTGTTATGAGATAGAAGATATTTTGGACAAAATTATGGTTCTCACTTTTTTATAACTATTGCTTTAAGTTAAAATCGTAATTTGTTGTCTGAAAACAATTATTACTTGTTATGAGGCAAAATCTTTTTATTCGAATTCACAAAACAACCCTTATGAAATGGGTTCATATTAAAATGCCGTGGGTTCAAATTGTAAGAGTAAATATGTTTTTATATATATTTAATCTAGTATCTATCATTATCATTTATATTATATGAATCAAAATATATTAAACCTATAATAAATTAGTTGGTAATTGTTGATGGACTGATTTATCCTAATTAACTAATTGGGTTTCCCCTTGGGTGTATATAAGAAGATTACTAGAGAGGGATTAGGGTTAGACACTCATAACATCACATCAAAATCATCCCCTCCTCTCTTTCCATTACTACAAGTTCTTCAACCCTAAAGAACTTGGTACTACCATCAAGAACATACATCCTAAAGGAAAACCAGATCAAGCTAACTATCATGTCGAACTCCATGGCTGCATCTGTATCTGGATTCTCTGCTGACATGTTTGCTGTATCAGGTATTATTTACATATTTTCCAATATGTTTAAAACAGAGCTGATCAATATATGGTATCAGAGCATATGTTCTCAATCAGTTCTGTTTGTTTCCATAAATCTGGAATTTTCTGAAAACCTGATAAAATTCAAGAACAAGAAATTCGACTCAACTTAATATTCACGGATTTTATGTTCTAAACGGATGTTTAATCACATCATAACTTACAATAATTTTCGAAATCTATATCAGTATCTAAAATTTCAGATTTCAGTTCCAGAATTTAATTTTATTAAAATTAGGGTTCTTCATGTTCTCAGTGAAAATTCGAAAAATATCCCTTATTTTGGATTGAATCAAGGATCGAAGGGTGTTTTTCCTGTTTAGATTTAGTTTTATCTATAAAAATTTTTCGAAATATGTTATAATTTTAATAGATAAAATCTTTCAAATCTTTTAGATAAATATAAAGACCACTTAAATAGGAAACATGATCTCCCATGATCCCTTATTTTCCAATTTCACACTTATCATAACTAACAACTATCAATTAGGGATTTCGAGTCTTGAAGAACATATTTTAGATCATCAGTTTATCCAAAATCACCGGTTTATCCGAATTCATCAGATTTCGGATTCATCCGAAATCATCATTTTATCCGAAATCAAGAATTTATCCGAATTCCTATTCGAAATCACAAATTTTCTGAATTCTATTTTAAATTCCTTATTTTTCCGAAAGCTTACTTTGTTCTCGAAAACTTAATATTTCTCGAAATCTCATTACTATATCAGCTGTTATTGTAAACTAAATTTTAGTTCGGGGTTCCCCGTGCAGGGGCACGCTATTAACTCACCGCAAACTCACCGTGGAGTTCGATCCACGCTAACAGGTGGTTTGCTATTAACTAAATGGTTTTGTAAACACTTAATAAGAATCAGATAACTTTTAACAAAACCAAATAGCTTAACTTGAATGAGATTCTGATGTATCACTTCTGCCCAAAGGTGATTTGATACATCTATTTATTGTTCAAGTATTATAAAAGCTATGTTAATTAAGCATTACAAACGTGAATATCTTATTTCTGGCCAAAGCTGATTTAATTCATTATGTCTAGCATACTTAACAAGTGCATAACTAAGGTGATTGTCTCATTTCTGGCCAAAACTGATTGGTCACAGTTACTTTGCACACATGCTTAAATGATTACACTTCTGCCCAAAGGTGATTTGTTTTCATTTAAGTAAAATTTTCAAATTAGTCTATTATTTTGATGTTAGTACTAGATATATCAAAAATTCTTCAAATAATGATTCTCACATTAATGATACTTCATTAATCTTATGATCATATTTTGTCAGTCTTATCTTTAACACCCCATAACATTACTCACTGTAACTTTCTTCTATAAATCAGTATCTCATCCATTCTAATTCCTAAATCTAATATGTTTTGCTTTACTTAAAGTTTCTATAAGATTAGCTCTTGAATTAAATCCTTGATTATCACTTAAAACACGATAATGCTATTGCTCTCTTCTGATAAAAGTGCTACAGAAGCAAAGTAGAGCATGATGAATAGGATAAGTCAAACATGATGTCACTTATGATAATCAAGAACCCATTTAACATAAGTGTTATAACTAAAGTTATTCCGGTTTATGTTTTTCCTTAGACCAATCTAATTTAATGGAATAATCAGAAGAACTCCTAAGGTGAATGCCTTCATTTCAAATTCTAAACTATAAGGTTAAGTGGCATCCGTGAATACATAATGTACAATACCATGACCCATAAAATAAACGGCTCACACATGAAAATAAGTACAATTTTCCAGTACATTACATACTGAATTTTTCACTTGTACAATTTGATACCTCAAAAATCAACTATAACACTCAAAAGTACCAAAGGAAATGGCGTGTGTTGATAAGCAACATATGCACAAAGAAAGAAATGTTAGAAGCTGGAAAATAAGATGTTATTCACACTATAACCACTAAAACCTTAAAAGGGATACTTTTAAGGTCCATAATCAAAATATAAGTACAAAATTCCAACTCTAAGGTTCTTCAATGGAGAATCTCACTGCATAATTCTGCCATTTGACTAGGAATAAGCAACAAGACTATCCATGATTCAAAAGAATAGTTGGATGAATCAATTAGGTAGTCGCATACTAATGATATTTAAGTCTGCTAATCTTAATATTCCAATTAACACATGATAAGTTGACTCTAGTTCTATACGTTTCCTTACTAGAATTCAACAAATAAATAACATGAGAATTAATGACAAAATTAAATGTTAAGGCTATAAGAACCATAAAATTTGTCTTCTAATTATGCTTTACGATACATTACATATTCTGGAAATTATTCAGAATTTCGTATCAATACTAAAGCTATATTATGACAGTTGTGAGATTTACATAGCTAACATAAAGTCACACTTACCTTAAACTCTCATATTATTTGTTCTCAATATCTAGATGGAAACATTAATAAGATGAAACTAGATGATACCTTACATTTTCACAACTTTTGTTATCATACAAATGAGAATTTGACAAAAGGAAAATGAGACCTATAAATTACATCCATTGTAACCAAAATTCATGCGAAATCATGACATGGTTAATGAGGATGATTTTTTCATCAAATCTCATTCTAAGTGATTTTAAATCGTGATATTGAAAGCCCTAAATCATTACTTGGTTTAAGTAATAAGTATGGGTCCACTATAAGTTATATTTCATTGATATTCGTGGAACTTATTCAAAATGGAATATTTAGACATAACTCATTTATCAATTAAAGACTATCTACTTGTATCTAAATTTGTCTCATATGACCCACGGTCTTAAAGAAATCTATTCATAAATATACGTAATATGATTTCTATTAAATATGTTCCTAAGTTTCTTGAAACTCCCACATTTAACTTGGTCAAAATCAAGACTTGAACAACGAAATTTTATGACCGAATTCAAACTCTTACACATTATTAGAATAAACTAGTTATACATACAAAATTAACCACTTTTTAACTAAGTTCTACCATCCAACGTTACAAAAGTTATAAACATAAGTATTGGTTAAAGTTTAACAACTATAACCAAATGACAACAAAAGCATTTTGACCCGTTTACAACATTTAATCCGGAAGCGTGTTGAGGGCAATAAGAATGTGTTTGTTCCGAACGTAGCGTGATCATCTAAGTTTGAGTTTTACCTATATCACAACAACAAGAAATATTATCATTTACATAATAATACATCATACTATCATAGAATTCTAACTTTCATCAAACATGATAACCAAACATCCATTACATATTATTTCATCATACTATCTTCCACAAACATAATACGCATTCATTTATCTTATACACATACTATACTTATTTGACATTCTTTCTTAATTTCACTATACCACTTTCACTTATTTGACATATTCGCACAGGTCACTTACATGACTATTCTCAACATAACATCTAGATTATTGATCTGTTTATAATGGATCATTCACATGATCATCCTTTTGCATTACATTCTAGTTTGTTGACCCGTTCATAACGAATCATTCACATAATCATCCTTTAGCATCATATTCTAATTTGTTGACCCGTTTATAACGGATCAATTGCATTACCAATACTACAAATATATAACAAGGAGTATTACTACTATTAGAACTTAAATCGTACAAGTAACATACCTCGGTCTTGATTTCCTTGTTGTTTCGAGTGACTCGAACCTTCTTCCTTTATACCTATATATAACCGTTTATACTTAGAACTCACATCTTATGCTTACTTTATATACATTCTTTGATTAAACATCTTAAAACTTAACACGTACTTTATTTACGTACTTAAATCATGATCATCATGTATGGTGTGCATATTGCAGAATTCTTAACTAAGACATTTCATCAAACACTTGGTGTGCATATCACCAACAAAGCATAAGTACAAGTATTCTAAGTATATTGTTACTAGTTCATATCATGGATTATCATAACTAACCAAATTCATATATTTTTCATTCTACATCAATTTATCTAGAATTTCTCTATTACATACAAGATCATACATCAAGATTACACCCATTTGCATCTACATAATCATCATATTCATCTTAGTACTACATCAAGTGGGTTTTCACTTCAAATCACTCAAATGACCAAAATTAAGCATAATTCTTGTTCCATAGTATCATTCTAACTCATAATTACACAAATTTTCACATGAACTCATGGATGGGTTGGAACCCACTTTCTACAAATCATCAAATCGAGAATTTCGACTTACCACTTTGATGAACAGGCTTAGATGATTAGGAATTAGGGTTCATGCATTAGTTTGGCCTTGATTATCCTTCCAATTTCTTTGATTTCAGATCAAAGGGGTTTTCCCCATTTTTCTCCTGCTTTGGTCGACCCAGACACAAACAAATGTGTGTTTTTATGTGTTAAGTTTGTTTTTAGTAAACTTATTTTCTCATTATCCATATTTTGCTCCATCTACTTATTTGTTTGTTTTTATTTAGGTATTGTTTATTCTTAGGCTAACATTTTACATATATTCTAACTATGTTAAGTTTCTAGTTGATTTAAACACAAATGCACATTTAAATTTTTGGGGTGTTACACTTCTTATGACATCTGGACATTAAAGAATCCAATAAAGTCTAACATATGTATGATAGGTTCCCACGTCACATACCTCATTGAAAATTTTCTTGTAGCAATTTTAGAGATATCAAAGATCAGTGGGAGTATTAAGTGTCTTAATAATAACTTGCAATAGTTGCAAGAGGTGGGGAGTGAAACTTCATATTTCTTCAATTTACACCTTTTGTACAAGACACTACTCCATCTCGACACTGTTCCATCAAAACTTGTCTCCTTAAAATCTAATGCTACTATTACAAAAGTTTCATTGTTATTTAATTGTAGACACACTTAGATTTCTTACCTAAACTAACATAATCCTCAACAAGAACTACAACGACTAACATCATTAACTTGTTTCTCTATTAGAACATGTTAGTCGTTAAATATTGACCCTAAGCATGCTGAGTTCCTAAAGATTTCTATGGTCAGTGGGAGCGTAAAAGTGTTTATCATGACTTGCAAGGAATACAAGAGGGGGGGAAATGAGTCATTAAATTTTACTACGAATTTAACTCCGATTACACCTCTTGTACACCATACTGCACCAACTCTTACAAACTTAGAATCCTAGAAATGATAGCAACCTAACCAAGAGCTAATCCATAAAACTGAAACTTTTAATAAACCCTATAATCAACTCAGGAGGTCATCCAAAACCTACTAACTTTGATGATTACATAACCTCCCTAACTGAAGTTGAAATGGATTTTGGAAAAATTTACTAATCCTATCTCTTTTAATTAAGCCATTAGCATCAATCAATCTTCTAAATGGAATAAAACTGTTTTCTAGTAAAACTGATTTTATGTGTTCGAATAACGTTTGGCATTTGATTGACTTACCTAAGAGTGTTCATAATCAAACTAAATCCTAACATAAATGTTAAGACACTAAGAAGCATGATTGATTGTCGAAGGTTATACTCAGGAAGAGATAAATTATCAAAGAATCTTTTTTACCTATATTACAAAAGTTTCTTTGAGGATCATCACTATTCTAGTAGCTTATAACAATTTAGAGCTACATTAGCTGAACATTAAAACAACTTTCCTAACAACTGGCTGACATGTTTACATTTTTATAAAAACCTGAAAGTTCTAAACTTAAGGTTAAAGAACTATTTGTCTATAAGCCGATAAAATCCATGTATGGGTTAATGCAAACATCATTATGCGATGAAATCTTAACACAATTATTTTCATCAAGAACCAAGTGGATTAATGTACCTACCTCAAGATGAGTGGGAGCAACTAAAATAAATTTGTCTCTATATAGATGGCATTCTTTTGACAAGTATATGTTACATAAATCAAAGCATTGTTAACACAAACTTTGATACAACAGATCTCAGAGATATCTCTTACGTGATAGATATCGTAACATATCAAGATAGACCCAACGGGACATTAGTTTCGTTCCATAAATTTATTTCTTAAATGGGTCCTTACACATGTAACAAACAATATTACTCTCCTTCAGAGGATAATAGGATAAATAAGATTATTTCTTATACTTCATTAATTAGAAGTCTCATGTAGTTTAAGTCTATACTCGTTTAGACATTTCTCACATTGCAACACACGAAATATGTCTAGATTAATGTAAAACATCTTATGGAGTATTAAAATATCTATAAAGGAAACGAGAGACTATAATTTAAAGAAGAAGTGAGAACTCAAACTGGTTGATTACTTTAACTTTGTAATATTCAAAGATCAAAAAATGCAAGTTCGGGGCATGTCCTTTTGTCAGCAGATAAAACCTATCTCATGGAGGAGTCATAATGAACTATTAACAACAACCTAAGTTATAATGACATAATATGTTGTTGATCACAAAGCATAGTCACTAAATATTGTTGAAAATTTATCAGTGGACTCATAAGTTCATTAACTTCATATAAATTATACATTGAAGACTTATTGTGATAAAGACGGCTATCATGTCTCCTTGGAAAGTAACAGTTCGAGATGTGTTGCATTAAATTTCGATACGAAATTAATTATTTGTTTATGAACGGATTGAGTAAACTAAATCTCTGTATCGAATACATTCATGATATGCTTAAGGATCCTATAACTAAAAGTCTATGACCCATAACTATTATGTAAGCGTTTATAATAATGATGGGTTTATTGATGACTATGTACAACTGCATATCATACTATGAATTATTAATTATTAATTTTCCTCATCAATTTGATTTGTATGTCTCTAACATATGTTCTGCTTGTATAATGACATATAGACAAATATAAATACAAATCAAATGTTTAAGGGCTTATTTGCGTATTTTGATCGTAACTGTTAGGTTTTAAATTGAGGCTATAGTATGACTAATGGGGGTCCTGAGTCGAATGATGATTCAATGATTGTCTTTCTCTGCTATGGTTCTTTGTTTAAAGCTAAAATGAGTATTAACTTCTGATCAGATTTATCTAAAACTCATAATAAATTATTATTCGGCTAAGTGGGAGAATGTAAGATAAATGTGTTTTTTATATATATTTAATCTAGTAGCCATCATTATCATTTATATAATATGGATCAAAATATATTAAAACCTATAATATAATTAGTTGGTAATTGTTGTGGACCGATTTACCCTAATTAACTAATTGGGTTTTCCCTTGTGTATATATAAGAATATTACTAGAGAGGGATTAGGGTTAGACTCTCCTAACATCACATCAAGATCGTCCCCTCCTCTCTCTCCATTACTACAAGTTCTTCAGCCCTAAAGAACTTGGTACTACCATCAAGAACATACATCCTAAAGGGGAACCAGATCAAGCTAACTATCATGTCGAGCTACATCTGTATCTGAATTCTCTGCTGGCCTGTTTGCTGTGTCTGGTATTATTTACATATTTTTCTATTATGTTTAAAATAGAACTGATCAACACAAATTTCTATAAGTGAAAGATTAAATAGTATTTATGTATAAGGAAATTGCTTTTATAAAGACTATGTTTGTTGATTTGGAGAATCCAAATGTAAAAGTAGACAAAGGAGATAAGTTGTGGTCCTAGTTATTTCCTTGATCCTCTTTAAGAAAATTGTACTATAAAAAGCAGGGTGGCCCAGACCTTGGAGGCCTACAGCAAAACGTAAATTTCGGGTCATTTTTGAATTTTAGTGCTATAGACCAACATCTCTTAATAGTTTGTGGTATGTTATTTTTTGTGTGTATTATGTGTTCTCATTTGGGTTAAGTAAATTGTAATTCCGAGATATATGTTGGTACTAAGCCTAACGCGCGTTAAAACCTAACTGTGAATCAAGGGTATTTTTGTTTTTCACTCGTTAAAAATCTAAAACTAAATACTTATTGTGTGTATTTATTTGCACTTCTCTGAAGATTTGTAGGTGGTGGCGCAAAACTAGATTGTAATTTCGATGTATACTACTGCCTAATGAATCTACGACCCAAAGTCTGACATGTTTTCATGGAATATATGTGTTCTCATTTGAATTGCAATCTACTTAACTCGAATATATATGCTTACATTAATTACATATCTAAAAGTAAAAGTCAATGTCTTGTTGGCATAGTAGTATCATGTGTTTATTCCCATTAAAGTGATGTAAGTTCAAGTCTTACAAGTAGCATTGGATTAGGGATGGCAATGTGACAGGTTTAGGTATACAAACCTTAAAACCGATTAGATAAACTTGTCTCAAACCCGTCGGGTTTCTATTGGGTATTGGGTAAATACTAATTCTATCGGATATACAATCGGGTAAACTGGTACATTTTATCAAGTAACTAAGTCAGGTAAACGAGTATATCGCCAAATTCTAAAACACGTCCTAAACCCGTAAAAAATAAACTACTAATTCTATACCCAGTCCCATACCCGATTACCTGACCCCAAACCCATCCTAAATGTGTTGGGTTTTTGGTTTACCCATCAGGTTCGGGTTCGATTGTCATCCCTACATTAGATGGATTTTAAAGAGGTGTGTGTTGATTGTTAAAAACATCTACAAAGAAAACTTTAGCTTTTCACCATGAAAATACTAATATGAAGCATTAGTAGACAAGTGTTAAAAGAAAATGAAAACAAAAATTGAAATTATTCAGGTATATAGTTTCATGTACTAGGGCCGAGTATTACCTAATGTCATACCTGTATTCAAACCCATGATTTTTTAATCAATCCCATACCCCAGTCCAAGCTCCTATACATGTCTGCGATGTCTTGTGTTTCATGTATTCCTGTAAAGGTTTTTTTTTTCAATCTCTAACGATGATGTCAAATCCAAAAACTGCGAGGTTCAAGAGGCCAAAGTTCTCCACAAGAATGTTCTAACGCGGTTTCAAGCAACTAAAGATCTTAGTGAGGGAACAGAACAAAGTGGCTATGAACTTTAAGATCAAGATGCAAAGGAAAAGAAAAACCACAATGAGATGGATATTGCAAACAAAATTGATAAAATGAGTCATCTTTAGTACAACACAGAGGACTTTATTAAAGAAATCAACAAGATTATTTGATGGAGAAATGAATATGACCATTTATGTTCGTTGACTATACTAAGCTTACACTATGTAATTGACATGAGATTTCAATTAGTTATGTTTCCAGGCTAACCACATAATTATTGCTAACCAACAAATCGAAATGCTCAAAAGATTTTAAGTTTTATTCAAAATTTACATTAACTGCTTTGCTTCTCTCGTCAAAATACCACATGACCACAAGTAGGGCGACTCGACTATAAAATATATATAAGCTGAGGACCCACAATTTCTTTTAGGACTTGACAACGTTTGATTCGCATTTGATTCTTTCTTCCTATTAATACCCCATTAGCTCTCTATCTCTCAAAATTTATGTATGTGTGATTTTATGTATTTCTATATACAAAAATATATATTATCATATTTGTACGTCCATTTTTATAAAAGACATGGATTTTAGAATATGCTCTAGACATAAAAATAAATATAGGATTTGGGTCGACGACAACATCATTTTCGATGGTGGGTTATAAGGCCACCAATGAAAATAAATAGCATCCATCATGTGTTTGTTGACTTTATCAATGGTAATAAATAAATAAATAATACAATCACATTAAAGGGAAAAATGATAATGGTGAAGGTGGTCCTTATACTGATGGTGATGCCATAGACAACATGAGGTGCTGTGGGGATGTTTATTCATTAATAATCAAATATTGTTTTTTTTACGTGTGATTGGAAAGTTCGAGGTAACATTTGGTTAGTGAGTTTGATTTTGGTATGTTTGAGTACAATTTGGGTGGCCAGTGTGGTAAAACGGTAAAAGCATATGCGACCTATTTCGTAGGCAATGCTGTATTAATAAGTGACATTTTACTTTATTTAAGATATTGTTTTAATTAAAGAAAAGTTTTAAAACAAATTTGTATCTTTAAAAACAAACACTTCTATTTCAAGCCTTTGGTTTTAGTTTAACGTGGGTAAATCTTTGTCCTAAACATCTTGAAAACCGAGACCACTAGTATTCTCATCATGGGCACCCGACTTCAATATAAGGGTGGGGTCGGTGTACCCTTATTCCATCACACTGTCGTTTTATAAAGAGTAAATTGCACAAAACATCCTTTATGTTTCCTCAAACTTGCAGGTTCCAGCCTTAATGTTTAAAAGTTGCTAAAAACAACCTTTAAGTTTATTTTTGTTGTGGGTTCAATCCTTTACAGCTAACCACGTTATTTTCTTCAGTTAAGTTCCCTCACATGATCAACCAAAATGACGAATATACCCTCACATGTTATGCATGTGAGGGAACTTAACTGAAGAAAATAACGTGGTTAGCTGTAAAGGATTGAACCCGCAACAAAAATAAACTTAAAGGTTGTTTTTAGCAACTTTTAAAAATTAAGGCTGAAACCTGCAAGTTTGAGGAAACATGAAGGATGTTTTGTGCAATTTACTCTTTTATAAACCAACCAATCATAAAATGTCATCTCATTTCATCAAATTCTATTACACCACTAAATCACTTGCACCACTCCTCATTTAAAAAAAAAAAAAAACCAATCACAACAATTCATCTCATTCCCTACAAAAAATCCAACCAATTATAATAATCCCAACCGTTCACAAAGACAACAATAAATCTCACCACTATCGCGAAGGTCACTACGGTGACCATGATCACACCACTTACAGCACTGTGATCACGGTGACCATGCCATCAGACTTAAAGGTGTACAAATCGGTTTTTTTAATAACCGGTTTCGGTTTTTAAATGAACCGGTTTTTTACATCAAAAACAAAAACCGGTTTTTCTTATAACCGGTTTCGGTTACTAACCGTTTTTTTAAGTCAAAACAATAACCGGTCCAACATGTTTGGTCGGTTTTTAACCGGTTTATTTAAAAAAAAACTGTTTTTTATCAGTTTAAACCGGTTATTTATAACCGGTTTTCGGTTTTAAAACCGGTTTCGAAGCTCAAGATCTCTAACCGGTCTATAACCGCCGATTCGGTTCGGTTGGGTTGTAAAAGCGGTTATAGAAAAACCGGTTTCGGTTTTTTTTTTTCCAGTTTCGGTTCTAAAACCAGTTTTTTTGTACACCTCTAATCACACTCTTCATCAGGTTGATGCCCGAAGGAGCTGTTGGTGAAGAGTATTTATAGGCACAAATGGTTACTAATGAAGTCTAATGTAGTTGCATGTCCATGTTCCTTGTGAAACATTGTAGCAAGTGTGAAGTGTAGTTTTTTTAGTCGAAAGCACTTGTCACTGTGTTAGAATCTGTAAGTATACTTATGGTCTTGATGATTGTCAGTCATCAACATACATATCAATCATTATTTATGACTCATATCTTGGAGATCACGGTGCTTACAAGTTACAACCCCACCCAATATTTTGGAGTCCAAACTTTTTCTTAAATCCTGATACTTTAGATTGTCAAATAATTTTTAGTCCTAGTAGTGAGTATTAAATCTAAGCCTATAAATATTATGGCCAATTTATTGGAATTTAGATAGGTTTCCTATTACTATTAAAAATTAGAAATGTTTATTTATTAAAACACTGAAATATTAAAATTTCTTTGAACAAAATTGTTGGTAATTTTAGTACTTTTAGGTCATTTTAGAGAATTATAATTTACTTAAGATTACTAGAAATTCTGATAAACTTCGTCATGGGATAGGAAATGCGAAGTGTACATCCTTCAAGACTAGTCTGATTTCCTTCCAAAACAACAAGTCACACTGTTCATACCAATTGATTAATTTGCCAAACCGAAACACTATTTCATAAAGCGTCGTGTTGTTTCAATAAATTAAAAAAAAGATAATGATTCTGTTGAAACACCCATACATGTTAGGGAAGATATATGATATAAAAGTTAGCACTTATTTAGATAGTGCTATAATGCTAACACAAAACCATTAACATAATTCAGAATAAAGTAAAATTTTTAAGTATTCAGACAAGTGTTACTACTAGTTTATAATGTATAGATAAGAAAACTATCAAACAATAGCGAAACTTCATATTTGCATTGTGTTCGGTTCTTCTTCGAGCTTGATCTTCATTCGTACCACGTAACAAGCACCCATATATCTAAATTTATCCTAAATGTTAGATAGGATGAACATAAAACATATTTAGATAATTCCGAATGTCAAAAATGACCAAAGTACAATTTTTGTCATAAACCTGCCGTAAGCTACGGCCTAGCCACCGTAGGTTAGGACACATATCCTCCAAAAGAGCAGAAGTTGCCAGCCGTAACCTACGGCTAGCCACCGTAGGTTACGGTTGGCCCAGATCTGCAGAATTTTCCCTTTTTGTCCTTTTCGACAAAAATTCGTATAACTTTCTCGTTACATGTCCGTTCGTTAGAAATTCATTTCTAAATGTTCGTAATTTGATTTCCCACATTTTAGATTCAAATCCATCACCCAACATAACGAATTCTTACACCTTATGCTATCGGCATAAAATTAATTCATGTAGTTATTTTGACCCGTTAACAAATTTAACTATATTATCTACACTGTTATGGAAAGGATCATTTCCTTACGGAATTCAACCTTTCTCCAAGTTTACTAAACTAGCATTTACGGTTCCGTTACCCGGCTAGCGTTTTCACTATGTTTTTTTACCCGTCTGTTACTTTAACCAAACAAGAACCTTATTTTCGCTTATGTCTCAAATTAACTGTTTATAACATGCGTTCCCTTTACTCGGTTACGCGTTCATTTATTTTTGATTGCTCAAGTGAATCCCATTACTTATGAACTAGCCAAATCCATCGTTATACATTATTTACTCATTCGGTTCATTCATGCGAAGACCATCACTTATGAATGAACCGAATTTCACTATTATAAATTTATTAACCAACATTCAGTTAATACAAATTTATTAATGAAATCATACGCAGTATAAAACCACATACCTTACAGTTTTCTTTTCAAACGTGTGTCGGCACCAGCTTGACTTCCCGACGCTTCACTTGCGTTGCCTAAAGTGTACAAGCCAATTATCATTAGAGCCTCTTGGCCCATAACTAAGGCATGTAAATTGCCAAGCACACTACTTCATTTTTCAATCATGATTTTCCATTTGTTAATTAACGTTGGCAATTCATTTAGGCATTTTGTCAAACACCTTGTGTGCATTCCTTTTAGCTAGCCATTTTAGTTCCTTTAAACTTTTGACTACCCAAGATTTTCAACTTATCATGCTCAATTACTCATCTTAATTCCTATTAACATGCAATTTCAACAAATTCATATTATTTCATCCAATTTTTAAGTTTAACATACATCATAATCACAAATTAACCATCATAACTTTTGCATTTATATTTCTTCACAAAAACCCATTTTCATAATGTATACATGATGGTTCTAACACTTGTTTCTTGATAAATTATCAACAATTTCAATTAGGATTAAGATCCTACACTTAGACTACATCTTCCTTGGTCATATCATCAACCGATTATCCAAGAACCTCCATTAACCAAATTTCACTCAAAACTAAGCATCACTAAAACTAAAATTACAACTTACATTGTGTTAGATATGTATGGATGATTAGTTTTTTGATGGGTTATTGCATTTTAATAATTCTAAGTTTCACCTGTTGGCCGATAATAATCCTAACTTTAAAAATTCCCTCCAACGATCCCAACTGGCCTCCATTGATCCTTTTCAAACATATAAGAATTTGGTCTCCTCAATAGATTCAAATGCACTTGTAAATTCATTAACTGATTTAAGTGCACCTATCTTAGAAAAGGATTAATGGGGGCCAAATTCTTACAAGTTGGGATCGTTGGAAGGAATTTTTAAAGTTGGGATTATTATCGGACAATCGGTGAAACTTAAGATTATTAAAATCCAATAACCCCTTTTTTGATCCATGCATCAAAAATACTCCCAATTCACCTTCCAATTTAATCAATTTAGTGATTGAAGGGTTCGGGGTTTTCTCCTCTGATCACGCACACACATATGCACATAGGTATGTGCTGTCTTTTGTTTTGTTTTGTTTTTTAATAAAACATGTTCACCCACTTTATTATTTTAGTCCCTCATGTTTAATTTGTTATAAAAAGGGCCATAATTCATGATTTGTTATTTACAACATGCCATTAACTAGGTTAGATGTTCCTAGTTATTATTAATAAAGTTATAACCAAACATATATGTATATATATTTAATCTAATATTTTTTGGGTGTTACATATGTGCATCTAAAAACTGAGTTTTTTTTATTTTGAAGTTAGAAAACAATTTTTTTAAAGGATATTAGATTTAAATAACCTCAATTTTCACCAATTGGCCGATAACACTTCCAACTTTCAATTTGTACACCAGCACTCTTATCTTTCAATTTATTGGCCGATAACACTCCCAAACTAACTAACCCTAACCCAGTTAGCTGATGTTAACTGTCACGTCATAAAAAATGTCATGTCAGCTGCCACGTTAGCTGCCACATCATCAAAAATGCCACATCAACTGTCACGTCAGCAAAAAGGGCCACGTTAGATGACACATCAGCAAAAACTAACTGGGTTAGGGTTAAGTTAGTTATGGAGTGTTATCGGCCAATTAGTTGAAAGTTGGGAGTGCTGGTGTACAAATCGAAAGTTATGAGTATTATTGACCAATTGGTAAAAGTTATGGTTATTTAAATCTAATATAAGGCGAATTGTTCTATTTTGAAGTTAGAAAACATCTTTTTAAAACGAAATTCTTTAATTTTATCATTTATGGTACTTAAACTTACAACTTCCAAATCTAAGCGTTCTAAAGATTTTGTCTTTACTACCGGGTTATCGTCTAACCATTGGGTAGTTAGAAAACAAATAAACTCTGGATGGCATTTCAATTAACCCGTCATAATCTTCTAAAAAGTTAGCCTTAAAAAACAATAGGAGTGAACTTAAGAGTGTTTTTTTTTGTTTGATGAGAAACTTCGTGAACGTGCGGACAAATGAGGGTTCGGCGGCGGAAGTATCGTTGAATCTAATTATTAATAAGTGGAGACCGGAAGCTTGTAGCCCAAAACACAACCACCTCGACCGTGGACCCTTATGTTGACCATTACTAGAACGTAACGGATTACGTGAGCCTTTATTTGCAAAATCTCACCAGATGCCAGTTCCTTCGTCATCGCTTATGTCACCTACTATCTTGTACTTATTTCACATATGTCTGTTTTTGTAAATGCTTCTCTAATAGAACAAATTGCATATAAATAATTTGATAACTTGTACTTATACAAATGTATATAAGAGTTTATTTTATTTTCCTTACTAAAACATGCATTTTTATTAGACAGATTAACTAGTTGGGATTTCTTTTAGATATGATTTATCATAATCATAAATTATTATTATGGTAGGCTTTTAAAAATTATACTTACAAGAATATTCATAATGGATTTTCTTACTCTATCTTTGTAATTACACTAAAAACATAACTTTTTTACTCTTAATTTCAATTAAATAATACATTTTTATATGTTTTTTATTATTACTATTTCTTTCTCTTTCACTCACAACCACTTAGAAAAATATAAGAAAAATCACCGAAGGTGAACAATTTTTTCTCCACATATTTTTAGAGCATTCATATTGGACTCTCCATATTTATGTGAGTGTGTTCTCTATATTATATAGAGAGGTTGTGAGTGGATAGAGAAAATGTTATTGTTAATCTGTAAATTTGGATAAAACAGTGTTCACCCTCATTAATTTTTTAATTATTTTTTAAAGTGGTTGTAAGTGAACCAGAGAGAAAATATAATTGTAAAAGTATAGAAAAAGTATTATTTAATTGAAAAAAGTTATTTTTTTGTATAATTATATAGATAGAGATAAGGCGTCCAATATAAATGCTTTTATTATTTTTGGGTAATTATATAGATAAAAATAGAGAGTCCAATGTTGTTATTATTATTATTCTCTTTTTTCCATGCTTGAGGTAGAAGCAAAGCTGCTTAAGGTACAAACAAAAACAATACAATCTTCAATTTTTTAGAGATGTGAATACTGAATTGCTATAAAAAATAATTACATGAATACTCGTATTAAAAATCTATTATAATATAGGAGAATTAGTATTTAATAATCCCAACTAGACGTAATTGGTCATTGCCAGTTTTACTTTTGAATATTCTCCATGCTAGTTCCACCTTTCACCTATTTTTCCTCCACCGGTCCTCAGTTAAAAAACTTAACGGAGTTAAATTTTTTTCTGATCTACTAGCTGACGTTTTAGGGCTTTTGATCAGAACGAGGATACGAGTCTATTGATGTAAAACTTACCATGAAATTGTGCTCAAAACGACAAAAAACGGTGCTTCAATTCGGGTGTTTAAACTTTCAATTAACAAAACTCAAGTTGTTTGGAGCACCGTTTCGAGGTAAGTTTTACATTAATAGACTCGTATCCTCGTTCTGATCAAAAGCCCTAATACGTCAATTTGTAATTCAGAAAAAAAACTCCGTTAAGTTTTTTAACCGAGGACCGGTGGAGGAAAAATAGGTGAAAGGTGGGATTAGCATGGGGAATATTCAAAGGTGGAACTGGCAATGGCCAATGATATCTAGTTAGGATTATTACAGACCAATTCCCCAATAATGTATTGGAGAAGATCTATTAAAAACTAGGTTTGTCTAAGTAGTATAAGAGGATTCACATCCATTCCACCATATTTTCACCCTAAATTACACTAAAATACACTATATTTTCTCTCTCATTTTCTGGAGGGGTATGGTCCCAAAAACTCTACGCCTGAGCAAGGTACCATACCCTCATAATGACAAAATCACTGGAATAACCTTGCGTGCTACGCGCAACGGTGCACCAAACTTGAAACAAGCAGGTTGCCTAACAAACCTTGCGCACACTGCGCCACGGCAAGTTAAACCTGGAAGCGCAGGCCCCTTGACCCTGCGCTGATAGAATAACCTTGCGCGCAACGTACAACAGTACGCCATTCTTGAAATCGGCAGGTTGCCTAACAAACCTTGCGCAACCTGTGGAACGACAAGTTAAACCTGGAAGCGCAGGCCCCTTGATCCTGCGTTGATAGAATAACCTTGCGCGCAACGTGCAACGGTACACCATTCTTGAAATCAGCAGGTTGCCTAACAAACCTTGCGCAACCTGTGCAACGGCAAGTTAAACCTGGAAGCGCAGGCCCTTTGACCCTGCGCTGATAGAATAACCTTGCGCGCAACATGCAACGGTACGCCATTCTTGAATCAGTAGGTTGCCTAACAAACCTTGCGCAACCTACGCAACGGCAAGTTAAACCCGGAAGCGCAGGTCCTTGACCCTGCGCGTATAAAACAATCCTCTAGCCGCGAAGTCCTAAAACCTTGCACAAGGCCAAGACGAACATGAGAGCAACTCATAGTCTTGAGAACAAAAAGGACCTAATCCCTACAACTCCGCGTTGGCAAGAAAGCACTGATAAAGCTACGCGGAAGGGAGAAACGCAAAGAGGCATTAACCAAGTATAAGGGTACAAAGTGGCAAAGTTGTGACCTAGTAACTGCTCGGCAGGTTGTGCCAGACCACGTCGCATGATGAACAGTCATGCAGAAGACAGACTATCCGCAAGGACATACACGTGGCACCAACAAACTCACACCAGCGATTGTCACACGATCTCCACTACTGGCTGATGACAGGTCCAAAAACCAGGACAACTGCCAGGACACGTGGCTCCATACATCATGCGCCAAGCCCACCTCCTGCCAAAGACCATTAACGGTCATTGCAGAGGAGACAGAATGGATATTCCTGTTGTCGGTTCCAGGCCCAAGGCCCATCAACCCATCTCCTACACATCCCTCTTCGGCTATAAAATAAGGGTCACACCTCAAGGTAAGACAGGTTCAAATAGATTATCCCATCCATCACAATATTACTACTCACTGTTTTGAGCTTACTTGCTTATTACTTGCAATACTTGATACTTATTCTCATACCGGAGTGTGGTCACAAAGAAAACCCTCCCCACATTCTCCCATGATGAGGCTAACGGCGTTTCTAGTTTTGCAGTGAGCTTGAGGCAAGACCATTTCGAAGAACAAACGAGAGATAACCTTTTATGCAGAGACGTTGAGCTGTAACTAAGATATTTACGGATACCTCTTGGTTCAACCAGCGTTTCTTCATTTTCAATTAAATAATATTTTTTATACATTTATCATTAACTTTTCTCTCTCATCCACTCACAACCACTTTCAAAATATATTGAAAAATTATACGGGGTGAACAGTGTCCTCTCGAATATACAGATAAATAGTAACATTTTCTCTCTCCTCCACTCACACCATTTGGTGGAATGGATGTGAATGCTCTAAGAAGTATTGTAATAATATGTAACCCTCCTTGTAATAGAATGGACGAGCATTTTGGTCCTAAAAAACAAACAAGTATCCCTTTTGTTTTTTTTTCTCAAAATACAACACACAAAAATCTGACACAAAAAAAATCTAGCACAAAACTTAAGCAAAGGAAAATCTATCATAAAAAAATATAGCTAAAAAAACACAACAAAGAAATGCAACACAAAGTTTGGGATTTTTAAAGTTGTTATATTTTATATAACAATATGGTACTCAAATTAAATATAAAAATATGCTCATTTTATGGTGCAAAATTTTTAAAAAATAATGTCATTTAAACAAGTTATGAACGTTTAAAAAATTGAGGGAGTATGCATGTGGTTTGCATTGAAGAGAGAGTGCACAAATACCTTATTCCAAAGATACCCCTTACACCTTTTTCTCCAACATTTTCATATTAGTCATTGATTTGAAAAATGAAAGATCAATATTTGTTCTTTCATACTTAGGCAAAATCAACTTTTTATTTAATCATACCCCGTAATGTATTTATGCATTAATCATAGAAAATAACTTGTAAGTTGTCACGCGCGTTGCTGCGGCGTTGAACGTAAAATACATCAAATTATACGTTCTAATGAAAGTTTATAATATTTGACCCGACTGGTTTTCAAAATTTTTTTTACGTCAAAACGTAGATCAAATAAAAATGTACATAAAAATAAGCACGAAAATTTACGTTAAAACGTAGACAAACTGAAAATGTATGTAATAATAAGCATAAGAATATATTTTATTTTACCCAACTTATTTCTGGGAAAAATTTACGTTGAAACGTAAATCAACTTGAATTTATACCGACATGTACTTACAAAACACACAAAACTCGATTATAAAGTCTAAATCAACTTGAATTTATACCGACATGTACCTACAAAACACGCAAAACTCGATTATAAAGTCTTTAAAAAGTTAAGGTTTGCAGGTGTAAATGCTGAAACTTGAAGGGTAAAAGTATATAAAAAGACAAAAACACAAAAGGGACAAAAAAGAAAGAAAAAAAGGCAATGTACTATTCACGCAAGTTGATAATTGTAGTATAGATAATAATAATAATGTAAGTTCAACTTTGTTTCATTCTTTCCTTTTCAACAAACTTATATCTAGAGGTCGTAAAATGTGTTGTGTTAAATGGGTCGTGTATAAATGTATCATTTTTACACAATGCACAAACATACTTAAATCGAGTAATGTGATACGACATATATAATACGATTAAATGTAACTTGGTCAATAAATCAAACTACACGAGACATATAACTAATCAAATATAAGCAGTTGGTGAATATCACGAGTTAAATGACACATTTAACATGATAATTATTGGTACAATTCACTAAACATGGATAATAAATAATAAGACATAATTAACACTGTAAAATAGAAGTTAAAAAAATACAATATGTATTTGATAATATATAATCCTATGTCGTTTTTGATAAATGTTTCATAAACGTGTTGCGTCGTCCTATTAACCTATTTAGCATGATAAGTTAAATGTGTTTTGCATCAATAAACTGCTTAAGTAGGTTGAAACTGTTTAAACATTCTTTTAATTGTGTTAACCTATTTAAGACTCGAACCCGTTTACACTAAACACTAATCCGTTTAATGTCATGTTAAGTATGTAATGTTAATGGGTCGTTGATACGTGGTTGAAAACCGTTGCTTTTATTGAGTTTAAGTTAACGTTTTACATAACTTTTAGTTTCGAATAGCCTACTTTTGATTGGATTTGTATTTTGCAGGTTTACGAAGTTTAAGGAGCTATTCGGGAGCGTATCGGAGCATCGGGATGGAAACCGGATCAACCGGGAGCGAAAAATGGGAAAACAGAAAAAACGCAGTTTAGGGAGGCTGTCGGCGACGCCAGTATGGACCGTCGGCGACGCCCCCCCGGATAACCCCGTCGGCAAAGTTTTATCGTAGACAGTGGATTAAGGCGTCAGAGGAATACACGAGGTTCTAGAGGCCGTCGACGACGCCCCATTGGGCCGTCGGCGACGCCTCTCCTGTTATGTTTTCGCTGAAATTCAATTTTGAACGGGTTTTAAAGTTGGTGTTGACCCATTTGCGAGGAGTTACGAGATTTTGAACATAAAAGAGCCATCTTGGAGCCAAGAACATTGCTACCTTAAATTCCAATCCATCTTGTTCATCCATCTTCAACCGAATCAATTATCCATCATCCCTAACCCTAATCCATCATCATCATCTTCACAAATCCATCAATCCTTCCACCATAATCATCCAATCAAAACCCTAATCCTCACCATCACCACCATCAAAGCTCGAGATGTTCGTGTTTGAATTCCAATCTTCCATTGATCAAGTTCCGTCCACCATGAGCGGCTAATTTCCGAAGGTTTCATCCCGGTGTAGGTTTTGTAAGTCCTAGGGTTTAACATTGTTTTGGGTTTTGATTTGTGACAAATTGCAATATGATTTGAAAACTTATGATAATTGTCTCGCATTGGTATTGTATTTGTGAATTGTCGAATGAGTTATGAAATTTGACTTTGCAAAATGTGTATGTGAGATTATGCGTTATCGTTTACATGTTCTTGGTAATGAAGTGTATCGTAGTCCATTGTCTATGATGTTGATAGCTTTTGACACCGAAACCATGAAATACTAAATTCGATGATCATTGTTTGCAATTGAATTAAAACCAAAACGTGTAGAAACTTTAGGAGTTGCATTACCGAACAGGGTGTGAATCTTGTTCTCAAACTATTGTTTTCATCAAGTTAATTAAAGTTTTCTTACAATCAATTGAGTTTTCAAAGTTAGTAGAGTAGATACAAATTCTTCGGACCATTCTGACATTCTTTCAAACTAATAAACCAAATTAAACAATTTGAGTAGCAAGCTTCATAAAGTGACAATTGTACTTAAAATCAATCACATCCAACCACAAACCACAAACTCTTCGTGGTTCGACCCCTTACTACCACTAACGCATTACTAAGGGTAATTTGGTATATAAATATTTTCTTTGAACGGGGCGCGACACTCCGATCAAATTTTGGCGCCGTTGCCGGGGAGTTCGTGTGCTTTGTGTGTGGAATTGTTTGATTTTGTGATTAACTGTTTAAGTGCTTATTTCTTATTCTCGTCTTTGCTTTTGTGTTATATGGGTGTGTTACTTGTGCAGGATACAGGTAGTGCATGCATACACGGAATTCCGGGAGGACATCACCATTGGTGCTCGAACCGGAAATCGAGCGGGTCGTGAGAAGAAATTTAGCCAATCGAATAGAGGCAACTCTTGCTTCTAATCCACCTAACGCCAATTCACCATCGACACCATCCGTTGAACCCATTCCAATGGACCCTCAGAATTCCAACCAACCCAACACTCAACACCAACAACATGACTACCCACCACAAAACCAAACCCATCAATCGGGTGGTGGTCATAACTCTAGACCACCAATCCCACCATTCCAAAACCGAAACCAAAGCTATCGCCAACGCACACCTCCACCTTCAAACCAAAATCGGCAAAACCCAATACCACCCAATATCAACAACCAAAACGTTAACGCCAACTGTGGAGTTAACAACAGTCGTGGCATTCCCACGAACGAAGCTCAATTCATTGACCTTGAGGATTTGAGGAACAACATCCCTGATGATGCGCCGTATAGTGTTCCCGGTTATCAATCACCGGATCACATGAGCATTCACTCGGAATACTCAGACGACGGGGGAAATCATGACGAGAGAGTCGGAGATGACGAATGGGGGGATAATAACATGGGGAATTTTCACAATGCGCGGGGGTTTGATTATGAAGAATTTGGTTATAAAAATGCCATTTCGTAGGGAACGATGGTGGCTATGGGAGGAACGATGGTTATGGGAATGACCGTCAGCCAAGGAATGATGACGGAACCGGGATTACGGTAACAACAATGGTAACCATGGCCGAATTCCACAATTTGTCGGCTGCGGAAATCAAGGTGGGAATGGGGGTGGCGATCGAAGAGGTCATTATGGGCCCATGAATCAAGAGGTGAATGACCCAAGACGCCACGTGAATCAACAAGCTCCGAGGGGTGTTAATGGGCGATTCAGACCGGTGGTCACCGACAATGACTCACCAATTATGTCTACACCTTGAGGAAGAAGGGCGTTCGATTGCAAGCCAAACTACATCAATATTCTACCCCACTTCAACGGTAGAACCAATGACGAGCCTTACACCCATTTGGCGGAATTCTCGGCCATTTGTGGCACAATTGGAGGTCATGATTTTGCATTAGAAGAAGTGAAATTGAGGCTGTTTCAATTTTCACTAAAAGATAAGGCGAAGCAATGGTTTCTCACATTGCCGGCGAATAGTATTCATACATGGGCAGAGATGCAGCAAGTATTTTTAGATGAATACTATTCCATTGCCAAGACCGATGATGGAAGAGACGAAATCCGGTCATTTAGGCAATTACCAGGGGAGTTGTTACATGAGGCTTTGACCCGTTTCAAAGATTTGGTCAGAAAATGTCCTCATCACCAAATTCCAAGGTGGGAGTTGCTTAAGTGCTTTGTAAGGGGGTTAGATTGAACAATCATGAGGAGGACGATTGGGAATTTTTGGAGCGGATGAGTAAAAATTCAAAAGCGGTCGCTATGGCGGACCGATCAAAGAAGCATCCAACCTCTCGATCTCTTCTCGATATTGATTCAAGCGCCAAGGATAGAATTGCCACTTTGGAGAGAGAGTTGGCAAGAATGAAAAAGAAAGATGTTGGGGCGGTCCAATTTGCGGTGTGTGAAGACTGTGGGGATATTGGACATCGAACTGAGGAATGTCAAGTGGGCATGGTACAAGCGAGTGAAGAGGTGAATCAAGTCTATTCGATATGAACTCAAATACCTATCACCCGGGGTTGAGAAATCACCCCAACTTTCGTTATGGAAACGCTTCAAATCAGATGAACCCTAACTTTCAAACAAATAATCAAGGTGGAAATTAAGGGGGTTCGTTGTACCAAAACCGCCAAGGCGGTAATGAAGGAGGTTATCAACGAAATTACAACCAAGGGAGTGGCCAACATTATCAAAATCGCAAAGGCAGGTATCAAAGGGGTTATAACCAAAGTGGTAATGGAGGTGGTAATGCAAATCCTCCATTGGATGGTGAAGACTCCGTAAGTTCCAAGTCAGATGCTATCATGAATGCCATTGCAACTTCAAATCAAGAGATTAAGATGGAAATGAAGAAAGAATTCAAGGTTCGTGATAAATCGCATAAAGCTTTGGAGAAGTAAGTGGGGCAACTTGCGGAGGAGATGGCGCAATTGAGAGGAAATGGAGGGAAGATACCTAGTGATACGACCGTGAATCCAAAGCATCAAGGCTCAAGCTCAAAGAACACACGTGAGGTACCTATTAATAAAATTTCTTTGCGTAGTGGTCGAGTTGTTGATAATGGTATCGTGTCACCACCACCTCTGTTTGTTGAAGGGGTGGTGGAAGAGGCTAGCGATGATGAGAATGTTGACGGTCAAACGGGTCGAAAAGAAAATGTTTTAAACAATGAGCAAAGTACACCGTTGTGACCATCCCCGTCCCAAAAGCTAAGAACAAGGGTGTGGAGGTTAATACAGCCCCTTATCCCGAAGCCTTGTTGGGACCATCCAAAAAGGTGGTAAACAAAAGAGGTCCCACCAAGGAGAAATGTGGGAAATCTTTAAACGAGTAAAAATTAATTTACCTCTTTTGGATGCCATCAAGCAAGTTCCATCCTATGCTAAGTACTTGAAAGATCTGTGTACCCAAAAGCGAACTCACAAATTTCCTAAAAAACTTGATTTAACCGAAAACGTGAATTTGATTCTTTCGAGTGCACTTCCACCTAAGCTACAAGATCTGGGGGCGCCTATTATCTCCATTCAAGTTGGAGAATTTAAAATGACAAGGGCACTTTTGGACCTTGGGGCTAGTGTGAGTATTCTGCCGGGTAGTTTATATGACCAATATGAGTTTGGTCCATTGAGAGCAGCAAACACTACTGTAGTGTTGGCTGATCTAACTCCTAAGCTACCCCGTGGAATAGTCACGGATGTAATTGTTAAAGTTGAGGACTTTTACTATCGGTGGACTTTCTTGTACTCGATTATGTCTCATTGGACCTTACCAAGCAACCCACGGTTATATTGGGTCGACCGTTTTTGGCTACATCAAATGCTCAAATAAATTGAAAAACGGGAACGGTCGACATGACTTTTGGTAACCTTCGGTTGCGGTTAAATGTTTTTTCCCGATTAACGGATCCTCTAGTCAACGATGAGTGCTATATGGCGGACGTCGTTGACGCGTGTATACCTCTTTGCGACATGGGTATCGAGGAGGAAAACACAATAGAGGAGTGCTTTATGTTTGACAGGTTGCAAATGGAGACCAATCGCAGCATGGATGAGGAGGAGAAGAAGATGGAGGTAATGGCGGTAAGGGAAGGAAGACCACCTTGGACACACCAAGTGGAAAGTCTTCCCGAAAAGATTGACACCAAACTGAATCCGTCATTGGAAAAACCTCCTACTGTTGAGTTGAAGGTGTTGCCTAAGCATTTGAAGTATGCTTTTGTGGGTGAGGGCAACACGCTACCGGTTATCATTGCGGCGGATTTAACCGGGGAGCAAGAGAAGAAACTGATGAGTGTGTTGGTCACCCATAGAGCCGCTATTGGGTGGACCATTGCGGATTTGAAGGGGATTAGCCCTTCGGTAGTGATGCACAAGATCATCATGGAGGATGGAAGCATACCTTCTCGTGACACACAACGGAGACTGAATCCGAATATGAGAGAAGTGGTCAAGAAGAAGGTGCTAAAATGGCTAGATGCGGGTATTATATACCCATTTCTGATAGCCAATGGGTGAGCCCAACACAGACGGTTCCCAAAAAGGCGGGCATCCAAGTCGTCACTAATGACGCAGGTGAAGAGGTCGCCACTCGGCCGGTAACCGGGTGGCGGATTTGTATTGATTATAGGAAGTTGAATTCTGCAACTTCCAAAGACCATTTCCCTTTGCCTTTTATTGACCAAATAGTTGAAAAGTTAGCGGGTCAGAAATATTATTGTTTCTTGGATGGATATTCGGGTTACAATCATATAGCTATCCATCCGGAAGACCAAGCTAAGACCACCTTTACTTGCCCATACGGTGCTTTCGCATTTAGGCGAATGCCGTTTGGGCTCTATAATGCCCCCGCCACCTTTCAAAGGTGTATGATGAGTATCTTTTCAGATATGGTGGGGGAGTCCTTGGAAATCTTTATGGATGACTTTTCAATATTTGGGTCATCATTTGATGGTTGCCTTGACCAACTCGAAAAGGTCTTAAAGAGATGTGTTGAAAAGAATTTGGTTTTGAGTTGGGAAAAGAGCCATTTTATAGTTCAAGAGGGAATCGTGTTGGGTCACGCTGTGTCGAGCCGTGGGATAGAGGTCGATAGGGCAAAAGTGCAAGTTATATCTACTTTGCCATATCCCACGAGTGTTAAAGGTGTTAGGTCATTTTTTGGTCACGCGGGGTTTTATAGAAGGTTTATAAAAAGGTTTAGTGACATAACAAAACCCTTATGTAATCTATTATTAAAAGATCAACCGTTTGATTTCAATAAAGAGTGTCAAAATGCCTTTAATGTTTTGAAACAAAAGTTAGTTGAAGCCCCAATCTTGCAATCACTGAATTGGTCGTTACCATTTGAAATCATGTGTGATGCAAGTGACTATGCAGTGGGGGTTGTGTTGGGTCAAAGGTTAGAAAAGAAACTCGTGGCAATATACTACGCAAGTAAGACTATTTCAAATGCGCAATTAAATTACACAACAACTGAGAAAGAGCTACTTGTGGTGGTGTATGCTTTGGATAAATTTCGGGCTTATATTTGGGGAAATAAGGTAATTATCTATTCTGATCATACTACTGTCCGGTACCTTATGGAGAAGAAGGATGCAAAGCCGAGATTGATCCGATGGGTTTTGTTATTGCAAGAGTTTGACCTTGAGATTCGGGGCAAGAAAGGCCGCGAGAATGTTGTGGCTGGTCACTTATCCTGATTGATGGTAGAAGAGGGTTCCTCTCGTGTGGAGATCAACGAGACTTTCCCAGATGAGCACATTTTGAAAGTATCAACGTTACCGTGGTTTGCTAACATTTTGAATTATTTGGTGACAGGTAACTTACCAGCTCATTGGGACAGACGAAGAAGATTGCATTTTTTGTCTCAGATCAAGTATTACACGTGAGAGGAACCGGATTTGTTCAAGACATGTCCGGATCAAGTAATGAGAAGATGCATCCCGGATGAAGAGATCCAAGTGTTTTGAAACATTTGCACACCTTTGCTTATGGAGGCCATTTCAGTGGTCACAAAACGGGACATAAAGTGTTGAATAGCGGTTTATTTTGGCCGACTATATTTAAAGATGCTTTTGCTTTTGCTAAGAACTATGTTGAATGTCAAAAGTTAGGGGGCATTTCTAAGAGGGATGAGATGCCCATGCAACCGATCCTTATTGTCAACATTTTCGACGTTTGGGGAATCGATTTCATGGGCCCATTCCCCAATTCTCTTGGTAATTTGTATATTTTGGTGGCAGTGGACTATGTGTCAAAATGGGTCGAAGCGATTGCCACCAAAACAAATGACCATACCGTTGTTTGCAATTTTGTGCAAAAAAAATATTATTTCTAGATTTGGGATACCCCGGGTAATCATAAGTGATGGGGGATCTCACTTTAAGAATTTTAATTTTGGAAAATTGCTCAAATGGTATGGTGTGGACCATAGGATTGCTACCCCCTACCACGCAAACGAGTGGTCAAGTGGAAGTGTCTAATAGGCAGATTAAAGAAATTTTGCAAATGACCGTTCGACCGGGCCGTAAGGATTGGTCAACAAAGTTGAACGATGCTTTATGGGCCCATCGAACGGCGCATAAAACTCCTATTGGCACTACACCTTACCGCTTAGTTTACGGTAAAAATTGTCATTTACCGGTCGAACTTGTGCATCGTGCATTTTGGGCTATAAAAGAGGTTAACCTTAAATATGACGATGCAGGTAAGGAGCGCAAGTTGAAGCTTTGCGAGTTGGAGGAGCTTCGGGAGGAGGCATATGAATGTGCTTCGAAATACAAAGATGGTAAGATGAGAGCACATGATGCCAAGTTGAAACCGAAGGAGTTCATGGTAGGCCAAGGGGTGTGGTTATACAACTCACAACTCAAATTCTTCCCGGGAAAGCTTAAAAGCAAGTGGATAGGCCCGTTCATGATCACAAGGGTTGGCAAGCTTGGAGATGTTACCATCGAGGACCCAAAGGATGGGTTGAGGCAAACAGTCAATGGTCACCGTCTTAAACCGTTTCTCGATGGTAACAAGGACAACATTGAGGTGAACAATGAATCGGTAAGCTTCTTGGTAAGCGTACCGAATTATGAGGTCAATTAAAGGACCAAATACATTTGTTGTAGAATTTTGTATATGTTCATTGTTTGCGCGTTGTGTTTGTGTTAATTTCTCTTGTTTTGTACTAACCTCCTTAAATGTGTGAAGTCGGATTTTGCAAACGGGCCATGAAGACATAAGGTATGTTTTTAACTTGTTTTGTGTATTGGGGACAATCCACAGTTTTTCGGGTGGTGGTATAGTGTCGTGTGACTTTGCAAAAGAAAAAGAAAAAAAATAAAAATAAAAAATAAAAAAATAAAAAAAATAAAAAAACAATTGGCATACCGTCAGCCACGGGCATCAGGCCGTCCCCGACGGCCTTCAAAAAGGGGTGTCGGGTAAAAACGCTCGTAGACTGTGGTTTAAGCCGTCGGGGAATTTTCGGGTTATTGGAAGGCGTCGGCGACGGCCCCTGGGTTGTCAGCCGACGCTGGTTTGATTTTAACGCAAATTCTCGGACCCAAACACTTTTTAACCCACCGAAACTCAACCCGAACATGTTTTTAGCCACAAATTCGACCCGGATTAACCACAACCAACCAATACCTCTTTAAAAGCAACCCCATCCCCTGCTCTTTCTCCACACCTTCTTCATCTTCTTCATCTTCAACACCAAGAACCCTAATCTTCAAGCTTCCGTATCTTCTTCAATCCTCAACCAAATCACTTGATTCTTGAGCCTATTTCGTGTGATTTTTCGCATAAAACAAAACCCCTAACACGGTTTCCTCCAATTCTTGCGTATTTGCAAGATTAGTGAAGATCAAAATTCGGGTTTTTGGTGAAAAGAGTGTTCTTCGTAGTGCATTGTTTTTCTTTGAAGTTCAGTGTTTAAGCAACGTTAAAGGTATGATTCTTATTTAAATTTGAGCATGGATTTCATATGGTATGTGATTTTCTTCCGAAATTTTGAATCTAGTTTTGAAAGTAGGTTGTTTATGATATCATGATATGTCTAATTGCTTGAATTTGAGTATACGGGTGATTTGGGTGGGATTAAGCATGCAATATAGTTATGTAATGAGTATGAGTTGTTTAAATTGCATGTTTGAGCATACACATGATGTTGAATTTTGTTTGAGCATATATTGTTATATGTTTAGGATTACAAACATAGAAATTGAAACTTTTGGTTGGCAAAAGTGCACAAATTTAAAAGATTTAAACCAGATAATTGTCTAACCAATTAAGTTGCATTTCAACATTGTGTGATATGCTCAAGAAGCACATTTGGCTTGAATTTGAGGTGAGGATTTAGATGTTGAGATTCACCATGTTTAATTGTTTCTTTGCTTTATGTTTTGTAGATATGGCAAGCCGAAAACGTAGCAAGGTTTCGGGTCAAGGTTCCTCTTCGGGAGCCGGGTCATCATCGGGGCAAATAGCAAGGAAGTGGGAGCAGTTGACTAGGTTGAAGATAATGACGATCGCATATTCATGCAAGATTGGACATGGGAAAGGATTTGGGATAGTAGTGTCGGTGAACCTTGGGAGAGTAATAAACGACGACCTCTCTCAAGGTTTAACGATAGGCGGTTGGAGGTTAGGTTGTGGAAATGGAAGATGGATAACAGGGTGCAAACAACAATCCCTGAACGGATTGTGTCGGAGCGCACATTGAATGCAGAGGAGTTTAGAACGATAGGGATCGTTCAAATGTTTGAAAGGATCAGTTGGGAAAGGGTTTTGGATTGGTGTGAGGATATCACACCAAGGGTATACTTGGCTGCTGTTTGCGAGTGATTGGCCTCGCTCAGGTTCGTGAATAAGGATGGCCCGCCAAGTACATGGCAGTTGGTGGGTGACACTGGTAGGGGAATATGGTGATGTCTTTCGAGATAATGAATTGTATCGCCCGGTTCGATTCGTTAGGGGTCAATGAGTATGACTACTACACTATTGACCAATTTTTGGATAATAAGGTCAATACCGCGGATCCTAAAGGAATGGTAGAATCGGTTTTGCCCTATTCGGATGGTGGGGCCGCTCTTCGAAGTCAAGTGTCGGTTGAAGGGAAGATTCTTCAACCCTTTTCTCTTGAGAATATAATGGTCAGATTTGGGGACCGAGGGAAGGTGAAGGCTTCGGACTGTCGGGTGCTCCATGCTTTGCTTTATGGAACCCGCAAGTTGTCGTGGCGCCATCTAGTCATGATCAACACTTGGGACACGCGCGAGTCGTACACTCGAAAGATGATACCATATGTACGACTTATTAGCGCGATGATAGTGCAACAGAACAAGTTGCCAATTGATTCGTTGTGGGTGATAAAACCGGTGGATCAGATTTGCTTCGCATCGATGAAGCAACACTGGAAGATCCAAGTTCAGGTGTATGGGCACCAATACACCATCACCGACGATCAGGGGCATCGGTTTCAGTTTGTCGATCCAAGTGTAGCTCAAGAGGCTGCAAGAGAAGAAGAGATGATGGATGCAGAAGAGGAAGATGAGCCTCAAGGTCCAAGGGGGCCTCGTCAAAGATACACCCAGCCACATCGAGAACTCTCGGCCGGGGTGGCTACTTTCATCCCTAACTGGTGAAAACCCGAATACCCCAACTACAACCGGGGACAGCAAGACGTTTATGACAACGTCTCCGCATGTATTGGGGAGAATCGTGAATATGAACAGCGGGGGAGACAATGGGAACAAGATTGGGGGGCCAACAGCAGGCCCATTGGGATGAATATGCTGATCATCGGGAAAAAGAGCAAGATTATTGGGAGAGACAGTAGGAGCAGTGGGCTACTCAACAGGCGTTTATGGAGAGACAAGACTTGTATCAGGCACAAGAATTGTCTCGAAGACAAGCGTGGGAGGATGAGCAAGATTGGTTGCGTGCTGAATAAAACGCATTGGAGGACCGCCGATGGCACGCTATGGCGGTGGCGCAACAGATGGCGGTAAATAACGCCAAACATTTGCATGATCAAGAGCGTCACCACCGAGATTGGGAAGCAGGTCGTCCATATCAAGAGCACGCACCTTGGGTATGTTACGAGAACCTACCTCTTCCCACTGGGCCTTCTGATCCATCTCCGCACTGGCCCGAAGCCGTTGGCTCCAGCTTTATCCCACCGCAGTTCCCAGCGTCGGCTGAGGGTGAAAGGGGGCCACTTGACGATTTTCACGATATGATGTCAGCCATCACCAGATATTCCTATCAGCCATACCCACCGGTGGATCCAAATGAGCGATACCAACGATGAGCCGATATGTTTTCTTGTTGTAAATTTTGTGTATATTTTAGTTTTTATTTCTTTTCGTGTTGCTAGTTAAATGAACTTTGTGGGTGTGTTCCCTAGATAACCCTCACGAGACCTACTCGTCCTTCCGAGCTATCGGAAGGTTTAAAAGGGCTTGTTGCATACACTAAATGCAACCGTGATTCCTACGAAAGTGAGTTTAGGTTGTTGTAAATTTCTTTCCTTTTCCACAAAATCAAAATTGAATAAATTATATGCCTTGGTAACTATTTTAATAAAAATGGTAGAACTAAATAACTAATGAATTTTTCTAGTTGTGAGAAGTTTGCTTCTACACGAAGATTGAAATTTGTAGGTGCATTGGGTTCGTTTATCAACCATTTTGTTGAAATTGAAGACCACACGAGGAATGAGCGAAAACCAGGTGCATAAATTTTCTTTAGTTTTGATTTGGTCTATGTTGCTTAATAAGTGGATTGTATTTTGTATTTTATTTTCCGGGGTGGAATTTTAAGAGAATCGGTCGTGTCACATCCCTTGTGCATTTTAAAAGCTCCATTTCTACACATTAAGGACAATGTTGACCTCAAGTGTGGGGATGTGGAGAAAAAGTTTTTCAATTTTGACCCGTTCGTTTATACACTATACATTGAGGACAATGTTGATTTCAAGTGTGGGGATGGGGGAAAATTTTCAAAAATTTTTCAAAATGTCTTTGTTTAAAGCGATCTAAAAGGCACAAGTAACTAAGTTAATGAGGGATGGCACAACACAGTGGTCTTTTGTCATGGTCAAGTTCAAACAAAATAACATGACGGGTATTTAACGGGTGGTTATTTGGGAATAATCCGCCTAAGAAACTTGCACTTTATATATATCGCATACCATCACTTATATACGTGGGATTTTGAGCCACTTTTACATATCACATATGCATATATTTCTTTGGTTGAGTGGACCATTAGTCATGTATTATAGAACTTGCAACTTTTGATACGTTTGAGACCATAGACCGAATATGAGCACAAGAATGATTAAGGCATTAGGTAAACCTTTTGACTTTACACCATTTATACATCCTTACCTAAAAATCAACCCCCTAGTCGCCAATTTTGAGCCTAAACCTTTCATTTGACCAACCCATTTAGCCCTTGACCTTTGAACCCTATATTTTAACCCGTGTGATGAAAAACTTGATTTTAGATTGTGAAAAAAAAATTGATAAAAGAAAAGAAAAATGCATATATAGATAGTTGTGGAATAAAAGCGGAAAACTTTTGCCTTGTAGTTATTGTTTTGTAGTCAATTATGATAGTACAGTGATTATGTAATAAAGATCAAGTTTTCATCACCTTAGCCACTTTCAAAACATCTCATTCCATACCCTTAGCCTAGCCTGGTTACAACCCGTTCAAGACCTTTTGACTTGGGTGCAATATTTGTGTTCAGTGGTGGAGAATGATTGAGTTGCAAGTTTATGCGGGTATATGTTCTAATCGGTTTGTGTGTTTATATCAAAAGTGCTAATGTATTATTCATTAGCCAAATTATAAGCCGAGTGGAAAGACCATTGTGAGGGATATGCCTGATATGTGAGTTTTAAAGGCGGGTTAATTTTGGATAACCATTTTTTATATGAGATCATCATATTAATGTTAAATAATTTGAAAATGATAAAATTTTTGAACTGAGTATGACATTAGACCTTAACTCATACCTCGAGAATGGGAAGTGTGTTCTTTGTTCGACCTACGTGAAAGTGAAAGACAGATTTGCTTGAGGACAAGCAAAAGACAAGTGTGGGGATGTGATACGTGGTTAAAAACCGTTGCTTTTATTGAGTTTATGTTAACGTTTTACGTAACTTTTAGTTTTGAATAGCCTACTTTTGATTGGATTTGTATTTTAAAGGTTTACGAAGTTTAAGGAGCTATTCGGGAGCGTTTCAGAGCATGGGGACGGAAACCAGATCAACCGGGAGCGGAAAATGGGAAAACAGAAAAACGCAGTTTAGGGAGGCCGTCGCCGACGCCCATATGGACCGTCGGCGACACCCCCCAGATAACCCCGTCGACAAAGTTTTGTCGTAGACAGTGGATTAAGGCGTCGGAGGAATACACGAGGTTCTAGAGGTCGTCGACGACGCCTCTCCTGTTATGTTGTCGCTGAAATTCAATTTTGAACGGGTTTTAAAGTTGTTGTTGACCCATTTGCGAGGAGTTACGGGATTTTGAACATAAAAGAGCCATCTTGGAGCCAAGAACATCACTACCTTCAATTCCAATCCATCTTGTTCATCCATCTTCAACCGAATCAATCATCCATCATCCCAAACCCTAATCCATCATCATCATCTTCACAAATCCATCAATCCTTCCACCATAATCATCCAATCCAAACCCTAATCCTCACCATCACCACCATCAAAGCTCGAGATGTTCGTGTTTGAATTCCAATCTTCCATTGATCAAGTTCCATCCACCATAAGCGGCTAATTTCCAAAGGTTTCACCCCGGTGTAGGTTTTGTAAGTCCTAGGGTTTAACATTGTTTTGGGTTTTGATTTGTGACAAATTGCAATATGATTTGAAAACTTATGATAATTGTCTCGCATTGGTATTGTATTTGTGAATTGTCGAATGAGTTATGAAATTTGACTTTGCAAAATGTGTATGTGCGATTATGCCTTATCTAGGTTAGAGTTTACATGTTCTTGGTAATGAAGTGTATCGTAGTCCATTGTCTATGATGTTGATAGCTTTTGACACCTAAACCACGCAATACTAAATTCGATGATCATTGTTTGCAATTGAATTAAAACCAAAACGTGTAGAAACTTTAGGAGATGCATTGCCGAACCGGGTGTGAATCTTGTTCTCCAACTATTGTTTTCATCAAGTTAATTAAAGTTTTCTTAGAATCAATTGAGTTTTCAAAGTTAGTAGAGTAGGTACAAATTCTTCGGACCATTCCGACATTCTTTCAAACCTATAAACCAAATTAAACAATTTAAGTAGCAAGCTTCATAAAGCGACAATTGTATTTAAAATCTATCACATCCAACCACAAACCACAAACTCTTCGTGGTTCGACCTCTTACTACCACTAACGCATTGTTAAAGGTAATTTGGGTATATAAATATTATCTTTGACCGGGACGCGATACTTCGATCAGTCGTGTTATCATAAGCCCTACTGAAAAACAACCACCTCGACCATGGACACTGATGTTAAATTTAACTATTTTTTGTCACCAAAGAACTCATAGTCTATGTTCTAGAAGTATTAAGATGTATGAAAAAATATGTCTTAAAAATAGAAATAGGGGGCGATCCAAATTTCTAAAAATAAATACATCATACACTATGGTAGTTTTTATCTCTTTCTTAAGTATAACTAAAACATAATGGGTTTTAATATGAATCTTATAGTATTATATTATTAGTAAGATGTCAAAAAGTATAATCCAATAAGTACAAAGAAAGAAATGTAATCACTAATGACATTCTTTTTGTAACGGGCAGAATAAGTAAACCTGTTATCTTGATTTTCAATGTTTATTAGAAAAAAGATATTTGCGGTCAATAATACGATTAATAAGTATCTCTCGGTCAATCTTAGTTTCTAGTTTCAACTACCTCCAATAAAGCTTTCAAAATTGTTTGAATTCGATGTATTTGTTTATTGTCATCCAAAAATTTGTTTATATGCAGGAGTGTAAGCAGGGAGGCCGTGCGTTGAGTGGACTCCTTGCGCGGGTACACTGGAGTCAGCCCTCCCAAATGTTCGGTGAGTGGAAGAAATTGATGAGTATTCAGTGCGTGACTTTTTCGACCGTTATTCATCGTAAACGGTATAGCCGTTGGGTTTTATAAAAAAACAGAATTTTCTTATTTAGTTACATCATTTCTCACCATCTTTCACAATCCAAAACTTCTATCAACCAAACAATTTCTTTCACAATCCAAAAATCTCACCCTACTTTTTTAAAATGGCGGATGACATACCGTTGTTTGTTCCATACGACATTAGTGACAACGATTCTTCCTCAAGCGATAGTAGCTTAATTTTTTTAAAGATTAGGTATGTCGTATATACGTGCATTATTATACATACATGGTTCTGAATGAAAACGGAAACGCGATAGCTCCGGTACACATTAGGGATCCTCCAGTCGAGCCCGTTTTCGATGATACTGTTTTTTACGAGCTCCGGAAACGCGACAGCTCCGGTACACATTAGGGATCTTCCAGTCGAGCTCGTTGTCGATCAAATAATTTTTTTAATATTTTTATCATTACCTTTTCTCTCTACTCCACTCACAACCACTTTAAAAAATTTAGCAAAAAATTATAAAGGGTTAACAATGTCCCTCCAAATTTAACATTTTTTCTCTCCTCCACCACAACCACTCTATAAAATATAAAGAATGCACTCACATAGAGGATCCATTGTGAATGTTCTAAGTTAGGTGTATCACGCAATTACCTTACTGCTAATTCTTATCAACTAGAATTAAGCATCCCCGCGTTGCAGCGAGTGTGTAAAAGGATGTCAAATAGCACCAATCCCACACAATCGTCAGCGACCACCAACGCTGAAGTTGTGACATGTTAAAGCGAAGAAATAGACCGAAACGTAGAACATTAAAAAATAACTAAGTCGATCTAGGACTCATGCGTTACGACGAACCTGTCAAATAAGAAAAAATAGACATAAAAACATTGAACAACACATGGTCGTTGCGTCATGTTAACTCGGAAATTTATGAACGAAATGTAAAAACGTTGAATCACACATGCACGTTGCGTTGTGTTAACTCGCAAAATTTAGTACGAAACGTAAAACGAAATTTGGGAACGATGAAAAGTATAGGGGACCAAAGCTGAAAATAATAAAGTTGTGAAGTTAAATTACAAAAGATAAAAAAACTGGGTTAAAAGTAAAAAAGAAATCATTTTTGTGAGGTTAAAATAGTAAGAAACCAAAAGATAGAACATATAAAAAAATAACAAAGTCAATTAATGACTCATGCGTTGCGACGAACCTATGAAATGAAAAACAATAGACGTAAAATCTTGAACTACACATAGACCTTGCACCGTATTACCTCGCAAAATTTTGAACTAATGTAAAAACGTTGAGCCACACACACATTGATTCATGGTAACTGGTAAAATTTAGTACGAAACGTAAAACGAAAATCTACGAAAGATGAAAATTATAGAGGACCAAAGTTAAATATAAAAAAGTTGAGGTTAATTGTAAATGAAGAAAAGTTTTCGCTTTCAAGTAAAAAAAATCAATTTTGTAAAGTTAAAATTGCAAAAAAAAATCAAAGATTTTGGTTAAAAGTAAAATTTCATTTTTTTAGTAAATCACCAAAAACATAAGGTACAACATCTTATGCATACAAAATTTGCTAATTTATAGTATATAAATATCTCACCCACAAAAGTACATGTATGTAGGGGAGGACCTAATATGGGATTGAGTGAGAAGGCGCACCCCTTGAAAAAAAATTAATGTATTTTATACAGCAAAATCCCGCCTGCACCTCTTGAAATTTGTTTAAATCCTTCATCTGCACCCTTTGAAAATATTTCCTAAGTTCGCCACTGCATATATGTCAAAAAGCAGCATTAAGATTGTAACCTCTATATTCATATATTCTATATAGTATAGAGGAACAAATAGAGAAAAAAATAAAAACACCACTACATTGAAATCTCCATAATAAAGAAAATCTTATTGAAACTAAAGTACAACATGTATATTTAGAGGCTCATATTCACCCTCTATATTTTTATTATGATTGTATACGAAGGAGAAAAAAATAATAAAATAAGGCTCGGGGGTATGGTTGGAGCCCCCTAGGGGCTATATTGCGACACATCAGCGCCACATAGGACAAGGGGGTCCTTTGCCTTTTTAGAATAAAGCACAGGGTATGAAATGGAGCCTCTTTAATAGTTACCTATTTTTTTAATATTTCTAAAATTATTTTTTATATTTCTTACATTTAAATAAATAGATTAAAACCTAAAATCTAAAGAAATTAGAAAACAATAACACTTAAATAACTTAGATAAAAACATAACATTTAAACAACTTAGAAAAAACCATAAAACATAAAAATAAAACATCAAACATATAAATAAAACAAACGCAATCTAAGGTCGTGTCACGAAAAGCCCTCCATTCCAGGCTTGAAAAACCGTCCAAGCCACAACGTGATCAAACGGCCTTAAGTATATTGCTTTGTACTCGGGCCATGCCTCAGCAAGTGCTACATCCTTGATTACACCTTCCTTGCAGTTCAACACGGTGTTGTAGCACCTCTCGAAATTTGAACACTTTAGGCGTAGATGCATAAACCTTTCAAGAATTTGTTCTCTTCCACGAATATTCTCACCTACACATTCGAAGAATGTGGTCTTAATCATGCTCCAAGTTTGAGGCGCTTCGTCAGGGAATCCTAAATCGACCCTATCCGCCCAACTTGTGGCTAACGCGATATCATCAGCCACGGTCTAAAGATGTGCCATTAAAATAAAATGGTTTGAGAGTATAAAAACAAGTTGAGAGTGTTAAAAAATTAGTAGATGGAGTATTTTCCGGTTGAATGAAATATAAGAGAGTGTGTGCATGTATGTTTATATATAGGTTGGATTATTTGATTTTTTTTTAAACTACCGTTGTACAACGGTCACATGAACAAAGATCAAGCAAGTCATGCTCGTGATTGCTCACTAATGTGTTGGCGAGGCAACAATAGCACCCCCTCCCCCGCGCCTACGACGCCTAGGGTATGGGGGTAGGGGCGCTATTGAGGTATTGTTGCTGAGGTGGCTCTGGTTAGCGACACCGTATCATGCAGCGTAATTGTTTGTGAGTATAATAAAGATATAGACAGAGAGTTGAATGTGGAAGGGTTTATTTAAAAAAAAAATCAAGAAAAAATATGTTTTTTTAGTTGATTTATATAAATGAAGATGAAGACTCTAACTTGAATTCTTTGAGGGATACAACATATTCCCTAGACGTAGGAAAACGTTTTTAAATAAGTAAATCTTTTTCTAATACATCGTTTCATGTTGTAAACTAAGAACTCCATAAGATTAACATTTTTTACTTTCTCTTGTTTATAGTCCTCAAATATAAGTCAACCCTAAGTCATAAACGAAGAACACATATATTTAATTAGGTAGAAAAGTAATTAGTTTAGCTTGTATGTAGTTCTCACTAAGTAAAGGATATAACATGCATAGAAAAATTAAGTATAAGTAGTAACCATATAACTTAAACTAACCCAAATCATTCTTACTTGCATGTGTATGATGCCTAGCTTGTATTTAAGTATCATATGTGATCTTGGAGGAATTAAAGTACGTGAGTGACCAATTATGCACATAACATTTCATTATTAGTGATTTGATATACTTTGTATAGGTAATTTCCTGGATAACTTCTCGATTTATGAGATCACTCTCAAATTAAAGTATTCGGATGGTATACTTGAAATCTCAATTGGATGATTCGGAATAACAAAGTAGAACAACTGCATGTGTTTTCTTTAAGAGTGTAACCCGAGATAGACCAAAAACTACCACTTTGTAAATAGCAAACACCTTCTTTTTAAAGAAACAACACAATAATTCATAAAATATGTCTTATTGGAGGGTAAACTAATTGGTGCTAATCTATGTGTGGATAGGTTTTGGAGGGTAATTATGGTAGCTAAAAACAAATCCTTTTTCGGGTTACTGCAAGCGCCACTTGTTGATCCAGACTTGGGGTGGCACCCCTTGGACCCCCACAAACCCATTCTCGTTAAAACCGACAATTAGATAAGTCTCATACAAGTGTGCACTCCCTAGCTTGTAAGGAAGTTTATGCGATAAGCAGATTTCCCAATGATTTTTGGTAACTCCAAATTACCTAACATGACTTGATGACGTTAAAATCTCCAACATTTTGTGCATAGGGTCTCATTAATATTTAAGATACTATGGTCGTATACATTTGTGAGCATATAAATATTTATCTAATAGCCTTTTTTAATTCTTCATATAATGAATTAAAAATCATATGTAATAATGATTAATCTAAGAATTCATATATGGGTTATTGGTTGCAGTCTTATGTTCGAGTGTTACATTTAATTGGGAAGCTTCACAACAAGGTAGTGTATATGTTAGTGTGGTTGTCTAATTGTGATATTGTGACAAGGATTAAGCTACTTTGGGAGTTATTTGAGATTGTGAAACTCTTCTTTACTAATTTACTAAGCGATTCGTGAAGACAAGAATTATTTCAAAAGTAGTAGATAAGTCTATAGTCCGATAATTGACCCATGAGTTGCACAAAAGAATAAGCACATATGGTCCTACTCACTAAAAAGGGTATTAAGTTAAAAAAAAAAGGTTGCGTCCAATAAAAAAAATAAGTAGCATTGTGTATTTCATTTGTGTAAGCTAATGAGTATAACTTACTTAACAAAAATCGAATTCAATATTAAATAAAATATATTAATAAAGTGTTAAAAAAAGAGTGCTTTTCAAGTCTCAATCATCAATCAAACGAACATAAAAGTTGAAAAAAAATAAAATTGAATAACTCTAAATTTTATTAATAAAAAATAATTTAAAATTAATTAGTATTCTCAAACCTTAATCATAACTTTGATAATAGGACTTGACGTGTTACAATTAAATATGTATATTTATCTAACCTGTCTACTAGAAATGAAATATAACTTATTTAATCTATATCTAATTAACTTAATCAAATAACCATACTAATCCATAACTTAAATCAGCCGACCCAACCTGCTAGTGTGTGTTACCATGAGCCGCACGGTCACGCTCACCCTGATATACCCTAATCGGCATCACATCATATATCGAATATCTCACATTAACTTTTTAGTGTTTGATTTTGTTCTGTTTCATGGAAGTGCACGTCGTATAGATATTTCAAAAAGTATTTCCAAAATCAAAGCCGACATCATCGGTCACAATGAGTAGATAAAAAGATAAATCATTAAATCCTCTCTCTCTCTCTCTCTCCCGTCAACCACCAATTTTTTTTTATTAAAATAAAATAAAATAAAATATTATTTTTCCGGTAAAAGCTCCAGTCTTTAACATACATACGCCTCTTCAATTTCACATATAAAAGGGTTGCGTCCCATAATCACACACTCAACCCTCCACATCTCTATATACATACACACAATCTATCTCTATATTCCACCAATCCCCCAATAACTAACACACAAAGATGACTGCTTGCATCCACAGATCATGCACACAAGTTCTTAAATTTGAATCTAACCACAACTACATCAAATTCTGCAGATCAGATTACCCTGATCAACTATCTTGCAAACCCATCTCCAACATCACAACGCACAAACACCAACAAGATGAAGAAGAAGATCTATGGCTGAAGATGCAAGATGAAGCTAAATCAGACGTTGATCAAGAACCCATCTTGTCAAGTTACTATTCCAGCTTAATCTCATCTCATTCTTCACTTGAAAGTGCTCTAGCAAACCATATTGCTATGAAGTTGAGTAACTCTAGTTTGCCTAGTGCCACCCTATATGATCTTTTCATGGGTGTGCTCATAGAGGATCAAGATATAGTTAAAGCTGTTATAACAGATTTAAAAGCAGTTAAAGAAAGGGACCCAGCTTGCATAAGTTATGTGCACTGTTTTTTAAACTTTAAGGGGTTTCTTGCTTGTCAAAGTCATAGGATAGCACATAATTTATGGTTAAAAGATAGAAAGATTTTGGCACTTCTGATTCAAAACAGGGTGTCTGAGGTTTTTGCATTGGATATACATCCTGGAGCAAGAATTGGTAGTGGGGTTATGCTTGATCACGCGACCGGAGTGGTGATCGGTGAGACTGCGGTGATTGGGAACAATGTGTCTATTTTGCATAATGTGACATTGGGTGGCACTGGAAAGAGTGGTGGAGATAGGCATCCTAAAATTGGTGATGGGGTTTTGATTGGGGCTGGGACTTGTGTTTTGGGGAATATTCGGATCGGTGATGGCGCGAAAATCGGGGCGGGGTCGGTGGTGTTGAAAGATGTGCCTGCTAGAACTACTGCTGTTGGAAACCCTGCAAAGTTAGTTGGAGGAAAATATAATCCTGTTAAGCTTGATAAGATTCCTAGTTTTACCATGGATCATGTGCAACATGTGAATGGATGGTCTGACTATGTTATTTAAAAACTAGGTTGATTTATTTTGAAGGTTTAGTTTTACATTGGATGTGATAGGTAGATGTGTAGAAGACCGTATGTAGCACGTACATGTGCCGATGGATTTGTGTAGAAGATAGGATATGCACGTGCACAAGAAGGACCGGATATGTTTAAAACAGATTATATTGTATATAGCGTGCATATCCTAAATTTCTAATCACGAAAATAATTTGAAATAATGATGTTTACCGGGTTTTTTGTACCATTGAGAGATAGGACTCTCTTTATATGAATTACTTTGGATAGGAGATCTTTGTTTTTTTTATTATATCTTTGTCTCACCCGTATTGTGGATTTGTATACTCATATCGTATGATGCATTATATAATAGTATGTTGGACACATGTAATTCGGCTCAGCTTTAAATGGCTTTAGCTCGCTTCAGTTTTCAATTTAATCGGTTTGAAACCGAATAATTAACACCCCTAATTGCCTGCCTGCTTAGATTTTTAACTATCTCTAATATTAGTTTTGGCTAAAGCCCAAAATTTAGAACATAAAGCTTCAAATATATAAAAATCACAAGATTTATGTTAAACGGAAAAGGGATGTAACCATTTGAAAATTGCGTAAAAAAACTCAGAAACAAACCTCTAATTCTCTAAATGTGGAACTTGGGCTTAACGAGTGGGCCAAAAGGCTCAAGGCGAGTATGTCTTGGATCATATTTGGTAGTGGGATAATGGTTGATCATGCAACCCGTGTTGTGATCGGAAACAATGTCTTCATTTAGCATAATGTGACATTTGGTGGCACCGGAAAGAGTGGCGGAGACATGCACCCTAAAATCGGTGGCGTGATTTTGATTGGTGCAGGGACTTGTATTTTGGGAAACATCAGGATCAGGGGCGGACCTACCTTAGGGGAAGGGGTAGCCTCCGTTACCCCTTGGCGCTCCGACGGTAGTGTAAATTTTGGAAAAATTTGATGTTTTTTCGATTTCATTAACCATTTTTTATAAAACGTTACCCCTACGAAGATTTTCTAGATCCGCCACTGATCGGGATCAGAGCTAAAATCGACACGGGTTCTATAGTTTAGCAATTAATGATGATACCTATGTAGAAGATATTAAATAAGATATGCACGTTCTTCTCCTAAATTTATTATCCTTGAAAATAATTTGCGATGTCGATATTTACCATTTATAATAAGATGTTACAATACATGTGAGATATAAATCATATATTGAAAGTGAAAAGGTGGTTTATAAATATACCTCTTAGTCGAATCAAAAAGTTGGTGTTGATTATTATGATGAATAGAATCATTTGGAATGTTTTGTTGTTTTGATCTTCTCTTGGGCCTTTGAGGGAAAGTATTGTATCGTCTTGCTGGACCATCTTTTTAAGTTTGATGTTTTTAGTTTTGAAGAATGGCCATAGCCCAAATTTTAGAATTTATGGTTAAGATATAAAAAATCATAACCGATAATCCGGTAGTCTGGTAGGAACCGTAAAACACATATGCAGCTTATTGACCCGAAAGAAGTTACCGACGACCGAATCTTGAGCATATATAGATTTTTATTTTATTTTGTTTTTCTAATTATATCTTTTAATCAAATTATGTTATTATGGGCCGAACATTGGCTTAGTTTGGTGGATACATATTTTTAGCCCAATCCAATACATTCACCACTCACACATAGTGATAGTGATTAAAATTCAGGCCCACAACATTCATCGTTCTCACAACGGCACATCACTGACGTTATTCCAGCGTTAAGTCCAAATATTATACCAAGGTGTGGGACGTTAGACCCTTACTGATCCAGTGAAGCCAAACATGAAGGGAACCAATCTACTCGTGTTCGGGGATGAATATATATGCTTATAAAGCCATACATTTAGGATCAACAATGTTTAACTTAGGTTTAAATTTACATTATGGAAAGGATGTAAATAAGAAGTATTAATGTAAAATCCGTAGGGAGTGACGAATATACAAGTATAAGTTGGGATGGTAAATTTTAATACTACATAAATACGATACGGAAAATAAACATGATTTAAGTTGCGTTTTAACTTTCAATGCATTCAGGTTATACGTGGATGGCCCACATGGTGGTGGACAAAAAAACGGTTCCAGATCCGCCACGGAACCGGTTCTTGGCAGGAATCGGTAGGATCCACACCTTGTTTAGAATCGATTGTACCCGATAGTTCCTACCCGGTGCCTCGCAGATTTCCAAAAATCGGGTCTTACCCAAACCGGTTCCGGACCCTACCCGAATCGATTCCAGACTCTACCCGAACCGGTTCCGGACCCTACCCGAATCGATTCCAGACTCTACCCGAACCGGTTCCAGACCCTACCTGATTGTACCCAAGCTGGAAATGGTATAATCGGTTCTGACCTTTACTAATGGCTCTATAGTCGGGTTTTTTTTCCACTTTTTAACCGTTAGAACTGGTTCTAGATCACCCCAAATGACTATAAATAGTTGTGAGATGTATTGGTTGATTACCTAACTTGAAATGCATAAACGAACCGTAAAAAAATGCAAAATCAAAGCTTACGAAAATATCTTCAGTATGGAGCGACGAGGAGTAGGGTGTGCAATAACCGGACCGTTAACCTAAACCGAACCGAAAACCGACAAAACCGTACCGAAATTAACCGAAACCGAATTAACCAAAAGTCGGTTAGCGGATTTTTTTTACCATCGGTTAGCCGAAATTAACTGAACCGAACCGAACCAAACCATTTATTTATTTTATATATTTCTAGCTTTTATACCTCTATTTCATGTTTTATACTTTCATTACATGTAATGATACCCCCATTTCATTTATTTATACCTCCATTTTATGTATTTAAACATCTACTTCAGGCATTTATACATCCATTTCATTTATTTATACATCCATTTCTTGTATTTACACATCTATTTCATGTATTTATACCTCCATTACATGTATTTTAAGCAAAAAATTTAGCCCTTGTTTGAATTGGTTATTAACCGAAAATTAACCGAACTGAAAACTGACAAATTAACCGAATCGATTAACCGATGACTTCGGTTACGGTTACGAATAATGCTAATAACTGAACCAAACCGAACCATGCACACCCCTAACAAGGAGTATGGCTTGGGACTAGTTTTTGTACACGTCAGGTCCCAGGACTTATGAGAGGAGCGTCCGAGGTTTCGTTGTGGTCTTGATTTTTGAAATCGACTTAAGGAGAAGTTTGACGAGGAAATAGGTTTGAAACCGACCGTACAAGTGATAATATCAAAGCAAAAATCATAAGTATAGCCCAACTAATTGGAAGATTTCACGATATGTACCATCAACGGATGGTCGAGTTGGAAGACCAAAATAACAATTAGCTTGTTATTGAAGTAGCTATGCCCGAGTATGAACGAGTTAACGGAAGACCGTTTACCAAGTTAGAAATTTGGAAGCTTATAATGCACGTGAACTTGTTAATTTGTATTAATATTTTAATATTTATTTATATTTGAGTAAATTACACTTTTCGTCTTTTATGAAAGCTCAGTAGATGTCATTTACCTTTTAAATTAATAAGAGGGTTTTAAAACCCTAACACTACTTGTATTTTGATCAGAACCCGGTTATTTTTTATGGTTAAATTTAGTATGTGAACCCCACATGAGAGAAAATTAGTCTTCTACCTATTTATTCCAAAAGTAATTCAATATATTAAAAATATGTAGGCTTCCTGCACTTGCTAAGAAATGAACAGACTATCTCTCTCCCTTTATTCTTCCAATCCACCATCGCCGACACAAGCACATCCACCATTTCCTTTCTCTTTTCATCTCCAACGATCTGTGAAGAAGACGACCAAAAAATTGAACTCTTTTGTAAAAAGAAAAACGTTTTTTTAAATTACACGATTTAAAGAAACGAGTTGTTTAAAAGAAGTTATAAACAATCGATTTTAAAATTAAAGGTAATATATGAATAGTTTAAAAACGAACAACTTTAGGAATGGTTTAAAAATACACGATTTGAAAAAAAAGCGAAGTGTTTTAATTTTTTTTAATAAACAAATGATTGTTAAAAAAAACAAACGACTTTAAAAGAACGATATAAATTAAACAAAAAATTTAAAATTGAACGATCTTAAAAAAAAGATGGACGGTTTTTAAAAAAAGATTTAAAAACAAATGATTTTGAAAACAACGTTTATAAAAAAACAAATTTGTATATAGAAAACGTATTTTATTAAATGATAATCTTAAAGTAATAAAAAAACTTAAGTGGTTACATTAATAGTCTTTTAATTATTAAAAGAAATTTACAACTTACATAAATAGCCCCCAAGATGTAAAAGGACCACAATACCTTTACACTTAACTAAAAAAATTAACAAAGTTAGTGTTAGAGGCCAAAACCATTACAAGATACAACCTTAAGGTTTGATATGTCAAAATATTCATTTTGGACTAAAATGATTAGACTAGTTAAATCACAGGGGCCAAAATAATAATTTCTCTTAACATCAACATTAAATATTTTAAAACTTAAAATTAAACATTAACACTTAACATTAAACTTAAATAGCTAAAACATTAAGTGGGACTTAAACAATTTAACACTAGTTTTGGTTTGTGGATCCAGATGATTCCCCTTTGTTTAGCTTTTTTATCGGACAATGTTTAACTGTATGTTTTTTCAGACTTGAGTTTGCCATGGCTTTCAAGAACTTCCCACAATACTTGCAACGAGTCATTTTGGTGTTGTCTTACATAAGGCATAAGTTGTAGTGGGGGCAAATCTCAGGGTTTCTTTTGGTTCATGTACCAAACAATTTCTTCTTTATATGCCATCGTTGGTGATAAAATATATAGAGAGGTTTGAGTGGTTTTGCGTTTTAGAGAGCGTTTGAGAGTTAGAGAAGTAGTGTAATCAAATATAAACATTTAAAACCTATATATGCTAGTGTAGGAGGGTTAAAATGGTAAATAACTAGTTCCAACGGTTCCAAACGGTTATAGTACTGTTTTGAAATATGTTCCAACGTTAAAACCATTTTTTTAAATGATACCTCGTTGTACCCGATTTTTAGGTAGGAATCAGACCCGACTTGTATCAGTTCTACAGGATACCCCACTATACCTGTAGTACTCAGTTCCTTCAAAATTCCGGTTCTGAATCCTTCAAAAACTCGGCTCCAGTTGTACTCGATTTGGCGTTACCCGGTTTTGGTTTTAGCCCAATTCCGCTGTTTGAGAATCTATAGGCCCATATAACCCGTTTTTTTATATCTTCTTAAAAACAAAGGTCAATGGCCTTTGCCACCAAGCAAAATACCCCTAACCCCAAAATAGTTATTTTCACCCCCTTATATATTTTTACGAACTTTGTAAATTGTAATTTCCACCCCTTTAAGTTCCAACTTTTCAATTTTACCCCCTATTTTCATTCTTTAGCTTATAAAAAGAAAAAAATATTTCCTCACGTGGTTATTTTTTTGTACGTGTTGGCATAGATTCATGTTCTAACGTAACTTTTTCGAAAATGAGTCAGGTCAAATATATGCCTTTTCATGCTTATTTTGTTACGTTTGAGTACTAGTTTACGTTTTGGCATATTTAAAAAAACAATATTTTCCCACATGCTTAATTTAATGTACGTGTTAGTATGAATTCATGCTTCAATGTAAAGGATATAAATTCACGTTTCGACTTAATTTTTTTCGAAAACGAGTTTGGACAAATATATTATGTTTTCATGCTTAGTTTGCGTACGTTTTCGCCTAGTCTACGTTTTGATATTACGTTTTCTTGCTTATTTTTGCGTACATTTTTGCTTGGTCTACATTTTGATATAAACTGTAACACCCCAAAAACGGGTTTGGTAATCAAACCACGTTAATATTAAAGAGCGGGTTAACGACCGTTAGAGGTGAAAGTTAAACTACGAACAAAATAACTAGGAACAAATAAACCTAGTTAAAAACATGTATACAAGTAACCAAACAATGATTTGTAGTCTCATTCATAATCAAAACTAAACTTGAGGGACCAAAACTGCCAAAAAGGGAATTTGTATTATAAATATCAAAAATTAAAAACATTAAACACATAGTGAGTGTGTATGTGTGTGTGTTCTACGGCTGGAGAACAAGGGGCAAACCCTTGTTCTTCTTAAATCATCAAATTGAAGGATGAATTGAGCTTGGAATCGATGCATGAACGCATATAAACGATCACCTAATCGAGGGGATCATAAGGTATGTCTCAAAACTTAGATTTGGTGATAACTTGAGACATGTTGATTACTTGCAATTAGATAGTTGGATTATGATCCAGAGATGAAATTAAGTGTATGTGTATGATTGATTCCGTTAAACTTAAAGAAATCATGCACAATTTAATGTAAGATTTTTTGTTAGTGATTAACAAGTAAATAATGAAATGGGTTCTTGACTATATGAGGAAATTGATAATGTAGGAATGTTTATGATCATCATACTTGTATGCATGTGTAAGATACTCGAACAAATTAGAGATTCGGGTAAGTAATCATGCATGACTTAAAATGGGTTTTGTATGATATAATGAAACTAATGTTATGTCTATGTTAATTTGATATTAGCAATTGCATGAACTTGGTTAGGGAAATGTAACTATAATGGTGGCCTAAGAATAGCGCTTACTGGGTAATTAACGAAATGCCTAAAGGGGTTGTTAAACTTATTCGCGAGTTTGTAGGAGTAAATAGGCAGTTGACTTTTAAAAGTCAAACTGACCTATACTAAGATCGAATGATAAATTTGATATAAAATCCGTAAGATGGAATAGTCGTGTTAGATGATGACTAACCTAACCATCTTATGAATGATAAATAATAGTTTGACGCTTGACAAGCTAGGAGGAGGCTTGGGAAGAAGCGGGTCAAACGGAACAAATACGCGGAAAATGGCATAATTGGATCTCAAGGTAAGTAAAGCTTACATCTTTAAAATAGAAGAATTACTTATGTAGTTGAATAAAGCGTTTTGGGTATTCGGAACGAGATTCCGAAATATAAAAGTTCCAACACGGACATATATAGGTTGGAACAAGTGAATATGGTATTAAACCATGATTTATGGTAAAAAAAAAAAGGTAAAACGGTAAATTACTCATGTGATGACGACTAAATAAGGAGTTTTGAAAAGGATTCCATATGGCGTAAGCCATAATGGGTCAAGCGAATTAAGAGATTGTTTTCTTTTTAGCAATATGATCATATAGTGTAAAACGAAATGGGTTAAATAGGTTAGATGGCAATTAAGTGCCATCTCATAATAACAAATGGTTATTTAGACCGAACGGGTCAAATGGTGATGGTATCACCATTTGACAATGATGACTAATATCGCTTGTTAAATTTTTGTGTTCTTAGAAAGAACAGAGCATGATATTTGAACATATCAATGTATGAGCTGAGCCAGGTACGTGTAGCGGGTCAAAACTCTCAACAAGGACTTAAAGGTCCGATGAGAGTTAAATGATGGATTACCTAAGGTAAGGTAAATCCAATAATCTAATCCGTAAACATTATGTTCTTATAAACATAATGATTTTACATAGATTATGGTTAAATGTTCATTTTGGTCAAAACATGTTATAGTAAGTCCTTCGACGTAAAAGAAGAGACTAAGTTGACCAAAATACCCTCGAGTGATGAATAAGTAAACGACTCTAATATTAGTTTAAAATTGAGTTTTATAATATAATAGACCTTTGCGGTATCGTAAAAGAGAAAAAAAAGCATAAACCTTTTGGTTTAATGCCCTTTAAATGATCTTTTCCGTAAAATGTCGAACCAAAGGGTGGATGTTGTATAAAAATGAAATTTTTATAATAAATCCACCACAAATAATGTTGTGGTGGGAACTAGATAGATATCCTAGTGTAGAAATGATAAGATAGAAGGTTTGGTTGAAAAGCGTTGGATTACGCTAAAACAACCAAATGGGTCAAAATAATAAATGAATGAAAGTTTAGGTAAATAAAGCGATGTATTTCACTAAGGAAACTATACGGGTAATAATGGAGCGTTAAAGCATACCAAAATGGATGCGTAAATGTATAGTTTGGTTTAAATGGGGTTAAAGGGCAAAATCAGAAAATAGGAGCATAAACGGGGATAAATGCATAAGTTATATGAAATAAGAATCCGGGTCAAGGATTTCGGGTTAAATATGTAAGAAAATATTCAGCGGATATTTAGAAACAAGTTTCATGAGAAACGGATATAGATTTAATAAGTTATGAAAGTTTCGCAATAAACACGGCAAAAACGAAAATCTTTGCGTTAGCTCATCTTAAGCTACGGTGGCCAGCCGTAGCTTACCATAAGAAACCGATTAATGAAAACAGAAAATTTAGTTATGCGAAAATGTTTTCCGTAAGCCCCAGATCATGTTTAGAAGCGCGAGATTTGAAACGGGTCAAACGAACAAATATAACAACACAGCAGCATTTTCGCTGCAGAAGGCAGCGTCGCCGACGCCTTGATTGGCCATCGCCAACGCTACATAGTTGATCCGACAACTTAAATGACTTGTCTACGGCAGTATAGACCCGACGCAGTTATTCGTGGGGCGTCGCCGACGCCACCTAAAATTTTATGTTTTTCTGATTTGATTTTTTTGTCAAGTTGATTATGTTTTGCCATTCAGAAGTTTGCTATAATGCTAATAATTGCAAATCTCCAGTTCAGGGTAATTGCAAGCACTTTCGGACGACGATCAAGGCCGAAGGAGAACCGAACACGATCAAAGTTTAGCTTCCGCATTTGGTTTCAAAGCTATTGAACTAATCAGTAAAGACTTGTCAAAATGTTATTGTTAATAAAGTTTTAATAAACTCAAAAATTTGTAATGATGTTTATTCGTAATTACTCATTTAAATGCGAAATTTTAAATAAAATTCAATATAAAAAGACAAGGTCTTACAAGTTGGTAATCAGAGCTCAAGGTTAATGATCAAATGTGTTCGGTTCGAGGCTTGGTCGCATGATCCGGTAAGTTATTATAAATTTAGCGGTCTAACATAGTTAAAGTGTTGTAAATAACACATAGGGTTATTGTGTGAACGCATGTTACCCCAAATAAAATGATAAAGACCGATACGACTAGTGAATTACTTGTGTTAACAAGTATTGTAGATAGCCTTGTACTATACTAAGGGCGCTTATTAATTTTCAGTGTTACTAATCAATGTAAACGTTTTGGTTAAAGGATGCTCGCATCTAAAGATGGCGGGAATCTAATGATCTGCCGACGCGATGACAGAATGGTCTTAAGTATGACAAGTAGAGCATACTCGTTAAAGACCTAAAACAAATGATGATATTAAATAAAGGTGGAACGGCAATGAAAGCCAATGAAGAAAATATCGCACATGTGCACACTTTAAATTATTATATAACTAGTAGTATACAACAGATAAGTAATGAACAACGGTTGTATACGGGAGTAAAGCATGGGAAAACCGGAAGGGATACCCATCCATGATGATGTTCCCAAGAGAAGTTGGGCGGGTAATACTCATTATTCACAAATCTTGAATAATAAAATATAAAAGAGTACAGATCTAAAATCTTGGATGGGGTGACCATTCAAGTAGAAATTTTCAATAAGATTTTATTGAGGAAAAGTAAAGATCACATAGATAAATGTGGTTACGTAAAGTCTTATAAAAAAGGAAAACATTTATATGTTTTGAGATGAGAAGGGTAAAAACTAATATTTATTAAATAACAATTAAACAAAGTTTTACCAAATAAATCAGAAATATGGACATGAACCGAGGATTTACTTACATGGGAAGTAATGTGTTAGTTATAATAAGGTCATGTGTACCATGTGTTGATCGCTTACTCTGGCCAAGTATTTGATAAACACATGATACCATGAACTTGTTATAATAAACACATGTACATTCAATGTGGTAAAATCGAGCTGAATGGGAAAGGTTAAAAGATCCTTGGGGTCAAGAAACTTACAAGTATACTTGTATAAATGGTTTTCGTGGAAACCATAAAAACGGTAATAGGCGCACATGGAAATAAATGACCCAAGGAAACCATGGTTGACAAAAAGGGCATGTAAAACCAAGGTATAAATGACCGACGAGGTCATAGAAACGGAGGTAGTGCCCATACGGAAAATGATCAAAGTCGATGACTATGATCGTAGAAAAGATAAAAAGAGAAAAGAAAGAAATGACGATGATATCATTCATGGTCCGTGAGGCCATAAAGAATGATTAATAAAGAATAAAGTTTGACTGTTCAGAAGTGATGGATTTCACACGAACAAGTCAAACGGGTCAGATAAAGAATAAAGTTTGACTGTTCAGAAGTGATGGGTTTCACACGAACAAGTCAAACGGATTAAATGAAGGATAAAGTTTGATTGTTCAAAAGTGATAAATTTCACATGAACAAGTCAAACGGAAGAATAACGTTTGACTGTTTAGAAGTGATGGATTTCACACGAAGAAGTCAAACGGGTCAATAAAGGATAAAGTTTGACTGTTCAGAAGTGATGGATTTCACACGAACAAGTCAAACGGATTAAATGAAGGATAAAGTTTGACTGTTCAGAAGTGATGGATTTCACACGAACAAGTCAAACAGATTAAATGAAGGATAAAGTTTGATTCTTCAAAAGTGATAAATTTCACATGAACAAGTCAACCGGAAGAATAAAGTTTGACTGTTCAGAAGTGATGGATTTCACACGAACAAGTCAAATGGGTCAGATAAAGGATAAAGTTTGACTGTTCAGAAGTGATGGATTTCACATGAACAAGTCAAACGGATTAAATAATGAATAAAGTTTGACTGTTCAGAAGTGATGGATTTCACACGAACAAGTCAAACGGGTCAGATAAAGGATAAAGTGTGACTGTTCAGAAGTGATGGATTTCACACGAATAAGTCAAACGGATTAAATGAAGGATAAAGTTTGACTGTTCAGAAGTGATGGATTTCACATGAACAAATCAAACGGATTAAATGAAGGATGAAGTTTGATTGTTCAAAAGTGATAAATTTCACATGAACAAGTCAAAATGAAGGATAAAGTTGATTGTTCAAAAGTGATAAATTTCACACGAACAAGTCAAACGGATTAAATGAAGGATAAAGTTTGACTGTTCAGAAGTGATGGATTTCACACAAACAAGTCAAACGGATTAAATGAAGGATAAAATTTGATTGTTCAAAAGTGATAAATTTCACATGAACAAGTCAAACGGAAGGATAAAGTTGATTGTTCAAAGTGATGGATTTCACACGAACAAGTCAAACGGGTAAGATAATGAATAAAGTCTGACAGTTCATAAGTGATGAATCTCACAAGAACGAATCAGACGAGTTAAATAAAGAATTAAATTCGATTGCTCATAAGTGATGGATTTCACACGAGCAAGCCAAACGAGTCAAAAAGAAGTGATTGGATTTAAAAGTAAACGCAAACCGAATAATGGGAGCGTGAAATAAAAATGAACCCATAAAATGGGTCGTGAATGAATATAAATGAAGACGCAAAACGGATAATGGGAACGTTAAAACATTAAGATAAAGAACCCAGGTAACGGGTTGTAAAGAAAATATAGGCTTAAACCGGATAACGGTAAACGTAAGGCAAACCGACGCATAAATGACATATGAATTCTTAGAGTCAGAAGAATGATCTAGTCCTGGACTACGATCACGCAGGCGCGCACGGCTACCAACAGACAGTGTCTGACCTGAATAAATGTTTGGGGCAACATACACAAAATGTTGTGGTTGCCACTAAAGATGGTAATTGTGACTCAGTGGTGACGAGTGGTCAACGCCATTTGATCTTGCGCTAGGCTTAGAAGCAAGTGATCATTAAACGACTAATAGATCTGACGAACGAATGTGACTCGTAAATGACTCGCGGAGTCATAGGAAACGAAATTGAAGGTAATATATGAATAGTTTAAAAACGAACAACTTTAGGAATGGTTTAAAAATACACGATTTGAAAAAAGCGAAGTGTTTTAAATTTTTTAATAAACAAATGATTGTTAAAAAAACAAACGACTTTAAAAGAACGATTTAAATTAAACAAAAAAATTTAAAATTGAACGATCTTAAAAAAAGATGGACAGTTTTTAAAAAAAGATTTAAAAACAAATGATTTTGAAAACAACGTTTATAAAAAAACAAATTTGTATATATAAAACGTATTTTATTAAACGATAATCTTAAACGTAATAGAAAACTTAAGTGATTACATTAATAGTAAATTTACAACTTACATAAACAGCCCCCAAGATGTAAAAGGACCACAATACCTTTACACTTAACTAAAAAAATCAACAAAGTTAGTGTTAGAGGCCAAAACCATTACAAGATACAACCTTAAGGTTTGATATATCAAAATAGTCATTTTTGGACTAAAATGGTTAGAATAGTTAAATCATAGGGGCCAAAATAATAATTTTCTCTTAACATCAACATTAAATATTTTAAAACTTAAAATTAAACATTAACACTTAACATTAAACTTAGATAGCTAAAACATTAAGCGGGACTTAAACAATTTAACACTAGTTTTGGTTTGTGGATCCAGATGATTCCCCTTTGTTTAGCTTTTTTTCGGACAATGTTTAACTGTATGTTTTTTCAGATTTGAGTTTGCCATGGCTTTCAAGAACTTCCCACAATACTTGCAACGAGTCATTTTGGTGTTGTCTTACATAAGGCATAAGTTGTAGTGGGGGCAAATCTCAGGGTTTTTTTTGGTTCGTGTACCAAACAATTTCTTCTTTATATGCCATCGTTGGTGGTAAAATATGTAGAGAGGTTTGAGTGGTTTTGCGTTTTAGAGAGCGTTTGAGAGTTAGAGAAGTAGTGTAATCAAATATAAACATTTAAAACCTATATATGCTAGTGTAGGAGGGTTAAAATGGTAAATAACTAGTTCCAACGGTTCCAAACGGTTATAGTACTGTTTTGAAATATGTTCCAACGTTAAAACCATTTTTTTAAATGATACCTCGTTGTACCCGATTTTTAGGTAGGAATCAGACCCGACTTGTATCAGTTCTACAGGATACCCCACTATACCTGTAGTACTCAGTTCCTTCAAAATTCCGGTTCTGAATCCTTCAAAAACTCGGCTCCAGTCGTACTCGATTTGGCGTTACCCGGTTTTGGTTTTAGCCCAATTCCGCTGTTTGAGAATCTATAGGCCCACATAACCCCTTTTTTTATATCTTCTTAAAAACAAAGGTCAATGGCCTTTGACACCAAGCAAAATACCCCTAACCCCAAAATAGTTATTTTCACCCCCTTATATATTTTTTACGAACTTTGTAAATTGTAATTTCCACCCCTTGAAGTTCTAACTTTTCAATTTTACCCCCTATTTTCATTCTTTAGCCTATAAAAAGAAAAAAATAATTTCCTCACGTGGTTATTTTTTTGTACGTGTTGGCATAGATTCATGTTCTGACGTAACTTTTTTCGAAAACGAGTTAGGTCAAATATATGCCTTTTTCATGCTTATTTTATTATGTTTGAGTACTAGTTTACGTTTTGGCATATATTTAAAAAACAATATTTTTCCCACATGCTTAATTTAATGTACGTGTTAGTATGAATTCATGCTTCAATGTAAAGTATATAAATTCACGTTTCGACTTAATTTTTTTCGGAAACGAGTTTGGACAAATATATTACGTTTTCATGCTTATTTTGCGTACGTTTTCGCCTAGTCTACGTTTTGATATTAAGTTTTCTTGCTTATTTTTGCGTACATTTTTGCTTGGTCTACATCTTTAAGTCGGCTTTATTTTGAATAAAATTTATATTGAAGGTTGAACCACAGGAAAAAATAAACACGTTATAAGGGTACATTCGTAAAACAATGTATTTTAGTGCTTATAAAAAGAAACAAAATACATTTAAAACTATATATATTAATTAAAATATCAAACAATAATAAATTACCTGAAAAAGAAAGCTAGGTGTTTATAAAGAGAAACAAAATACATTTAAAACTATATATTGTATATAACAACAATACTAATTGTGACAGTTGAAATCTTTAATTGGATTATGTGATGGCAAACAAGAACTGGATAAGAATTTGATCCCTATGCCTTTCCTTTTATCTTTTTAACTTCCTGTTTGTGAGCATATCTGACTATTATATTATTTAATTTGTTTTCCTACCTTGCACTTTGTATTTTCGTTCAGATTATTTTTTCCTTTTCATATTTGAATTTTTACAATTAATTATTTACATTATTTTTCCTTAATGAATGATAATAATTAGATGATTATTTCATGCATAAAATAATATACTCGTATAATTATTTAACTTGCCTTTTTTTATTTTATTACATTTTCATATTTATTAATGTTTTTTGATAAAGTTATTATACGATTCTTAAACTCTAATAATCTTTTTTATAAAAGATTTACGTTTATACCATATACTTTAATAGATTTATCATACGAAAGTTTAGTAATAATTTTTTTTCTCTAAATGATTTAAAATATGAATGGTCTATATAAACTCATCTGTAACAAATACATACTGACTAGCATACTCATATAACCTGTCGTGAGGTGCACGCCCTAATACTAATTAATAAAAATAGCAAATAAATGAATTGAAAATGAAAGCTAGGTGTGAACTGTGAAGCCGTTGTTGGTCGTGCAAAAGAATCATAAAAGGTCACATTTGTGAAACCCCTATTGTTCGTGTGTTGTTCCTTCCCTTGTAAATTGTCATTAAGTTAAGTAAACATAAGATAGAAATCACTAAACCACCAAAACCACTGTAGCCACTAAAGTGATATCTATTTTAATATAGTTTATTATATTATAGTATATTATGATATAATATAATATAATAATTTATATTCATAATGTAATATAATTTATAACTAGAATTAAGCACCTTGCGTTTTAGCGTAGACGTAAAAGCATGTCAAATAGCATTAATGTCACACAACCGTTAGCGTCAACAACGGCGTGTTAAAGCGAAAAAATAGACCGAAATGTAGAATATTTAAAAAGAATAATTAAATCGATCTAGAACTCATAGAAAATATAGATGTGAAAACATTGAACAACACGTGGACGTTGCGCAATGTTAACTCGCAAAATTATGAACGAAACGTAAAAACGTTGAATCACATACGCACGTTACGCTGTGTTAACTCGCAAAATTTAGTACGAAACGTAAAACGAAAATTTGGGACGGATGAAAACTATAGGGGACCAAAGTTGAAAGTAAAAAAAGTTGTGAGGTTAAATTGCAAAAGATAAAAAGTTTTGAGTTAAAAGTAAAAAAAAATCATTTTTCTAAGGTTAAAATCGCAAGAAACCGAAAGATAGAACATACAGAAAAAATAACAAAGTCGATCAATGACTTACGCGTTGCGACGAACCTATGAAATAAAAAACAATAGATGTAAAAACTTTGAACTACACATGGACGTTGCGTCGTGTTACCTTGCAAAATTAGAAGTAATTTAAATTTTTTTTTTTTGTAAAACACCTAAAAAATATGATATAACACCCTATGCATAAAAAAAGTTACTAATTTATAATGAGGCATTGCTGGACACTTGAGATAGCAATAGCATATAAGGGGTTATATTTTCCCAATCCTTTGTTGTTGATTCAACTCTCTTCTTGGGACACGTTACGTTCAACTGACTCTAGGCACATCTTCTTTTTCATACCATCCGAGAAAGTTCTTTTTATTTTAATAGATGAAACCCTGCTAGAGTGTAACAGGTGTTAACTTTGTCTTCCCATGTTCCCATGTAAATTGATAATTATGTTTTAAGATACTTCCATACGTGCCATAAAGAAACTGGGATATGTTATGCTGCCCTCTTTTAAGTTTGCCTTCACTCTGATCTTACTAGTCCCTGAGTCTCGTCATCGAGGTAACAGACACGGGATTGGGTGATAAACAAACAAATTTATGTAGTATGATCGATCACCTGCACCCATCTCAAAAATTTGAAGTAAATTCTGAAGCATACTTACGTAACTCAGAGCCTGTTAGTGATCTTATATCACTGGTAAAGTCTTAACTCAATTTAACATGACCATATCCAACCTGGTATCAAAAGTTTTCATCATGAAGACTTTCTAAAGAAGTCAACTCCATGAATTAACTTATCAAACTTCATATTCTATATTTATTGTACGTAGTTATTTAGTACACTATTTAGTTGGGATCATACTTTTTTCCAAGAATCTATAGTTGATGTGGAAGAGAGTTTAAATTAACTTATTTACAAAGATTTACTAATGAGCAAATTATTAATAAGATTCATATCAAGAACAATTAACAATACTCTCTAAAGACATATACAGTGAATCAATAACCATATACGGATATCATAAGCAGATTACTAGAGTTAATAAGAGCCCAAAGAACTCATGTCATGTGGGTGAACAAGACTTCAAAGTTTAAACATAAAGCTATGAAGGTAATGTGGACTAGCAGTGACATATTGAGTAAATTTGAACATGTTACAAGCATTGATTATGCATAAAAAAAAGTGAGATGGACCAATGCAGATAAATCGATCAATTCAAGATCTTGTTGAAATATTAGCTTGGAGACGGGGTTAGAAAGAAGGATTAAAGCAGCAGTGTCTTTTTATTAACCAATTTCGATCCTTGTTACTAGCTTTAACCTTTCTGTCCATTTTTTATAACTTTTTTTTATCAATAAAACATGTAGCTTCCATTAACACAACTTAACAATCACAGATGTTATTTGATAAAATTCTGTGAAAAGCCGAGTGAATTTGATGAAAGTCAATAATTTGATACGAAAGTCAAACCAACTTTATATTTATAGTTGTTATCTCTGCTTAGCAAATATTTGTGTAAACGAAACTTGTTTATGATCCTATATTACTTATAACTGAACTTAACTTATAATATGATCATATGCAACCTTGTATGAAAATCCCACCGTTGTCATCAAGAACATTGTTAGACTTTTTAGACAAGTCAACTATGTTAATTGAAGTAAGTGTAAGTAAAGGAATATAAACCTCTGATTATCTATCCCTCACCCCAAACAAACCTGTTGTAATGAGCTAATCAATTTGAACGCTCCGACAAAAGGGGAACACTCAAATAGCACACTCAAAATAAAAAATAACATCCTTCGGTTCATTATCAAAGCACCCTATAATCAAGATTACTCAGTTACAAACCATGAAAAGAAAGGGAAATTAGATGGGATTTTGGAACATAGTCTTTTAATTCGCCAATTTCATCCCCTGTTCCCAGCTTTAAACCTTTCTGTCCATTCTTGATTTTGTATATAACCGAAACATGTTTAGTACCTTCCATTAACACAGGTTAACGATCACAGATTTTATTCATGAAAAACTGAGCGACTTGCTGAAAGTCAAATAATCTATACAAAAGTCAAACAACTTTACACTTCAAGTTTTAGTAAATACAGGTGCACCTTAAAACTTCTTTATGATCTTATATCACTTATTAAACATATTATTAAACTATGATCTTAAATTACTTATAAAACCTGTTGATCAGTTCTGTTTAAACACAATGGAAAACATGAATAAAATACTTGACGGAGACAGACAGCAGAGAATCCAGTCAGAGACGCAGCCATGGAGTTCGACATCTGTGTCAATATGATCTGGTTCCTCCTTATGGTGTAAGATTATGATGGTAAGAACCGAACTTAGGGATGAATTCGGTTTAGGTTATGGAGAGAGAAGTGGGTGCGGCTTTGATGATAATAATGTTATTGTAATTGTCTAACCCTAAACCTCTTTAGTAATCTCCTTATATATACACCCAGAAGGAAACCCTAATTAGTTAATAAGGGTAATATGGCCCATCATCAATTACCAACTAATATATAATAGGATTAATATATTTTGATCTAATATAATATAAATGATTATAATGGCTACATGATTAAATATTATAAATAATATATTTAATCTTACATTCTCTCACTTAGCCGAGTAATCATTTATCATGAATATTAGAATAAGCCTGATCAGGAGTTAACACTCATTTTAGCTTTAGACCAAGAACCGTAGCAGAGAAATACAACCGTTGAATCAACATTCGACTCAGGACCCCATTAGTCATACTACAGCTTCAATTTAAAACCTAACAGTTATGATCAAAATATGCAAATAAGCCCTTTAGCGTTTGAGTTGTATTTATAAACGTTTATATGTCATTACACCGGCAGAACATATGTTAGAGACATAAAAATCAAACTGAGGAAATTTCATTAATTAAAACATAAGTAAGTACAATATGCTATTAAATAAGGTCTTTAGTAAATCCCATATTCGAAACATGTTCTTCGAAAACTTTAGGTGGGAGACCTTTAGTCAACGGATCCGCAAGCATATTTTTAGTACTAATATACTCAATACAAAGATTATTTTCCTCAACTCGTTCACGTACGAACAAGTACTTTGTATCAAGATATAAACCAGCTCTAGTCGAACTATTACTGTTCGAGAAACTAACGGCAGCTGAGTTATCACAGTACAACTTCAATGGTCTAGAAATGGAATTAACGATTTTGAGTCCAATGATCAGATTTCTAAGCAACATTCCATGAAAGGTTGCATTATAAACAACAATGTATTCTGCCATCATTGTGGAAGTTGAAGTTAACTGTTGTTTATGACTCTTCCATGAGAGTGGTCCGCCTGCTAACATAAAGATATAGCCCGAAGTGGATTTCTTGTCATCTTTGCATTTGGAAAAGTTAGAATCAGAATAGCCTACCACTTCTAAATGATCACTTCTTCTATAAGTCAGTTTATAGTCTTCCGTCCCTTGCAGATATCTAAGTACTTTCTTAGCTGCTTTTCAGTGATCTAGGCCAGGATTAGTCTGATAACCTTGCCTCTTCGTGACTTCATCAAACTTAAGGTACCATTGACGTGATGCTTGTTTCAACCCGTAAATGAATTTCTTCAACTTACAGACTAGATGCTCCTGACCTTCAGGTTTAAAGGCTTCAGGTTGTTTCATGTAAACATCTTCGTTTAAGTCTCCGTTAAGGAAAGCGGTTTTAACGTCCATCTGATGCAGCTCTAAATCAAAATGAGCTACTAGGGCCATAACGATCCTTAATGAATCTTTACGAGAGAAAGATGAAAACGTCTCTTGATAATCAATTCCCTCTTTCTGAGTGTAGCCCTTTGCAACCAATCTCGCTTTATAGCGTTCAATGTTCCCATTCGGATCCAGTTTTGTTTTGAATACCCATTTACATCCTACAGGTTTGACATCGTCGGGTAATTCTACCAAATCCAAAACGTCATTTTTCTTCATGGATTCAAGCTCATCATTCATTGCTTTATTCCATTCAGAAGACTGATCACTGCTAATAGCTTCTTATAAGAGATAGGATCATTGAGCTTTCCGGCATCCATTTCAGTCAGGTAGGTAACATAATCATCCCAATTAGTAGGCCTTCGTTGTCACACCCGACCCGCAGCGGAAATGGTGATCGGGGCATGATTGGGTTTTCATCAAAGCTCATGACATTTACTATAAGGTTTCATATTTATTATTCCTTTTTAAAGAAGAACATTACAATAAACATACAAGTACAACATGTTCAAATACATATTTCATGAGTTCATTATTTTTCTTCTAAGGCAATTTCCTATGTGTTCCTTGCTTCAACCTGTCCACCTGTATCATGTGTAAAAATAAGGTTTTGGGTCAACAAAAAGTTGGCGAGTGAATCTTAGTTAATCATTTTAAAGGATTAGTTATGTTGGTTATTTGAATAAAATTGTGCATAACCAAATATGAATAAACGTAAATGTAAATTTAATCACAAAACACATAATATCAATAAATGCACAAACACACACACCAAATGATGAACAATGAGATCAAGGCTCAATCAAACGGAGCCGATCGAATGAGGCACCTGATGCTCAACTCGTCTCCCACGAGGAACTGATGGGCCTAATGAATGATTTGCACACAACTTGACAAAAATATAAACATACATCACAACCAACAACAAAATCACATAATCTCAATTAATGCACAAGCACACACCAAATGATGAACAATGAGGCACCTGATGCTCAACCCGTCTCTAACGAGGAACTGGTGGGCCTAATGAATGATTTGCACGCAACTTGACAAAATGTAAACACGCATCACAACAACCAATATTTACATCTCGAGTTTAGATCATATAATGGTAATAGCACGAGTTTAAATAAATGGAATAATTAAAGCGACACATGATACACCCCAAAACATGAATAAAAAAGGGAATTTGTAAGGATTCACTCACATTGGGTGCGATCTTTGATGACGTTGGATGCGCACGAGTTTTGGGATTTGATCGACGAGGAAAACTAACCTAAAATAATAACGAAATGGTTCGGTAAATAAATGGATTTTATTTGAGATTAATACTTTTAATTCATAATCTTAATAGGATTTTTAGATTTATTTTTGTGAGTTTAATGACATTTTCTAACTTTAAAATATTATTTTTCAGTATTTTTAATTGATTTTTAAATTAAATAAATAAATAAAAAAAAATAAAAATTTTGACTTTTTGACCGTTGACCGGTCGGACTGTGGTTAATTGTGCGCTGAGTGAGGTTCGAACCCGGGACCTCTCGTACGCGTGCACGCAGCTCTACCAACTGAGCTACGTGTCTAACCCGAAATATTCTCTGTTTTAATTGTATTTATATACTAATTAAGTTTAAATTTATTTGGTTTTTATTAAAAAGGATTTATATGGCCGAACCGGTTGCAGGGACCCGGAGTCGAACTTGGGTCCTTCGGTTCGTATGCGCACAGCCCAACCAGTTGGGCTGTGTGTCTAATCTGTTTAACTCACGGATTATATTACTCTTATAAACATACTGTGACTTGTTCTGATTCAGTTATAAAAATATTGGTTTTATTTCTGAAAGTCGGTACGTTGTACGATTCGAACTCGTGACGTGTGTGTTGTTTGCGCACACAGTCCACCGCTGGACTGTGTGTCTAACCCGTTTGAATATATGATTTTAATTATACTTATATTTATTCTCGACTTCATCTTCTTCGTTTACAAAAACTCAGATCAGTGAGATCCGACAGTTTTGTTTAATTCGATTATCAAAACTTATAATTGGTTGGAATGTAATAGTTAACGAGATTAAAGAACATAATGTACCAAAACAGTGCGTTTACTTCAGATTTCCGGCAGGAGTCATCGGCTCTGATTTGTAACTCTCGGCTGAGTGAAATATTTGACAGTTTAGTTTCCTGTGTTATGAAATTAAGTTACTGAGTAAGAGATATCAAGAGTTTTTAGATGATTATACCGATCGACAGTGAGACTTTGATGTTTCAGTGAAATTCCGGCGAGTGTGGGATTTCCCGGAAGCGTAGTCTGGGACAGATTCTGGTTGAAGGATTGAAGTTAATATATGTCTAATAATGGATTACAAACAAAAGAGATTTGAAGTAAGTCTCGGTTTTCCGGTGAAAGTCCGGCGACTGTAAAATATCTCCGGCGACGTGTTTTGAGATGAATTAAGCTTCGGAAACGATCGTGGTTCTGAGAGAAAAGATTCTCAGAGTGTTCAAGAGGGTATTTATAATGAAAACAGGCTGAATTGAGTCAAGGTCCGCGAGTTAAGATTTCCGTCGGTTATGACGGAAATTGATTGCCGGCAACGGTTTATAACGGACGTCGACTTCAATTTGAGCGTTTTAGTCAAGACTGATTTGGCCAAAATCGCGGATTGCCGGATTTTCCGGTGATTGCGATTTCTGAGCGCGCGGTGATTCTCTGGTTTGAATCCGGGTTTACTTTACGTTTTATTTATTTCTGTATTATTCCAAAGTAAAGTGTGTGGCGGAGTGGTGTGTTGTGTGTTTGTTGGAGCGGCTGACCCGGGTTCGAAACCCGGCAGCCCTATTTTTTTTTGTTCACTTATTTTTTTATTATTTATTAATCATGGTTTAAAATTCTAACAATGTTTATTAGTTATGTATTGTTTAAAATTAATATGAACATTAAATACGCAATGAAAATTATAACTGAATATTTGATTAACAAACGAAGCGGGTTTGGAAAACCCGTTTTTCGAAGAATGTTACAGTATCCCCTACTTTTAGAAATTTCGTCCCGAAATTTAAGTAGTAGTGGTATATTTGACTTGAAGGGTGGGTGTTTTAATTTGACAATTACATAACTAGAAGAGGGTGAGAGTTTAAATCTTATTTGAGGCGGTAACGTTCCTAGTAAGGGTTGAATACCCTGCTACAGGAATCGCTTTTTGATGCCTAAAGTATAAGAATGCGGAACATGGATAAACTGAGTTGATTTGACTAGGCATGATTTTATGCATAAGAGTTTCGAGGGAATTGATACGTTTGAAATGATAAGGTATGTATCATAAAACAAAAACTTCAACCATGACGATATTTAAACCTACACGGAACTTCTCATAACCTCCTGGTAATGCTTTTGATCTTTTGCCAAGAATACTTATATATAGGAAGTACCAGCGGCGTATCCACCATATTCTTGTCAAATTTTCATTGGCTTTATCAGTAAATTATGATCAGTTCTATGTGACTCTAAAACATAAACAAACACAACAACCAAAGCTTGAGTCTAAATTCTGAAAGGATACATGACTGAATGATGACAGTACCTCTCTCGTTTGTTATGATGAAGGGGTTAGTCTATGTAAAAGTGAGACACAACCCAACCTCTTTAAATGATGTGATCGAGGTATGTCGAGATGTTTGATGATATGAATGTTAAATCAATGGAATAAAACAAAACTGTAATATCAATTCGCATTAAAATTCTTGGATACATAAATTCCCAATTTATAACTGGGAGACGTAAAGATTGAGATAACGTAAAGAAAACATTAAAACTAAACGGTTGGAGTTGAGTCTTGACTCTTGGTGAGGGAAAGCTAGTTGGGTGATTCGTTTGGGCCGTTACTATCTTCAACAGGATTGGTGTTGATGTTGTAAGCTCTTCCTCTTGCTGGTGGTGGAGCTGGGTTTGCTTGATTTGCTTGGTTAACTGGGTTTGCTTGAGCTTGGGCGTTTATGATGTTAACCAATCGAGGGCACGTGTTTCTAAAGTGGGTAGGGTCGCCACAATTAAAACAAGCTCGAACATACGGGAACATGGGGTATTGGGGTTGTTGATATGTTTGGATCATGTTTTGAGTAGGGGGTGAGGCTTGGTTTTGAGGGGCACGACAAGTTTTGCTCCAATGACCATAACGCCCACAATTTGCACACAGTCGACAAGGTACGGTAGATGGATGGTGATAAAAACAGGTGTTGCATTGAGGGTGAGGTCCAATGTAAGGTTTCTTGTTTGGGTAAGTAGAGTTGGGTGCTACTTGAGTGATTGGGATAGCTTGGAGGGGTACGGCTTGTGAAGTTGGTTGATTGCCTTGGGTGATAGCGAAATTTTGCCCATCTCGTTTTCTCTTAGGAGTGGTTTGAGAAAAGGATTCGGTCTGGATTGGGTTGGAGGTTTCGGTTGATGCTTTATTCTTCTTCTTCTCCTCCTTGAAATCTTTATTCCGTATGCGGTTTTCGGGAGCTCTGTAGCTAACTCCATTGCTGCTTCCAAAGTTGCAGGTGTGGTACTTATTACAGGGTCTTGAATTTTTGAAGGAAGACCTCGAATGTAGTGCTCGATCAAACGGTAGAGGGGAGTGAACAAGTTGGGGACCATCTGATTTAACTCAAGGAATCTCTTGTTGTATATGGTGTGGTCGCCTTCCTTTTGTTTCAAAGAATAGAACTCATCTTCCAATTTCTTGATTTCGCTTCTCGGACAGAAACATCTTGTCATGATTTCCTTCAACTCTTCCCAAGTCAAAGTCATAGCATTCTCAGTACCTCGCTTGGCCTTCTCTGTATTCCACCATGTAAGTGCTACTCCAAACAAACGACTGGTAGCATATCGCACCTTGCGATCATAGGGACAGTCGCAATTGAGAAAAGTGTTTTCCATCTCCTCAAACCAATGGAGGAGAGCGGTGACACCTTCAGTCCCTTCGTATTTTGGAGGATCGCAGGATTTGAAATGCTTGAAGGTGCATTTAGTGGTATTTGGGGGAGGGTTGACAACATTTTGATCTTCTTGATTGATTGGGTTGATGGAATTAGCGGTAAGGGCTTGTTGAACTTGAACTACGATGTTGGGTATTACGGCAGCCATTTGTTGAGCGATTTGGGCAGCCATGCGCTCGCGGGTTTTTCCTGATCTCATTTTTCTACGAGAGAGACAAGAAGACTACAAGAAATACGTATCAAGAGTATGAGTTTGACGTTTTAAGTGTCATGTGTCGTATTTAGAAATGAACATTCATAAAACAAATTAAGAATAATAAATTTACTACATCCATAGGATGTCTTAGGCTTTGCTCGTAATTGGGCGTTGCATGCCGCCATATTTCACCTTCGTAATCACGTGGGCCCCCATGATTACCGGGTCTTTCATATGGTTCGCATGTGTTAGCCTGGTAACGTACACTAAAACCCAGAGAAAATCAAGAAATATGTATGTAACGTATGAAATTCGGAGTGCATCCAGGTGTGGACACGGTGACACCTCAAAGTGGGGTTAGTTCGAACGACGTTTGGTGTGGCATGCTTTGGCCTAATAGGTCCTTCGTACTCTCATCGTTAGTCCCCAGGTAGGCAAACTGGTCCGTTATATTGGATTTATACGAATGCCAACCTAGATAGGACGTTCCGACTACCGGTACTTGTACCCTTACAGTTACTACATGCCCGTCGTAGAACGCACTTTGATGAGATTTGAAAAAATGAAAAATGCGACAAAATCTTGAATAAAGGAAATATGAGGATGATTTGAATATGTGAATATTGAAATATGCATGATGAATGTATATGTAAGCATGTTAATTTTTGACAATAAGTATAACTCATTAAGTATCACACAAAATGATTGGGAAGTGTTTGCATGCATTTGTGTGTGTAATAAATACGAAACAAATAAATATCATGAGTTTGCATGTAACCACATAAACAATTAAAATCTAATCAACTATAGTATAGGCTCTAAGGGTCTAATAACCTATCCTATATCCCTATAGTCAAAAGCTCTGATACCAATCTGTCACACCCCGACCCGCAGTGGAAATGGTGATTGGGGCATGATTAGGTTTTCATCAAAGCTCATGACATTTACTATAAAGTTTCATATTTATTATTCCTTTTTAAAGAAGAACATTACAATAAACATACAAGTACAACATGTTCAAATACATATTTCATGACTTCATTATTTTTCTTCTAAGGCAATTTCCTATGTGTTCCTTGCTTCAACCTGTCCACCTGTATCATGTGTAAAAATAGGGTTTTGGGTCAACAAAAGTTGGCGACTGAATCTTAGTTAATCATTTTAAAGGATTAGTTATGTTGGTTATTTGAATAAAATTGTGCATAACCAAATACGAATAAACGTAAATGTAAATTTAATCACAAAACACATAATATCAATAAATGCACAAACACACACACCAAATGATGAACAATGAGATCAAGGCTCAATCAAACGGAGCCGATCGAATGAGGCACCTGATGCTCAACTCGTCTCCCACGAGGAACTGATGGGTCTAATGAATGATTTGCACACAACTTGACAAAAATATAAACATACATCACAACCAACAACAAAATCACATAATCTCAATTAATGCACAAGCACACACCAAATGATGAACAATGAGGCACCTGATGCACAACCCGTCTCCAACGAGGAACTGATGGGCCTAATGAATGATTTGCACGCAACTTGACAAAATGTAAACACGCATCACAACAACCAATATTTACATCTCGAGTTTAGATCATATAATGGTAATAGCACGAGTTTAAATAAATGGAATAATTAAAGCGACACATGATACACCCCAAAACATGAATAAAAAGGGGAATTTGTAAGGATTCACTCACATTGGGTGCGTTCTTTGATGACGTTGGATGCGCACGAGTTTTGAGATTTGATCGACGAGGAAAACTAACCTAAAATAATAACGAAATGGTTCGGGTAAATAAACGGATTTTATTTGAGATTAATAGTTTTAATTCATAATCTTAATAGGATTTTTAGATTTATTTTTGTGAGTTTAAGGACATTTTCTAACTTTAAAAATATTATTTTTAAGTATTTTTAATTGATTTTTAAATTAAATAATAAATAAAAAGAAATAAAAATTTTGACTTTTTGACCGTTGACCGGTCGGACTGTGGTTAATTGTGCGCTGAGTGAGGTTCGAACCCGGGACCTCTCGTACGCGTGCACGCAGCTCTACCAACTGAGCTACGTGTCTAACCCGAAATATTCTCTGTTTTAATTATATTTATATACTAATTAAGTTTAAATTTATTTGGTTTTTATTAAAAAGGATTTATATGCCGAACCGGTTGCAGGGACCCGGAGTCGAACTCGGTCCTTCGGTTCGTATGCGCACAGCCCAACCAGTTGGGCTGTGTGTCTAATCTGTTTAACTCACGGATTATATTACTCTTATAAACATACTGTGACTTGTTCTGATTCAGTTCTAAAAATATTGGTTTTATTTCTGAAAGTCGGTACGTTGTGCGATTCGAACTCGTGACGTGTGTGTTGTTTGCGCACACAGTCCACCGCTGGACTGTGTGTCTAACCCGTTTGAATATATGATTTTAATTATACTTATATTTATTCTCGACTTCATCTTCTTCGTTTACAAAAACTCAGATCAGTGAGATCCGACTGTTTTGTTTAATTCGATTATCAAAACTTACAATTGGTTGGAATGTAATAGTTAACGAGATTAAAGAACATAATGTACCAAAACAGTGCGTTTACTTCAGATTTCCGGCAGGAGTCATCGGCTCTGATTTGTGACTCTCGGCTGAGTGAAATGTTTGGCAGTTTAGTTTCTTGTGTTATGAAATTAAGTTACTGAGTAAGAGATATTAAGAGTTTTTAGATGATTATACCGATCGACAGTGAGACTTTGATGTTTTAGTGAAATTCCGGCGAGTGTGGGATTTCCCGGCAGCGTAGTCTGGGACAGATTCTGGTTGAAGGATTGAAGTTAATATATGTCTAATAATGGATTACAAACAAAAAAGTCGAGAATTTTACCGATTTGAAGTAAGTCTCGGTTTTCCGGTGAAAGTCCGGCGACTGTAAAATATCTCCGGCGACGTGTTTTGAGATGAATTAAGCTTCGGAAACGATCGTGGTTCTGAGCGAAAAGATTCTCAGAGTGTTCAAGAGGGTATTTATAGTGAAAACAGGCTGAATTGAGTCAAGGTCCGCGAGTTAAGATTTCCGTCGGTTATGACGGAAATTGATTGCCGGCAACGGTTATAACGGACGTCGACATCAATTTGAGCGTTTTAGTCAAGACTGATTTGGCCAAAATCGCGGATTGCCGGATTTTCTGGTGATTGCGATTTCTGAGCGCGCGGTGATTCTCTGGTTTGAATCCGGGTTTACTTTAAGTTTTATTTATTTCTGTATTATTCCAAAGTAAAGTGTGTGGCGGAGTGGTGTGTTGTGTGTTTGTTGGAGCGGCTGACCCGGGTTCGAAACCCGGCAGCCCTATTTATTTTTTTTCACTTAGTTTTTTATTATTTATTAATTATGTTTTAAAATTCTAACAATGTTTATTAGTTATGTATTGTTTAAAATTAATATGAACATTAAATACGCAACGAAAACTATAACTGAATATTTGATTAACAAACGAAGCGGGTTTGGAAAACCCGTTTTTCGACGAATGTTACATTCGTTGCCTGGATGACCTCCTGAGTTGATTATCGGGTTCAGCGGTGTCTTGGTTTTGAGCGTTTGATGTGCCTTCGTTATGAGGTATAATGGGTTCTGAGTGTGGAGGTAAATTTGGAGTTGGTGCAGTAGCTTTAGGTGCAGTTGTTGCATTGGGTACAAGAGGAGTAAACGGAGTAATGGTAGCGAAGAGTCTCCCCCCCCCTCGCGTCTTGTACTTCTTGCAATTCTTCGTAAGGGTTAGTACTGCTCCCACTGACCTTAAAATCCTCCAGGAACGCGGCATCGCATGGTTTCAACAATACGGGTGACATGGGAAGGACAATAGAAACGATAACCCTTAGAGTGATCAGGATACCCGATAAAGAAGCAGGTAACTGTTTTAGGGTCAAGTTTCTATAGGAAAGGATTGTAAAGTTTCGCTTCAGCAATGCAGCCCCATACTTTCATTTATTTAACACTCGGTTTCCTTCCTGTCCAAAGTTCATAAGGAGTTTTAGGGACAGACTTAGAAGGAACTCTATTGAGTATATGAACAACTTCTTTTAACGCTTCAGTCCAGAGGAATAATGGTAAATTAGTGTTGGCTAACATACTGCGCACCATGTTCATAAGGGTACGATTTCTTCGTTCAGCGACACCATTCTGCTGAGGTGTACCTGGCATGGTGTATTGGTTTACAATCCTCTGACCCTTACAATACTCATAAAATGGGCCAGGACCTGGAAGGCACACTTGTATTAGGATTGGGCTTTTGGACTTTAGAAACATTCTTCCTTGGATAAGAGTTCTTCCTCTTCTAAGAGCTGGAGGTAGTAAAGTGTGCAACATCAGTAGTTTGATCCATCCTCATACGCTCCTCCTCCTGCACGCACATGGAGATCAGCTCACTCATTAACCATTTCTCTTTCTGAGTGTTGTAATTGATCTTGAATGCTTCATAGGATGAAGGAAGCGAAGTCATGATTAAATGAACAAGAAAACCATCACTAGTCACCATGTCTAATCCCTTGAGCTTATGGCCATGTCGTTCATCATCATGATGTGTTCACGGATGCCGCTCCTCCCATCATACTTAGTAGTCACCAGCTTGAGAATTAGAGTACTAGCGTGTGCTTTAGACGTTCCCTTGAACTGCTCCTCCACAGAAGCCAAGTAGGTTTTAGCATCTTCAGAATCAGGAATGGCTCCTCAAATTGCATTGCTTATGGACTGCTTCATGAACATGAGAGACATGCGGTTACACCTTGTCCATTTTTCATGAGCCAGCTGCTCAGCAGCGGTACTCTGAAGAGTAAGGTCTTCAGGCTTATTCTCTCTTAGAGCGTAATCGAAATCCAGCAAAGCAAGAGTAAGCATGAAGAGAGTCTTTCCATGCAGCAAAGTTATCACCAGTCAATGGTGGAATCCCGCAATTGGGCGTTGATAGTGGAAATAATATGAGCAAATTATGATACTAAGAAAAGAAGTCTTAATGTGATCTAAGGGCAAGTTACACTAAGGCAGGCATAAGTGATGACCATTTTAATTATGAAGCTATGATATTGTCTATTACTAACATCAAAATAATAGACTTAGTTAAAATTCTACTTAAATGAAGACAAATCTGTTTTGGCCAGAAGTGAAATCATCTAAGTATGTGTGCAAAGTAATTGTGACAAATCAGCTTTGGCCAGAAATGAGACAACCACTTTAATTATGCACTTGTTAAGTATGCTAGACATGAATGAATTAGATCAGCTTTGGCCAGAAATAAGACATTTACGTATATAATGCACAATTAAGATAGCTTTTGTAATACTTGAACAATAAATAGATGCATCAAATCACCTTTGGGCAGAAGTGATACATCAAAAACTCATTCAAGTTAAGCTATTTAGTTTGTAAAAGGTTATTTGATTAAATTAATTAAGTATTTACAAAACTATTTATTTAATAACAAACCCACTGTTAGCGCGGATCGAACTCGAATTAGTAATGAGATTTCGGATAAAATCTTGGATTTTGGATGAAACTCGAATTAGTTCGAGATAGGCATCTCGAATGAGTTTCGGATAGTCCGAGATGGGCATCTCGGATGAGACTCAAAATTAGTCCGAGATGGGCATCTCGGATAAGACTCGAATTAGTCCGAGATAGGCATCTCGGATGAGTCTTGAATTAGTCCGAGATGGGCATCTCGGATAAGTTTCGGATTAGTCCGAGTTGGGTATCTCGGATGAGACTCTGATTAGTCCGAGTTGGTCATCTCGGCTGAGACTCTGATTAGTCCGAGTTGGTCATCTCGGATGAATCTCGGTGAGACTCTGATTAGTCCGTAACTTATCCTGCAAGATTTCAAAATCTCTAATGATGGTTGTTAGTTGTGATAAGTTTTGAAATTCGAAAATTAAGGGATTATTGGATCAGTTGTCCTATTTTAATGTTGATCAAAATATATCAAAATATTTCGAAAATAATATCCGTTTATTTTATAACAGATTTCAAAATTTAATTAAATAAAAATAGATCAAAGCTGGGAAAACACTTAATAATCCGCATTTAACTCCAAAATATAAGATTTTTCGAATTGTCATAAGAACATAATGATGAACCCTAAAAACATAAACTTAAATTCTGGAATACTAATCCGAAATCTATGATTTTAATGATTTCGTAACAATAATTTAACCATTGAAACACTAGATCTTAATTTTAATTCATAAAACATGTAATTTCGGAACAATAATTTTATAAGGTTTTATAAATTCCGTTTTCCAGATTTTAATCCCAGAATAATGGATTCAAAACAGAACTATTTATCAACATATGCTCTGATACCACATGTTGATCAGTTCTGTTTAAACATAATGGAAAACATGAATAAAAATACATGTGACGGCAGACAGACCAACAGAGAATCCAGTCAGATACGCAAACCATGGAGTTTGACATCTTTGTCAATATGATTTGGTTCCTCCTTAGGGTGTAAGATTATGATGGTAAGAACCGAACTAGGGATGAATTCGGTTTAGGTTATGGAGAGAGGGGTGGGTGGCGGCTTTGATGATAATGATGTTATTGTAATTGTCTAACCTAAACCTCTCTAGTAATCTCCTTATATACACACCCGGAAGGAAGCCTTAATTAGTTAATAAGGGTAATATGGTCCATCAACATTACCAACTAATACATAATAGGATTAATATATTTTGATCTAATATAATATAATGATTATAATGGCTACATGATTAAATATTATAAATAATATATTTAATCTTACAAAACCTTATTAAACTTATTAAACAATCATATCCAACCTCTTATGAAAGTTTCGTTTTTGTTATCAAGAACACAGTTTCACTTTTTTTAAAGTCAACTATACAAACTGTAGTGAATCATCCGTTTGGTATCAGCGTTAGTTCCAAAACAACTGCACAAGCTTATGATTATTGCAGAAATCATTGATTTGGTGCATTGCCTCAAAGAAGCTGTCTTCCAGCAACAGGGATGGTGTACTGTTTGAAATGCCGTACTCTTCTATGCTTTCCTTCACTCTGATAATTCTAGTCTCTAACTCTTGTCATATTGAGCCCATTGGGGTAACACAGGTTTTCGTGAAAAAATTGTTACACCTCAAACATGACAAAATTCTTTTCTAAAATCTACATTCTTCACTTTGTAGCCCAACTGTCACAAACAAACAAATTATGAATTTGAAGTGAATTCCTAGCATATTTATGTGAATCAAAACTTATTTATGACCTTACATCACTTTACAAAATCTTAGTATACTTAACTTATCATGATTATATCCAGCCTTGTATTGAAACCGCCCTTGTTCATCAAGAACATACTTTGACTTTTTATAGCGGTCAACTATGTTAAACTCAACTCCATGAATTAACCTCTCCAAACTTCACATTCAAAACTGATTTAAGTAGGATATAATAATTAAACAATCATACAACTGGGAATTTATTCAAGAATTATGCATTGATGTTGGAAATGGACCTGTTGAAAGTTTAAATTAGCTTTGATCACTTGAAGGCAGGTTTTGGAGATGATACTTTGGTTGAGTTAAAACCATCCATTGACGCACGATCCTTTGGTTCCAATGTACTGTCAAATTTCAACCAAAAAAATAGTTGAAACAGCTAATAAGAATCTAGTACCTGACTTTTGTAACAAAAACAACCAGAAGAGTCAATAACAAAAGCATTTCACTATCTAACAGTTTTTTTTATCTAAAACAGATTCCAATGAAATTTGAATGAATTTTAGTCTTTTTTTCCTTTCCATCAATATTTATTGTATCCAGTATTACAAACTACGATTATTATATCCGTTCATTCATGCAGTTTATAAATGTCAAAATCTAATTTCTTAATTTATATAATTCTGATGACAACGATGAAAATTTCCTATAAATCAACTTATTTAAACTTTGAAAACACATTCATAATAGATCAAATTTCTCACAAAGTTTTTCTCTTTTAGTTTAAGCTTCCATTCTGCATCACATTTTCGAAACTTAAATCAAAGTAAGAGACTAACAGACAAATGAAAAAGTACCTGTTACAATATTCTGTGTAGGCGCCGTGGTTATCCACAGTTATATGTAGCAGCAGGCTGTGTATTTAGATTTTTCCATCACGGATGTAAAACCATATGACTCAAGTCGCCACCTAGCCCCAATAATAAGCAGACCTTCCAATTGAAAACTGCTCCACGGAAGATGACTTATCCCCGTACATTCTATATTTAATTCTTTTAGACATTTTAAACGTCCTATTTCATCAGGCAATTTCTCAACAAGAATACAATCTGTGAGATGGAAACATTTTCGACGTTTCATCTCACAGATGCTGTTTGGAATTTTTCGTAAGAACATACACTCCATTAAGTGCAGTTCCTCTAAACACTCCAATCTGCCAAGATCTTTGGGTAACTGCTCAAGAAGCCAACAAGATTTAAGCTGCAGAAATTTAAGATGTTTCAACAAACAAATGCTATCCGGAAGATGTTCAATCCTCGTTGACAGCAAATTTAGCTCCTCTAGACATTCTAATTGGTCAAGCTCCTTCGGCACCTCTGGAATACTGCCTTCGAGTGTAAGCTTTCTTAAATATTGTAAACCACAAATACTTTCAGTAAAACTTGCAATGTTTGTGCAAGCACAGAGACCAAAAGGAACAAGCTTTTCAAGATTTCTAGTCGAAGAGGGTAAAAAGTTCCTCATGAATACAAATAATCTGGAACTTGGGCAAATTATTGTCAGGGTGAAATGGGCATATATCCACGGACATTGCAATTAGACGCAACTCTACTATAGAACCAACCATAGGGAATCCTTGGTTAACAGAAAAGGGTTCGAGCCTGACACAACCACTTAAGTTTATCTGGACAAGCTTTTTGAGACATCCAACTGGTGCCTGAATTTCTACCAATCTATAACAATCTTTAAGATCTAAGCACTCAAGATTTGGAGACAGCCCAAGGCGAAGGGTTCTCAACTCAGAATAACGAATGTCAATGGATTTAAGATTTGGACTTTCAGTGGGCATGTGAAGTTATACCAAATCCTTACATTGTACAAGATCTAATGTCTCAAGATTCAGAGCAGATGTAAGGTTAAGGATTTTTAACTTAGAACATTGGAGGCACAGGTGTTTGAAGTATATAAATTTAAAGGGCATGTGAAGTTCTACCAAATCCTCACATTTCTTAACACCTAGTAAGACAAGATTCTTAGCCCATGCAAGATTTAAGGACCTAACCTTAGAATGACAGAGGACAAAGTATCTGAGCTTAAACATTTCAATAGGCATGTGAAGTTCTTCCAAATCTTCACATTCTTCAATATTTAACCTCTCAAGATTCAAAGCTGACGTAAGGTTAAGGGTTTTCAACTTACAAGACTGGAGGCGGATGTGGTTGAGCTTTGGACTTTTAAGGGGCATGTGAAGTTCTACCAAATCCTTACACCCATCAACAAGTAATGTGTCAAGATTCTGAGTCCGTGTAAGGTTAAGGGTTTTCAACTTAGAATATTGGAGGCAGAGGCATCTGAGCTTTAGACTTTCAATGGGCATGTGAAGTTCTTCCAAATCCTCACATTCTTCAAGATTTAAACTCTTCATATTTAGAGCCCACGTAGGTTAAGGGTTCTTAAATTAGAATACCGGAGGCAAATGTGTTCTAGCTTTGGAATTCGATAGGCATGTGAAGTTCTACCAAATCCTTGCATCTGTCCAAAGTAACGTGGTCAAACTTTGAGCCCATAAAAGATTCAAGGTCCTTAGCTTAGAATGACAAAGGTTAAAGGATCTGAGGTTAAACTTTTTAACGGGCATGTGAAGTTCTACCAAATCCTCACATCGTACAAGATCTAACGTCTCAAGATTCGGACTCCATGTAAGGTTAAAGATTTTCAACTTACAACATTGGAGGGAGAGGCGTTTGAGCTCGAGACTTTCAACAGCATATGAAGTTCTACCAAATCCTCACATTTTTCAACTTCTAATATGTGTAGATTTTGAGCGGATGCAAGATCTAAGGTCCTAAGCTTAGAACAACATAGTTTAAGTAATCTGAGTTTAAAACTTTCAACATACATGAGAAGTTCTACCAAATCCGCACATTCTTCGACATTTAACGTCTCAAGATTCAGAGTCCACCTAAGGTTAAGGGTTTTCAACTTGCAACATTGGAGGGAGAGGCATTTAAGCACTAACATTCAACGGGGATGTGACGTTCTTCCAAATGTTCACATTTTTCAACTTTTAATGTGTGTAGATTATGAGCGTGTCCAAGATTGAAGGTCCTCAGCTTAGAACAACACAGGTTAAGTAATCCGAGCTTGAATCTTTCAACAAGAATGTGAAGTTCTACCAAATCCTCACATTCTTCAACATTTAATGTCTCAAGATTCAGAGTCCGTGTGAGGTTAAGGGTTTTCAACTTACAACATCGGATGGAGAAGTGTTTCAGCTCTATACTCTCAATGGGAATGTGAAGTTCTACCAAAATTTCACATTCTTCAACATCTAACGTCTCAAGATTCCGAGTCCGTGTAAGGTGAAGGGTTTTCAACTTACTACCCCGGAGGAGGGAGAGGTGTTTGAGCTCTAGACTTTCAACGGGCATCTGAAGTTCTACTAGGTCCACAAATTCTTCAACACCTAATGTGTGTAGATTCTGAGCACGTGCAAGGTCTAAGGTCCGCAGCTTAGAACGACAAAGGTTAAGTAATCCAAGCTTAAAATTTTCAATGGGCATGTGAAATTCTTCCAAATTCTCACATTTTTTAACATTTAACGTCTCAAGATTCCAAATCCATGTGTTAAGTGTTTTGAACTTACAACATTCGAGGGAGAGGCGTTTGAGCTCTAGACTTTCAATGGGTATGTGAAGTTCTAACGAATCCTCACATTTTTGAACTTCCAACGTCTCAATATTTGGAGCCTGCGTAGGTTAAGGGTTTTTAACTTACAGCATCGGAGAGAGAGGTGTTTGAGCTTTAGACTTTCAACAGGCATGTGAAGTTCCACCAAATCCTTACATTCTTCAATATTTAACGTCTCAAGACTCAGAGTCCATGTAAGGTTAAGAATCTTTAACTTACAATGTCGTAGGGAGAGGCGTTTTAGCTTTCGACCTTCAATTGGCATGTGAAGTTCTACCAAGCCCTTACATTCTTCAATATTTAACGTGTCAAAACTCAGATTCCATGCAAGGTTAAGGGTCTTTAACTTACAATATCGGAGGGAGAGGTGTTTTAGCTTTCGACCTTCAACTGGCATGTGAAGTTCTACCAAGTCCTTACATTCTTCAACTTCTAACATCTCAAGATTCGGAGTCCACGTAAGGTAAGGGTTTTCAACTTATAACATCAGAGGGAAAGGTGTTTGAGGTTTACACTTTCAATGGGCATGTGAAGTTCTACCAAGCACTCACAATTTTGTACAATTAAATTATCGAGATTTTGAGCCCGCACAAGATTTAAGGTCCCGAGGCTATGAAAGCTTAAGAGACTTGAGCTTAAAACTTTTAACAGGCATCTGAAGTTCTAATTCGGAACACCATATTAGACTTAACCACTCAAGACTCGGATATAGCCCAATGTCCAATGTTCTCAAACTACAATAAGAGATATCAATGAATTTGAGATTCTCAAGAACCTGTCATGAGCAGAAATGAAGATTAATGTGGTGTTGTGACAAACCAACATATATAGCACTTTAAAGAATCATGTAAAAACGATTTAACTATAATTCTACCTTTTTTTCTCCTCCTTTCCAAAGTTGACGAATGTCGGAACTCTCTAATGCAAGGCCAACAAGACAACTTGCTTGAAAATTTTTAGGTAAACAAGTAAAACCGCCACCACTCAAACTTAAATACTGTAAACAATTTGGTAGGTACAGGCTATCTTTATCTAGTCGATTCCGATCTCATCATTGAACTCGGAAAATAAGTTTCCTTTCCAACTCCATATCACCTGAAGAAATCATAGTTCCTTAATTTTTCCAAGACCATTCATGAAAATAACTGGATCAACCACACACAGTTTTAGACATCTTGTTGCTTCAGTACCCTATAATAAAAAAATAAAAACAGAACCTTGTGTTGAAACAAATTATTATGTGTTGGGTTTCTCCACCTTATAAATAAAATTGAACCTTACGTACCTTGTCTTCAACCAATATATCTTTAACTTCCTCTTCAATCCATAATCTGCTATGTCTATAAGGCTCTTGGGGGTGCAAACGACGAACAGTATTCTTACCCATTTCTTCTAAATGGTCATGCATACCCAACAGCCCGCCAGAAGATAAAGTTATAAGAGATTTTTGCTCTAGAACTTTTAAACCGCTTCTGGCATGAAATCCGCAACTTTCAAGTGCTGTAATTGCATTTTCTTTCCCCCCACCTTTTAGTATGCAAGCAACATCTAAGAACATTTCCTTGTAATCCTCCTCTAGAGAGTTATAGCTTAATTCCAATATATCCAGAGTTTCCTTTAAAGGAATTGTTTTTCGTCTTTCTAATGAATCTGTCCATTCAAGCTCATCTTTACCACATAGAAATGAACCCAGAACTTTGATTGTCAAGGGAAGACCAGCAGCATAACTTACAACTTGGTCAGATAGTTTTTTGTATTCTTGATTTGGTATCTCTTTCCCAAATGCATACGTAATGAAAAGACAAATTGTTTCTTCATGTGATAATAGATTGTCATCAAGAATCAAGTTCACTCGGTGTGCTACAAGCCGTTGCTCATCTCTTGTTGTAATGACAACTCTACTTCCTGGCTTAAACCAGTTAGGCTCACCAGCTAATGCCTCAAGCTGGTCAATATGATCCACATCATCTAGAACAACAAGAACCTTTCTATCACTCATCCTCTTTTTCATCATGCTTTTCCCTTCATAAACACCTTTTACTGTGATATCTTGATCATTTGTCACATCTGAAAGTACTTATTTTTGCAACAGCTTCAAACCACACAATGGGTTTTCTGAAATTTCCCTGACATTCTCCACAAAACTTGAACCTTAGAACAGAAAGGATATTTGATGAAAAACAACTCTTGCCAAAGTCGTCTTCCCACACCCTCCTATCCCCTTGATGCCTAGCATGCACACCTCGTAAATATCAGTTTCTAAAGATGAACTACGTCTTTTACACGTGTCTCCATGCCTATTAATTTTCCATCAACACTTGAGTTAACGAAACGTAGCTCTAATGAGATCTCTTCAACAATTTTTTGGAACAGTTTAGCTTCATGCCTGTGTGTCAAAGAAGATTCAATCGATAACTCAAAATCCCACATGAACATCTCATATGTACAATTTAATATATACCATAAGTAATGAGTATAAGGAATAATTTTACAAAATCATAAACCGTCTAAAGGATTAATTTTACAAAATCATAAATAGTTTATTTAGTTTATAAGGTAAATTAAAACCGGTCACGCGTCACAATTTCCCTATGCGTTTGCTTAAAAGTGGGAAGCACACGGATGAGGTTCCCTTAGATCACTTTTCTTCCAATTTATAATTCTAACCTTGCCATTTTATTGTTTTAACCTTTACAAAAACTTACTCATAATATTAGGACCGTTTCTTTAAAGGGGTGTTATTTAGGCCATGATTCAATACTTTATGAGCTTAGCCCATCATAGTTTATATATTAATAAACTTTAAATAGGGTTTAGAAAATATCTTACTTGAACCCAAAGAAACTTCAGAACACCCAAGAGACTTCAAAGCTTGAAAACTTTTATTTATTTTGTGATAGTACAAGAAAGAAAGAAAGAAAGAAAGAGAGGTGCTAAGAATTAGCGTGCCCCTGCATCAACAATCTTCCTATATATATAGAAAATACACCATATAACTCCAAAACAAATTACATCATTTCTTAGCCGTGTGATGGCCTATTAAAGCAGAGATACCCACTTGTGAAGATGAGGCTATAAAAGCCTATTGTTGCAGAGATACCCACTTTGAACATTTCTTTGTAGAGATTCCCTTATACGATGAGGGGACATCTTTTATTTCTTTTGTTTGTTTTCTTCTTTTTCTTTTTTGGGTTTGCTTTGGGATGATTCTCCTTGAGGGTCCCCATACTCCTCTTTCATGTTTGCCAAGTATTCGTCTACTTGGGCATCAAGAGCTTTATGATCGATTTCTTCGGTAGTGATTTCAAGAGAATTAACTATAAACTTCTTGGCTATTTGAAGAGATGGACATGGTTTTTGAAGAGCTTTCTGTCGGGAAATGTTTTTTAAGCTCTTTTTTCATTTCTTCCATATAAGACTTTATTATATCAGCTTTTGAGATCTCTTGATTGTTGGTGATTAGCCTTCTAGAAAATTGCTCAAAAGGGCTAGGGAGCTGCCTTTGCTGCTTCTTTGAGATTTGGGACTTATAATATTCTATCCTTGAACTAATTAAATCCACTGTTTCTTGACCTTCAAGAAGCTTGGCGGACTCTTTTATTATCATCTTTGTCCAAAACTTGGTATAACAAGTTCTTTTTAGGCACGGAGAATTATCTTTTAGGGTATATCCTGTAGTTGGCTTCCATCTCCAAATCCATGGAATAGAAAATTCTATAAAGAAATACATTGAAGCTATTCCTTCAAACCAAGTTTTGTTATACTCCGCCTCTATAAGATTGGAGATAAACTGACCCATTCTAGATATAAACTCTTGAACGGTTCATGGAGAATTTGAACTGTAGGTCCATATAAAATGAACCACTTTTGATACCAGCAGGGTATTCCTTGCTTAAAAACATTATCACTGACTTTTATAAATCATGAATGCTTTTTTTTTTGGATTCTCATAAAATAAGCATTTTTCAAAACTCTGGAGTAGAGTTACTTATAAGTCTGTCTATTATTTGCTTCAGGGCATATAAATTCCCTTTCTTTTAGGGTATTTAATCCCCATTTTTGTGGAGAAATGATTGTCTTTATAAAGATTTTGCTAAAATTATACATGTTTTTTCCCTTTCGCTTGGGATGAAATGTCTAATTTCAGCTGTTTCTGTTAGCTTGGGAATATTTTCATAATATTGCCGTGTCTTATAAGAAGGTGCAACATATGAAGCTGATTCCATATATTTCTACATTAGACCCCAAGGGTCATCAAAATATTTTTCATCTTCATGATTCAAAAGAATTATTTTCTTTTGTCTTTCTATTATGAGCCAAGACTCATCTTCATTATTGTCTTGGGCTACTGTCGTATATGAAGGGGCCTTTGAGGCTTCTTCTTCTTTTTCGGCTTTTATTATAGCCATGATTTTTTCATATAGAGGATCGCTTGGATCAATTTGGATAACTCCAGTATAAATACTGCTCTGAATAGCATTTGAGCTAGAAGCAATGTTTGCTATTAGCCTTTTGTTTCCCATTTGAGCAAGGACTATATCATGTCTGTTTGAAGTATTTCTACCTCTTCCTATAAGTAATGAGTATCAGTAATAACTATACAAAATCATAAACCATCTAAAGGATTAATTTTACAAAATCATAAATTGTTTAGTTAGTTTATAAGGTAAATTAAAACCGGTCACGCGTCACAATTTCCCTATAAGTTTGCTTAAAAGTGGGAAGCACACGGACGAGGTTCCCTTAGATCACTTTTCTTCCAATTTATAATTCTAACCTTGCCAGTTTATTGTTTTAACCTTTACAAAAACTTACTCATAATATTAGGACCATTTCTATAAAGGGGTGTTATTTAGGCCATGATTCAATACTTTATGGGCTTAGCCCATCATAGTCTATATATATATATATATATATATATATATATATAAACTTTAAATAGGGTTTAGGAAATATCTTACTTGAACACCAAAGAAACTTCAGAACACCAAGAGACTTCAAAGCTTGAAAATTTTATTTATTTTGTGAGAGTACAAGATACAAAGAAAGAAAGAGAGGCGCTAAGGATTAGCATGCCCCTGCATACAACAATCCTCCTATATATATAGAAAGTACACTATAAAACTCCAAAACAAATTACCTTATTTCATAGCCATGTGATGGCCTATTAAAGTAGAGATTCCCATTTGTGAAGATAAGGCTATAAAAGCCTATTGTTGCAAAGATTCTCACTTTTAACATTTCTTTGTAGAGATTCCCTTATATGATGGAGGGACATCTTCTATTTCTTTTGTTTGCTTTCTTCTTTTTCTTTTTTAAGTTTGCTTTGGATGATTCTCCTTGAGGGTCCCCATACTCCTCTTTCATGTTTGCTTGGGCATCAAGAGCTTTATGATTGATTTCTTCGGTAGGTTGAGCTCTCCTGCTAAACTAGAGAATTGACTATAAGCTTCTTGGCTATTTGAAGAGGTAGACATGGCCTTTGAAGAGCGTCCTGTCGGGAAATGTTTTTTAAGCTCTTTTTTCATTTCTTCCATATAAGACTTTATTATATTAGCTTTTAAAATCTCTTGATTGTTGGTAATGAGCCTTCTAGAAATTTTCTCAAAAGGGCTATGGAGCTGCCTTTGCTGCTTCTTTGAGATTTGGGACTTATAATATTCTATACTTGAACTAATTAAATCCACTGTTTCTTGACCTTCAAGAAGCTTGGCGGACTCTTTTATTATCATCTTTGTTCAAAACTTGGTATAACAAGTTCTTTTTAAGCACGGAAAATTATCTCTTAGGGTATATCCTGTAGTTGGCTTCCATCTCCAAATCCATGGAATAGAAAATTCTATAAGAAATACATTGAAGCTATTCCTTCAAACCAAGTTTTGTTATACTCCGCCTCTATAAGATTTGGAGATAAACTGACTCATTCGAGATATAAATTCTTGAACGGTTCAGGAAGAATTTGAACTGTAGGTCCATATAAAACGAACCACTTTTGAAACCAGTATGGTATTCCTTGCTTAAAAACATTATCACTGACTTTTATAAACCACGAATGCTTCTTTTTTGGTTTCTTATAAAATAAGCATTTTTCAAAACTTTGGATATAATCCCAGTAGTTGTACTTATAAGTCTGTCTATTTTTAGCTTCAGGCATATAAATTCCCTTTCTTTTAGGGTACTTAATCCCCATTTTGTGGAGAAATGATTTTCTTTATAAAGATTTTGCTAAAATTATACATATTTTTTTCCCTTTCGCTTGGAAAGAAATGTCTAATTTCAGTTGTTTCTAACTAAACAATTTATGATTTTGTAAAATTAATCCTTTACACGGTTTATGATTTTGTAAATTATATATATATATATATATATATATATATATACTCATTTTCATAGATTAAATAATAAATTAAACTAAAGAATATAACAGAGATCATTACGTACCCATCAAAGGTGTTCTTCAATTCCCACCCAGCCAGACAGGCTGCTTCTTTCAGAGCATGTCTCCATCTCCCAACAGCCTCTTCATTTACATGTTTGGTAAATGCTTCTCCAACTGCCCCACTTTGTTTTCTTTCTGTGGGTTCCACATCATAGAAGACCGGGTAAGCGGTCTGCTCGTTCGACTTCTGGCACTCCATAATCTTGACGAGCTCGTCTAAGCACCACGCCGAATAAGCATAGTTCTTGGAAAAAAACAATAATGTAAAATTTGGAGTCCTCAATGGATCCAATGAGTTCATTTGTTATCCTTTCCCCTTTCTTGATGTTTTCGTCATCTTTGTAAGCGTTAATGCTTTTCTGCTTAAGAGCATGATGGAGATGATCGACAAAAAAGTTCTTGTGGGTGTCTTCTCCCCTGAAACTTAAGAAGACATCATACTTGAAGCTCTTTTTAACAGATAAAGCTGAAGTAGAAGCCATTTATGCTTCAAGGATTAAAAGCAATGATTTCTTTCCTGGGAAAATTTATGTGAGCTGATTGTAAACAAACACTGGTGAGATGAATATCGTTGATACTGATTGATAATTTGGCATTTGATGCATCTGTTCGCAACAAAAAAAGGTGCAATAACCGGAGGAAGGGAGGCCATTTATTTGGTCAAAAGGTGAAAGAAGATAAGATTAATAATTTGAGTTTTGAATAGGGAAGATATTATCTTCATAAAAGACTTATAATTTTAATAAAAAACCATCGTACATGAAAATAAAATAGAGAAAACACACTTTCCATAAGTTTAAACAATTACAGGAGGCGAAATGCTTTTTCTCAACCGTTCATACTCGTTCATTGATTTTATAAGTATATATACATTTTACATTTTATCTCCTATGTATAATTATCTATTACCTAATTTTATCTCCATTGTATAATTATCTATTATGTAATTTATTTTTATATTAGGGGTCTTTTTGGTATGGGGTAATAGAATGGACGGTGGAATGGAATGGATGGGGGAATGGATTGGACGAGGTAATGGAATTGATCATTACCATTCCATGTCTTGTTTAGTTACCAAGTGAAAATGGAATGAACCATTACCTTTTGTTGTTAGCATGCTAGAAAAGACGAAGGAATAAAATCAGATGGTGGTAGCTAGTGATGGGCGGTGATGGTGCGTGGTGATAGGTGGCAATTGTAGCGGCGGCGATGATTGACGGTGGTGGTGGGTGACAGCAGAGGTGGTAGCGGCAACGGTAGTCGCAGGTGGTAGCGGTGGGTGGTGGCGGTTGATAGCAGTGGCAGAGGTGGGTGGCGACGACGACGGTGATCGGAGGTGGCAGCGGCGATAGTTGTGGCGATGATCGAGGTAGGAGGTAATGGGAGGTGGCAGCAGCGGCGGTGGGTGGCGGGGACGGAGGTGGGTGGCGGTGGTAAGTGGTGGCAACGGCGGTGGCGGCGGAGGTGGGTAACGATGGTGGTGGGTGGTTGCAGCGGTGGTGGGTTATGGTGTTGTTAATGAAGGGTGAAGATGGAATGGAATGGAAAAAACAGGAGGATGTATGGAATGATATTAAGGGAATGGAATGCATTTTGAAATGGGCGATTCCATTCCATCAACCAACCAAACACTCTTTTCTTCATTCTCTCACAATGGTCCATTCCATTCCAACTATCATTCCTGAATACCAAACGCTACCTAGATACTTGCAACATCTATTGCTCATGTAATCTACACTTACTAAGTATATAACATTATACATATTCAATCCGTGTAATATGTTAAAGAACAACTTCTAGCTGCAATTGTTTTATTTTTCTGATTTTCACCACCAAAGTTTTAGATATTTTGTCTTGGCCACTTTTTTTGATAGAAATTACAGATTTTCATCCAAATGAGTCGTGTCATCATCGACCTCATATGTATTGTCTTGATTTACTTGTCTAGGAAATGTGTAGAGGGGTTCCACTCGCATGGTCATTACTTGTATAACCATCAATATTATTAGTAAATGAACCAAATAGAGATTAAAAACATGTAGGTAATTTCGAATTAAAGAATTCTTTTACGTGCAAGGCAAGGAACAATATTAAATGAGTGGATAATTATAAATAATTTAAATGTGTTTAGATTTAGATTATTAGTGATAATTATCATGTCCTAGTTATTAGCAATCCTAATTGTAGTCAAACGTGATAAGTTAGGCTATAAATAATCGAGTCAATGATTAAGGATTGTAATTCAAGTTTTGTGTAAGTTTCTTGAATATTAATAAATGTTGGGTGTTAGCCAAATACTTTGGAATTTCCGATTTACAATTCCGTTCAATACTGATTCGACTTGAATTAGTATCAGAGCAATACCTGGGAACTAAGTCACCTACGATCAAGCATAGGGTTGAAGGTGATCTCGCCGGAAGTTTGAGTTCAAGGATCGGCAGGTTGGAAACGGTTCTAGCAACTATTGATTGTCCTATCGTTCGATCGAAAGCAGGTTGGAAGCAGTTCTGACTCTGAACTGCTGATTGTCCTGCACGAACCGATCTAGAACCAAGCTATTGGCTGGCCAGAATCGGAAGTTCGATCGGAGCTGTTTTACTACGCGAGATTCAATTTGAAGACGAAATATGAGGCAGGCCGTGTGTAGGATCCTGCTGTTTTGTTGTCAAACGAATCGAAGGTGAAGTGAAGCTGATCGGAGAGAAAGGTCTGCCAAAAATTAAGCAGAAAGCATCGCATGAACTGGTGGTCTCGTTTTGTTTGATCAACAAACGTGATTTAAAAGGGTTTTGTTTTGGACATGTTCTAACTGGACTAGTTCGTGGATCAGATAGATTGTATTGGCCTAATTCAGAATTTTTATGCAGTCCCAATCAAGTATTCTGTTGTTGCTGTTGTTCTCGAGAGAAAGGCAACAAAGAGAATTCTTTTGAATTAACTATTTAATCAAAAAATACTTTTTTGTTTTTGAGAACAGTAGAGAAAATAAGAGAATATTTTTGTTTTAGATTTTAGAAATTCCAAGACTAATTGGGTTTCATTTATTTGTTGGGTTCATGTTCAAAGTGGGACTTGGGAATTAAACGTGTAGACTGGAAAAACTGTTACACCGGGTTCGTTTAATCTTACGTATAGTCGACGAAAGAAAAATATGGTTGGGAGCGATGGCAGTAGCGGCTCGAATATCGAGAAATCGGTTCCAAATTCAACATCACTTCAATGCCCGATGTTGAATAAGGTTAATTATACAATTTGGGCGTTGCATATTCGCGCAATTTTTAACGTTCATGGTGTGTGGGAGGCCATTGAACCCGGAAGCAAAACCGATATGAAGAAAAACAATATGACAATTGCTTTGTTATTTCAATCTATACCGGAAGAACAGATCTTGCAAGTTGGTAATATGAAAACGGCAAAAGAGATGTGGGATGCACTGAAAGCGCGCCATCTGGGAGCCGATCAGGTACGTGAAGTAAGACTTCAGACACTCATGTCAGAGTTTGAGGCGTAAAAGATGAAGGATTCAAGTACTATTGATGAATTTTCAAGCAAGTTAACAGGAATGTCTTCAAAAACGGCGTCTCTCGGTTCCGTAATTGAGGACAAAAGATCGTTAAAAAGTTTCTTAGTGGTTTACCAAGATGGTTCATCCATATGGTAGCCTCGGTTGAGCAAATTGTGGATCTAAAAACAGTTTCATTGGACGACGTTGTTGGACGAATGAAGGCGTATGAGGAACGCATAAAAGATGAAGAATTGAAGTCGGATAATCAAGGAACACAAACAAAACTTATGTTCAATAATTCTAATTCTTCTTCAAGTTCTAGACAGAATTCATGCTATTCGAGTAAGGGGAACGGGAAAGGCTCGAACCGTGGACGTGGTGAAACCAATCTGGTCAAAACCACGGGTTATAAGACGGGTCCAACGAAGGGGATAAACAACAAGGAAAAAAAGGATTATTCGAAGGTTCAATGTTTTCGACCCGATAAGTTCGGTCACTTTGTTTCGAGATGTCCAGAGATAAAGAAAGAGAAACAAGCAAATCGATGCGGAAGAAATTGACCCATCTCTATTTATGGTGCAAGACGTTCAAGAAGTTGCTTACTTGAATGAAGAAAAGGTCATTTCAAAAAATTACGAGAACGGTTCGGAAGAAAAAGACTTGTGGTATTTGGATAATGGCGCGAGCAACCATATGACGGGTAATGTATCTTTTTTCTCTGAATTAAATAAGCGTGTGGGTGGCAAAGTTAAATTTGGGGATGGATCTCAAGTCGAAATATGCGGAAAGGTTCTATATTACTATTGGGTAAAACGGGGGAGCAAAGATTAATGACCGATATTTATTATATCCCTAGTTTACGTAGTAATATAATAAGTCTCGGTCAAGCAACAAAGTAGTAATATATTCGTATGAAAGATGATTATTTATTAATGTGTGGGCTCAAGGCAAGGTATTAATGAATGTTACTCGGTCTAAAAATCACCTTTATATGATTAAATTAGAAATTGGAAACCCCGTTTGTTTGAAAGCTCGGATTGATAATGAAAATTGGTTATGGCACGCGAGACTCGTCACCTAAATTTCGAGTTCATGAAACAAATGATGAATAAAGATATGGTCGTGGGGATGCCAAAAATAAATCATGAAAATCAAATCTGTGATTCGTGCTTAGTCGAGAAGCAAACGAGACAACCTGTTCCGAAGACGCGTTATTCCGGGCAACGCGTGCCTTGGAACTTGTTCATGGAAACTTATGCGGTCCAATTTCTCCGAGCACTATAGCGGGAAATAGGCATGTATTTATCTTAGTTGATAATTTTTCAGGTTTCATGTGGACTTTTCTTTTGAAGGAAAAAAGTGAAGCGTTTGAAACCTTTAAAAAGTTTAAAGTCATGGTGGAAGTGGAAGTTAGTATAAAAATCAAGACGTTACGAACCGATCGAGGGGGAGAATTTACATCTCATGAGTTTAATCGGTTCTGTGAAAATGAAGGGATTATTCGATACTTAACCGCTCCATATTCACCTCAACAAAACGGGGTGGTGGAGAGGCGAAACCGTACCTTAATGGAAATGACTCGAAGTATATTAAAAGCTGACAAGTTCCTAATTTTATGTGGGGTGAGGCGGTGAGGCACTCAACCAATTTAATAAATAAAACTCTAACACGAGCGTTACACGAAACAAAACACCGTACGATATGTGAAAACAAGAGAAACCGGATCTTCATATCTTAAAGTTTTTGGATATGCGGCGTATTTGAAAAAGTTGGTGGGCATCTTCCAAAATTAGATGATCGTTCAACTCGTCTAGTTATCTTGGAAGCGAAAAAGGTTTTGGGGCGTCTCGTTTATACAATCCGACGACTCGTAGAATTGCTGTGGGTCAGACGGAGATACGGAGTTTGATGAAATGCGTGGTTGGAATTGGGGAAAAATATTGTTCTTAATAACGAAGAGTCTCGCAAACCGGGATGTTTTGGGTAGACTTTGGTGGTGTAATTGACACCGAGATGGAACAGTAAATACCGAACTTAGTGGGTCCCCTTCTGGAACAGATGTAAGCTCGGAAAATTTTAATGATGAGATTGGGACTGAGTCAACTGGTCCGTTGACCAGCAGGTCAGAAGAACCCAGCAGCAGAAGTTCAGCGCGTACACATAGTCAAGTCCATCAACTATGACATTTGGCCCATTAGATCCATGTAACAATGGAGTGAATGTTGGGTCACGTGATTTGTTGCAGCAAACTCTAACAAGTACTAATATTATTTCTCAAAAATCAAATTGGATTAATGGATCAAATGACTCAAATCATGAAGGCAGTGTAGTTGGGCGTGAATGTCAAGCAAACATTAATTCTAATTTTGTGAACAGTAATGCAGAACAAAATACTTTTATGACGCCAGAGCCAGTTGTTCGAAGATCTAATCGAGCAACTGTTACACCGGTACATTTTAGCGATTATGTTTTAAGTTCGAGTTCTATTGATGAAGAATATTTATTGCTTGCGAATGACGAACCAGCTTATTTTAATGATGCGAAAAATAAACCTGAGTGGATGAAAGCAATGCGTGCAGAAATTGAATCAATTAATAAAAAAATACTTGGTCGTTAACCGAGTTACCACGTGGTGCAAAAGTGATTGGATTGAAGTGGGTTTTCAAGGTTAAAAGAAACGCGGATGGCTCACTAAATAAACACAAGGCTAGACTCGTGGCGAAGAATTATGTTCAGCAACCCGAAGTCGATTTTAACGAAGTGTTCGCGCGAGTTGCTTGAATCGAAACAGTTCAGTTACTTTTATCTCTCGCAGCGAATTAAGGTTGGGAATTACATCATCTTGATGTTATATCTGCGTTCCTACAATGCGAATTAAAGAAGAAGCTTATGTCGTTCAACCGGAAGGATTTGTTAAAAAAGGTGAAGAACATAAAGTTTATAAATTATCTAAGGCGTTATACGTGTAACATCCGTAGTTAAACGGTTTCTAAAACCACACCATTTAGAAATTTAAATACACGTATAATGTGTTAAAAGTTTAAAAATTCGTAATATTAAAAATATATAGGATAATAAAATGAAATAATAATAATAATAAAATGATGAAAACAAAGATGATAAGTTTATTAAATAAAAAAATAAATTATAACAATAAACAACAAAAGGTGTTGACCGCGGGTTTGAACCCGGGTCTCCACCCATTTCAAACACTCAACACACCACCACTCTGCACACACAACATCTGTTATATTCGGATAAATAATTCTTTATATTATAAATTAACCCGATCGGAATTCAAAAGATAACCGCCCAGAAACGGTTGAATCAATCAAGACACAAATCCGTTTTTCTTTTGAATTAACTTTTTGTAACTGATGCAAATCATGCACGCAAACTCAATCAAAGGAAATCAGTAACTTGCAACTGCCGTAACCATGGAAGCATTTAAGATTCTTGATTGAAACCGAAACCGAAATCGAGCCTTGTCTTGCCTTATAAATAGTGAACCTCAGACTCAGTTAGGACTCGCTCACATTCACTGCAAACCCACTGGTTTCGAAATACTCATCGTCGGAATCATCACCTATCGCCAGAATATTCAAATATCGTCGGAATTCGCAAAACGGTATCGTTTCTTCAAATTGTTTAAAACCTTCTGATGTTAATGAATGTAGTTGTTTAAATCGGTTAATAAAAAGCTGATTAACTATGTTAGCAGACGGGTTCATGTTCTGGGGTTTATTTCATGAAGAAGATGAACTCGATCAAGTGCTTTTATATAATTAAATCGTTTGTTTTAAACGGGTTAGACACAGTTCAACAGTGGACTGTGTGCAAACATAATATTCATGTTCCGTGTTCGAGTCCTTGTCAGACCCTTGTTGTTGAAAAAAACCGTTTTCTTTTTAATCAAATACGCTAACTCAGTAAGTTGTTAAGAATAATAAAATTTCTATATTAGACGGGTTAGACACCCAGCCCAACTGGTTGGGTTGGGTGCAAAACAGCATTGAAGTTGTGGGTTCGAAACTAGTTTTGTGCACTGGTTCGATTGATTTAAAACCTTTTTAATTTAATTGATTTTTGAATTAACCTAACAAGTAAATAAGTATAATAAAAATCACGAAACTAAATGGTTAGACACGTAGCTCAGTTGGAAGAGCTGCGTGCACGCAACCGAGAGGTCACGAGTTCGAGCCTCACTACACGCAGCCAATACCACAGTTGAACCGGTCAGACCTTGTCAGGTCTGACAAGGTTTTTTAATTTTTATTTTATTTTAATTTATTTATTTATATTACTTTTTGTATTTGTATTTTAGTTAAAAATCAATTAAAAATACATTTTCGAAGGTTTTAAAATCTCAATAAAAACCACAAAAATAACCTAAAAATCTAACAAAAAGTATTAAATCAAAATATTAATTTTTATATATTTATCGAATTATTGCGTTATTATCTAGGTTAGTCTTCTTCGTCGGTTAAATCCTCAATTCATGTGCACTCTTCATCAATCAAGAAAACCGCACCCACTGTGAGTGAATTCTTACAAATTCCCCTTTTTATTCATGTTTTGGGGTGTATCATGTGTCGTTTCATATATTTTGTTTATTCAAACACTTGTGCTATTACCATTATATGATCTAACGTGTGATGTAAATGTTATTTGTTGTATTGCGTGTTTACATTTTTGTCAAGTTGCATGCAAATCATTCATTAGGCCCATCAGTTCCTCGTTGGAGACGGTTGAGCATCAGGTGCCTCATTGATCGGCTCCGTTTGATTGAGCCTTGATCTCATTGTTCATCATATGTCATGCTTTTGTGTGCATTAATTGATATTATGTGGTTTGTGGCTAGATTTACATATGCGTATACTCATATTCTGTTTATGCACATTTTTATTTAATAACCAATATAAATAATTCCTTCAAATGTTTAAATAAGATTCACTCGCCAACTTTTGTTGACCCAAAACCCTATTTTTACACATGATACAGGTGGACAGGTTGAAGCAAGGAACACGTAGGGAATTGCCTTAGAAGAAAAATAAAGAGTTCTTGAATGTTGTGTTTAGAACATGTGGTGTTTGTATGTTCATTGAAATTTGTTTTTTTTTAATTGTAAATAATAAATATGAAACCTATTAGTAAATGTCATGAGCTTTGGTGATAACCCAACCATGCCCCGACTACCATTTCCGCTGCGGGTCAGGGTATGACAGATTGGTATCAGAGCCTTTGACTATAGGGATATAGGATAGGTTATTAGACCCTTAGAGCCTATACTATAGTTGATTAGATTTTAATTGCTTATGTGGTTACATGCAAACTCATGATGTTATTTGTTTCATATTTATTACACACATAAATGCATGCAAACACTTCCACTATCATTTTGTGTGATACTTAATGAGTTATACATATTGTCAAACATAACATGCTCACATATACATTCATCACACACGTTTCAATTCTCACATATTTGAATCATTCTCATATTTTCTTTATTCAAGATTTTGTGGTGTTTTCGTTTTTCAATCTCATCAAAGTAAGTTCTACGACGGGCATGTAGTAACTGGAAGGGTACGAATACGGTAGTCGAAACGTTCTGTCTAGGTTGGCAATTGTATAAATCCAATATAACGGACTAGTTTGCCTACCTGGGACTAACGATGAGAGTACGAAGGACCTATTAGGCCAAAGCATGCCACACCAAACGTCGTTCGAACTAACCCCACTTTGAGTTGTCACTGTCTATACCAGGACACCCTCCGACCTTATACTTTACAATCATGTTTTATGATTTTTATTTGGGTGGCGTGAATGTTAGCAGGCCAACACCAATGCGAACCCTACCAGAGCTCAGTAGTCATGGGGGCCCACATGACTACCAAGGCCATGTATGGGGACATATGGGGGCCTAAACATGAGCAAAGCCCAAGGTATCCTATGGATGAAGTTAATTTCTTGTTTTCATTTATTTTGAATGATGTTTTCACCTTTTACGACACATGACACCTAAAAACGTTCAATTCTTAATCTCGTACGCATTTCCTGTAGATGTCTTCTAGACACTCTCGTAGAGGTAGGAGATCAGAAAGATCCAGCGAGCGCATGGCTGCCCAAATCACTCAACAAATGGCCGCTGTTATTCCCGATATAGTAGTTCAGTCCAACAAACCCTTGCCACTAATCCTATCACCCCAACCAATCAAGAAGGCCAAAATGTCGCCAACCCTCCTCTCAACACCCCTAAATGCACCTATAAGCATTTCAATTCCTGTGATCCCCCAAAATACAAAGGGACTGAAGGTGTCACCGCACTCCTCCATTGGTTTGAAGAGATGGAAAACACTTTTCTCAATTGCTACTGCCCCGATGATCGCAAGGTGCGATATGCTACCGGTCGTTTGTTCGGAGTAGCACTTTCATGGTGGAACACAGAGAAGGGTAAGCGAGGTGCTGAGGATGCTATGACTTTGAGTTGGGAAGAGTTGAGGGAGATCATGACAAGATGTTTCTGTCCAAGAAGCGAAATCAAGAAATTAGAAGATGAGTTCTACTCTTTGAAAAAAGAAGGAGGGCAACCACACCACATACAACAAGAGATTCCTTGAGTTGAATCAGATGGCCCCCAACTTGCTCACTCCCCTCTACCGTTTGATCGAGCACTACATTCGGGGTCTTCCTTCAAATATTCAGGACCCTGTAATAAGTACCACACCTGCAACTTTGGAAGCAGCAATGGAGTTAGCTACAGAGCTCACCGAGAACCACATTAGGAATGGAGACTTCAAGGAGGAAAAGAAGAAAGATAAAGAACCAACCAAAACCTCAAACCCAACCCAAACTGAATCTTTTTCTCAACCCACTACCAAGAGGAAGCGAGACGGGAGGCAATCAACCCGCTCCGCAAGCCGTACCACTCCAAGCTATCCCAATCACCCAAGTAGCACCTAACTCTACTTACCCAAATAAGAAACTCTACATTGGACCTCACCCTCAATGCAACACCTGCTCTTATCACCATCAACCTACCATACCCTATCGATTGTGTGCAAATAATGGGCGTTATGGTCATCTAAGTAAAACTTGTGGCACTCCCCAAAACCAAGCTTCACCCTCTACCCAAAACATGATCCAATCATATCAACAACCCCAATACCCCATGATTCCACATGTTTGAGCTTGCTTTAATTGTGGGGACCCTACCCGTTTTAGAAACACGTGCCCTCGATTGGTTAACATCATAAACGCCCAAGCTCAAGCAAACCCAGTTAACCAAGCAAATCAAGAAAACCCAGCACTATCACCAGCAAGAGGAAGAGCTTACAACATCAACGCCAATCCTGTTGAAGATAATAACGGCCCAAACGAACAACCCAACTAGCCTTCCATCACCAAGAGTCAAGACTCAACTCCAACCGTCTAGTTCTTAATGTTTTCTCAATCTTTGTGTATCCCTGTTATAATTTGGGAATTTATGTATCCAAGAATTTTAATGCAAATTGATATTACTGTTTTATTTCATATCTTTACTCATTGATTTAATTTTCATATCATCATACATCACGACGTATCTCGTTCTCATCATTTAAAGAAGTTGGGTCGTGTCTCACTTTTTCATAGATTGACCCCTTCATCATAGCAAACGAGAGAGGTACTGTCGTCATTCAGTCATGTATCCTTTCAGATTTGAGACTCAAGCTTTGGCTGTTGTGTTTGTTTATGTTTTAGAGTCACATAGAACTAATCATAACTTACTGACAAAGCCAATGAAAATTTGACAAGAATACGGTGGATACGCCGCTGGTACTTCCTATATATAAGTATTCTTGTCAAAGGATCAAAAGCATTATTAGGCGGGTATGAGAAGTGTTCTTTTGAATTAACTTTTTGTAACTAATTCAAATCATGCACGCAAACTCAATCAAAGGAAATCAGTAACTTGCAACTGCCGTAACCATCGAAGCATTTAAGATTCTTGATTGAAACCGAAACTGAAATTGAGCCTTGTCTTGCATTATAAATAGTTAACCTCAGACTCAGTTAGGACTCGCTCACATTCACTGCAAACCCACTGGTTTTGAAATACTCATCGCCGGAATCATCACCTATCGCCGGAATATTCAAATATCGCCGGAATTCGCAAAACGGAATCGTTTCTTCAAATTGTTTAAAACCTTCTGATGTTAATGAATGTAGTTGTTTAAATCGGTTAATCAAAGCTGATTAACTATGTTAGCAGACGGGTTCATGTTCTGGGGTTTATTTCATGAAGAAGATGAACTCGATCAAGTGCTTTTATATAATTAAATCGTTTGTTTTAAACGGGTTAGACACAGTCCAAAAGTGGACTGTGTGCAAACTTAATGTTCATGTTCCGTGTTCGAGTCCTGGTCAGACCCTTGTTGTTGAAATAAAAACCGTTTTTCTTTTTAATCAAATACGTTAACTCAGTAAGTTGCTAAGAATAATAAAATTTCTATATTAGATGGGTTAGACACCCAGCCCTAGATGGGTTAGACACCCAGCCCACTGGTTGGGCTGGGTGCAAAACAGCATTGAAGTCGCGGGTTCGAAACTAGTTTTGTGCACCGATTCGATTGATTTAAAACCTTTTTAATTTAATTGATTTCTGAAGTAACCTTATAAGTAAATAAGTATAATAAAAGTCAAGAAACTAACGGGTTAGACACGTAGCTCAGTTGGAAGAGCTGCGTGCACGCAACCGAGAGGTCACGAGTTCGAGCCACGCAGCCAATACCACAGTTGAACCGGTCACACCTTGTCAGGTATGACAAGGTTTTTTAATTTTTATTTTATTTTAATTTATTTATTTATATTACTTTTGTATTTATATTTTAGTTAAAAAGTGTAACATTCGTCAAAAAACGGGTTTCAAAACCCGCTTCGTTTATTAATCAAATATTCAGTTATATGTTTCGTTGAGTATTTATTGTTCAGTTTATTCTAAATAATACCTAAATAATAAATATTTAAAATTTAAAACCCATAATTTATAACTAACAATAAAAGGTATCAAAAAAAATATAAGGGTAGCCGGGTTTTGAACCCGGGTCACCCACAAAGACAAACACACACCACACCACTCCGCCACATGTTTCGTTTGTGATAAATACTGAAACAAATAATATTTATAATAAAAACCGAAAGTCAAAATCTATCAGCGCGCCCAGAACTCGCCATCACCAGAAAAACCGACACTCCGCGATTTTGGCTACTTTTCTTTTGACTGAAACGCACAAATTGATTTCGACATCAGTTATAACCGTTGCCGGCAATCAATTTCAGTCAAAAACCGACGGAAATCATTGACCGCGAACTTGGACCTAAATTCAAACTCAAATCAGCTGATCTTCCTTATAAATACCCACTCAAACATCTCGTAAACCTTTCGCTCATAACCGCACTCTCTTTCCGAAGTTTCATTTCTTCCAAAGCTCGTCGCCGGAGATTTTCAATTTCGCCGGAATATCGCCGGAATCACTGATCAGAAAACCGCATTCGTCCATCAGACGGTATAATTGTCTAAACCTTCTTGCTATCTCTTGATTGATAATCTAATTGCTTAACACAATGATTGAAACTGTTAAAACAGTTCATCCAGCCTGAAATCACAAATCAGAGCCGACGACACTTGCCGGAAATCTGAAGAAAACACTCTGTTTTGGTACATCTTATTCCTTAATCTTCTTTTTCTATTTCATTTCAATCAATTATAAGTTTTGTTGGTCGATTAAACAAAACAGTCGGTATTACTGTTCTGTGTTCTTAAAAGTGAAGAAGACGAAGTCGAATATATGTATTAATATAATTAAAACCGGATATTCAAACGGGTTAGACACACAGTCCAGCGGTGGACTGTGTGCAAATACAATATGCACGTCCCAAGTTCGAATCACGCATGCTTCCGACTTTCTGAAATAAAACCAACATTTTTAAAACCTATTTAGAGCAACCTACAGAATGTATATAAGAGGAATATAATCCAGTAGTTAAGCAGATTAGACACACAGCCTAACTGGTTGCGCTGTGCGCACTCGAACCGAAGGTCCCGAGTTCGACTTCGGGTCTCTGCAACTGGTTCGACCATATAAATCATTTTTAATAAAAACCAAATAAGGTTAAAGTTAATTAGTATATATATATAATTAAAACAGAGAATATTTCAGGTTAGACACATAGCTCAGTTGGTAGAGCTGCGTGCACGTATACGAGAGGTCCCGAGTTCGAACCTTACAAGCCGCATACAATAAACACAGTCAGACCGGTCGGACCCGGTCAACTGTCAGAAAGTCAACCCAATTTTTAGTATTTTTTATTTTATTTAATTGGAAAATTAATTAAAAATACTTAAAAATAGGATTTTTAAAGTTAGAAAATTTCCTTTAACTCACAAAAATAAATCTAAAAAATCCCATTAAGAGCACTAATTAAAAATATTAATCTCAAATAAACTTTATTTATTTATCGAATCATTTTGTTATTATCTAGGTTAGTTTTTCCCTCGTCGATTGAATCATAAATTCGTGCGCCTTCATCGTCATCAAAGAACGCACCCATTGTGAGTGAATCTCTACCAATTCCCGTTTTAATCATGTTTTGGGGTGTATCATGTGTCGTATAATTCCTTTATTTTATTTAAACACTCGTGCATACATCATATCCGTGATCAAATGTGTATCAAATGTGTATCAAATGTGTATCAATTGTTGTGTGAATTATATGTAGATTGGATTTATCATTTTTAGTGCATGCATTTCATTAGGCCCATCAGTTCCCCGTGGGATACGGGTTGAGCATCAGGAGCCTCATTAGATCGGCTCCGTTTGATTGAGCCTTGATCTCACATATATCATCATTTATGTCATATACTCATCCAAAGTGGTTTGTGATTGTTTATCTATATATGTTTGCTCACATGTGATTATTGCACGAATTTTCTTTATTAAATAAAACAAGAAATTAGTAAAAATGTTTTATCAAGGTTCACTCGCCAACTTTTGTTGACCCAAAATATCCCCGTTTTACACATGATACAGGTGATCCAGCTGAGACAGAAAACACTTAGGAAGGCCTAGAAGAATAAACAAGTTTATGCTTTGGAATAATTATGTAGTTTCATTTTCTTGTAATTGTATGAATTTTGTTTTGGATATTTAAGTTGTAATTTGAATTTAATAAATATGAAACATCTTAGTAAACATCATGAGCTTTGGTGATAACCTAATTATGCCCCAACTTTTATTCCGCTGCGGGTCGGGGTGTGACAGATTGGTATCAGAGCTTGTGACTATAGGGATATAGGATAGGTTATTAGACCCTTAGAGCCTATACTATAGTTGATTAAATTTTAAATTGTTTATGCGTTACATACAAAATTCATGATGTTTATATGCTTTATGTTTATTTTCACACTCAATGTTATGCAAGCATGCTCACAAATACATGTTATTATGCAATGCTCATCATGAATCATATCCTCATAACATATCATATCCATGAGAGCACACACCTCAAGATTCCCATGATTTTTGCAATGATTTTTGTATTTTTTCAAATCACATCAAAGTGAGTTCTCATGACGGGCATGTAATAACTGGAAGGGTACGAGTACCGGTAGTCGGAACGTCCTGTCTAGGCTTGGCATTCGTATAAATCCAAAATAAAGGACCAGTTTGCCTACCTGGGGACTAACGATGAGAGTACGAAGGACCTATTAGGCCAAAGCATGCTATACCAAACGTCGTGTGAGCTAACCCCACTTTGAGTTGTCATTTTGTCTACACCTGGACACCCTCCTACCATACATCTCGCAATCATATTTTACGATTTTCATTCGGGTGATGCGAGTGTTAATCCGCCGACACCAATGTGAACCCTACCAAGCCAATAGTCATGGGGGCCCACATGACTACACAGGCAATGGTATGGGGGACATTGGAGGCCCAAACATGAGCAAACCCAGGACATCCTATGGATGTAGTTAAATTATTGCCAATTATGTTGTATTTCATTCTTTTTACGACACATGACACCTAGAAAATTCTTAAACTCACAATCTTCCTATGTATGTTCCTGTAGATGTCGGCTAGGCAACTACGTGGAGGTAGAAAGTCAGGAAGATCAAATGAACGCTTGGCCACACAAATTGCTAAACAAATGGCCGCAGTGCTTCCTGACATCGTGATTCAAGTTCAACAAGCTCTCACCGCAAATCCCATCAACCCTCCCAATCAAGAAGACCAGAACGTTGCCAACCCTCCTTCCAAAAAGTGCTCCTACAAACACTTCAAACCTTGCGATCCCCCAAAGTATGAAGGGACCGAAGGTGTTACCGCCCTCCTTCACTGGTTTGAAGAAATGGAGAACACTTTCCTCAATTGCGATTGTACCGAGGACCGTAAGATACGTTATGCAACTGGAAGACTGTTTGGGTAGCCCTTACCTGGTGGAACACGGAAAAAGGTAAGCGAGGAGTTGAAGATGCCATGGCCTTAACATGGGAAGAGTTAAGGGAACTCATGACAAGACGCTTCTGTCCAAGAAGCGAAATCAAAAAGCTGGAAGACGAATTCCACTCACTGAAACAAAAGGAAGGAGATCACACCTCCTATAATAAGAGATTTCTCGAGCTGAACCAGATGATCCCTAATTTGTTCACCCCCGTGTACCGCTTGGTTGAACATTACATTCGAGGTCTCCCCTCGAAAATCCAAGACTCAGTTTTAAGCACTTCGCCTGCAACACTTGAAGCCGCGATGGAGTTAGCTACAGAACTCACTGAAAATCGCATTCGAAACGGCAATTCAAAGATGAAAAGAAGAAAGCACCCATAGAGACCTCAACTACAAACCACTCAGTCTCATCCTCAAGGTTTGCTGGTAAGAGGAAACATAATGGCAAGAATTTTGCTGTCACTCAAACCAACCCTCCTATCACTACTGCACCAATCACCCAAATTGCTCCTTCAGCTGCACCATTCAAATAGCCATACACCGGCCCACACCCAAAATGCAACCGTTGTCAGTACCATCACCCTCCCGAAAATCCCTGCCAACATTGCACAAGCTGTGGCCGTGCGGGTCACACCATCCAAACCTGTCATACCCTTCAAAGAATGAACCGCAATCAACCTCCAACCCAAACCCACAATCAGATAGTGGGTCAAGCCCAACAACCCTTACTTCTACCACCTGCACAACATGTAGCCCAAACTTACTACCAACCCAACTACCCCATGATGCAACCCATGCGAGCTTGTTACAACTGTGGGGACCCAAACCACTTCAGGAACACTTGTCCATGCTTGGTGAACATCATCCATGCCCAAGCTCAAGCAAACCCGGTAAACCAAGCTAACCAAGCTCCTCCACCTGCCAGAGGAAGAGCTTTCAACATCAATGACAACTAAGCTAGGGCTGACAACAACATGGTCAACAGTACGTTTCTCATCAATGGTAGTTATGCATCCATATTATTCGATACTAGTGCGGATAAGAGTTTTGTGTCCTTAGAATTTGAACCTATCCTCAACCAAACTCGTGTTAACCTCATGGAATCTCTACGGTGGAAATCTCTAACGGTGGAAGTTGCTGACGGAAAACCCGTTTCATTAAATTCTATTATACGCAATTGTACCCTCACTCTAAATGATCACGATTTTCCAATTGACCTATTCCTATGAAGTTGGGAAGTTTCGATGTTATAATCGGTATGGACTGGCTCAGCCAGCATCACTTTGAAGTAGTGTGCCATGAAAAGTTCATTCGCATTCCTCTCGCAGACAATCAGACCCTACGTATTTTTGGGGAAACCCCTCCGAAAGGACTCAAACTAATGTCCTGCCTTCAAGCCCGAAGATATCTTCGCAAGAACTATGTCACATTCCTAACTCACGTCGTCAAAAAGGGAAACAAGGAGAGGAAACTCGAAGATATCCCAGTTGTGAAAGAATTCCCACAAGTCTTTCCCGACGACATTTCAGGACTTCCTCCTGTGAGAGAAGTCGAATTCCGCATCGATCTTGTACCTGGCGCTACACCAGTCGTAAAATCTCCTTATAGGTTAGCCCCATCCGAAATGCAAGAGCTGGCCAGTCAACTGCAAGAGCTGACTGACAAAGGATTCATACGTTCTCCTCGCCTTGGGGTGCACCTGTTCTCTTTGTGAAGAAGAAAGATGGAACGTTTCGCATGTGCATTGATTATAGAGAACTCAACAAGTTAACGGTTAAAAATCGCTATCCACTACCTCGCATCGATGACCTCCTAGACCAACTTCAAGGCGCCACCTGCTTTTCAAAAATCGACCTTCGTTCTGGTTATCATCAGCTCAGAGTGCACGATGAAGATATCCCAAAAACCGCTTTCCGGACTCGTTATGGTCATTACGAGTTCATGGTCATGCCTTTCGGTTTAACCAACGCCCCCGTTGTCTTCATGGATCTAATGAATAGGGTATGCAAACCCTACCTCGACCATTTCGTCATAGTCTTCATCGACGACATCCTTATCTACTCCAAGTCTAAATCCGATCATGAACGACACCTTCGACTCATCCTTACACTCTTAAGAATAAAAAGCTCTACGCTAAGTTCTCAAAATGCGAATTCTGGTGAGGAGAAGTACAATTCCTTGGACATGTCGTCAATGACAAGGGAATTCATGTTGATCCTTCAAAAATCAAGGCAGTGCAGGAATGGCAAGCGCCACGTACCCCTGCCGAGGTAAGGTCATTTCTTGGTTTTGCTGGTTACTATCGACGCTTCATTGCCAATTTTTCCCGTATTGCTGTACCACTCACAGCTTTGACTCATAAAGGAAAACCCTTCATATGGGGACCTAAACAAGAGGAAGCCTTCCAAACTCTAAAGAAAAAACTTTGTGACGCACCTATCCTCACACTCCCTGAGGGTTGCGATGACTTTGTGGTATATTGCGACGCATCGGGGCAAGGGCTAGGCTGTATATAGATGCAAAGAGGAAAAGTGATAGCCTATGCCTCTAGGCAACTCAAGGTTCACGAGAAGAATTACACCACCCACGACCTAGAACTTGGAGACGTTGTGTTCGCTCTCAAGATATGGAGACATTACCTCTACGGTACTAAGTGTGAAATATACACTGACCACAAGAGTCTCCAACATATCTTCAACCAAAAGGAGTTGAATATGAGGCAACGAAGATGGGTCGAACTTCTCAACGACTACGACTGTGAAATTCGGTATCATCCTGGCAAGGCAAACGTGGTGGCCGATGTGCTCAGTCGAAAAGGTTATGCGAACTCCATTCGTCTTCTATGTTCGCAAATCATAACCGACATCAAAGATCGAATCCGGGCAGCTCAACATGTTTCTGTAACAGAAAATGACGTACGCGATGAGCTGTCATGTGGAGCTGAACTCAAAATCGAAACCAAATCCGACGGTATTCTATACTATTTAAACCGCATATGGATTCCTGATCGCGATAACCTTCGTGATTTCCTCATGAATGAGGCGCACAAAACACGATACTATGTACACCCAGGAGCCGACAAGATGTATCAAGACCTACGATACACCTACTGGTGGCCTGGCATGAAAAAGGATATCGTTGTTTTTGTTTCCAAGTGCCTTACCTGTTCCAAAGTAAAAGCTGAACATCAAAGACCTTCAGGACTTCTAGTCCAACCCGAAATACATGTATGGAAGTGGGAAAACATAACCATGGATTTCATTACCGGGTTACCTCGCACCTCCAGTGGGTATGACACCATATGGGTAATAATCGATCGTCTTACAAAGTCAGCTCACTTCATCCCGATCCGCGAGGACTTCAAGAACGAGAAGTTAGCTCGTATCTACATCAGCGAGATCGTAAGCTGTCATGGTGTACCATTAAGCATCATTTCTGTCACACCCCGACCCGCAGCGGAAAAGGTGATCGGGGCATGATTGGGTTATCATCAAAGCTCATGACATTTATTAAGCGTTTCATATTCATTAATACAAATTAAATGGAAATTTACAATAATGTTACAACATGATCTAACTAACAATTTAAACTTCTTTGTTCTCTTCTAAGGCATATCCTATGTTTTCCTTGCTTCAACCTGTTCACCTGTATCATGTGTAAAAAGGTTTTTTTTTTATCAACATAATGTTGGCGAGTGAATCCTATGGAAAACATTTGAACAAATTTATTTAAATTGATTATGAAATATGTGCACAACCAAACATGAGTAAAAATAGATGTAACTTAATCAACAATCATAAGATATTAAATGAAACACTCATGATTAATAATGGAACAATTAGAGGCACGCGATGCTCAACTCGTCTCTCACGAGGAACTGAGGGGCCTGGTGAATGAATTGCATAAACATAATAATATGAATGACACAACTACAAACAATATAAACTCAATGATACACACATGAACAATAATGAATTTGATGTGAAGCACGCGATGTTCTACTCGTCTCCCACGAGGAACTGATGGGCTTAATGTATGAGTTTCATATAACTTGACAAAAGGCAATAAGTAAATCACAACAATAAAAACAATCTAAGTTTAAGTCATGATGTGGTATGGCACAAGTTTAAATAAATAAATTAATTATTTTCATAACACATGACACACCCCAAAACGTGTAATTTAAAAGGGGGAATTGTAAGATTCACTCACAGTGGGTGCGTTCGGTTGATGACGTTGAATGCACGCGAAGTGGTTTTAACCACGAGTGAGATTTAACCTAGATAAATCGCATTATGGTTTGGTAAGTAAACGGGTTTTATTAATCTATTTTAGTAGGATTGTTGGGTGTATTTTTGTGAGTTTGAGGCTATTTTCTAACCTTAAAAATGTTATTTTTAAGTATTTATAATTGATTTTTAATTAAAATAATTAAATAAAAATAATAAAAAAATTTATTTTTTTTCTGACCGTTGACCGGCCCGTTGACCGTTGACCGGTTCAATTCGGAATACAAGTGCGCTGAGTGAGGCTCGAACCCGAGACCTCTCGTACGCGTGCACGCAGCTCTACCAACTGAGCTACGTGTCTAACCCGTTATATATCTGATTTTAATTATATATATTATACTAATTAATTTAAACCGAAAATCATTTTATTTTAAAAACAGTTTTAAGCGAATCGGACATGCACTCCACAGGTCTCGAACCCGGGACCTGTGGTTTAATCTAACACACAGTCCACCGCTGGACTGTGTGTTCAACATGTTATATAATTCGATTTTTATTATACTTAAATACTAATTAGTTATTTCCTTTTCTGCCTTATTTAAAAAGAAGAGATAATTGTCCGAGTCGGTGCAGAAGACCGGACTCGAACTCGTGACCAGTGATATAAACAAACACACAGTCCACCGCTGGACTGTGTGTCTAACTTGGTTATTATTCCGGTTATCAATATACTTAACATATACCAATGACGATTCCGGTTCAGTTAAACAAAAATTTGATTTTTATTAAGGCAGCGTGTGTGAAACGGGAATCGAACTTGAGACGTTTAGCGTTTTATGTGCACACAGTCCACCGCTGGACTGTGTGTCTAACCCGATTAATTTCATGATTTATATTAAACTTATATGATATCGAATACATCGTCTTCTTCACTGAAATATAACCAGAGGTAAAATCTGACTGGTTCGAGTTTTTATTCAAGTTTCATTAGTGTTTTACAGTCCATTAAGGTAAGATAAGGGTGAAAAGATAAAGAAAATAAGCGAAAGAGGTATACCGACTGGACCCTCTGTTTTCCGGCAGAAACTCCGGCGACAGAATTCAACTCCGGCGTCAGGTGTCTTGTAGCAGCAAGTCTCCGGAAAGCTTGGAAAAAGTATGGGTATCTCCGGTATAAGCTTCAGGGGCTCAGTGAGGTTCAGAAATAAGGAAATCGGTTTTCCGGCGACAAACAGAAAAGTTCCGGCGAGGGAGTTTTCGCCGAGAAAGAGTGTGGTTTTGAGCGAAAAGGTTTTCAATGGGTTGAGGGTGAATTTATAGGGGAAAATCGAAATGTATTTGGTCTGATTTCGGACTGGATTCGTAAATCATAAAAACTCCGGCGGTTGTGGTTTGGTCGCGGACTTCAAACATCGGTTATAACCGATGTCTGGTTAATGGTTTACGTTATAACGTAAATTGTAGTTAAGACTCGCGAGATTTCCGGGATTCCGACGACTGAATTGTTTGGGCGCCGGTTTTGAATTCGTAAAGTCACTTTATCAATTAAATGATTTCAATATTTACCAAACAGAACAAGTGGCGCAGTGGTTTGTGTGTGTGAGATAAGTCGCTGAACTGATTCGGTACAGACCCGGGTTCGAAACCCGGCAGAGGTATAATATTTTTATTTTGCGATTTTTGACAGTTTTTCAAAAACTAAATATATATTCCCGTATAATAATTGATTACGGATCGTTTAAAAATATTTTGGGCATTTAATTCGCAACGAAATTTTTGACTGACTGTTCGGTTGATAAACGGAGCGGGTTTGGTAAATCCGTTTTTTACGGATGTTACAATTTCAGACCGTGATGGTCGTTTCACTTCACGAACATGGCGAGCCGTACAAACCGCCTTGGGTACACGATTAGACCTCAGTACCGCTTTTCATCCTCAAACTGATGGTCAATCTGAACGCACCATCCAAACCCTTGAAGACATGCTGCGAGCATGTGTCATAGACTTCAAAGGGAATTGGGACGCTCACCTACCATTAGTGGAATTTTCGTACAACAATAGCTATCATTCAAGTATCGGCATGGCTCCTTTCGATGCTTTATATGGTCGTAAGTGCCGATCTCCAGTATGTTGGCACGAAATTGGGGAAGCGCAAATCACCGGTCCAGAATTAATTCAAGAAACAACCGACAAGGTCCTTCAAATCCGAAACAATCTTCTAGCGGCTCAAAGTCGTCAAAAGAGTTATGCAGACAAACGACGAAAGCCCTTAGAGTTTGACATTGGTGATCAAGTACTTTTAAAAGTATCACCGTGGAAGGGAGTGTTTCGTTTTGGCCAGAAGGGCAAGCTAGCACCACGCTATGTAGGACCTTTCAAGATACCCGAAAGAGTAGGTCCTGTAGCATACAAGCTTGACCTACCAGAAGAACTCAACAGAATTCATCCCACATTTCACGTATTGAAAAAGTGTCTCGCCGATGAAAATCTCCTTATTCCTCTAGAAGACATTCAAGTCGATGAATCGATGCACTTCGTAGAAAGACCGGTAGAAATCATGGACTTCGGAGAGAAGCGTTTAAGGCGAAGTCGTATTCCAATTGTCAGGGTACGTTGGGAGTCAAAACGAGGACCCGAGTTTACTTGGGAACGTGAAGACTCAATGCGCGAAAAATACCCGCATCTTTTTCCGGTTACCACTACTACTTAAATTTCGGGACGAAATTTCTAAAAGTAGGGGATACTGTAACATTCGTCGAAAAACGGGTTTCAAAACCCGCTTCGTTTATTAATCAAATATTCAGTTAAATGTTTCGTTGAGTATTTATTGTTCAGTTTATTCTAAATAATACCTAATTAATAAATATTTAAAATTTAAAACCCATAATTTATAACTAACAATAAAAAGTATCAAAAAAATAAATATAAGTATAGCCGGGTTTCGAACCCGGGTCACCCACAAAGACAAACACACACCACACCACTCCGCCACACGTTTCGTTTGTGATAAATACTGAAACAAATAATATTTATAATAAAAAACCGAAAGTCAAAATCTATCAGCGCGCCCAGAACTCGCCATCACCGGAAAAACCAACACTCCGCGATTTTGCTACTTTTCTTTTGACTGAAACGCACAAATTGATTTCGACATCAGTTATAACCATTGCCGGCAATCAATTTCAGTCAAAAACCGACGGAAATCATTGACCGCGAACTTGGACCTAAATTCAAACTCAAATCAGCTGATCTTCCTTATAAATACCCACTCAAACATCTCGTAAACCTTTCGCTCAGAACCGGACTCTCTTTCCGAAGTTTCATTTCTTCCAAAGCTCGTCGCCGGAGATTTTCAATTTCGCCGGAATCACTGATCAGGAAAACCACATTCGTCCATCAGACGGTATAATTGTCTAAACCTTCTTGCTATCTCTTGATTGATTATCTAATCGCTTAACACAATGATCGAAACTGTTAAAACAGTTCATCCAGCCCGAAATCACAAATCAGAGCCGACGACACTTGCCGGAAATCTGAAGAAAACACTCTGTTTTGGTACATCTTATTCCTTAATCTTCTTTTTCTATTTCATTTCAATCAATTATAAGTTTTGTTGGTCGATTAAACAAAACAGTTGGTGTTACTGTTCTGTGTTCTTCAAAGTGAAGAAGACGAAGTCGAATATATGTATTAATATAATTAAAACCGGATATTCAAACGGGTTAGACACACAGTCCAGCGGTGAATTGTGTGCAAATACAATATGCACGTCCCGAGTTCGAATCACGCATGCTTCCGACTTTCTGAAATAAAACCAACATTTTTAAAACCTATTCAGAGCAACCTACAGAATGTATATAAGAGGAATATAATCCAATAGTTAAGCAGATTAGACACACAGCCCAACTGGTTGGGCTGTGCGCACTCGAACCGAAGGTCCCGAGTTCGACTTCGGGTCTCTGCAACCGGTTCGACCATATAAATCATTTTTAATAAAAACCAAATAAGGTTAAAGTTAATTAGTATATATATATAATTAAAACAGAGAATATTTCAGGTTAGACACGTAGCTCAGTTGGTAGAGCTGCGTGCACGTATACGAGAGGTCCCGAGTTCGAACCTCACAAGCCGCATACAATAAACACAGTCTGACCGGTCGGACCTGGTCAACTGTCAGAAAGTCAACCCAATTTTTATTATTTTTTATTTTATTTAATTGGAAAATTAATTAAAAATACTTAAAAATAGGATTTTTAAAGTTAGAAAATTTCCTTTAACTCACAACAATAAATCTAAAAATCCCATTAAGAGCACTAATTAAAAATATTAATCTCAAATAAAATTTATTTATTTATCGAATCATTTTGTTATTATCTAGGTTAGTTTTTCCCTCGTCGATTGAATCATAAATTTGTGCGCCTTCATCGTCATCAAAGAACGCACCCATTGTGAGTGAATCTCTACCAATTCCCCGTTTTAATCATGTTTTGGGTGTATCATGTGTCGTATAATTCCTTTATTTTATTTAAACACTCGTGCATACATCATATCCGTGATCAAATGTGTATCAATTGTTGTGTGAATTATATGTAGATTGGATTTATCATTTTCAGTGCACGCATTTCATTAGGCCCATCAGTTCCCGTGGGATACGGGTTGAGTATCAGGAGCCTCAATAGATCGGCTTCGTTTGATTGAGCCTTGATCTCACATATATCATCATTCATGTCATATACTCATCCAAAGTGGTTTGTGATTGTTTATCTATTATGTTTGCTCACATGTGATTATTGCACGAATTTTCTTTATTAAATAAATAAGAAATTAATAAAAATGTTTTATCAAGGTTCACTCGCCAACTTTTGTTGACCCGAAATATCCCCCATTATACACATGATACAGGTGATACAGCTGAGACAGGAAACACTTAGGAAGGCCTAGAAGAATAAACAAGTTTATGCTTTGAATAATTATGTAGTTTCATTTTCTTGTAATTATATGAATTTTGTTTTGGATATTTAAGTTGTAATTTGAATTTAATAAATATGAAACATCTTAGTAAACATCATGAGCTTTGGTGATAACCCAATTATGCCCCGACTTTTATTCCGCTGCGGGTCGGGGTGTGACAAAAATCAATTAAAAATACATTTTCGAAGGTTTTAAAATCTCAATAAAACCCCAAAAATAACCTAAAAATCTAACAAAAGTATTAAATCAAAATATTAATTTTTATATATTTATCGAATTATTGCGTTATTATCTGGGTTAGTCTTCTTCGTCGGTTAAATCCTCAATTTGTGCGCACTCTTCGTCAATCAAGAAAAACGCACCCACTATGAGTGTATTCTTACAAATTCCCCTTTTTTATTCATGTTTTGGGATGTATCATGTGTCGTTTCATATATTTCGTTTATTCAAACACTTGTGCTATTACCATTATATGATCTAACGTGTGATGTAAATGTTATTTGTTGTATTGCGTGTTTACATTTTTGTCAAGTTGCGTGCAAATCATTCATTAGGCCCATTAGTTCCTCGTTGGAGATGGGTTGAGCATCAGGTGCCTCATTAGATCGGCTCCGTTTGATTGAGCCTTGATCTCATTGTTCATCATATGTCATGCTTGTGTGTGCATTAATTGATATTTTGTGGTTTGTGGTTAGATTTACATATGCGTATACTCATATTTGGTTTATGCACATTTTTATTTAATAACCAATATAAATAATTCCTTCAAATGTTTAAATAAGATTCACTCGCTAACTTTTGTTGACCCAAAACCCTATTTTTACACATGATACGCGTGGACAGGTTGAAGCAAGGAACACATAGGGAATTGCCTTAGAAGAAAAATAAAGAGTTCTTGAATGTTGTGTTTAGAACATGTGGTGTTTGTATGTTCATTGAAATTTGTTTTTTTAAATTATAAATAATAAATATGAAACCTATTAGTAAATGTCCTGAGCTTTGGTGATAACCCAATCATGCCCCGACTACCATTTCCGCTGCGGGTCAGGGTGTGACAATACGGGTTAAGGCAAGCTCCACATGCGTGGAATACGAAATTAAATAATATTGTTAAATATGAAATTTCATCAGTGCTCGCAAGAACAAGCCGTATACCGAAGAACCGTTGGAACGGACATCTTATTAATCGGCGTGTACGTGGACGATTTAATTGTGACGGGTTCAAATTTGAAACTTATTATGGAGTTTAAGCGCGGGATGGCTAAAAACTTTGATATGTCGGATTTGGGAAAGCTTACTTATTATCTTTGAATTGAAGTGTCGCAGAGCAAGGACGGGATAAAAATTAAGCAAGAGGCGTATGCAAAGAAAATACTCACCGAAGCCGGAATGATTAACTGCAATCCTACAAATGTTCCCATAGATCCGAATGTGAAATTTTCTAAATTTGAAGACGAAGAAGATTTTGATGCAACAAGATGTCGAAAGATTGTCGGGTGTCTCCGGTACCTTTTACAGACTCGACCAGATTTGGCATTTTCGGTCGAATTAGCAGTCGGTAATGCAATGCCCGAAGCAATCTCATGTAGCTCTCATCAAGCAAATTCTTTGCTATTTACGAGGTACTTTTAGCTATGGCATTACCTATGCTCAAGGAGAATATGTTGGTCGGTAACAGCGATAGTAGTCACAACATAGATCCGGACGATGGAAGAAGTACTGCGGGACACGTGTTTTATTTTGGGTCTTCCCCAATTACTTGGTGTTCTCAAAAGCAAAGTACAGTAGCTTTATCATCGTGTGAGGCAGAGTATATGGCGGCTAGTGCAGCCACGTGTCAGGCGGTTTGGCTAAAAGAATTAATTGGTGAATTACTCGACAAGAAAATTCAAGCGCGGTGTTACGTGTTGACAATACATCAGCGATAGCTCTCGTGAGGAACCCGGTTTTCCATGGAAGAAGCAAACACATAAAATCCCGATTCACTACATTTGGGAATGTGTAGATCGTGAAGATATCGTGGTCGAGCATGTTAGTGGCATTGATCAAAAGGCAAATACTTTAACGAAGGCTCTTGGGAAGATCAAGTTCAAGGAGATGACTAAAAAGCTTGGAGTCGAAGACTTGTCAGATACGAGTTCGAAATTCCGGGGGTGATAGTTGGTAATTTCAAAATAAAGAATTCCTTTGCGTGCAAGGCAAGGAACAATATTAAAGGAGTGGATAATTATAGATAATTTAAAAGTGTTTAGATTTAGATTATTAGTGATAATTATCATGTCCTAGTTATTAGCAATCCTAATTGTAGTCAAACGTGATAGGTTAGGCTATAAACAATCGATTCAATGATTAAGGATTGTAATTCAAGTTTTGTGAAAGTTTCTTGAATATTAATAAACGTTTGGGTGTTAGCCAAATACTTTGCAATTTCCGATTTACAATTCCATTCAATACCGATTCGACTTGAATGGCAAGTTAAAAAAGGGTCATTGCAGGTTGCGTCACGGGTCACCCAAATAGCCCACCAACAAAAGGAAAACGCCCCATGTAGCTCACCAACGCTGATTTCAGTACCACACCCATAGTAAAATGATATCCTTTTGTTGAAACGCAGCTCCAAAACAACTTAAATAAGATCATTGATTAACAGAGAACCCTAAAATCATGATTAACCAATTTAAAACCATGAAAAAGTAACAGAAACCACTACTTAAACTAGAGGTCAAATTTCAGGAGGCTCATTGTTCTGAATTTGATATGAAAACCAGTCAAATGAACATCCAACTCTGACAAAACAAGTGGACTTTCGACCATTTATTGTGACTTGTATGAGTAGAAAATTTAGAGCTATCTAAACTTCAGTCAAAAACTTTGTAAATGAAATACAACAGTTTAGAGCTACCAAAACTGTTGATTGAGCATTACATTGAACCAAAGGATCAAACTTATCTTTCTTACTATTATGTCCTAAAAACAACACAAACTTAGGAACCAACTATGTAACAAAGAAGGATTGCAGCAACAGAGTCTTTTAATTTTCCAATTTCATCCCCTGTTCCCAGCTCTAAACCTTTCTATCCATTCTTTGTTTTTTTTTATATCATTGAAGCGTGCTCAGTAGCTTCCATCAACACAAGTCAACAATCACATATATTGATTAATACAATTCTGTAAAAAGCTGAGTGAATTTTATGATAGTCAACAATATGATACTATAGTCAAAACAACTTTTTTTTATTTAGAGTTGTTATCTCTACTTGTTAAATATGTGTGTGAACCAAAACTTGTTTGTGAACTTATATTGCATATAGAACCATACTGAACATATTTTTAACATGATCATACGCAACATCGTATGAAAATCCAACTGTTTTCATCAGAACACTGTTTGACTTATTAGATAAGTCAACTATTTTGTTCATTATTCTATTTGCTGCAGATTGGAGATTAACGGTTGCTGCTGGTGCATTGTGGAACAAGATACTTGTGAACTTCAAATCCAAAATGAGTTTATGATTGTTGGAGACAACAGGGAGTGATGCAATGTTCCATATGCTTTCTTCTTTTATACTTGTGAAATTCAGTCAAAACCAATCTGTTGATTGAGCCAAAACCAATCGGTTGAGGTGTGATCCTTTGGTTCAATGTAATGCCAAAATGCAACCAGAATAATAGTTGAAACAGCTAATAAGCAACCCAGTAAGCCTTCCTATCGAAGTACCTGATTTTTTGCAAAGAAAACTAATTATTTTTCTTACATGCAACCAGATGAACAAAAAAAAGAATGTTTCACTCTTTAACTGTTTCTTGTTCTGAACATATACCAAATAAAGTTGACAAATGAGAATTAATTAAATATCATCATATCAATCTTAAAACTCACATCAAAGTACCTGTTACAATAATTCCAGTTAAATGTACGAGGAGGCCATGTATGCAAGTTAATCAAGCTCCACCTACGGTAAAAATAGCAGACCTTCGAATTGAAGAATGCTCTCTGGAGGATCAGTTATGCCTGTAACCTTCTATATATAACTCTTTTAAGCATGGTAAGAGTCCTATTTCCCTAGGCAACTTCACAATTTGAATACATCTTATGAGATGGAAACATATTAGACGTTTCATCTCACAAATGCTGTTTGCAATATCTAGTAAGGATTTACAATCCTTCCAAGTGCAGCTCCTCTAAGCACTCTAATCTGTCTAGATTCTCAGGTAACTGCTTAAGAAACTGACAAGATTCAACCCAGAGAAATTTAAGATGTTTCAACATGAAAATGCTATCGGGAAGATGTTCAATGTCTGTTTTCAACGAAGTTAGCTCCTCTAGACATTCTAACTGGTAAAGCTCCTTGGGCACTTCTCGGATACTGCCTTTCAGCGTAAGCTTTTCTAACCTTTGTAAACTACAACTACGATCTGATAAACCTGCAAGGTTTGTGCAAGCACAGGGACTGAAAGAAATAAGCTTCACGAGATTTTCGGAAATTAGGGGTAGAGATTCCTTATAGTTACATGCAAAATGGAACTTCGGCAAATTATTGTCGGGGTGCAATGGGCATATGTCGAAGGGGCTCACAATTAGATGTAACTCTGCTAAAAAATCAACAGGAATCTTATGGTCAATCAATAAAGGTTTAAACCTTACACAACCACATCCAATGGGAGCATGAATTTCTACCAAGTTAAAACAACGATGAAGTTTAAAGCTATCAAGACATGGGGATAATCCAAGGTAAAGGGTTCTCAACTCATGAGAGTAAATGTCAATGAATTTGAGCTTAGGAGTTTCATTGGGCATGCGAAGCTCTAGCAAATCCCAACGTGCAAGATCCAACATCTCGATATTCCGAGCCCCTGTAAGGTTAAGGATTCCCAACGTAGAATCCAGGATGTTGATGATTTGGAGCTTAGGAGTTTCAATGGGCATGCGAAGTTCAAGCAAATCCCAACATTGTACAAGATCCAACCTCTCAAGATTTGGAGCCCCGGTAAGGTTAAGGGTTGCCAACTTAGAATCATGGAAGTTGATGATTAGGAGCTTAGGACTTTCATAGGCATTAGAATCTCTAGCAAATCCTGACAATGTACAAGATCCAACCTCTCGAGATTTCCGGCCCCGGTAAGTTCAAGGGTTCTCAACCTAGAACACTGAAAGTAAATGATTTTGAGCTTCGGGCTTTCAATGGGCATGCGAAGTTCTCGCAAATCCTCGCATTCTACAAGATCCAGCCTCTCGAGATTCTGAACCCCGGTAAGGTTAAAGGTTCCTAACCTAGAATCCAAGATGGATGATTTGGAGCTTAGGAGTTTCAATGGGCATGTGAAGTTCTTGCAAATCCCAACAATGTATAAGTTCCAACCTCTCAAGATTCCAAGCCCTGATAAGGTTAAGGGTTGCCAACTTACGACAACGAATGTAAATGATTTTGAGCTCAGGAATTTCAATGGGCATGTGAAGTTCTAGCAATTGCTCAGATTGTAGAAGATCTAACTGATCAAGATTACGAGTCAGCTTAGTTAAGGTTAAGGTTAAGGTTAAGGTCAATGTCACTTAGGATCCCATGACAACACATGTAAATGATTTTGAGCTTTGGACTTTCAATGGGAGTGTGAAGTTCTAGCAAATTCTTACATGGTACAAGACCTAACTTCTCGTGATTATGGCTTAAGGTAAATGATTTTGAGCTCAGACTTTCAATGGGCATGTGAAGTTCTAGTAAATCCGTACATTTTTCGAAATTGGGAATCTGCTCATGGTTAGGGTATGTATTCGTATAGAGGCGGTAATGTTTGAGCTTTCCAACAGGCAAGTGAAGTTCTACCAATCGTAATTACCATTAATATGTAATGTGTTGAGATTGAAAGCCCATCCAATATTCAAGGCCCTCAGCTTCTTCAAATGATAAAGGGAAAGTAACTTGAGCTTTAAGTGTTCAACAGGCATGTGAAGCTCCACCAAATCCTCACATTCAAGATATAAACTCTCAAGATACCGAGTCCCATTAAGGTTAAGGGTTTTCAACTTTGTATATTGGAGGCTGAGATGTTTGAGCTTTGGCTTTTCACCGCCCATGTCAAGTTCTACCAAATTGTCACATACTTCAATATTTAACCTCTCAAGATTCAGGAGGAGAGCAATGTCCAAGCTTCTCAACTTACAATAACACAGGTCAATGCATCTGAGCTTATTTGGAACCTATCATAAGCAAAGAAAGATTAATTGTTGTAATGACAAACTACTAGATATTAGGCATCATAAAGAATCATGCAAAAAAATTAGGATAATTATTAGCCATAAATCTACCTTTCTTTCGCCTCCTTCCCAAAGTTGATCGATGATATTGCTGGAATGCATTTCAAGGCCAACAAGATTATTTGCTTTAAAATTTTTGGGAAAACATGTAAAAGGGTAACCAACCCAATGTAAATATTGTAAACCATTTGGTAGGTACAGGCTATCTTCACCAATATCTTTGCAACCAATATTAGCACCATTGAGGTAGGATTCAGGATAATTACCGTCATCGGAGTCGGTATCTAGTATACCATTTGGAAGGTACAGGCTTTCTTCACCAATATCTTTGCAGTCAATATTAGCTCCATTGAGGTAGGATTCAGAATAATTGTCGTCATTGGAGTCGATATCATAATCATTGTATTCGAAATCAAAATCAACTTTCCTTCCACACGTAAAACGTTGAACCATAAACACACACTATTCTAACTTGCAAAATTAAGACCGAAACGTAAAATATTATCGAAGAAAAAATAACTATATCACAAAACGTAATAAACATTATTAAAACGGGTTTAAATTAGTAATAATAACAATGATTAAATTAAGTTATAAAGTTTAGGATTTAATAAAATTAGAAGTAAATCATAAGGGTTATTTAGTACGTACTTTTACTAATAATAAAGCGAAGAAAACTAAAACTTACTAACACTATAAGGGAAGAAAGCTAAAATATATAACATGCAACAAAAGCTTGTAAATAGAGTTCGTAAGTATGTATCATCCAATTTAGTGTTGTCCAACTAACCACCAAGAAAGCATAGTGTACAACCAAATTAAGCACAATAAAAATGAATAGTAATCATGTGAGGGAAACCATGTTTTATAAATAATGTATGATTAAAATTAAGCAAAACGAAAATGAATAGTAATGATGTGAGGGAAACCATGTTTGATAAATAATATATGATTAAGTACTTTTACTAATACTAAAAGCGAAGAAAACTAAAACTTACAAACACTATAAGGGAAGAAAGCTAAAATAATAACATGCAACAAAAGCTTGTAAATAGAGATCGTAAGTATGTATCATCCAATTTAGTGTGTCCAACTAAGGACCAAGAAAGCATAGTGTACAACCAAATTAAGCACAATAAAAATGAATAGTAATCATGTGAGGGAAGCCATGTTTTATAAATAATATATGATTAAAATTAAGCACAACGAAAATGAATAGTAATCATGTGAGGAAACCACCAAGAAGCATAGTGTACAACCAAATTAAGCACAATAAAATGAATAGTAATCATGTGAGGGAAACCATGTTTTATAAATAATATATGATTAAAATTAAGCACAACGAAAATGAATAGTAATCATGTGAGGGAAACCACCAAGAAAGCATAGTGTACAACCAAATTAAGCACAATAAAAATGAATAGTAATCATGTGAGGGAAACCATGTTTTATAAATAATATATGATTAAAATTAAGCACAACGAAAATGAATATTAATCATGTGAGGGAAACCATGTTTGATAAATAATATATGATTAATATCTTAAACTTCTATTACATAAATAAATAACTATTTGTTATTTGTTGACATTTTTCATTATAGTTATTGTTATGGGTGGAATTTTTGAGCTATATCCCAATAATATGTAACACCTGGTAAATTCAGGTCCGGTAATATACCGACACGTGTATATACTCATGGATGAAGCCTCGAATGAAAATTAGTCGCTTATATCGCACAAACGTGTCCAATTCGCATATTTTTCATATGCCAGACCGTAAGCTACGGTTCTAAACCGTAAGCTACGGTTCTAAACCGTAAGCTACGGTTCAGCTATGCTGTTCAAGAATCCAACCTGGTCCAGACATGCTGGATTATTTTATACCAACCGTAAGCTACGGTCTAGCAACCGTAGCCTACGGCGAAGTCCTGAACTCTCTTTGTTTTATTATTTCAACTTTCAACAAATGACCCGGAGGCCCCTGGACTTCATTATTTTCATATTTCTTGCATAACCAAGCCATCTCTCGACCCAAACGACTCCCGGTTGATGTGATATCTTTTGATTTACCATCCTTGAGTGTTCAGCATCATCACTGAACCTTAAACTTTACTAATATAAGTGATTTAACCTGTAAAAACCATAAAAACTCGTATTTGTCACATTCTAAGCTTGTAACCATTTAAAACTCACTAAAGCACATATTATAACACATATCAATGTCCTGGTATTCACACACTTCATCAGTGTTCACATGTTGAACGAGAAGAATTAGTTGTGTCATTGTGTCATTTGATATAGTCAAGGGACAATTCATAAACTTATATTCTTTGAGGGACTAAAAATGTCAACATGCCAAAATTCTGCCAAGTTGCCACATATCCTGCAATGTGCCACCCTGTTGCAGCTCTTGACACCTTTCTAACCACTTATACTGATCCTACCACACCTCTAACACCGGCATCATCCTCATTTACTCCTTGCACTATAAATAACCCATCAATTTCACTTCATTCCTTGCTCATTCATCTTCTCCTCTCTATTACACTCTTGGAAGTTCCTGGTCATCTAGGAGCATTCTTTGAGTTCTAAACTTCTCTTGGATCACTTGTAAGTGTTCCATCTTTGCTCTTTTCTTTTTATAGGCTTTTATTAGCCAAACGTCAAGCATTTTCGATAAACGCCTTGACTTTCGGTTAAAACCATTATGGTCTAGCCATTATTCAAAATAAACATGGCTAAGTGAGCGTAATTAGGTAGGTATTAATCCCTTAAAAGGGCACCTCCTAAGAATACGTTACTAGTCAATTGACGGGTCAAAGCTAATATTTTAAAAGTCAAACGGGTCAGATTATATAAATATTATAATATGAGTTTATATATGATATAAATATGTTTTGACAACCTAAACAAGTTAGTAATAATTATTACAACATGTGGGAACATGTTCGGCTCGTCAATTCCAGTCCTAAGGTTGGTTCGCAACCAAAAGTCACTAAGTTGACTTCTGCATTGACTTTCGATTCTGACCCGATTTAGATTACTTACTACTGATTTATGGTTGCATTATGATCATAATATAGTATAGAATAACCCTTGAGGTTATATTACATGATCATAATCATAACCTGAGTTTATGCACAAGTTCACTAATATGTCAAACTTTGACTAAAATGCCATTTTTACATAAAATAAGCTTTTAATCAACAACGAACTTGCAAATGAATTACCTATTGATATGTTAATATAATTAACATATTATGATGTTATTATTCTAATCATAAACTGAGTTTTATTATAATATCATAAACTATGCTTTTAAAAGGACCAAAATGCCATTTCGGTGCACAGTTTGGTCCTAAACCATAACGACACTTATGTTTGACAATCTTACTGATAATGTATCACAAATTAAGTATTTTTCAGAATTTTTATGATCATAACATCATAATATATGCAAGTTCCTTTTTTTATATCATATATGATCAAAACGCCTTATGAGGCATAGTTTTGTTTTAAAACCTTAACGGGCATATAAGTTGATATCCTACTGATATCACAACTTATTTAAAGTATGATAGCATATAGAACTTGTTCATGACCCACCCGGTTACCCGATATCACTTGTATGCGTACGGTTAAGTTTATGTAACTAGTTTATCGAAAATTAACCGAAACAGGTTTAACCTTATCATTTTAATCTCAAATTCCAAAATGTTAGTTGTTTACCCATGTCATACAAGTCTTAGTACTTGTTGGGTTTAAACTACATTCTATCCGGTCATCGTTTAATCCAGCGTATCATACTGTTTTGATCCTTTAAGTTAGCGATCTAAGTCTATGACTTAAATAGGACCTTAGCATTCTAATTGGTTAGTTTAGGGCCATCATTCCAGACTATAAGCCTTCCAGTAAGTGATATCTACACTTGTCTAATGAATCAAAGGCTGAGTTAATATAAACTTTGCATTTAAAGTCAAGTACTAGCTAGGTAAATATTGTTAACTTATTTTCCCTATATGGGCTTGGGATACGGTAAATTATTACTGCTTGGCTGGGAATGGGATCAATCGAATGCCGGATTGTGGCTAGTAAATCCGCATATTCGTTTTGATCAGTTTTGTTTGATAACTTAAACATTGGGGGTTAACGACCGTGTCCTGGATATCCTCGGCTCATTTAAGTTACTAATGGCCACGACCAAAGCACGGGGTATAGGCATACACCTGACAGATGCGAATGCTAAAATATATTTTACCCACAAGTTGGGGATAACTCCTTCGTGAGTTTATAAGTGGCGTTTTATCGTTAATCATGTCTCGGTTTCTATACTGGGCCCCATATGTATTAACAAACATGTGAATTGTTATACAAGGTTAAAAGCTTAACTTTCCCAAGTTATAAAAAATTTTTATGTCCCTTGCACTTAAATCAATTTTTGAAATGTTTTCAAAACGAGTCAGTTAATTGTATTTATCAGTGAAAGCTGACGTATTTTCAAAAGACTAAGTTGCAGGTACAATACGAAATAGGCTGGAAGCTGCTTGGTAGTGATATAAGAGGATTTTGCAAATCCTTAGATCTGCCTAAAGTATGTTCATCTTTTGTATATTTTACGATCCGCCTATGGATCTTTTGTTACAAAGCGTGTGTAAATATTATTTTCAAACTTTGGACATTTTTTGTTTGTAATAGTATTTTAAACTCTAAGACTTCCGTTGTGATGTGTTAATTGACTATGATATCATCAACTTACGTCACGATACTCCCCACCTGGGCCCACCGAGATTTGGTTGGAAATTTGGGTTGTGACATAATATATCCTGACTTTATGTTTCTAATCTGCTACCAGGATATTGGTAACGTCCTGCAGAAGTATCTTACTCGTTACTAATGGTTTGTTTGTATACTTCAGTTGCAACTGACCAACGTTAACAAGGACTAGGTCTACTCGAAGACTCGCACAAAGTGGTTGAAAGGTGAATGTTGATAGCGGAAGAAAGGGTCTACAATGGTCACAAGGGGATATTCTCGTATCTCGGAATTGTAGGATATTCAGTTAGAATTTAAAAACTATATAAGGGGATGCCAGATCATTAGAAAAACACATGTAATCTCATACACACGCCAATTACTCGCTATATTTACAATCATTCACTACATTTCACAATCATTGTACACTTAGAGTGATCCGTGCATTATCCTGAAGCTGTATCCGTGCAGGTGTCAGCTCCTGAGGTTTTGTGCCGGCACACAAGATAGATCAAGGGCTTTCCTCGTACATCTTGCATCAATCCTTACTTTTATTGTTCATTGCTTGATAATTGATATAGTTTGTTATCCTGAAATTGTTTTCTTTATTAATCAACTTAACACATTTTTGCATATCTTTATAGCACACTACCTCACAAACTAAATTTGATCTCTTAATTGCTTCCGTAATTTTTGACCAAAACAAATTGGCGCCCACTGTGGGGCAAGTGGTGCTATTTTTATTCAAAACTTTGTTAAAATCATTAATCGGTTTTTTGTTCTCAAAACTTTTTACAAAACTATTTTCAAATGCCTCTCAATCAAATTTGAGCTCTTCTTTTATGCCTGCTTCAACCTCTGCTGCAAATGGTTCATTGCCTACTCCACCTCTACAAGTTCAAGCTTCCGAAACGAGAAATGAAAGCCATACACCTCGAGACACTTTTGTTGCTCAGAATGTTTCCAGATCCGGAGTTTCAGGGAGAACTCATGTCTTTGCTTCTAATGATGAGACTTTGTCTTTGTTTGGCAGCATACATGATCAAAAGAAAAGGCAGCAGGAAACCAACCAGGTTATAATGAAGGAGATAAAACTCTTGAAGTCAAACTCCAAGAAACCTGCTGAGGATGCAGCTACTCCTTTACAGCCCAGGATGTTCAACTTCAGTTCGGCAGCATTCACCGAAGATAATCAAGGCAACATGATACCGAGTCATTCCCTGAGCAATATATTGGAAATATCCCCCAACGACCAGGATATCGACCGTGGGTTCCAGGATATGGTCTGGGATATGGCTGGAATCGCCAGGCTGGTAACGCATCTATTAACACCAGTATCCTTGCTACTAATAATCTTGAATTATTGCAGGATGCAGGTGAAACATCAGCATTAACCAGAGAACTTCAAAAATTCAAGGATATGATATTGAGTGTGCCTGGGGTAGTGCAGCCTATACCATAAGTATCCTATAATAGCCATAAGATATCCTAATTTGCTTACCCAATTTGTAATGCAGAAATCCCAAAGAGATTCCAGACTCCCAACATGAAGCTATATGATGGGACGACGGATCTTGAGTAGCATGTTGCCTAGTATAGGAAAATGATGGAAATAAATCCAATCCCACTAGAACTCAAAGAGGCATGCTTATGCAAAGGCTTTGGTTCCACTTTGACATGATCAGCCTTAAAATGGCTTTTAAATGTTCCACCTCATTCTATTACATCTTTTTTTCAATTAGTTAACTTATTTAACAGCCAATTTTCTTGTAGCAGGAGCTTTGAGAAACTAATGAGTGATCTTTACAGGATAACGTAGGGATCACAAGAATCCCTGAGGGATTATGTTAATAAATTTAGTAGAGAATCCCTGGATATCCCAAACCTTGATGTTGCCATGGCAGTACAAGCGTTTAAAATGGGGTTACAGAAGGATTCTCAATTTTACCAAGACCTTGTAATGAATCCTTGCAAGAATCTAGATGAAGCTCGAAATAGGGCCTTGAGATACATAAGGCTCGAAGATGACAGGAAAATGCAGGAAAGGATGAACACATCCTCAACATATGAATCGATGAATAGGAAGTCAGAATCCTCATAAAAACAATACCGATCCAAGCCATATGTTAAAAACGACAACAAAAGAGTGAATGCTATTGAGGATGAGGATGAAGAAGAATATCCTAAACTTTCAGAATATTGTTTTTCAGTAAATGTTCCTGAACTAATGTATGCTATGCAGGAATTGGTGGACAAAGCAAGATGGCCAAAAAAGAATCCGAAAATGCTGATCGGAAGGACAAATCAAAGTGGTGTGCCTTTCATATAGATTTTGGGCACATGAAGGAGGATTGTATAGCCTTGAGAAAAAAGATCAGCTACTTACTAATAAAGGTTACCTAAAGGAACTTCTTGGCAGAAAGAAGAACAAGGCCCGGGATACTAATAGGAATCCTGAAAGAGCTACATCTCCACTACCCGATGCAAAGATAATCAACTTCATCTCCGGAGGATCCGACATATGTGGAACTTCTTACTCTACGGCCAAAAGACATGCTAAAGAGGCCAATGTCAGACCCCGACCCACAGCGGAAAAAGGTGATCGGGGCATAATTGGGTTATCATCAAAGCTCATGACATTTATTATGACGTTTCATATTCATTAATACAATTTAATGGGAAATATACAATCATAATTACATCATATCCTAAACATCATTCTAGGCTTCATTGTTTTCTTCTAAGGCATTTCCTATGTTTTCCTTGCTTCATCCTGTTCACCTGTATCATGTGTAAAAATGGTTTTTGGATCAACAAAAAGTTGGCGAGTGAATCCTATGAAAAACATTTGAACAAGTTTATTTAATTGATTATAAAATAAAGTGCACAACCACACATGAGTAAAAATAGATGTAAACTTATTCACCAATCATTTAATATTAAATAATGCACACACGAACAATAATGGATTTGTTTTGAGGCACGCGTTGCTCAACTCGTCTCCCACGAGGAACTGATGGGCCTAATGAATGAATTGCATATAACTTGACAATATGAAATACATAACTACAAACAATATATACAATCTAAGTTTAGATCACAATATGGTATGGCACAAGTTTAAATAAACGAGTTAATTTTTAGTGACACATGACACACCCCAAAACGTGTAATTAAAAAGGGGAGTTGTAAGATTCACTCACATTTGGTGCGTTCGGTTGATGATGTTGAATGCGCACGAAGTTGGTTTTAACCACGAGTGAAACTAACCTAGATAATGGCATAATGGTTCGGTAAGTAAGCGGATTTTATTAATCAATTTTAGTAGGATTGTTGGATATATTTTTGTGAGTTTAAGGCTATTTTCTAACCTTAAAAATGTTATTTTTAAGTATTTTTAATGTAAATAAATAAATAAAAGTAAATAAAAATGTTGATTTTTGACTGTTGACCTGTTGACTTGTTGACCGTTGACCGATTTTATTGTATAATTGTGTGCGCCGGGTGAGGCTCGAACCCGAGACCTCCCGTTCGCGTGCACGCAGCTCTACCAACTGAGCTACGTGTCTAACCCGAAATATTTCTGTTTTTAATTATATTTATATACTAATTGAATTAATCCGAAAATCATTTATTTCAAAAACAATTTAAATGACTCGCTCGGTGCTCTCCACAGGTCTCGAACCCGGGACCTGTGGGTTAGGTTAACACACAGTCCACCGCTGGACTGTGTGTCTAACTTGTTAAATAATCTGATTTTTATTATACATATATACAAACTAAATAATTTCATTTCTGTCTTATATAAAAAGTTTGATATTTGTCCGGACCGGTGCGGTAGTCTAGACTCGAACTCGTGACATGTGATTTAAACGTTCACACAGTCCACCACTGGACTGTGTGTCTTTCTTGGTTATTATTCCGGTTTTTATTAAACTTAACATCTATAAGCAGTGGGTCCGGTTCAGTTAAAAAAAGGAACATTTTTATTAAGGCGAGTGTGCGTGGGACAAGAATCGAACTCGGGACGTAAGCGTGTTTATTTGCACACAGTCCACCGCTGGACTGTGTGTCTAACCCGGGATATATCTTGATTTTAATTAAACATATACAATACTGAAACTTCGTCTTCTTCGTTAGACTTAACCAGAATCGGTGTCTGACTGGTTCAACGATTTTAATCATGTTCCTTAGTGTGTTGTGATTAATTACATGTACGATAAATAAAAAGAACGAGAGATTAAGTGTAAGATATACCGAACAGTGGCTCCTCTGTTTCGCCGGCGAAACTCCGGTGACAGCAAGCTATTCCGGCGACGTGTGTCCTGCGGCAGAGGGTCTTCAGCGAGCTTGAGGTGAGTGTGGGTGGCTTCGGTATGAGCTCTGGGTGTTCAGTAAGGCTCAGAGGTGAAAGGCTCGGTTTTCCGGCGAGTTGCAGAAATTCTCCGGCGAGTGAATTTACATCGGGAAAGAGTGTGATTGTGAGCGAAAAAGCTAACAGAGGTCAGAGGGGGTATTTATAGGGCAGGACATCGACGAATTTAGTCCGTTTTTCGTCTTGATTCGTCGGTCAATAAGTTTTCCGGCAGTTATGACTTGCGTCGCGGGTTCAGACGTCGGTTATAACCGATGTAATAGTTAAGACTTCGGTTAAAACAGAAGAAACCGTCCAATCTCGGCGAAATCGTCGGGATTTTCGACGACTGCGATTGGGCGCGTCGGTTTTGAATTCGAGATTTATGTTATGTATTAATTGTTTCCAATTATGAATAAGAAACACAAGTGGCGGAGTGGTTGAGCGTGTGTGTGTTAAGTCATTGTTGACCAGACTGACCCGGCTGACCCGGGTTCGAAACCCGGCAGCAGCCTTTTATTTTTATTTCCTTATTTTAATACTTTTTCAAATATAAATTATATATTCCAATATACTTATTAATTATGTATCGTTTAAAAATAATTTGGGCATTAAATACGCAACGAAATTTTTAACTGATTGTTCGGTTAATAAACGGAGCGGGTTTGGTAAATCCGGTTTTTGACGGATGTTACAGTATCCCCTGCTTTTTAGAAATTTCATCCCGAAATGTAAGTAGTGACATATTTGTCTAAAAAGGATGGTGTTTAGTTTGACAGTTACATGCTTAGAAAAAGAGTAAGAGTTTAAGTTTTTGTTTGAGGCGGTAACGTCCCTTGTAAGGGTTAAGTACCCTGTTACAGGAATCGCTTTTTGTTGCCTACGGTAAAAATATTGATAAACAGTGTTGATTCACTAAGTATGATTTCATGCGTAAGAGTTTTGATATGTTTGGAAAGATAGGGTTATATCCTAAAACAAAATTTCTAATACTACAACCTACATGGAACTTCTCATAACCGTCTAACAATGCCTCTGATCCTTTGACAAGAATACTTATATATAGGAAGTACCAGCGGCGTATCCACCATATTCTTGTCAAATTTTCATTGATTTTATCAGTAAGTTATGATTGGTTCTATGATGTGACTCTAAACATAAATAAACGCCATAACCAATGTACCAAGAAATTACTAAATCCTACATAGAACTTCTCATAACCGCCTGACAATGCCTCTGATCCTTTGACAAGAATACTTATATAAAGGAAGTACCAGCGGCGTATCCACCATATTCTTGTCAAATTTTCCTTGGTTTTATCAGTAAGTTATGATTGATTCTATGATTTAACTCTAGAACATAAATAAACACAACAACCAATATCTGAGTCCAAATTCTGATAGCATACATGTTTGAATGGTGACAGTTCCTCTCTCGTTTGTTATGATGGAGAGGTTAGTTTATGTAGAAATATAACACAATCCAATTTCTTTAAATGGCGAGATGATATGAATGTAACACAAATTTCAACCAAGACAATACTAATTCCTACATGGAACTTCTCATAACCGCCTGATAATGCCTCTGATCCTTTGGCGAGAATACTTATATATAGGAAGTACCAGCGGCGTATCCACCATATTCTCGTCAAATTTTCATTGATTTTATCAGTAAATTATGATTAGTCCTATGTGACTCTAAAACATAAACAACACAACAACCACAGCTTGAGTCTAAATTCTGATAGTATACATGTTTGAATGATGACAGTACCTCTCTCATTTGTTATGATGGAGAGGTTAGTCTATGTAGAAAATGGAACACAATCCAATTTCTTTAAATAATGAGATGATATGAATGCTAAATCAGGGAGTATAACACAAACTTCAACCAAAACAATACTAAGTCCTACATGAAACCTCTCATAACCGCCTGATAATGCCTCTGATCCTTTGGCAAGAATACTTATATATAGGAAGTACCAGCGGCGTATCCACCATATTCTTGTCAAATTTTCATTGACTTTATCCGCAAGTTATGATTAGTTCTATGTGACTCTACAACAAACACAACAACCAAAACTTGAGTCTTAATTCTGATAGTATCCATGTTTGAAAGATGACAATACCTCTCTCGTTTGTTGTGATGGAGAGGTTAGTCATTGTGGAAGTGAGACATAGCTCCACTTCTTTAAATGATGAAATTGAAATACGCTGAAATGTATGATGAACAAACTTTGACCAAAACATACTAAATCCTACATGGAACCTCTCATAACCGCCTGATAATACCTCTGATCCTTTGACAAGAATACTTATATATAGGAAGTACCAGCGGCGTATCCACCATATTCTTGTCAAATTTTCATTGACTTTATCCGCAAGTTATGATTAGTTCTATGTGACTCTACAACAAACACAACAACCAAAACTTGAGTCTTAATTCTGATAGTATCCATGTTTGAATGATGACAATACCTCTCTCGTTTGTTGTGATGGAGAGGTTAGTCATTGTGGAAGTGAGACAAAGCTCAACTTCTTTAAATGATGAAATTGAAATACGCTGAAATGTATGATGAACAAACTTTGACCAAAACATACTAAATCCTACATGGAACCTCTCATAACCGCCTGATAATGCCTATGATCCTTTGACAAGAATACTTATATATAGGAAGTACCAGCGGCGTATCCACCATATTCTTGTCAAATTTTCAGTGACTTTATCCGCGAGTTATGATTAGTTCTATGTGACTCTAAAACAACCACAACAACCAAAACTTGAGTCTTAATTCTGATAGTATACATGTTTGAATGATGACAATACCTCTCTCGTTTGTTATGATGGAGAGGTTAGTCTATGTAGAAATGGAATACAATCCAATTTCTTTAAATGATAAGATGCTATAAATGCTAAATCAGTAAGTACAAAACAAACTTCAATCAAGACAATACTAAATTCCACATGGAACTTCTCATAAACGCCAGATAATGCCTCTGATCCTTTGACAAGAATAGCGGCGTATCCACCATATTCTTGTCAAATTTTCATTGGCTTTATCCTTAAGTTATGATTGGTTCTATGTGATTCTAAAACATAAACAAACACAATCAACCAAAGCTTGAGATAACATAAAGAAAAACATAAAACTAAACGATTGGAGTTGAATCATGATTTTCGGTGAAGGGGACTAGTTGGGTGGTTTCGTTTGGGCCGTCATTATCTTCGACAGGATTGGCGTTGATGTTGAAAACTCTTCCTCTTACTGGTGGCCTAGCGATTTGGTTTCCTTGATTTACTTGGTTAACTGGGTTTGATTGAGCTTGAGCGTTTATGATGTTAACCAATCGAGGGCACGTGTTTCTAAAGTGGGTAGGGTCGCCACAATTGAAACAAGCTCGAACATATGGGAACATGGGGTTTGGGGTTGTTGATAGGTTTGGATCATGTTTTGAGTAGGGGGAGAGATTTGGTTTTGAGGGGTGCGGCAAACCTTGCTCAAATGACCATAGCGTCCACAATTTGCACATAGTCGACAAGGTAAGGTAAGGGGATGGTGATAAAAACAGGTGTTACATCGAGGGTGAGGTCCAAGGTATGGTTTCTTATTTGGGTAAGTTGAGTTGAGTGCTACTTGAGTGATTGGGATAGCTTGGATGGGTATGGCTTGTGAAATTGGTTGATTACGTTGTGTGACAGCGAAAAGTTGCCCATCTCATTTTATCTTTGAAGTGGGTTGAGAAGGGGATTCGGTTTGGGTGGAGTTTGAAGTTTCAGTCGATGCCTTATCCTTCTTCTTCTCCTCCTTGAAGTCTTTGTTCCGTATTCGGTTTTTGGTGAGCTCTGTAGCTAACTCCATTGCTGCTTCCAAAGTTGCAGGCGTGGTACTTATTACAGAGTCCTGAATCTTTGACGGAAGACCTCGAATGTAGTGCTCGATCAAACGGTAGAGGGGAGTGAACAAGTTGGGAACCATTTGATTTAACTCGGGGAATCTTTTGTTGTAGGTGGTGTGGTCGCCTTCCTTTTGCTTCAACGGATAGAACTCATCTTCTAATTTCTTGATTTCGCTCCTTGGGCAAAACCGTCTTGTCATGATTTCCTTCAACTCTTCCCAAGTCAAAGTCATAGTGTCTTCAACACCTCGTTTGGCCTTCTCTGTATTCCACCAAGTAAGTGCTATTCCATATAAACGACCAGTAGCATATCGCACTTTGCGATCATCGGGGCAATCGCAATTTAGAAAAGTGTTCTCCATTTCTTCAAACTAATGGAGGAGAGCGGTGACACCTTCAGTCCCTTCGTATTTTGGAGGGTCGCATGATTTGAAATGCTTGTAGGTGCATTTAGTGGTATTTGGGGGAGGGTTGATGACGTTTTGATCTTCTTGGTTGACAGGATTAGCGGTAAGTGCTTGTTGGACTTGGATTACAATGTTGGGTATTACGGCAGCCATTTGTTGAGCGATTAGGGCAGCCATGCGCTCGCGGGCTTTTCCTGCTCTCATCTTCCTACGGGCGAGGCTAGAAGACATCTACAAGGAATACATATCATGAGTATGAGTTGGATGTTTTTGGGATCATGGGTCGTATTTAGGAATGAACATTCATAAAATAAATATAGAAAAATAAATCTACTACATCCATAGGATGTCTTGGGCTTTGCTCGTAATTGGGCCTTGCATGCCGCCATACTTCACCTTCGTAATCATGTGGGCCCCCATGAATACCGGGTTTTTCATATGGTTCGCATGTGTTAGCCTGGTTACGTACACCAAAACCCGGAGAAAATCAAGAAATATGTATATAACGTATGATATTCGGAAGGTGTCCAGGTGTGGACACGGTGACACCTCAAAGTGGGGTTAGTTCGAACGACGTTTGGTGTGGCATGCTTTGGCCTAATAGGTCCTTCGTACTCTCATCGTTAGTCCCCAGGTAGGCAAACTGGTCCGTTATATTGGATTTATACGAATGCCAACCTAGACAGGACGTTCCGACTACCGGTACTTGTACCCTTCCAGATACTACATGCCCGTCGCAGAACTTACTTTGATGAGATTTGAAAATTGCGACAAAATCTTTGAATAACGAAAGTATGAAGATAATTTGAATATATAAACATTGAAATATGTATGATGAATGTGTATGTAACTATGTATGTTTGAATGTAAGTAAAAACAAATATGAAACAAATAAATATCATAAGTTTGCATGTAACCACATGAACAATTAAAATCTAGTCAACTGTATTATAGGCTCTAAGGGTCTAATAACCTATCCTATATCCCTATAGTCATGGCTCTGATACCAATCAGTCACACCCCGACCCGCAGCGGAAAAAGGTGATCGGGGCATAATTGGGTTATCATCAAAGCTCATGACATTTATTATGACGTTTCATATTCATTAATACAATTTAATGGGAAATATACAATCATAATTACATCATGTCCTAAACATCATTCTAGGCTTCATTGTTTTCTTCTAAGGCATTTCCTATGTTTTCCTTGCTTCATCCTGTTCACCTGTATCATGTGTAAAAATGGTTTTTGGATCAACAAAAAGTTGGCGAGTGAATCCTATGAAAAACATTTGAACAAGTTTATTTAATTGATTATAAAATAAAGTGCACAACCACACATGAGTAAAAATAGATGTAAATTTATTCACCAATCATTTAATATTAAATAATGCACACATGAACAATAATGGATTTGTTTTGAGGCACGCGTTGCTCAACTCGTCTCCCACGAGAAACTGATGGGCCTAATGAATGAATTGCATATAACTTGACAATATGAAATACATAACTACAAACAATATATACAATCTAAGTTTAGATCACAATATGGTATGGCACAAGTTTAAATAAACGAGTTAATTTTTAGTGACACATGACACACCCCAAAACGTGTAATTAAAAAGGGGAGTTGTAAGATTCACTCACATTGGGTGCGTTCGGTTGATGATGTTGAATGCGCACGAAGTTGGTTTTAACCACGAGTGAAACTAACCTAGATAATGGCATAATGGTTCGGTAAGTAAGCTGATTTTATTAATCAATTTTAGTAGGATTGTTGGATATATTTTTGTGAGTTTCAGGCTATTTTCTAACCTTAAAAATGTTATTTTTAAGTATTTTTAATGTAAATAAATAAATAAAAGTAAATAAAAAAATGTTGATTTTTGACTGTTGACCTGTTGACTTGTTGACCGTTGACCGATTTTATTGTATAATTGTGTGCGCCGGGTGAGGCTCGAACCCGAGACCTCCCGTTCGCGTGCACGCAGCTCTACCAACTGAGCTACGTGTCTAACCCGAAATATTTCTGTTTTTAATTATATTTATATACTAATTGAATTAATCCGAAAATCATTTATTTCAAAAACAATTTAAATAACTCGCTCGGTGCTCTCCACAGGTCTCGAACCCGGGACCTGTGGGTTAGGTTAACACACAGTCCACCGCTGGACTGTGTGTCTAACTTGTTAAATAATCTGATTTTTATTATACATATATACAAACTAAATAATTTCATTTCTACCTTATGTAAAAAGTTTGATATTTGTCCGGACCGGTGCGGTAGTCTGGACTCGAACTCGTGACATGTGATTTAAACGTTCACACAGTCCACCACTGGACTGTGTGTCTTTCTTGGTTATTATTCCGGTTTTTATTAAACTTAACATCTATAAGCAGTGGGTCCGGTTCAGTTAAAGAAAGGAATATTTTTATTAAGGCGAGTGTGCGTGGGACAAGAATCGAACTCGGGACGTAAGCGTGTTTATTTGCACACAGTCCACCGCTGGACTGTGTGTCTAACCCGGGATATATCTTGATTTTAATTAAACATATACAATACTGAAACTTCGTCTTCTTCGTTAGACTTAACCAGAATCGGTGTCTGACTGGTTCAACGATTTTAATCATGTTCCTTAGTGTGTTGTGATTAATTACATGTGCGATAAATAAAAAGAACGAGAGATTAAGTGTAAGATATACCGAACAGTGGCTCCTCTGTTTCGCCGGCGAAACTCCGGTGACAGCAAGCTATTCCGGCGACGTGTGTCCTGCGGCAGAGGGTCTTCAGCGAGCTTGAGGTGAGTGTGGGTGGCTTCGGTATGAGCTCTGGGTGTTCAGTAAGGCTCAGAGGTGAAAGGCTCGGTTTTCCGGCGAGTTGCAGAAATTCTCCGGCGAGTGAATTTACATCGGGAAAGAGTGTGATTGTGAGCGAAAAAGCTAACAGAGGTTAGAGGGGGTATTTATAGGGCAGGACATCGACGAATTTAGTCCGTTTTCCGTCTTGATTCGTCGGTCAATAAGTTTTCCGGCGGTTATGACTTGCGTCGCCGGTTCAGACGTCGGTTATAACCGATGTAATAGTTAAGGCTTCGGTTAAAACAGAAGAAACCGTCCAATCTCGGCGAAATCGTCGGGATTTCCGACGACTGCGATTGGGCACGTCGGTTTTGAATTCGAGATTTATGTTATGTATTAATTGTTTCCAATTATGAACAAGAAACACAAGTGGCGGAGTGGTTGAGCGTGTGTGTGTTAAGTCATTGTTGACCAGATTGACCCGGCTGACCCGGGTTCGAAACCCGGCAGCAGCCTTTTATTTTTATTTCCTTATTTTTAATACTTTTTCAAATATAAATTATATATTCCAATATACTTATTAATTATGTATCGTTTAAAAATAATTTGGGCATTAAATACGCAATGAAATTTTTAATTGATTGTTCGGTTAATAAACGGAGCGGGTTTGGTAAATCCGGTTTTTGACGGATGTTACAGCCAAAGCAGAAAAGGAAGATAAGCCAACAAGAATGACAATGCTCACAGATGATAAAGTGATAACTTTCGAAAGTGATGATCGGGATAACATCCAGGATCCCCATCATGATGAGTTGGTCATTACTTTATATGTTGCTAACCATTTTGTCCGCAGGATACTAGTAGATAATGGAAGCTCAGTGAATATCATCCAGTTGGAGACATTGAAGAGGATGAATATCCTGGAAGCTGAGATTACTTCAAAATCCACAACTTGTAGGATTCAGTGGGGAAATGAAGAACACTGTTGAGGAAATCAAGCTACCTGTCTATGTTGAAGGGATGAACTCGTTACAACGCTTCTGTGTTATGGATTCATTATCCTGCTACAACATAATATTAGGCAGGCATTGGATTCATGAAATGGAAGTCGTACCCTCCACTTACCACCAATGTGTAAAGATACCTACTCCTTGGGGAGTGGCGAAGGTTGAAGGTGACCAGCAGGAAGCAAAAGAGTGTTACTCTTCCTCGATGAAGGCATCAGCAAAATCCCGAGAAAGATAGCAATCAAAGATACAAGCATAGGATATTATGGAAGCTTCTGAACAGGATGTCAAGAGAATCATCCTTGATGGATAATCCGGATATCTCAGTGCTTGTAGGAGTCAATATCCCTGAGGATATTGAGAAACAACTTATTAACTTTTTAAAATGCAGGATGTCTACATTTGCCTGGAAGCATGAGGATAGGAAATATCAAAGGATATTATAACCCATAAACTTGGAATTAATAAATCTTTCAGGCATGTTCAACAAAAAAGAAGAAAGTTCGCTCCTGAAAGGAATGCTATCATCCAAGAAGAAGTGGAGAGGCTGTTAAAATCCAGGATGATAAGGGAGGTCAAATTCCCAAAGTGGTTAGCAATGTAGTGGTAGTGCAGAAGAAGATTGGGAAATGGAGAGTTTTGTTGATTACACAGACCTTAACAAAGCATGTCCGAAGGATCCATTCCCACTACCTCACATTGATTCCATGGTAGATGCAATTGCTGGACACGAAATGCTGACTTTCATGGATGCATCCTCAGGATTTCAACAAATCCAAATGGAGCCATCCGACCAAGAGGATACAGCATTTATGACACCTACAGGTATATATTGTTATACTGCTATGTCATTTGGTTTGAAAAATGCAGGTGCAACATATCAGAGGCTAGTCAACATGATGTTCAAGGATAAATTGGGGGATACTATGGAAGTATACATCGATGATATGGTGGTGAAATCTAAGAAAGCTGAGAATCATCTACAAGACTTGGAAAGTGCCTTCAATATCCTAGACCAGTATAACATGAAACTGAATCCTACAAAATGCCACTTTGGAGTGGGAGCAGGAAAGTTCTTGGGATATATGGTAACCAAAGAGGAATAGAAGCAAGCCCGAAGCATATCAGAGCTATTCTAAACCTCAAATCCCCATCCAATATGAAAGATGTTCAAAGATTAACTGGAAGGGTAGCAGCATTAAACAGATTCATATCAAGATTCTCTAAAAAATGTAAAGAATTCTATGATATCCTGAAAAAAGAACAAGAGAATGGGGAGAAAAACATGAAGCTACTCTACAAGCATTAAAGCAGTATCTCGCAAGTGCACCCCTTCTAACAAAGCCTGAAGATGGTGAACCCCTATCTCTATATCTTGCAGTGTCAGGAAATGCAGTAAGTGCAGTCTTAGTTAAAGATCATGAAGGTCAGCAGTATCCTGTCTTTTATGTTAGTAAAAATTTATTAGATGCTGAGACTATATACTCTCATCTAGAAAAATTAATATTAGCTTTAGTTATGGCATCAACTAAACTTAGACACTACTTTGAAACACATAGGATACATATTAAATCCAATTATCCTATTAAAAATGTGCTTAGAAAACCCGAGATGTCTGGTAGAATTGCAAAGTGGTCTGTGAAACTAAGTGCTTATGATTTAGTGTATGAACCTAGGAATGCTATAAAGTCTCAGGCCTTAGCAGATAGTAGCGATATACAAGAAGAAGTTGATCTAGAAGTACAACAACTAGGTGAGAACTCAGAATTTTGGACACTACATACTGATGGTGTGTCCAATGTAAGAGGTGTAGGATTAGGAATTCTACTAAAATCGCCACATGGGGACATATTACCCCAGGCCATTAGATGTGAGTTTACTGCTACGAATAATGAAGCTGAGTATGACGCTTTAATAGCAGGATTAGAAGTAGCCAAGGATATGAATATTAAATGTTTACTAGTTTATGTTGATTCCTTGTTAATTACTAACCATTTCAATGGATCTTATGCAGTAAAAGGTGAAAAATTAGCCGAATATCTTGAAATTGTTAAAAAAATTAGCAGGATATTTCGAAATATTTTCACTTGAACAGGTACCAAAGGAAGAGAATGCTGAAGCAGATGCTTTAGCAAACTTAGGATCTACTATCAGGATACAGGAAGGAACTCGAATACCAATAGTTCATATCTTGCACCCTGCGATGGAACATTTCAAATCTCAAGATAAAGAAGTATCAAGTTTCCAGGACCCTGTTGATGACTATCCTAAGAAGTATCCTGAATCCTGGATGACTCCAATCGTTAAGTACCTACAAGAGGGAGCTATCCTAAAGGATGAAAACCCTAGAGATTTCAGAATGAAGGTATCTCGTTTTACTTTAATAAATAATATCTTGTATAAGAAATCTCTTGCAGGACCATACTTGAGGTGCTTGGAGGATCCCGAAACCAAGGAAGCACTCTAGGATATACATGAAGGAGACTACGGCAACTATACTGGGGGCAAAGCTTTATTTTCAAAAGAACTGAGAATAGGATATTATTGGTCAACTTTGAGAAAGGATGCTATGGAATATACGCAAAAAATGTGATACATGTCAAAGACATAGCAACATACTGCATCAACCTGCAGAACCATTATATCCTATTACATCCCCATGTCCATTTTTGAAATGGGGGTGGATATAGTGGGAAAGTTTCCTAAGGCTCCAGGAGGAAAAGTTTTTATGTTAGCAATGACAGATTACTTCTCTAAATGGGTTGAAGCAGAAGCTTTTGTTAAGTCGGGGATCAAGAAGTGGTATCCTTCATAAAAAGGAATATACTTACAAGATTCGGGATAGCAGCCGAGATAATTTGTGACAATGGCTCTTAATTTATCAGCAAGAGGACTACAGACTTTTGTAAGAGCTGGGGCATAAAGATGATTACATCAACACCGGTGCATCCTTAAGCCAATGGGCAGGCAGAATCCTCGAACAAGGTAATTGTCAATAATTTGAAAAAGAGATTAGATGCTAAAAAGAAAAATGGGTTGAGGAACTACCATTTGTCCTATGGGCAGATAGAATAACTGCAAAAAATGCTACTGGGCAGACCCCATTCTTGGTAGTATTTGGGGCGGAAGCAGTAATTCCGACTGAAATGATGATACCTACAGCTAGATCAAATCTACGAAATCCTGATTTGAATCCTGAAGCCTTATGCCAAGAGTTGGATACCGTTGATGAAATAAGAGACGTAGCAAAACTAAGAATGGTAGCATACCAGCAGGGGATAGCCAAGTCTTACAACAAGAATATAAGGACAAGAAGGTTCCAAATTGGGGATTGGTATTAAGAAAGGCATTTCAGAACACAACTAATCCTGCCGATGGAAAATTATCCCCAAAATGGGAAGGGCCATATGAGATAGAACCAAAATCCGGAAAGGGAGCATATAGGCTCAAGATGATGGAGGGGGATGTGCTACCAAGATCCTGGAACGCCATACACCTCAAAGCTTATTACAAGTGAGTTTGGAATTTAAATTCTAACTCGGGACAGTATGAACCCTACCTTATTTAAATTTATTTAATTTATTATTTTTTTATTTTTGAAACCGGGACTTAAGCATCGGAGGGGTGTTAGCTTCTCACCCTAGTTTGAAGGTGTTTTGTATGGATACGTTTCAGGATGATACTCTAGGATATTTACTCAAGATAAAATCGAAAGACTAGAGGATTGGCCCCCTCTCTCACGTTTAAGGGTGTTACATCCCTTCTAAGGTTTAAAGGTATTCACCTTTCTCTCGAATTGAGTTTAAACACTCCACCTGTAGCGTACGTTATCCGAATATAGTTCAAGATGGCGGGACCAGTTCATGTAATAGTGGCTGACAATTTCGTCATTATTGGCTATATCCTGGATTCTTGTGGTATATGAGGACAGACAGGGGACATCTAATCCTGATACAACATGATGATCCTACACAAACAGGGGACATCTATGCTAGGGCTGAATGTAACAAATGCTCACAATATTTTCTGCTGGGGACATTACAAATGATCCTAAGATTTATCACAAACTCTTTACTTAAATATCTCTAGTATGGATTCTTATTTTTTCTAAGTTTAAAGGCCTTATCTAAATAAATGGGATTTATTAACTAAGAAGATTTTTTCCTACAGAACTTTTATAAAGCATTTTTCAAAACATAAATGGAAAGCAATATAGATACCACTAATATCCTGACCAGGATACTTAGTCTAACTTTTTGCAAACAACATATAACACAAGGATAAGACCAAAAGATTAGATTCATATTAACAAGTCAAAATGTTACACCCTTGGCCTCGTTTCAAACCGAAACCCATCCACCAAGGGTGTAAGTTGTTCAAAAGCATATTAACGTTAACGATTGAAGGCTTCATCCTAAACACCAGGATCCCTCCACCTCCAATCATTATATTGTTTGGCATGCAGAAAAAGTAAATTGTTCAACAGACATTAACCATCAGAATTTAAAAAGTGGGCTCCGGCCTAAGCAATAACATCCATCATCGCCCACTTTGCTACCCACTCACGGGGTAGCACCAACCACACCATCTTCACCACCGGCACCTGCTCCATCATCTTCACTAGCCTTGCCACTTGCCTCCATCGCTGCCTCAGCCGCCTTAGAGGACTCGCCAGCCCTAGGTTTAGCAGGATGCTCCACAGGGTTGCCTCCCTGATCCTTCAGTTTGGCCTCCCAGCCATCTACAGTCCAGGATTGGCATTCAAAGCCCGCTTCCTTGGCCTCATAAGCCATCTTGATCCTGGCCTGTAGAAGCGAGATCACAGCCGAATTTTTGAGGCCATCCCTGAAGGAGACCATTCCTGCTCATGGTTAACCTGGACAGTGGCTAACTTGAGTTCAGCATCCTGAGTCACCTTCTTCAGCTTATCCTCGTAGTGTTGGGTCTTGGCGGCCGCGATCTTTCCCTGATCCTCAATGGTGACCTCGGCTTTCTTTAACTTGGCCTCTAGAAACTTGACTGCTTCACAAGCCTCGTTGTGAAGAAGCACCAGGCGGTCCAGACCCTAGAAAACAAAATGCAGGTTTCAACAAATATAACCTAACCAGGATACAGGTTCAGCATACATGTGTAGGATACGGGATGTGGATATTTACCTGGTTGAGGAATGTGATCATGGAACCAATGGATTTCATAAAGCCAAGACCATCATAGGAAAAGGCTTCGGCAGCAGTAGTAGGGAGGTCAGAACCCTTCCTCTTCTTGGATCCTGAGGCCCAGGACCTTGTGAGCGAAGAGGGCTTAGGAGCAGCAGAGGGCTTAGAGCTATGGCAATAGAGGGCTCCTTTTTCACCAAGGCAGGCTTGGAGAAGCTGTTAAGCTCCTCAAGATCGAAAGTAGCGGGACCTTGGTGGAATCAACATAAAAGGGAGTAATTCCAATCTTATCACATAATAATATCCTGATTTACCAAACATATGCAGGAATGTTCAAAGCAGATATCCTTACCAGACATGATGGAAGTAGAATGTTGGCTGGAACTTGGATGGCTAAGCAGAAAGGTTCTTTCGATTTCCGGTAACTTGTAAATGGCCTTAATCTGTATCTCTGACTCTGGAGTTAGGGGAGCTAGTTTCCTGAAACCTGCAGCGCAAAAAACAAGGATATAAGTTCGGAAAGTCATAGCAGGATACATTTGGGGATATTCCTAAAACCCTAAATCCTACCCTTGGTCAACCACTCCACCGGGAAATCACCGCCATTGACGATGGAGTCCCTCTTAACAAAGAACTTGCACTTCCACTCATCCTCATTCTTAGTAGCTCGGAGAATGAGAGGACTGTTGGAGGTGGAAAACAACAAGAACTGGCTAGATCTATGGGACCTAAAACGGTAGGCAAGGTTAAATCCTTGATACAGAGATCAGGGTCGTGGTTGGTTTTAATTCGGTCAAGCACAAGTAAGATCCTCCAAACCATGGGCATGGTGTGGGAAAAGCTCAGATCGGTGACACGAATGAACTCCATGATAAACTCTGGGAATGGGAACCTAAGACCTATGGAAAACGGGTACGCCAAGAAACAAAGTCATTCAGTCGAAGACACGTCGATCAAAGATTCCGGTCGTATCTCGGATGACAGCGTCATCCGGGAAAGCACCAAAGTATCGGAGAGCAGTTATATCAGCATTATCAAAGCTACAAACCTCCTGCTCGGGATTTTTGAGCAGGTTCTGTGCAACGAGTGTCGGAGTAGAATCGCCGGTACAAGTTCATGTGCATTTGGCCATGGAGAAGTAATGGTGAAGAAGACGAAATGCAGAGGAAAGAGAGAATAATACCTGAAATTCTGATACAATGAGACAGAAGAAGGATTTGGGGAGAAGATATAGGGAAAAGACTAGCTAATTACGAGAAAATATTGCCTTGGAAGTTGCACCAAGTCACATCAATATCCCACTAAAGATTTCAAACAACTAAAAATATATCTGTTGGAATCGGGATATCCAACAGCTATATTTTTGGAACGGGTGAAATTTTGAACCTACATCCCGATAATATATCCTGACTTTATGTTCTAATCTACGAGTAGGATACTGAACTAGGATATTGGTAACATCCTGCAGAAGTATCTTGCTCGTCACTAATGGTTTGTTTGTATACTTCAGTTGCAAGTGACCAACGTTAACAAGGACTAGGTCTACTCGAAGACTCGCTCAAAGTGGTTAAAAGGTGAATGTTGATAGCGGAAGAAAGGGTCTACAACGGTCATAAGGGGATATTCTCCGTATCCAGGAATTGTAGGATATTCAGTTAGAATTTAAAAACCATATTAGGGGATGCCAGATCATTAGAAAAACACATGTAATCTCGTACACACATCAATTACTCGCTATATTCACAATCATTCACTCACATTTCACAATCATTGTAACACTTAGAGCTGATCCGTGCATTATCCTGAAGTTGTATCCTGATATTTCAATCAATAAGAAGAACAAAGGCAGCTGGCAGTTGTCAGCCCCTGAGGTTTTGTGTCGGCGATCTAGATAGATCAAGGGCTTTCCTCGTACATTCCGCGTCAATCTTTACTTTTATTGTTCATTGTTCATTGCTTGATAATTGATATAGTTTGTTATCCTTAAACTGTTTTCTTTATTAATCAACTTAACACATTTTTGCAAATCTCTATAGCACACTACCTCGGAAACTAAATTTGATCACTTAATTGCTTTAGTAATTTTTGACCAAAACAGTTATTATCACAAAATGACCAAAATATTGAAAAAATAAATATTCCATTATTATCTGTTGATAATATCCACTATAATTATTATCACAAAATGACCAAAATATCGAAAGCATTGAACTTTCGGGCTAAAATGTGTTTGGTGATTAAACACTCATTTGATTATAGGCTTTTATTTAATATAAAATACATATGTATATGTATAATTAAAATATTAAGCCGTGGACGGTTGCCTACTTTGCCAGCCTATGGGCCGGCCCTGCCTTCAGTGAACCTACATAGCTATGTGAGTAAAGCCCATGAACTAACTAAGCTTGCTTTACTAACACTCCTTCAAGGTTTGTTTCACCTACGTACGCATCACAAGTTTTCACCTAATTTATTCTTCATGTTCTGTTGCTAACAGCGAGTTTTAAGCATCAATATCTCATTCATTAACTATTTGGATGTCATTTTGATGGTTTCATCAATGAGAAAGTAAGTCATAAATTATTCATTAATCTCATATATAAAAAAAGTCCACACTATACAAAACATTAGCGGAAGTATCTGCATTTCAAAATTATAACAAAGCAAGGCAATACAGCACTTGTGTCTTTTACAAACAAGTAGTTTGGATTTACTCCTTCAATAGAATCATAGTCATCTTCACCACTATCATTCATAATTCTTCCTGATATAACTCGACAAACGACGATAGCCATCTCCCCTTTCATCATATCTGCATTAGCATTAGCAATTATAACACCTTGACTATTTGTCATCAACCATATTCCTGCATTCTTCTTTGGGTCATAAAAACCTGGCTTTATTATGCTGCAAATGCTGTCTTTAAAGAGCTTTGATGTCCCAAATTTCTTGGAATGTGTGAGTTTCGTGCGTAAAACATTAACTTCTCGTTACCATCCACGATGTTTCTTGGATGCTTATTATGATGATCATAAGCTCTATTCTTGACGTCCTCTCTGAACTTTTCAAATCTTTCTAGTGTCTCGTTTGAATTAATTAGCTTAACGACTTGTTTTATGGTTATGGAATACTTTGTGGTGTCGGTTGTTGCTGATCTGAAGATCATCTCGATCACATTTCTTGACGGGTCCCCAATGGCTAGTGCTGTTTTACCTATAAATGTGTCGGTTTGGGTTATAACTTAATCGGTAAACTTAAAAAGTTCAAGTTAAAAAAAAAGTTAAACACGTCGGACTAGTCAAAATGGTTGAAAGTGCGGATGCACACAAGGGTGGATATTGGCGTGTCGCGTTAATTGGGTTAACTGGGTAATATTATTTAAGTGCATACAACCTCCTAAAAGTCATTTCATTAAAATATTATTGATTATTAAGTTACCAAAAATGAGATTTGTGAAAGAATGAATTGTTTAAAATCTAGATGGATATTTTTTTTTACAAAACAAAATGAGCATTATGAGTATCTAAGGAAACTATAAGTGCAATTGTGTTAGAAACCAATCCAATCTTAAAAGAAAACTTACCAGGAAAACAGTTTCTTGTGTGGTGGTGAGTGAGTTCTTCGTTATCTTCCGAGTTTCTTCTTTGAGTGCGTGTTCCATGCGTGACATACCTTTCATTCCCTTGAGTATCATCCGTCCGCTTGCCTTGACAATTCACATCTCCTCTAAAAAACGCACAAAATACATGTCTTACTCTAGTTGCCTGTGATTCGACTGCATTTAGTGCACAAGTCATCGAATTGAGTGGCATTTTAGCATGGCGACGGGACAAGTTCTCCAATAAAGCGCATCTTAAAAATGGAGGGTGATGGGGAGTGCTCGATAGGATTTTGATCGAGTTGGGTTTGGGTGGCGGCCCATGAATTAACGTGTCACATTGCTTGAAAAGAAACCAAAAGAAAATATGATTGCAAAGGTTTTGTATGTATTTGGAGACATTAAATGGTATTTAAGGTGTTTGTGAGCTCATACATAATGCCACTGGTTATTCCTTTGGAAGTACCGAATTGTCCAATATAAGACTCTAAATTCAACCGCTTGGCTGTTTTTTTAATTTTTTTTACTAAAGGGTTTTATTTTAGAGCTTAGCCTTTATAACTTATTTTTTCTTGGAACTATTTCTTCACAAAGGGACATAGTAACGTGCCATGGAATGTTTATTTTGGACAATGTAAGTTTATATTTTCTTATTCATTAAGAGTATTTGTAATGGGTTTATCGACCCCACATACACGAACATGAAGGAGGGAGGGCGTTGGGTTCAAAGGCCAAGGTCCGTGTGCAAGGTTTTCGCTGACGATTTATATGATAGGGAAATAAGAGAGAAAGAGGATCAATCTATGAGTTAAGTTGGGCCCGTGAATTTTTTAGTCAAAGAGGATCAATCTATGAGTTAAGTTGGGCCCGTGAATTTTTTAGTCAGAAACATCATGGGTTTCAGATGTGTTGTAGATGCTCTAATTCGAGACGACAAACCCAAACAAAGGCTATGTTTGTTATCCTATTTTTCTTTATATAAAGGGGGTGAAATTATATTTCCAAGTGGTCCCTGCCTTTTTTTTCTTTTTTGTGCTTCGGTTTTAATTTGTATCGAAACATATTAAATTTGTTTGATGGTCCCTTGAAATATTTACATATGCTCTTGTTTCCCTTAAAACTTGGATATACCGTGATTCACGCAAGTCACTCTTTATGGCATAATTTAACAAACCATCTGCAGCCACCGTAATCTTTATAAAACAATATCATGTAATTAAATATATGCTCTGATATGGGTCCCTTGCCGGTTTGGATATGAGCATTGATCTCTTCTTGGTGCTAATCAAAATTCACTTTTTAATTCATTTATTATGGTGATTATAAAAATAGAATATTGTGTGTTTATGGTGATTATAAAAATAAAATCTTGTGTAGCAGGAAATCATACACTAGAAATAAAATATGTTGATATGGGTCCCTCTTTTTGAGAAGAGACAAAACAATTTTAGTTGCAACTGCAAAACAAGAACAAGACTCCCTACAATACAACACCATATACATGCGTACATTATTCAATACAAATATTCACTTCCCATTACAAAGACTAACAAAACCTTTATAACACAACCATTCAACTAACTAAACGCTATTACATTCACATCTAAATTACATCTCAATATTTCCTCCAATTCATACGTTACAACTAATTTGCAGCTAACATTAAGGCAAAAGTACAAAAGAAATACGAACTAGTGTCGCAACCGTTGACCTCTTTGACCAACTTGTGGCAAATTTGTAATTTATACACCCTTTTGACCCATTGCCACATGGCAAAAGCAGCAGCCATGTTTTATTTCGTTTCTTCTAATTCTACGGCCCCATAACTATTCTTCCGAGATTTTGCGGATACGGGTTAGAAGGATGGGTAAGGGTAGTATTGTCATTGTTGCAGCCTTCAACTTCATTCTCTCTGGACCCGTATACATCATTCCAGTTAACTACTTTTCTGAAATTTGAATTTGAAACGTGTACTTGTGGTTGTTCGGGGAGTCTGCTACCAACTACAAGATCAAGGTCATTTTCCTCTAATCTGGCCCGTTGATTTCCAGACCCTGTAAGATCATGGTTATTATTTTTCACAACTGGTACATCGTGATTGTGTTTTCCTTCGTATGCAGTTATGACAGCTTTAGGATCGTGTGATGCTCGCTCTACATGTTTTCTTACTGTGCATCCAACACTTGTGCACTTGTAATAACTCCTACACAATGTCAAATTAAGTTACTGGAGAGCAGCTTCAAACAAGTTGGAGCCTATAACAAACCTAAATTACCTTTTTACCCTTTCAATATTTTTTGTAGTTCAAAATAATAATAAAAAAATCTAGTAGTTTTATAATCATATGTTCTTCTTTTATCTAGTATTTATCATTACTCAAACTTAATAATTTTGATTTGAGTAAAAGTACACACATGCTCCCGTGGTTAACCAAAACTTTGGATTTGGTCCCTAGCTTTCCAAAAGTACACCAGTTTTCCTGGTGGTTTGCACTTTGTAACTCATTTAGTCTCCAACTTTTGCCAAAAGTACATGGATGGTCCCAATGGTTTTCACTTTGTAACGCATTTAATCTTTTAACTTGGACCTGCTGAAACCTTTAGATCTGTCGGTTAGGGACTAAATGTGTTACAGAATGCAAACCACAAGGATCATCCATGTACTTTTGGAAAGCTAGGAACCAAATCCAAAAGTTTGGTAAACCAGGGACCATCCGTGTACTTTACTCTTTTGATATGATCAAGGACTTTTTTCCATGGAATAATATTATAAACATGTTCAAAAGGAATGTACAACACTACTAACTTTTTAAATTTTATGTTTAGTAATATAAATTAAGTTACTTTTTAGGAAAAGAATGAAAATCGTTGTACAAAGAAAAGAAAAGAGAGTTTAGAATCAAAGATGAAATAGTCTCATGATAGTTTCGTGTAAAATCCCGTATTGTCATGTTCTTATGAGATTCTAAATTTTAGATCTTTAAATAAATGCTTGTAAAATTATAACGACATGAATGAAAAGCTTTTAACATTTTTTATTTGATTGTGAAAGGAATACAAACCTAGGATTAGGATTACCCCGCACAACTTTCTGGCCATATTTACGCCAACGGTATCCATCATCCAAGATATCAACTTCACTAGTGGTTTGAACAACTACACGTGGCTCACGGATAGGCTTAACCACTGGAGTTATATCAAGGGTACCAAAATCTGTTCGCCTGATCACAATTAAAAAGGTTAATAGATATTAGCATTTTGTTATTAGTACAACCAAAAATATAAAATTACAACTTTTCATCCAACATTATCACCTCTTTTTTGAATACGGGTCGTCATCATCTTCATCAACCTCATCTATATTGTCTTGATTTGCTTGTCTAGGAGATTGCAGAGGGGTTCCACTAGCCTCTAAGTTAGGATTCTGGCCATTATTTGCGGAACCTTCAATAATAATAGTTAATTAACCAAATAGGGATTAGAAACATCAAGCATGTAATTACTTCCAGAACTATACAGATTTACAAAAATGGGAAGTCGAAAGCGGGTAATTACAGGTTGTGCCATGGGTCAATAAAATTCAACGGGTCAATTTAGTACCATTTGAAAGGGCCGGGCGGATTGAGTTGACCCAAAAACACTTGTCTGTATTTGGAAAAATAAATACAGACTTGATGCATATATTAGGATTACAAAAACAATGGAGTAAAATGCCATTTTCATCCCTGACTTTTGGCCAGTTTTGCGACTTTCGTCCAAAGGTTTGTTTTTTCGCATCTGGATCCAAAATGTTTGAAATCTTGCCATTTTCATCCAGCTCGTTAGCTCCATCCATGTTTTTCCCGTAAAGTCAGGGATTATTTCCGTCTTTTTTATTAACTTAAAAGGGCAATTCAGTCTTTTTCAGGGCACTCGGTCTTTTTACATAAAGTGAAAACGACCGAATTGCCCTTTAAGTTAGCAAAAAAGACGGAAATACCCCTGACTTAACGGAGAAAAATGAATGTAGGTAACGAGCCGGACGAAAATGGCAAGATTTCAAACCTTTTGGATCCGGATGCGGAAAAACAAACCTTTGTAGGAAAGTCGCAGAACTAGCCCAACCTCAGGGACGAAAATGGCTTTTTACTCGAAACAATATTTTACAATAATAATCTAAACTTAAAATATAATAATTTAGGACGTTGTATGATATATAAAAAGGACCCCGGGTGACTTTCAACCCGCTCAGCCCGTTTTGATCCCCTTTTAGCTAATTTTTATTTGACCCACTTGACCCCATTTTAGATTAAAGAAACAACTCAAACCGATCCTTTTATAAGTAAACGTCAAAATTGCTCCAAATTACCTGCTTGATAAGTTTGATATTGAAGTTTGTCTGGATTTTCATCCTGTATAGACATAAGAGCACCAGCACTAAATCGACGGCTAGGTTGAGGTTTGGGATGATCATGAGTGCCTTTATACACAATTTCTGTTATTTGGCCCGTAGTATAAGACCGCTCAAAAATCTTTTTCACATCACAATTAGGATGCGTACACTTGTAATAGCTTCTTGGATGTTCACTTACTTTCACAACTTTCTGTCCATATTTTCGCCAATTATACCCATCATCTGATGACCTGTCGACTTGGATAGTGGGCCCATGTTCTTTAGGCTTCCCCGGACCGTTTGCTTCCTCATGAGGCATGTAAGTATGATTTTGTTCTTTTGGTGATGCCATTTCCCAATTGGTCGTAGATGGAGACGCATATGATCGGGGATCGCTTTGATTTTGATTATGGTTTTGGTTCTGGTTATGATATTGCCCACTTGGTTCGCCTCGTTGGAAATTGGAACCTGCAGAAACCTTTCATACAGCCAAAAATGTAAATCCATTTCGTACAGTCAAGTTTTTACATGCAAAGGATAAAATTTTACATAATACAGTAAAAAAGAAATGCACAAGAAAGAAGGATAACGGTCGTGCAATCATTCCATTTTTGAAGTACTACCTCCATTTGATGGCATTTATTAATTCATACTCATTTTGGAAAGGAGAAATAACACTCTACCAGTCGACTTGATTATAAAATTGTGGCATGTTGTTTATAAAGACGTTAATCTTGAATTCAGGAGATAAAGATTAAACGGGTTATGGATAATTCTTGGTGAATTATTTATTGAGTCTTTTATATTTAATTTAGGGATAATTGTTAGTTTTAATTAATATGGTTTATCTAGAAGTTTATTTATTTACATAAATAGAATTTGAGTTGGGTTAGGACTAGAATGAGTTTAGTACAAATAGATGATTAGGGTTATTGTATTTATGTGCTTTCATTGATAAATAAATCAAAGAGTCGAATGAGTTCGTTCATCCAGTATTTTTGTGTTCGATCAAGGACCTGATTTCCAACAGTTTATGAAATCCATTTAGATGGACGGAAAAATAAACAAAGAATTCACCTGTATATATAAAGAGAGATAGATTGCAAACTAAACACAAAAACTTATACTCAGATGACTTATCAGAAATTACTTAATCAGACCAAATAATAACCCAGATTTGTAAATCATAAACAAAGATCATCTTCAAAAACAGCATGAAAACATGCCATTTCAAGTTTCCTTTACCCTGAAAGGAAATAAAGGTTGTTCAATAGCTGATTAGGGGCATACCTGAAATCCTGCAGAAGAAAATTGTTGAACTGGTGTAGTATGAGTATGTGGTCGAAACTCAAAGAATCCAGAGTTACTATCATCCAAGGTCTTTCTGGAAGAAGAATTTCCCTCTAAAGAGAATACAGCAGTGGCAATTGACCTTTGCATCATCGCAGACTTAAAGAAAGAACCCGTGGTTGGAGAAGGCTCAGCCTAAAAATTAAAAAAGGAAACTTTATATACTCGTCATCAATACGCCTCATACTGGTTTATTAAATGCATTTACCCCTTATTCGGTTGCAATCTATTCACACAAACTGACAACAGATTCGTGTAGTCGCAATCTTTCAAATAAAAAAAAAACACACACACAAGACTCCTAATAGCCTTGATTCCATGACTCTAGAATTTACCTTAAACAGAAAAGTCTCAATGAGGGAAGAGAGTACGTCAAACCGCACCAAAGAAAAAGGAATATTCAGCTTTGTAAAGAAACAAAACTGAAAGCTTAACATATACATCAACGCGGTCTGAAAAGTATCTAAAACCACAGCTAATCCATATTAAAAAAAACCACAGTTGCATAAAGAAAAAACTGATGGGAAACAACATCATTACAAGCATCAGAATACAACGGTCCCAAATGCGCACAATGCACATAAGCCGTATAAACTGTAATATATTCTTCAAATGAGCACTTACAAATGATTCATTTAATCAATAAAGAAAACACACCGTTCCTGAAACAACTTTCGCATCCAAATAAGAATATCAAACAAAACACACTTTACAAAAAGCTCATTTCCTATATAGTGAAGTTGATTTCAACAACATCATATCACATCAATAAAATCAACCAAAATTCCCCACTAAAGCTACTCTGACGTAACCAATTACCTTCTGTTTGTTGCCTGATGTGGCTATCATAACAATAGACCAACTATATTCCTTTTACAAATTACAAATCCACTCATCAACAGAACACTATAACGATAAACAGATTCAACATATACTCAAACAATTAAGCGAAATCCAAATACCTAGGGTTATAACTTATAAACATAAAATGTTAAATCAATCGGTGAAATTAACAAATCTTACTTTGATGTTCGTCAGGAGGACCGGCGATTCGAGGAAAGAGGTAGGGCTGAGACCGGGAGGAACGGTGACGTAAGCGGAGCGTGAGATAGGAAGTTTCGCCGGTGACATGAGCTTGTATTTAGCGCCGCCTGTGGATCTGACGCCGGAGGAATCTCCGCCGTGGCTCTGGTCGCCGGAAGTGTCGGCATTTGAGGTGGTGGTGGAGTGAGAGTGAGGAGAATGAAGGTCATCCATGGCAGAAAATTGTGATCCAGTTTCAGGTTACGGAAGAGAGAGAGAGAGAAAAAGGGGTAGAAAGTAACAGGGGCAGTTTCGTCAATTACGGGATAGAGTGTTGACTTACGGTAACTTGCTTGTCTCATTTGTTCAGGCAAATAGACATGATTATAATGCATTTGAAAGAGAGGGTTGATCAAATGGTCCCTCAACTTTGTAAATAAGTTTGTTTGCACCCTCGAACTTTAAAACTAAATGGAATAAATGTTGTGACTTTTTTAAACAAAACATCATTTTTAGCTAGTAAAATGCAACTTGTGTCCATATGTTTTTTGGTGGAGTCAACTTAAGTGCCCAAATATGAAATTTTTGCTACATGAATCCCTCTGCTTCAAGTTTTGTTACACAATGTACCCCTTCGTCAAAAATCGTATAATAGTTTTTGTTAAATGGTTAACAACTAGGGGGCAGATTCGTCTTTCCCAATCAAAATTCAAATGAAGCCCTAAATACTCTGGCATCCATTTTGTGATTGCACCTCCAAATTGACTATTAATCGGAGTGCCTAGTAAAGACGTGTTTTGTATTTGAAGTGATAATTGTATTTGTCATATTAAGAAGATGTATTTGTTGATGTAGTGGCTAAGTGTCGAAATATACAATAGAAATATTGTATTTGTGTTGTACGGTTTTAGTGACAATTAACGTATTATTATTATGCACTTTAAATTTTATTTTGTTTTGTCTTTGTAAAATACGATCCGGTCCAAATCAAATCGGATAAAAAAAATTAATATGTAACAATAGACAACTGACCCAGAAAAATTTCGACCCCATGGGAAAAATTTATACGTACGCCACTATAATCACAAGGGAGGATGAAGTTGATTCAGGAAGGTGATCGGGAGCTTGAGGTCATGTGGGAACACCGGCCCCTCTTACTTGGAGCCAACGAAACCTGTTACTTCACACACACATGCATATGTATGAGGGGTTTTGTATAAGGGCTTATTTCTATTGGAAGTGTATTAAAATCACCACAATGTGACATGTTATAATAGACGAAGGACTAATCAGAGAACATAGATAACTATTAATGGGTTAAATCTAGTTTCACTGTTTTTTTAATTAACTAAACTTTTAAAGGTTATATTATTATTTTTTTTGTAATATCTTCTTTAATTTGAGTATAATATTGTTATATATGTATTTCTTTATATTCTTACTTAAGTTGATACGTAATCACATTCCAATATATATAATCTTGTATCATATGTTTTGTAATTACATGTCACGTACCAAGTCATATAATAAGGATAATCAAGTAGAATCACATATAATTGCGCACTACTATGGTAAGCATATAACATGTTATGTAATCACACACTACCAAGTTATATAATCAAGTAACTAGTCATATAATCATGGGATATTAGATTTAAATGACCCCAACTTTCACCAATTGGCCGATAGCACTCTCAACTTTTGATTTGTACCACACAACTCCCACCTTTCAATTTATTGATCGATAGCGCTCCCAAACTAACTAAACCCTAACCCAGTTAGTTTGTGGTGATGCAGCTTCTGAAGCAGAATTTTTTGATGACGTGGTAGATGACGTGGCGCCTGGTGTGGCTTTTTTGATGATGTGGCATCTGACTTGGCTTTTTGATGATGTGGCAACTGACATGGCATCTGACTTCGTGTTTTGGCAGCTGATGTTAGCAAACTAGGTTAGTTGGGGAGTGCTAACGGCCAATAAGTTGAAAGTTATGAGTGGTGTGGCATAAATCGAAAGTTAGAAGTGCTATCGGCTAATTTGTGAAAGTTAAGATTATTTAAATCCAACATCTCTATAATTATTTATAATCATGTAATGCACTAATATCTTATATAACCACATAACATAATAAAAAATATAAAAAAATATTACAACATTACAATACTCAAGTTAAAGCTAATAAAATTCCATATTTTATAGTATATTTCTTTAAAAAAAGTTAAATCATTAGAAAGTTATTAGGTTTATATAAAATGCTGAAACTAGATTTAACCCACAAAAAAATCTACACTTGTGGCTACTTCTTTTTTGCCTTTTCACCCTTTTTATACATGATAATTGATAAAGACTTTAGGACTATTTAATCATAACCACTATTGGTGATCAAATGATTCAAAATCCTTGCTAAAAACACATTGTATATGATCAACCCTTCCCCCTCCCTCTTATAGCTTTTTTAAAAAGGCGGATTGGATACCAAGATAAAAGTGAAAATAGAAAGCTTAAAAATAATGTGTAATTAGGAAAAAATCATTAAAAACTAAAACTAGAAAATATAATTTGTAAAGAAAATAGCGATATGACATCACAAAGGAAAAACAGAAATAGAAGGAAAAAACGTAAAGATAACACTATAAAAACATTTTTTAAACATGATTAAACAAAACTGATTTATATGTATAGGAAAGTAAGGATGGAATTAAAATTCAGAAAGTGCAAAATATATGTTAAGTTGACTTGTTTACCATCTATTTGTCTAAAATTAAATCATTCAAAGAAATTACATCAAGTGTTGCTTTTGTTACTTTATTAGGTTAGAATCTAATTCATCATTGTGAATCTGCAAGGTGCAAGTGTGCAACACATAATCACAATAATTAGTAATCGGTAATAAACTAGTTGGGTTTACAATTTTCTAAAATAACATCTCTGAGGTTATAGAGGAAAAAAAAGCTCTAAATGTATGATACACACATTTTATGTATACACATTATAAAAATTATGAGTGATTTAATTTTTGTACTTAAACCCTTTAAGATTTGTGTAAAAATAAGATTTCATAAAAGCAGTGTTCTGTGTAAACCGACTCCACAATTTAGGCTAAAAAGTCCTTACTTTAGACTTCTAGTATTTTGAATTCCTAGAATATGTATGCTTAACACTTGGTTTATACTTTATATCGTGATAAGTCAATGAAGTTCAAATATCCATGCTTAACGCTTGGTTTATACTTTATATTATGATCAAGTCAATGTAGTTCAAATGTTCAATATACTTTGAAGAAGCCTATGAAACCATTTTGTATTACACGATGAAAGTAATTTTCCTAACTAGGAAATATCCCTAGAAGAGCAATTTTTATGTTTGTTTATTCCGATTGTATACTAGTTTCATAAAATAACAGATCAAAATCATTTGGTACACATTTAAAATCATCCTTTTTATGCATGTATGTTTCAGATATATAGGTTGTTAGATCTATGTGCCTGATACACATGTGATAACGTTGTCAATGTATGTGAACCTAAAGTGTCGCACATTAGGCAATTTATCAAGTAGATGTTCAAATACAGTTTGAACGTAGACTTCACGATGAACTTTGTACGTGTATATTAAGTGAACACTAGCAACTATAGGATGAATGGCTTTACTTGGGCACCTGTTGATTGGAATTTTAATTTATCCTATATAGGTGGTGCATCCAGATGTCTTGTATCAACACTTACATATGATCATGTTTACCAAAAAGTCAGTAAACTTCTTCTATCTTCCTGTCTCTCCACAACTGTAACTTAAAAAAAACATGTATAGATATTGTATTGAAGACTTTCAAACGAGTTAGGTGTATCGTTAGTTTAGCTTTATATATAGATTTAGATTTATAGGCTAGGAGTTTACTACAAAGTCCAATTTTCCTAAAAAGTGTAAAAAGTCATAAAACACCATAATGTCAACCATAAAACACACAAAAAACTCACAAATAACATAATGAGGGTTACTAAAACATCATATATATGGGTTTTGTGTTGTGTTTTAGATGCTAATGTGGAAATTTGGTGAATGGATATCTAATATATTTATAATTTAATGAAATTATAAATATTAATTAGAATCTTCATGTGGTGAATAAAAAAGAAACTCTTGAGTAAAGCTTCTTATAACATTTAATTAGTTTTGTTAGAGTTTTTAAATCTCTATTTAAGTGACTAATTAAGTGAAACCTTTCACTAATCCTTAACTCTTATACAATTAGTAGGCTGTGTGCTTCTTTTGTTAATATAAGAATATGGTATTGCTTGATACATGAAATATACTAGAAGGAGAATGAACACTTGAAGATCAACTAAAGAGAGGAGTACTCTCTACTTGTTTTCCACCACCATCACATCCTTATTTGTTCCATAAGTTCAAACACTACAATTACCCAGTGTAACCTCGGGCGCGTGAGCCATCTTTGGCAGTACATACTGCTTCAGCGGTTGTACCCTGAGAAACAGTCGCGTCATCTTAGTAGAGGCGCGAAATCTGTTTTAAGGGAAGCGTGTTGAACATGTGCCTCAACCAAATCGTCAACGTTTTAGTGTGCTCTTTGTTGCAGTCAAGGAGTATTTTCAAAACTCAAGATGATGAATACTCGAGTCTAGGATGCAATCAAGTGCGCGTGAAGGACCCACAGATATGTGGCTTGAATCAAGATTGGTATATATAATTATATTTTATATTCTTTTTTAGTTATTGCAACCGGAATTGTACTATGATATTTCCTACGAATATCGAGAGTCTCGTTATTATATATTTTATAATTATATTTTATAAAAATGAACCTAATTCATACAGATAAGGCTTTGAGTATGGAATCACAAACATTATTGTGTTTTATGTTGATTAGCATGTCATGTTTTATATTCATAGTTCTACGATGATGTGTTTGAAGTTTTATGCACTATTAGGGTTTGAATATGGTGTTTTAGTAATCTTCACCTGTTATTTGTGGATTTTAGATGTGTTTTATGGATCAAATTATAATATTTTATAACTTTTTACACTTTTTAGAAAATTTTGACTTTGTAGCCGAACCCGCCCTAGATTTATATGTAATTTATTTATGGAATTTAATATTTTTTTATAGATTCAGTAATGGATTGTAATTTGACCCGTTTATATTGTATATTTTCGGATTGAATGTGTATTTGGCAGATCTAGATAAGTTCGGATTCGTGTATATTAGACATATATATTGGGTAAATTTGTACAGGGTCAAATTCGACGCAAAACTGTAAAAATATTTTTTTATTAATTGATTATAAGACCCCTTCTAAAAAGATTTTTACAAAATAATAAAGTGTTTTAAGACGTGGTTTCGTTGTTGGAGACGTGGTGGAAGAAACCCCGTCTAGCTATTCTTTAGTGAAATACCACTGTGAGATACAAGTTATATAAAATTGAAATAAATGTTGTTTAAGACAGATAACGTATATATGTTTTTACGTACATATACATATATAATTTGGGTTGGAAATGTTACATACTTGATATGTATTTTATATAATCTTTTTTGTAACATTTGTGTTATTGGAATATTAAATTGTTTGGGTATCGATAACACCTTGTTTCGTAAGTGATATACTATATAAAACTTGCAAGATTTCATATAATGCTTGGATGGTATAAAAGAATAATTTTAGTTGATTTTGGAACACTTCGAATTAAACAAGTGGGGAAGCATGGCCTCGTCTTTCTCTTGTCTTGTTTTGGTCGTAAGGCCCTAGTAGATGTCAAGAATGTTTTTGTTTAATACTCTTCCAAGGGTTGTTTTTTTTGTTTTTTGTTTTTTTTTTGTATTCATGTTGCTTGTTTTTATATATCTAGGGTATAAGGAAATCCCAAAAGCATCATTATCTTTCATTTTATATAACATATCCTCTTTATCTTGATTCCTTAATCCATCCTCATGGTCGTCCATCTCTATATGGTGTGGTATTGAGTTCGTCTAGAAAGCCAAGTTAAAAATAATACAAGTTGAGATAATTACCCAAACCCTGTAACTCGTAGACATGTTATATGAGTTCTTAAATATATACATACAATGTTTGCGTATAGAACTAGTGGCATAAGAAAGAGTTCTTGGTGGTCACTACTTGACCATCGGTGGGTGGGTTGATGACTAGCATCGCTTTAGTCATGAAATTTGTTTGGCGCGAATAATTTATAGAGGGAGGAGCACACTTCTTTCTTTTCATCAACTATATCAACAATGTACCACTTCACCACAAAGATTGTAGCCTTGGGCATCCGGTAAATGTTTTCTATAGTTTCTGTTACCAAAATTGGCATTAATGTATTATTCGACCTTACCACTCAATTTCCCATCACCTGAAGGTGTTTATAACGATTAATAAATTGCTAGTGATTTATTACACAATTATATAAATAAAATCCAAAATATGTGAAAAGATGGATGTGTAAAAGCATATAACTATGTGAAATATTACACGATTATGTAAACAAAATCACTGGCCCTAAGAAATACTATACGACTATGCAAAAAATATCCATAGTTGTGTAACCTTATGTGGAAAAAAATTATTTATTTTTTGACCAAGAAAAACTTCAATATCTATATATAGAAAAAACCAGCAAGAAGCCTGATACAATAAAGAAAAGGAAAAAAGAAAGCTGAACTAATTACAACATATCAAGGACATTGAAATCCTTCCACTTCTCCCAAGTTGGAGAAGGGAACTTAGACCTATGGCTGATCCAAACAAAAGCATCTTCCTTGATAAGCTCAACCGTCTTTGTAATCGGAATGAATATGTCTTCAGACGTTTTTTTCATTTCTTGCTTGCCAAAGTTACCAACCGTTGCTGTCCCGATCATTTGCACAATTATCTTCCACTTTTTCGAACCTGGGGCCTATTTAATAGTATCGAACACTTCTTTTAAAGAGCTAGGGGCTTGGTGTAACGGCACCCTAATCCAGATGAAAACATGCCACCAGATGCACCTAGCGAATAAACAAGATGCAAACGCATGATTGCATGACTCATCTACATATCCGCATCGGCTACAATTTCTGACTCGATAACACCCCTCTTCGCAAGCTCAAATTTTACCGGAAGCCTTCCCATTAGCGCCTTCCATACAAGATAGTTTGCCTTAAGAGTTGCCCAACTGTTCCAGTCGAAATCTGGCCCATCCGACTCAGTCTCTCTACCTGCTAATTTTGATCGAAGACTTTTAACCGAAAAGGAGCACCTTCTTGATTATCGAACGTCCATTCGTCTCTACCCACTTTGAACGAACACGACTACAACACCCCATTATACTGCCAGCTTGCATCCATTCTGCGCCTGTATTCAGATCTCTTATCCATTCCCAACCCCCAAACAATAGTGTTACCCTTCTCTAGGATATGATCGACCACCGGCCTGTTTTTATTATTAGCTAGCTGGTATATCTCTAGAAAAGTGTCCTTTAGAGCCTCTCCCTAAATCCACCTATCTTTCCAGAATCTTGTGCTTTTCCTGTCCCCGACCACCACGTTCAATTTATCCTCAATCATTATACCAAGCCTTTGTAGTGTCTCATTGATGTGTGGTCAAAAACCGGTGTTCTTATATGTTTAAGCTTATGTTTTTACATAACTTTTAGTTTCGAATAGCCTATTTTTAATTGGAAGTGTGTTTTGCAGGTCTAATGGAGTTTAAGGAGCTATGCGGAGCATCGGGACGGAAATCAAGTCAACCGGGAGCGAGAAATGGGAAAAGCAGGTGCCGTCACCAACGCCCCTCTGATGACTCTGTCGCCCAGAAAACCCGTAGACAGTAGAAAAAGTCGTCGGAGGAAACCAATATATCCAAGGGCCGTCGGCGACGCCTTCCCTGTTTGCTGAACGTGAATTTTGTTGATTGTTGAATTGGGGACGGGTATACGACATGTTTTGACCTTTTCTTTGGGAGTTACGAGTTTTGTGAGTTTGGAACACCTTCTTGGAACCAAGAACTCATCCATCTTCACCATTCTTTCACACCAATCATTGATCCATCACCTTCAATCCTAACCCTAATTCCTTACCACCATCATCATCATCAATCCCTCAATCCATTGTTCATCATCATCCATCCTAAACCCTAATCATCATCTCTATCACATTCGAAGCTTCAAGATGTTCAAAGTCAAGAGTTCACAAATCGTTGATCGTGTTCCGTTCATCATGAGCGGCTAATTCTCGTGGGTTTCACCCCGGTGTATACTTTTGTAAGGATTCTAGGGTTTGCTACTTGTTTAATATTTGGTTTTGTGACAAATTGAATTACATTTGAATCATTAGATAATTGTCTTACATTTGTATTGTTTTTACGAATTGTCAAGTGAGTTATAAAATTGGCACCTAAGCCTTGTGATTCTAAAATCGTTAATGAACTAATTCGATTGAACCAAATTAAAACGTGTAGTAACCCTAGGTCTGAACAATTGTTGAACCGGGTGTGAACCTTGTTTTCCATTATTGTTTAAAATCATTTAAGTAAGTTTCAGTGTAACCATAATCATTCAAGTTTTCATAGTTTAGTAATCGAAACCGAAAATCGTCAGTACATTCTGACATCTTTTTCAAACAAACAAATTAATCAATTTCTTAGCAAGCTTCATAAAAGTGACAACATTCTTTAAAATCACTCTTGTCGCGCATACCATAAGCTCTTCGTAGTCGACCCCTTACTACTACTAACGCATTGTTAAGGGTAATTATGGCATATAAATATTATCTTTGACCGGGGCGCGACACTCCGATCACTCATCCGTAGACCCGGTGTCCTTCCAATTACCCATGATAGCTGCCTAGTCTTATGAATAGCGACCACCACCCTTACCTAAAGCTGATTAGGATCTTCCTTGTACCTCCACCACCACTTTGAAAGCATGGCGATGTTAAAATCTCTAATACCCCCGATTCCAAGGCCTCCGTTCTTCTTGGCTTTGACCATTTTCTCCCATCGAACTCATCGAATTTTATGTCTCGTTCCTACCTATCCCCATATAAAGTCCTCTCCTCATACTATCTAGCTTTTTAATGACCGACTTAGGGGCTTTAAACAACGATAGATAGTACGATGGTAAGCTGCCAAGTACACTCTTTGCTAATGTAACTCTGTCAGCGAAAGAAACCTTATGTGGAATGACTATAGTTTTTTGAATTTTTAAAATACGCGACTTTGTAAAACGAACTTTATAGAGTTGTATGATTGATAGTCATATTTTAGATCATATGAACTTTAGAATTAGATAGATGTAAAACCAATTTACATAGCCATGAAACTAGTTTACATAGCCATGTCTTACTGAGATTTTTAAACATTTACCCGACTTTGTATTAAAATGCATAACTCTATGACTCACAACATAGCTTAAATAAAGAGTTTAAAAGTCAAAAGTAACAACCAGACAATATCCATTTATTATGAATTCGACATGCACGAGTTTATAGTAAGCAAATGATCATAACAGTGTGCACACACACATATCAAATGATCATAATTATATTAAAAAGGAATATTGGATTTAAGTAACCCCAACTTTCATCAATTGACCGATAACACTCCCAACTTTTGATTTGTACACCAGCACTCCTAACTTTCAACTTATTGGCCGATAACACTCCCTAACTAACTGAACCCTAACCTAGTTAGCTGATGTCAGCTGCCACATCATTAAAAATGTCATGTCAGCCGCCACATCACCTGCCACGTCATCAAAAATGCCACTTCAGCCGACACATCACCTGCCACGTCATCAAAAATGTCACAATAACTGCCACATCAGCAAAAACTAACTGGGTTAGGGTTCAGTTAGTTTGGGAGTGTTATCGGCTAATAAGTTGAAAATTGGGAGTGTTGGTATACAAATCGATTAGGAGTGTTATTGGCCAATTGGTAAAAATTATGGTTATCTAAATCCAAACCCCTATTAAAAATAGTAAACTTTAAACCTTATTCAAACATATGAAGAAGTTGGATACTAAAGACATCTTTTGGGATATGTCTTAGTAACTTTAGATAATTATGTTTTACGTTAGCTAAACTTGATTTATCGTATGATGCATGTAGTAGACTTCTTGCATCTTATATTCTTGATATATCATTAACGGGTGTATTTGACTACTTGTGTCGGTGTTTAAGGCTAATGGTGTTTTTATTAATTTCAAGTTTAATGTTCTTTTATGTTCGTTTGTGTTTATTGATGTCCGTGACCAGTGTTCACAAACAACTAAAATCCCTTAACAGACGAATATGGACATGAACTTTTGTTTTACGTGTGTTCGTGAATAGTTCTCGAATATTTGCATTTCCTTAATGAACAAACACGAACATTACCTCATTTGTGTTTGTTTAGTTTGTTTAGAACCCTAATTGAGATGGAACACGGAAAAACTTCTCCATTTATTTTCGCTTCTTAATTACCTTTCCTTTCTTTTCTTTAGAACACAATGTTAGGGCAGTGTTCCAAACTACCCGTCACACCTCAACCGATGGCGGAAACATCAGGGCAGGACGAAAACAAGATTGCAAGAGACTTCATAACACTATTTGTGACAATATTAAATAATTCGATTTCATTGATACCAAAAGGACAATACATAGTTTCAAAAATGGAAATACAACAAGTTTCGAATGACATAACAACATGAATTGAAATTCATAAATTTAAGTATAGGTGTGTATCTAATCCACCCTAAATAAGTTTCTTCATCGGCAACAACTAGTTTCCTTAAACATGTATTAAAATAATGATCAACAAAAGTTGGCGAGCATACAAGTTTATTTACATAGCATAATAGTGAAGAAGTTGTCTCATATCCAACATGGTAAATTAAATATTATGTTACAAACATACTAACATGTGATAACTATATGTTAATCCAAAGTTTAACGCAATCGTGATTACCATTTTCACCGAAATGACAAAGTGTAAAAAAGTTTACTTAACAATACTACAAGAATACGGGCGGTGCGTTAATCCTATAGCGTTATAATTATTAAGGGAGGCTAGCAAGGTTAATAAGCATATAGACACAAGTATACTTAGCATGCGATGACAAGAATAATACAAGTTTCATGTTTATAATGGATAGAGTGTGATTATAACAAGTTTTAAATATGAATTGTGATTTGTATAATTGTACATGTTGCACCCAAAGTGTGTAAACGGAAAAATAGGTTCGAGTATACTCACAATTTTGCAAAGCTTCCCGATTATCCGTGTTTTCGCAAGTTGATGTGAACGGGAGAGTGAAGGTGTGTGAGTTTTCGGAATGTTATCGGAGGATTCAGATTAGAATATAAAGTACAAAAGTATGTATACACAAGTAATTATATAGTCTTAGACACTCGTTTTCGACACTATAAATCCCGTATGGGTTGATATGATTTCATGGGTCAAGATACCCATTAGAATCGTTAACAAGAGGTTCCAGACTTAGATAATATAACCTATTACCATGGCAAGTAACCATGTTGATCATCATCAAGGATTCTATTATGTATATATATTTATCGTATAGTTTATATAATAATTCTAAGTTAAGTCTATCAAGGATATAATAGATTGTCATATAAGTCATGCATGGAGGTAGGAGAATAACCATACTTTAACCTCATTGTAAGATTCACCAATACACAAATCATCACAAAGATGATTCGAATGGTCATGAATGAAAAGAAAGTGTACAATAATTACTATAGATGAAAGCATAATTTTATTAATCCTACTTTAGACCTCAAATGTGGTGAGGTTTCACCTTAGTTTGCCAATGCAAGCTTGTGAAAACCATCATAGAGGTTATCCAAGTAGAAAGAAAGAAGAAAAATATAAGAAAATAAGAAGAAAAGTGAGCTAAAACTCACTTAGAATGATTGCAACTTTCTACATAATCTTGGAAATTAGAGAGTAACCAAGAAGGTTTGAGAGTGATTTGAATATTTGGAGTATCTTTAAGAGTGTATAGATGCTTGTATTTATAAGTGACGATTAGGGTTTGGGAGTTAATGAAGGTGGAAGGTGATTGGAGGAGAAAAGAGGTGGAGAATGGTGAAATATGATTGGCTTAAAAAGGTGGAAGGTGATTGGAGGAGAAAGGATGTGGATAATCTTTTGCTTTTGTTCACTTTAAGTCCTTGCATCTTGTAACTAGGTTATTTTATGCCGTTTTCTTGTATTTTAGCTTGTTTTTAGGTATCCAAAGTGTATTTTAAGTCTCGATTTTGCGTATAAATACGTATTTAAATATTAATTGTGTATATAACACAAAATGAAATGTAACACGTATATATATAAAATGAATTTCCATTATGATTAACGCCTCAAATTGTGATAACGGAGATGGAGTACGATTGTAAGGTTTCTAAAAATAGAATGCGAATACGAACTTTCTAAAAAAATAGGAATACGGAAATAAGAAACGTTACACTACTCATTGACCCGATATCCTTGCCAGAGGCAGATGTAGTGTATATTTGGGGTTAGCACCTGCTATCTCTCACCTTTTCTTGAAAGTGCAATTTTTTCTTATTCCTTTTTCGTTTTTTATATTACGATATCCTTGAAATAAAATTGTGCTACTCCTCGAAACTTAAAAAGCCCAACACCCTTATTATCTATCTCTAAGTTTTATTAAAAGCTCAATGCAACAATTTATAAGTTAAAAGCCCAATTAAAATGATAGATTAACGAGCCAAGCTGAGCTCGTTAGTAGTTTCTTAAGCTCGAGCTCATTCATTATCTATTAATTAGTATATTAAATAAAAATAATATAAAAGAGAGTTGTTAAGCTCGCGAACTCAATAAATGAAGTTAAGACTTGTTACTAAAATAATTATTTTTATTCAACTTGTTTATTTATTTACATATGCACCTCTTTCCCTAAGAAATTTAGTGAGGCTCCCTGCAAAACACGCTGAATCATCAAGTGAGTCTCTCACACATGCTAACAACGAGATGGATGAAACAGAAGGTGTGCGGCATGTCATTCTTACTCCTAATCACTATCTCATCAGGTCATTACTTCACTTGCATGCATTTACATCTTCTCTAACCTAACATTTCATCAGTCATTACTCTCCTGATCGCTCTAATAGTTTATTAATCAGGCCTTTTTGATGCTGATATACGATTTGTTAATAATTTCATTTGATTCTTTTTCCATTTAATTGTTTCCTTTGATCTGAATTACGATAACCTAGAGCTGCTTAATTTTGCTGGTTTCTTATTTGGGGAAATTGTCTGTCTCTCTCTCGCTACTTGCAACTAATTTAATGTTATTATTAATAACTCAGTAGAATTTAATGATCAATCAAGCAAAACAAGAAGATAAAAGAGAAATAAAAAAAAAAGTAACAGAGAGCAATAACTTGCCTGATGCCCTTTTAAACTGATTTGCCTTGATTAAGAATTGGAGTGCACATTTATAACATCCTGAAGCCAATAGGTTTACTTTTTAATCTGTTATGCAGTAGTTACTAGTATGTTGTCATAGTTTCACTTTCATATTATGATGCTCGAACAAGTGAACTCCATGTGCTGGAACTTTTGGGGAAACCGCACTGCAGAGTTTCCCCTAATTGATGTGTGTAAAAGATAAATTTGCTTGTTTTCTAACGAGGATCCTTTGATCATGTACACAAGCACCAAGAGCGAATAATTTCTTTGTATTCTGATGCAACTCAATATAAGTTGCAGTCAAATAGTTCAGTTATTTAATGATTGCTTTTGAGGGGCATTGGATTTATATGCACGAGACAGACAAACTTTACGAGTAAATGGATAGTAATTCTATCCACCCTTTAGCAAGTTTGGATGCCCGGATTCATTACTAAGAGTTCACAGGTTTGCTGACACTATAGTTATCAGGGTTATAGATAAATAATTCAGTTTGTTGATGAGAGAGTGTGAGTGAGCAACCCTGAGCTCTTCTAATCTGAAACAGTAATTTTTTAGGGTGAGATTATGATTATGCCTGTGATGAAATGAATACAGTTAGGTACACTCAGAAATCAGATTAGGATCTCCAGAATCTGCTACTTTTAGGATTTGGGCATTAATCTATGGTATAAAAACCAAAGGGAAAAAAGTGTATGCAGATCAAGTGTAGTATCTGTTCTTATCAGTTTAATATCTGATACGTGGGTCATCGGCCCACTCGATATTATTCTTATTTTTTATGGGGAAAGGCCCATTACAATAGCTTGCTATTGGGGCCTTTCAGTGTCGCCTTGGCGTTGCACTACTGCCTTGGCCTGGCGCACCCCTCCAAGTCATAGTAAAGATGTCATGGTGAATTTTGAGTCAGTTTTTAAGTATGGCAAGAGCGGAGAGTTTTGGATGATAGAACGGTGTACTAATTATTTAAAGTTAGGATTTGTTATCTGCACATGTTGTTTACTGTAGTTCATATCTACAAAATTGTTTTTTCATTTGTTTATTTCATATCTAAGGATTGTGGATTTCTGTATGTGAAACACTTGAATCTGTTTGGGATGTTTCAGATATGCAGAAGGTGCAATACTGCCTTCTTTTTCGATCACATGTTAATTTTCTTGAAGTGTAAGCAGGTGCATTTTGTTGCTTTTACACACACATTAAGACCTTGTAATCAGCTTGTTACCACTAATATACAGACTGTATGTACCTTCAGTGTTTCCCACAAATTGATTTGGGTAAAAGATACTTCTACATGTCCTCTTACAATAATTTGATCCAACTGAAGACATTACCAAACAACAAAATGGTAATATCATAATATTCTTGTCTTATGCATGTTCAGCTTGTGGGTTTTGTGTTTACTCTTGCCAGTGATAAAAACGACGCAACTGAGGTGCCTGCTTTACTCTTTATTAATGCAAATCCATCTATCAGTCAAAACATTTTGTTAACAATGATTGCTTTTGAGGGACATTGGATGTAAATGCACCTGAAAAAACACACTTTGGAGGTAATTTGGCTTGTAATTTTGTCTACAATTTGGCAAATTTGGCTATTTTGTTAAGAGTGTGAGTTAGCAAGTGATTACTTCTGTATAGCCAAGACAATAGTTATCAGTGTTAGTAATTAAACAGTGTTTGTTTTGTCTTTTCTCTCCCTCATGCATGGTCATAGGTAAGCTTTTTAGGTGGATAAGCATCGATCCTATGAAATATAGTGATGTAATCATACTTCTCTAGGATAAGTATTATCATGTACTTTCTACCAACATAAATAATGTGCTCCATCTGTTAAAAACTACATTTATCCTTGTTTAAAAGCTTAATTAGCCTATCATTATCCCTTAATCACATACCAGGTACCAAGAGTGAATAATATCTCTTAGTTGCTTTTCAACAAAATGGTGATATTTGTAATTTCCTTTTGTTCTTATGAATGCTGAGCTTGTGGACTCTGTATTTACTCTTAACGGTGCAGGCGAGGTGCCTGCGTAAGAAGAGTTTTGATATTTAAATATGAAGAGACATGTCACGGGTGTAGTATACATTGAAAAGGTCTATAAATAAGCAATTTCACTTTGCTGTCACAACATTTTGTTAATAAATGGATAGTAATTTTATCTACCCTTTAGCAGACAGGTCACAGGTGCTAGTTTCTGTTTAGCCAACACAATAGTTATCAGGGTTAGAGAGAAAGGATTGGTTTATTAATAATAGTGTTAGTCTGAGTTTGAGTTTGAATCAACAATTTTGAGGCTGAGGTTATGGATTTGGCTTGTAGATATGATTCTGGCACAGGATTAGGCACTAATTGACATGGCTTTGCTTATGGTAGTATTAAACCTTTAAACCTGAAGACCTTGAGAGATAGGAAACCAGGGAGAATAAGTTTATTACAGTCCCATATCGGCTGAATGAAGAATACAATAACGAATGGTCTGCCTATATAAACAGCAGCCTAAGAAGAGGAAAAGCATACCTTTCTCGGCCTTTTGGCTAAGATCAAGTGTAGTATCTGTTCTTATCAGTTTAATATCTGATACGTGGGCCATCGGCCCACTCGATATTAATCTTATTTTTTATGGGGGAAGGTCCATCACAATAGCTTGCTATTGGGGCCTTTGAGCGTCGCCTTGGTGTTGCACTACAGCCTTGGCCTGGCGCACCCCTCCAATTTGCAGTAAATTTTTTCTTGTTATTGTCTATTTTTTTTCATTTATTTTATTGTTTTTTGGTGAGATTATGAATGAATGGTTAAAACAGCGCTTTGTTTTCTCTTGAGCTGCTAAAATGGCTCCTATGGTTTCTGTTTTGATAAAATTTGAATGAAAGAGCCAAATGTTGATATAATGGATATTCTTATACTGCAGTTGTAATTTGGGTTTTTGAGCTATATTTTTATAAACAAGCTGATCTGAATGCCCAAAATCCCATAAAACTGAACTGTATAATGGATCTTTTACGTAGACTCGGATTAAACCACATATTTTAAGATACATATGCCATTCACTTTTTAACAACTGAACCTGTCAAGAGTTGTAGTGAAGCTAGAATCAGTTTTACTGTTATAGGTAAGGCTGTAAGGGCAGAAAGTCTTGAGTGAGCACCGCAGGAGAACACATTAAAGTTGGGGGTGATTTGTATTCTGCGTTCTCTGCTTTATTACGTATCTTAAAAAGTTCTTTTTTTTATATATTTAGATGTAATTCTCCATTTTATCTGCAGAATTCTTGACTTCTTTATGCTTTTACGGGATACACTTAAATCTTTTTAGGATGTTCCCAATATACAGAAGCTGCAATAAAGTCTTCCATGTTAGTTTCCTTGATGTATACGTAGGTGCGTTTTGTTGCTTATACACATTATGACCTTGTAATCAGTTATCAACTTGTTACAACATTCATACAAACATACTACAGAGTTTCCACCAATTGATAAGGATAAAAAGATACTTTTGCTTGTCCTCTTACAATGTTAAATTCAGTTTGAAGCCAATTTCTGACAACAAAATGGTATTATCATAATTTCCTTCTGTTCTTATTGATGTTGAGCATGTGGATTCTGTTCTTACTCGTACCATTAATACAGATTGGTCAATTGAGGTGCCTGCTTTACTCTTCAAATATGTGATTCCATATTGCAGTCAAAACCTTGTGTTAATGATGATTTCTTTTGACGAACATAGGATGTAAATGCACGTGAAAACAAACTTTGTAGGTAATTGGCTAGTACTTTTGTATACCCTTTAGCTAATTGAAATATCTGATTTCGAAAAGAACAGTTCACAGTGATCATTTCTGCATAGCCAAAACAATAGTTATTAGCTTTAGGGAACGAGTTCTGTTTATTGATAAATTGTGAGTTAGCAACTCTGAGCTCTTTGATTTTGAAACAACAATGTTAAGAGTGAGGATCTGGAGGGTTGACTTGGTGTCAGTTAAGTAATGCACACTTTATGATCTTAAAAAGGCTAGTATTATTATGATTTTGGCATTAATTGACATGCTTTATGGTAATAAATCCTGATGAGGTGAGAACAATCCCACATTGGCTGAGTGGGGAGTACAAAGATGAAGGTTCTGCTTACATAAACAGCGTCTCAAGACCAGATAAAGCATACCTTTCTCGGCCTTTTGGCTAAGATCAAGTGTAGTATCTGTTCTTATCAGTTTAATATCTGATACATGGGCCATCGGCCCACTCGATATTAATCTTATTTTTATGGGGAAAGGCTCATCACAGTAGCTTGCTATTGGGGTCTTTAAGTGTCGCCTTGGTGTTGCACTACAGCCTTGGCCTGGCACACCCCGCCAAACCTTAGTTTAAATTGCTCTGTTTTGTTATTAAATTTCAATCTTATTTTTTAGAATGGTAAAGTTAAGTGTGAACCAGTTGATGGTAACTTGTATTATGTCAAAAGCTTCTGACTTTTGAATAATACCTCTCTGGATAAAAGATGGTTCTTGTGTCAAGACACCAGTGCTCTAGTTTTGAAGGTTCCATCCATCAATGATCAGCTCATAGCTTTGCGGATATTCGACTGAAACATCCGAGTCTCATGGGTATTGGTAGAGGAAAAAAAAAGTATTTTTTCTATGTATTGTGTTTAATATTGCCTTACAACACAATCCCATAACATCACATGAAGCATACATCCCCTGTAAGTCATTTATATTGCATTGGTTATTCTTTGAGATCATTTGGTTCATTATATACTGCTCTGTTGATAAAAAGTGAATTTCAATTCGAAAAACCAATGCCAGATTCTAATAGTACAAACCGGTTCATTATAATGTTCCATCCGTTCCAACTCAAATGATTATCAGCTAACGAACCAGGCACAAAATAACCGGTTGGTTTGAGTGTACAGGACAATACCAATGAAAATGGTCAACTCTTGCTAACTTGGACAAACCGGTTTTAAGACTAGACTGACAACCAGTGAACCGCAGGTTCTGCTGATGGTCTGAGTTTCAGAACATTGGAAATGATTTTAGCTTCAAGACAAAGGTCCTGTTTTATAGATCGACAGTGTTATTGGTTTGACATTAAAAATGTTTTTTACTTTTAAATTCAGATGTTTTCATGTTATTGTCATCTTTATTGACATTTGAAGGCTAGGAGTTTGACTTTTAATATCTCACTCTTTCAGCCTTCAGGGTGAATATTGACTTTGAGATAAAGAGAATAGTACGCACTGGTAAATTTGTATGCATCGAACAAAACAACGCACTTTAAATTATTTGTAGATTTAGTTAAGGCTTTAACAAAATGCATTTTTACCATGCGTAAAAATAACAAAGATAACTCATAAATAGTCAGAGATCTAGAAAGAATCTAGTTTTAAGATACCAATTTAACGTTAGAAGTTTGTAAAAAAAATGAGTAAACAATAACAATAAGTGGGTCTCATGAGTCGAGTCCAAAGTGTCTTATTGGGTTGTTTGGTATTATGGTAATATGAAGTTATTGTCAGTTATCTATTTACTCACCCCCATCATATTTCAAACTCCTACTACACACCTTAAGTAAAAGGTGAAATGTGAAACTCCGTGCCTATGTGACGTCTACGTGACAACATTTTCTTTTTCACATTCACCCGAGAGTCTCAGAATCTTAGATTTTGGATCCGCTGGTGAAATTGAAGATAAACACAACCTAATGTCATCATTGGAGGTAACTAGAAGAAATGACGCATCATATACACCTTGATAAGTCTATCTCAAGTTATGTTAGATAGAAACGGGTTCATAAACAGGTTATATCAAGCTTGTTGGGGGCCCAAAACTGTAATGAATACTGGGCCTTTTCGTGACAAAAATTATTTCGTTCATATAAATTATTTATCATCATATAAGCTTTTTCTAGAATTTGGGGGCCCTAGACTTCTAGAGAAGCGTGGGCCCAAAACTCTTGTTTTATTTTACTCCTCTTTAAGCTTAATGTTATAAAACTTAATTACTTGATAGTGATATGTTTGATTAATTCTATTAGCTTAGAAATGTTGTGATATACCTTGTATGATAAGTTTACATTTATAATCTAACCAGATGTTAACATTCACGCAGCTGAAATTAGGCTGGAGAGTAGATGATATAAATGAGCTTCGAGATTAACTCCTACACTCTTTTTATGTGAAGATTTATAAAAATAAATAGCTTAACTACATTTACATTGTGTCTTAAACTTTAATCTGTAAATTGCCTGGATGTAATTAATTTTCGAATGTAATCAAGTCTTCTCTATTTAAACGATTTTAGTTAAAACTAATAGGCAAAAGATCAAATACAAAGAGCCTTATCGTACAAAACGTATGAAAGGCATGAAAAGGTAAAAAACGCGATGGTATTTTCGTAATTATTTATTGGTGGAGTAATTATCAAAATTACCCTACAAATTGTGATTTTGTTAAAATGACCTTGTAGTGTAATATTATAGAGTATCATAAATACTCTACAAATGATCTTGTAGAGTAATTTTATCTCATAGGGTAATTTTGATCTTATAAGGCAATTTTGTAAAATGACCTTGTAGCGTAATTTTGTTCCTGTAGGGTAATTTTGATCTTGTGGAGTAATTACGAGTAAAATAATTACGAAAATGTCCCCGCGTTTTTTTATATTTTCATGCCTTTAGTATGTTTTGTACGATAAGGCTATTTGTACAGGATCTTTACCCAAACTATATATTATATATATATATATATATATATATATATATATATATAAAATTGAAAAAGTTGAGTTACAATGAAAATTATATTAACGTGTAGGTGAGCACACATAATCTTATCCATCCATTTGGTATGTGAAGTCATTTCATTAATTAATACACATTTTACATGAAAAAACTAAATTAATATTATTATAATTTTCATGACTTCTATATTTATTTAATTAAAGCTAGGAGTTGGTTACAAAGTCCAAATTTCCTAAAAAAGTGTAAAAGTTCATAAAACACCAAAATGTCAACCATAAACACACCCAAAACCCACAAATAACAAAATAAGGATTACTAAAACATAATATATGTGGGTTGTGTTTTGTGGTTTGGATGATGAGGTCCTGATTATCGAATGACAAACATTATTATGTTTTATGTTGTTTAGCATGTTGTGTTTTATATGCATAGTTCTATTATTGTGTGTTTGAAGTTTTATGGACGATTATGGATTGAATATGGTATTTTAGTACTCTTCACTTGATTATTTGTGGGTTTTAGGTGTGTTTGTTGCGGAAATTATAGTATTTTACGATTGTTTACACTTTTTTTGGAAATTTGGACTTTGTAGCCGAACCCCATCCTTTAATTGATTATATTTTCTTCAATGACAGCAAATATATATATATATATATATATATATATATAAAATAGGATTAGGATATTTGTGAACAACTTCTTGAGAGTGAACTAATATTGGCATTTGATCATTGTTTGGATTAAAATGGTAAGATTGATATTAGTCAAGTACTTTTACTTAAAATTCATTAATTTTCTCATCTCTTAACTCTCTCTCTCTTTCATTTTTAATTATTTCGCTATTATTTTAATTATAAGAGATTAAAGGGCTAATGTTTATTTTTAAATAAAATCTTATGTTCTTTTTAAAATTAAATATTAAACCTAATTAAATTATGTTTTTTTACATATGTGTATACAGGTTAGTATATACAAGACTTATACACTTGTGTATAATTACATCTTGTTCTCACAGGTCGGTATAAACCAGATTTATACACATGTGTATTATTCAAGTACATATGTGCATAAACTAACAGCTGTGCATCTTGTATAAATTGATAGTTTATGAGACTATACACATATGTATAAACTAACATCTATGTATCTTGTATAAATTAATACTATCGAGACTGTACACATATCTATACACTAACAACTGTGTATCTTTATATACGGAAACTAGCAAGATTTTAGTAATTTTGATTATATTGTTTAATAAATGCAATTTACAAAAGACACAAATACCCTTCTGTCAATTAATTTAAAGGGAAGTTACAACTTATAATTACAATCTTACCATTGTTTAAAAATCTCTAGATGATATAATCCAACGGCTCAGGTTAGTGCACACAGTTCACTTTCAACCTAATGTTCACTCTAGAACCTTGCCCTATATATATAATATATATATATATATATATATATATATATATATATATGGGAAGTTCATTTGAGAAGAAAATTTAATGTGAGAAGAAAAAGAAGAAAGAGCATTATGGTAAAACATTAAATAATGTATAACTCATCTCATTAATTATGTTATCTCTTATTAATAAAACAAAAAACATTATATCCTACACATTTCAAAATTTATCCTACATATATCTTATACTTATCGGAATTTACCCTACACACATGTAAAAATATCATACACATTTCAAAATTTATCCTACACATACTAAAATTTATTCTACAAATGTCGAAAATTGTCCTTCACCATAAATTATTTTATCTTGAAAAAGTATATTAAAAAATGAGTTACAAGTTTAATTAATTAGCTAATTAATAACAATTATAGATTTACATATACGCCCTTTTTCATAACATTAAATACACACATTAAATGAAGTAAATGGAGAATTTCTATTGGTTTAAAAGTTATTCTTTTTATTCTTACAAAAATTTTCTTCTCATTTGAAAAAGGGCATTTAATGTTATGAAAAATTTATAAGAATAAAAAGATAACTTTTAAACCAACAGAAATTCTCCATTTACTTTATTTAATGTGTGTATTTAATGTTATGAAAAAAGGCATATAGGTAAATCTATAATTGTTATTAATTAGATAATTAATTAAACTTGTAACTCATTTTTTTTTCATATACTCTTTCAAGATAAAATAATTTATGGTATAGGACAATTTTCGACATGTGTATGATAAATTTTAGTATGTGTAGGATAAAATTTGAAATGTGTATGGTAAATTTACATGTGTGTAGAGTAAATTCCGGTAAATGCAACACATATGTAGGATAAATTTTGAAATGTGTTGGATAAAATGTTTTTGCTTTATTAATGAGAGATAACATAATTAATGAGACGAGTTATAAACTATTTAATGTTTTACCATTATGCCTCTTCTTCCACATTAAATTTCTTCTGAAATGAACCTTCACCTATATATATATACATATATATATATATATATATATATATATATATTGTGGAGGGTTCAAATGAAAAGAAATTTTTTGTAAGAATAAAAAAGAAGAAATTTTAACCAATAAGAATCCTTTATTTTACTTTATTTAATTTTTGTATTTAATATTAGTGTAAGGGTATATTGGTAAATTTGGATAGATCATTAATTGTTAGTCTTCCTTTTTAATAGCTAACTACATTAAACTTGTAAATTATTTTCAAAAAATATATTTTTTCAAAGAAGAAAAAATAATAATTTTAAGTGTCTTACGAGGTGTGTAGGATGAATTACGAGATATATAGGATAAATTTCAAAACGTGTATGGTAAATTTTGATGTGTGTAGGCAAAAACTTTAGTGTGAAGGATAATAGTCTTTATGACTAATTAATTAGTTAAAGATAATGATAATTGAGATGAGAGAAAAATAATTTAATGTTTTACAACTGTACCCTTTGTTCTTTTTCTTCTTAATTTAATTTTTCTTCTCAAATGAACCTCCATATATATATATATATATTATATATCGTTCAAATCACATTAAATACAAAACTGTCCTCACAACTCGGGAATCAATTCATTTAAAATATCTAAGGTGTTGCATTAACAATTAAAATGTTTGAGGCATGCACATGGTTCAACGTATATTTTATTTTACTATTTACTACTAAAGAGAATTCAGCTGTACGAGGAATGGTATAAATGCTTTGAAACCTCCATCTCCTAGGCATCAAGGAATTTGTCATTTCTTTGCAAGCAAACATGCTTTTCAAAAAAGTGATTATTTTTTTTAGTTACAATGGGAAATTCTAAACAATATCTAAAAAATAGTACTAAAAGTTATATGATAGTCTTTAATTAGTGTAACTTTGGCCAAGAATTAATTTAAAACTAATCCATATCAAATATGCACATAACTTAACTGACTCGTCAAAACATGTAGTACTGTTGCACGACTATAGGTTTTCTCAATGTAATATTGTCTTCTTTTACGTGTTTTAACTTTTTAATGAATAGTACACAACACGTGGACATGTGAAGAATTGTGGTTACGTGAATTGGCCTTTTCACATGATATAGTGTTTTGACTCCTACGCGATATTGTTTTTCTTATATGCCTAATCATAAAACATAGCATATTTATTATACTGTACTTCGGTCGAGCAAAAAGTCACAAGACCGAGCTGTCCAATGACTTTGGTGAATTTCTCTCAACCAAGTAGTGCAGGTATAAACTCCGTCGTGGGTATTTAGGTAGTGTGGAATCGCCGTTCAAAAAACACGTATTAACTGATATGACCTTATCAAAATTTTCTAAATGAGTTTTTGTTAAAATTATATAAAATAAAAAATTATGAATGTGATTTCAATAATAAAACTTTCATTAATAAAATGGCTATTTAGATTGTAGTTATACCTTTTTATCTCCTTCTTTTGTGCAACTTATTCAAACACAAATCACAAAAGCAAAACAATTAAAAGTGAAAACAAATCCCATTTCCGCCGAAAGAACCACTGTCACAACATCCAATAAACTTATAATAATTTCTTTAACTCCAAACATAATTACCGTTGCACCATCAGATTGCCAACAACAATGGCATCAAACCAAAACTTAAGAGATCTTCAATGGCTATTGCAATCAATTCAAACAGAAAGTCTCAATCTCAAAAGCATATCTTTCCATCTTTCACAACCAACATCATGTTGTCATCAAGAAACTCATGATTCAATTCACATAAACATTTCAACTGAATCCCATTACCAGTTTTCCAACATTCTCACCCTCCTATCAACATGTTCCAAAACCCGATTTTCGCTACAAAATCTCGAGTTTTATCGCGTAGAATGGGACGCAGAAGAAGTAAAGAATCTTGAAATCCTGCTTGATAATTCTTCGAATGTAAAACGAGTCGAATTCAAGAAAAACAAGCTGAATTTTGAATGCATGGACGGGTTAGCGAAAATCTTGAAAAAGAATAATGTGATCAAAGAGATCATGTTGTCTGAATCAAGAATAGGTTCGTATGGAGCTTGTTTGATTGCTTCTGCTTTGAAGGTGAATACTTGTTTAGAAGAGGTTCAAATATGGGAAGATTCAATAGGGTCAAAAGGGGCAGAGGAGATTTCGAAAATGATAGAAGCGAATTCGACGTTGAAGGTCTTGACTATCTTTGACTCGAGTTCGATCACTGCCACTCCATTGATATCTGCAGTGTTAGCAAGGAACAGATCCATGGAGGTTCATGTATGGAGTGGAGAACATGGTAAGGACACTAGCTCGAAAGTGGTTGAATTTGCACCTGAAAGTAGCACATTGCGGATATACCGGCTCACGGTTTCAGGTATGTGTTCATCGAATCGGGCTTCACGTTATTCGGGCCATTTTGAAACTCATTTGAATTCGAACCGATTCGGATTCAGGTCAAAACTGGGTAGCGGTGAACAAACGATCGGACACGAACAATTAAAGGCACATGGTATTCTTGTTCGTGTTTGTTAAGAAAATGAACGTGTTCGTGTTTGCTTTATGTTTGTTCGTTATTAGTATAAATGAACAGTTCATGAACATAAACAAACATAACTGAACATAGATGAACAAACATAACCAAGCTAACACCAATTAAAAGTAAATATGAATAACAACGTATTGGGCCTAAACAATAATAAAAATAGGCTAAATTAAAAAGATGATTTTTTAATTTCAAAAACTAAACTATATTGTAATGAGCCTAACAATCTTAAATGAATATATTAGTGTTAGAAATTAAACAAACAAGATAAATTAATGAACATAAACAAATGAGCATTCGCAAAGATTAATGAACAAACCTAAACGAACGTTCAAAAACTACCAACTCATTTTCAGTACCCACTCTTTGACACTTTCGTGATGGTACTTTTGGTTTGGTACGGTTCGTTACAGTATTGGTATTTTACCTTTAAATACCAGTACCATACCAACTGAACATTATCGGTACCGGTACCAAAACCAAGCTCATCCCTAATGATACACACACGAATTCGAAGTCATTATTCGAATCTGGTTCAGATCGAATTTCAGGTTTTTCGGATCCGATTCAATAACTGAACAAATCTAGTTTCAGGGGCATGCAGGGTGGCTTGTGCTCTAGGGTGGAACACAACGGTCAAATCTCTTGATCTAACCGGGGTCCGGTTAAGATCGCGGTGGGCGAAGGAGTTCCGGTGGGTTCTCGAACAGAACCGGAGTCTAAAGGAAGTTTACCTCACCAAAACATGCTTAAAAAACAAGGGTGTTGTTTATGTTGCTGCTGGACTTTTCAAGAACAGAAGCTTGGAGATCTTGCATTTAGACGATAACCGGTTTAACGGGGTCGGTGTTGAACACTTGCTCTGCCCGTTAACCCGGTTTTCGACTCTTCAAATTCAAGCAAATATAACTTTAAAATCGATAACATTCGGAGGGAAAAGAACGAAGATAGGGAGGGTCGGTTTGGTTGCGATAATGCAGATGTTGAGCACTAATCAGACTGTAACAAGATTGGGTATATATGAAGATCAAAGTTTAAGACCACAAGATTTTATAAGAATTTTTAAAAATTTGGAGGGAAATGTTAGTTTGAAGTGTTTGTCTCTGCAAGGTTGCAAAGGGGTTGATGGAGATTTGGTGTTGAAGACTATAATGGAGACTTTGCAGGTGAATCCTTGGATTGAGGAGATTGATATTGCAAGAACCCCACTTCAGATTTGTGGGAAAGCAGAAGAAATATATCTGAAATTAGGTCAAAATGCGAAATCAGAACATGAACCTGAAGTTGATTTGCTCAAGGATATGCCCATGACAGTTCCTAAAAGCTGCAGGATATTCATTTGTGGACAAGAATTTGCTGGTAAGTTTGATCATGATCTTCATGTTATAAAGCTATTTACTTTAGAGGTGTTATATGGGTCGTCGCGAACCCGACACAAACCCGAAAAATCGTGTTAGACACAAACAGCCCTGTTTAACCTTATTTTTTTTGCATAGAAATACTTTGAGTTACAAATTTAAAACAAAATGTACAAATGTATATAAAATAATTACGTGAAGCTCATTTCTTTATCTTTTATTTATAAATATTGCCATAAAGTACTCATTCATTTTAATTATGGCGCAGCTTGTTGCCCGTTTATCTACCGTTTGTTTGTAATTTGTTGTTTTGGTATTTTAGTGACAAGCATAGGGACTTAATAAAAAGAAATTATGGCATAAAATATATAATTTTACTTTTTTGTAAGAATAAGTCGTTTAGATGGGTCAACACAAGAACCCGTCTGGTTGACCCGAACACAAGTCGTTTAGAAATTCATAATCCCAATTATTATGATTAAATCCAAATGTGTAGAAATTCACAACCCCAATTATTATGATTACCTGATTGAAGTATGTCACCTCTTTATGCAGTTTATTCTTATTTAATCAATCTATGATATATACAAGCATCCAATATACATCATCTTCATGCAGGAAAGACCACATTATGCAACTCCATATCACAAAACCTGTCTTCTCCAAAGCTACCATACATTGATCAAGTCAAATCCCTAGTAAATCCAGTTGAGCAAGCAATAAAAACAACAGGGATGAAAGTAAAAACATTCAAAGACGAAGACACAAAGCTTTCGATATGGAACCTCGGAGGTCACCACGAGTTGTTCTCCGTTCACGACCTCATGTTTCCGGGGCACGGGAGCGCTTCGTTTTTTGTAGTCGTTTCCAGCTTGTTCCGTAAACCAAACAACCGAGAACCAAAATCACCATCAGAGTTGGAAGAAGACCTGCAATATTGGCTTAGGTTCATAGTTTCCAACTCGAAAAGAGCAGATCAGCAATGCATGCTACCAAATGTAACAATGGTGCTAACCCACCATGATAAGGTATGTTAGCTATTATCTACTATATTTATTATTATTTGATTTATCATTTATCTTTAGTTTGAATATTATGATAGTTATTATTGATGTTTTACTATTATTATTAATTGGTTATAAGGCTGCAAACGAACCAAACAAACACGAACACATCCTTGTTCGTGTTGATTTGTTAAGGAAATAATGTGTTCACGAACTGTTCATGAACACCTACCGAGCGAGATTTTTTGTTTGTGTTCGTTCATTAAGGAAATGGATGTGTTCGTGTTCGTTCGTTAATTTTAGGTACCAGAGAAAAGCGAACACAGACGAACACAAACGAACGTTCCTGAGCACAAATGAAGGCAAACAAAACACAAATAAGCATTCATGAACATAAATGTATACAAACAACCCCTTTCTAGTACCGAGAATGATGAAGAGAACGAGTGCAAAAACCCTAAATCAGAGACTGAAATGAGAGCGGGAGCGTAGTCACGTCACGTCTGCTTGGAATGAGAGCGGGAGCGTAGTCACGTCACGTCTGCTTGGAATGAGAGCGGGACGACAATTTTTAACTAGGGTTTCAGCAAGTAAGGAGTAACACTAATATGTAATACGCTATATTTAAAAACAGAATTTATTAGTGTGAATTCTGAAGTACTTGAGTAAAAAATAAAAGTTAAAAACCTTAATAAACTATGGAACACAAACGAACATAGATGAACACGTTATGGGACGTTCACAAATGTAAATGAACAAACGCGACCCTTGTTCATGTTCGTTCGTGTTCCTTGATTTATTAAACGAACGAACACAAACGAACTTCCCGCCAAACGGTTCACTGAACGTTTGGTTCATTTGAAGCCTAGCTTTATCATTATCCTATTCATTGTAATCACTCTATATACAAAGATATGGTTTTGAGTTAATCAATACACAGAAAATATTATTCACCAATAACGTTTTATTCTCCATTTGAATTCTTTTAAGGTGGATCCGACCTCACTCGATTTCCAGCATACTGTAAACGCTGTTCAGCGAGTTAGAGACAAATTCCACGGGTACGTCGATTTCTATCCAACCGTATTCACAGTTGACGCAAGATCATCCGCTTCAGTGAGTAAACTTACTCATCACATCAGAAAAACCAGCAAAACCGTCCTGCAAAGAGTCCCAAGAGTCTACGAACTCTGCAACGATCTCATTAACAATATTATCCGAGTGGAGGTCAGAGAATCACGAGAAACCAGCTATGAGGTGGCGAGAATTCAGCGAGTTGTGCCAGATTAGAGTTCCATCTCTACGAGTTCAATCGAGAAGCAGTCACATAGTAAAGAGAGTGGAGATGCGAAGAAAGGCAGTAGCCGCGTGTCTTCATAGTATAGGAGAGGTGATATATTTTGAAGATTTAGAGTTTTTGATCTTGGATTTCCAATGGTTTTGCGGTGAGGTGATGGTCAGCTGGTGAAGTTAAATGCGAGAAAAACGAGCTCTAGTGAAGGTGTTAACGGTGGATTTGTGAGTAGAAAAGAGTTGGAGAAGATTCTGAGAGGAAGTTTACATAGCCAGATTCCTGGGATGGGTTCCAAGATTTTTGGGAACTTGGATGCTGGTGATCTGGTGAACATGATGCTTAAACTGGAACTTTGTTACAGACAAGATCCATCTGATCCGGAATCTTTGCTGCTGATTCCTTCTCTTCTAGAAGAAAACAGAACAAGAATACCGAGATGGCAGTTGGTCACGTCTGATTGTGTTTTTGCAGGAAGGCATCTTGAATGTCATGATTTGAGTCACATGTTCCTCACCCCCGGGTTCTTCCAAAATTACAGGTATGTTTTGGTTTGAAAAATATTTCAGGGTTGAGAGAGTTGGGTAGGGGTGAAATGTGTGCGGGTAAGTTTTATGTTACAAATAGAAAGTATTTATGAAAATTTACAAAGTTTAGAGTAGTTGTATAGTTTTGAGCTCAGTCGTACAAGTTTAAGGGGGTAAGTGTCATTGTTGTTAAGCGTAACTGAAGTTGTTAAATGCCGTTGGTAGTTGTAACAGTTGGTTATCGATGAAATGAAGTGAATCTTCCCCTATTCTGTTTCTATCACCATTTTATCCCCTATTCATTTTTCTTTTGACAAATTCTAAATACTTGAAAATAATCATAATCAAAATTAGAAACTGATAGTTTGTGACATGAAAAGGCAAAATTCAGACAATAACTTTCAAATCAAAATTACAACTTCCCCCTAACCAACCAACTTTCTTATTTCCTTCCGGAAACAGGTTCAACTACACAACAAAATCATAGGACTCAAGAGTCAACACGGAGCAACATACGTCTAGAAAAGCACCTCATCTTGATAAACATCAATGGAATCCACATCCGAGTCGAGCTAGGAGGACAACTCGGGTACTATATCGATATTCTTGCTTGCTCCACCAAAAACCTAACCGAAACCATTAAGCTCTTTCGAGAACTTCTTTACCCACCAATCCAAAACCTCTGCCCGGGGTTGACTTTGACCGAAAACGTCATCCGTCCAGAATGCGTTAAAAATCTAACGCCCCCACGATTCCGGAAAACCCAATGTTACCACTCCCTCAGTTAAAACAGGCATTGCTCTCAGTTCCAGCAGACAGCATGTATGACTACCAGCATAATTGGAGCCCCGTCTCGGATTCGGGCCGACCCGTATTGGGATCCGGGTTTGACTTTGCCCGCGATCTACTATCCGATGATGACTTCAGAGAAGTACTTCATAGAAGGTATCACGACCTTTATAATCTAGCGGTAGAGTTACAAGTGCCTACAGAAACCGATTCGGACGTTAATCGCCCTCAACAAGATGAATCCAGTAAAGTTGACCCGTCATTTGCGGGAATTGCTAAAGGGGTAGAAGAGATTATTCAGAGACTCAAGATCATTGAGATGGAAATTAGAGACTTGAAACAAGAAATCCAAGGGCTGAGATACTATGAACATAGGCTATTAACCGAGCTTCATCGAAAGGTTAACTATATAGTGAATTATAATGTTCAAATACAAGAAAGAAAGGTTCCAACATGTTTTACTTCGTGAAAACCGAGAATTACTCGAGAAGATTGGTAACGAATATGATATCTGGGATGACTGCGCTTCGGCTTCACATGTTGTGTGAGTTCAGAGGCGAAATGCATGTTGTTGAAGATCAAATGGGTGTGTGAAATGATGCAGGTAGACAACAGAGCGGTGATATCATTGGCTCCATACATGAAAGGGTTCATGAAACTGTTAACGTTTGCATTGAAAATAGGAGCTCATATAGCTGCAGGAATGGGGGAGATGATACCGGATTTGAGTAGAGAAGTTGCGCATTTGGCGGGAAACCCGCTTGTATATGGGGCAGCGGGTGTGGCAGCAGCTGGGGTGGTAGGGGCGGCGGCTGCTGGTGGGAGCAGCAGCAGAGGGAAGTCGACCGATATTCAGCAAGATATGAAAGCAGCACAACAGTGGGTTGTGGATTTTTTACGCGAAAGAGGATGCTCAACAGGGAAAGATATTGCGGAAAAGTTTGGACTGTGGAGAGTTAGATATAGGGATGACGGTCAGATTGCTTGGGTTTGCAGACGACATATGTATACTCGAGCAAATGAGATATTTGAGGTACCAATGTGACAAAAAAGAAGGGTGACAGAGGATTTGGTAGTTTGAAATCACATCAACTTTGTATTTATCCTTTTATTTGATACTAACACTTTGTAATATAGATGCTCATTGCATAAAGAAGATCAAGTAGAATGCCCATCAAGTTTAAGTTCTTAAGAAGTGAAATAGCTAATCTCTCATCTTTATGATCACAGCAGGGGCGGCTCAACTGTTTTGGGGGCCAACGCGAAGTAAAAATCTTGACCCCTTAGTGTTTTGTGTTATTTTGTTGTGATATGCTAACTAATAAGTCAGAAATCTAAAAGAATAATACACGTGAACATTCCCAATGAGTGAAATAAATGTTTTGCGCTGAAGGGATTCACTTTACAAGTTTTTCAAGTTGTTGTACAACACGATCAAGTTCCTGCACAAACACCAATTTTTTTTATGTTTATGCTAAACTGAAAAATATGCATATAGAGATGGTATGTATTTATGCATTACTTAACTTAACTACATAATTGATAAAATAAATAAAAAGGTTACACAAATCGGAAGGTATTGCAGGTTTATCTCCTTGGTGAAATAAAACCGTATAAACCCCCCTCGAAACCTGTTTGAATCCGATAAGTATAGAAACGGATTTGGTGCCGATTGAACCCGCCAGTTTTGAACCGGTTTGGGCATTCTATGAGGAAAATCGGGCGAAGGAACGGATGCTACGAATCGGTTTGGGACCGGTTTTCCAAGGTTTTAAAACAATCATGGGCCATAGCGGCTTGTCGGCTGCAAACGGATCGAACGTTTAGCGAACAATCACGTAATGAATCGTTCGGCAGAAAGTTCGTTTAGTTAAATGAAGTAACATTAATTAATGTCGTGTGCGTTCATTTATTACGATGAATGTTCGGTATAATGTTCATTTATGTTTGTTCATTTGTGTTTCGTAGTTCATTAGGGTTATAATTTTTATATTTTATTCAAATACTTTAAGATTCATGTGTTGCATATAACATACCTTTTAACAATTAGGTTAGTACATTTGGATACGTTCATTTCCTTAATTAATGAACACGGACATAAAATTTTGTTCGGTAAGTGTTGTGAACACATTTATTTTCTTAATAATTGAACACAAACAAGTCCACGTTCGGTTTGTTTGTAGGCCTAGCAGCTAGGATATAGTATTATATAAACTAAGCATCGACGCTAGCTTCGGAATCCGTCTTCTTTTTCACTTATTGTCATTGTCAAATCATATAAAGAGCAAGGCGCTGGAAATATGCATTTGTTTGAAAATTACTGACAAAACAGATATTGGATAATTTAAGCTTTGAATACAAAACACAAGTGGAGGAAGGAGGTAGCAAATGGACAATCATCTCCCCATTCGCTGAAGAATTCATGTATATGATCTGTTGATATGCATAGAAAACACTACTGACGTCAAAATATAAACCATAAACGATGACTACACCGAAGATGATGAATAAATATCAAAATATAACATGTAAGTCGCATCGTAATTTCTAATATGTAGTTTTGTTACTTTTAAAATTACAAAATACATAAAACTATGAATTTTATGTAGTTTTTATTATGTATTTTTAATTTTAATTTTAAAAACCGAAATCAAAATTCCACAAACTTTATATTTTGTTGTTTAAATAAGAGATGAACCTTATTTTATTAACATTAGTTTTTAATTCATGAAAAATCATTTTTTTACCAATTGGTTTCTAAACCGCTTTTGAACATGAACCGGTCTTAAACCGACCCAATCTGGTTTTCATCAGTAAGGGTTTTTCAAAAGCTCAAATCGGTTTTACCCAAAACGGTTCCTCCCTTGACCCGGTTACGACTCAATTGACCAAAACTAAAATCAAATCCAGTTCCAACTTGAACCGATTTAAGGTTTGAAAGAACAAAACCCGAACCGCTTCCAATCCGAAGAGATTTAAGGTTTGAAACCGTTTCGTTCCATACAAAAAAGATATGACTAAAAAGTAAGCCCATCGCTTAATTTGATAACCCAAAGGTCTCAAATAAAGAAAGCTTGTTGGACCATGACTCTGTTTGGGCCATTCGAATTGTATATTTAACGAGCCCAATAGTAACCACTGGACTAGGGTCTTGAACACAAGGGGATCATCATCTTATTAAAGCATTCTCTAAGCGAACCCTAGTCTTCTCTTTGTCGAGGTAGGCGGAGGAGCATCCCAGTGATCTGTAAACATGGGTATGTTCATCAATGCCTAACGTTTGATCTTCTCACCATTTCGTCATCTTCATCTTCGTGATATTATTATTATTATTATGAACGTTCTACCGACAGTTTTCTGCTATTTGCAGGGATATCCAGAGACTCGATGCACAAGAGAAGGGCCACTGGTGGCAAGAAGAAGGCCTGGAGGAAGAAGCGAAAGTAAGTTTTCATCCATACTAGTTTCTGTTTTCTACAATTTCTGGATTGTTTTGTTTTGATTTTGAAGTTTTATATGTATAGGATTGAGATATAGGAACTAATTATGGTCTGTTATATTTCCATACACCATTTAGGGTTCGTATAGTTTCAAAACCTGATAAAAATGTAACACTTTATGGTTTGTTTTGCTATTTGTGCTTACTTTGGTTATGTTCTGTTGTTAATTATTTTTTTTTAATTTTTGATTTCAGTTATGATGATGTGGTTTTGAAATTGATTGGTGACATACTTGTTTGCATAGCTGTATGATGATTGTGGGCCTTTTGGTACATTTGCATCTTGATTTTGACAACTAGAAATGAATTTTTTTTTTGACTTGTGTTATTTGTAGTTTCATTGTTGTCAATGAATGTAGCACCAAACTTCCCACATTTTTCTTATACTTAACAATCTTGTAAAATATTAAAGATATGAAGTTTTGTATTTGAACACCTTTTTGCTAAGCTTTATATTGTATGATAAAAGTTATTTCACTAATGCTACTATAGTAATCTGTTTTGACAAACATTGATCTTTCTATGTATACATTGTTTTAAGCATTATTATTATTATTATTATTATTATTATTTTATTATCTTGCTTATATGTTTTATTTTTGTAAAGGTATGAGCTCGGAAGACAGCCAGCAAACACCAAAATTTCCAGCAACAAGACTGTTAGAAGAGTCAGAGTTCGAGGTGGTAATGTCAAGTGGCGTGCATTGAGGTTGGATACAGGTAACTACTCTTGGGGAAGTGAGGCTGTAACCCGAAAGACCCGTATTTTGGATGTGGTTTACAACGCATCCAACAATGAGTTGGTCAGAACTCAAACTCTGGTGAAAAGCGCAATTGTTCAAGTTGATGCTGCACCATTCAAACAATGGTACTTACAACACTATGGTGTTGATATTGGTCGCAAGAAGAAAGCGGCTGCTGCCAAGAAAGAGGGAGAGGTAGGTTCTTTTTATCAACTCCAGCCAAATTACTATATAGGATACACCCTTCCTATGTATTTTCTGTTAACAAGCTTTTTATGCTGTGTATCCAAATTCTTAGTCCTAACTGTTGCTTCCACCACTGACTGACAATATAAAATTTAATTTATTTGTAGGAAGCAGGGCTGCCACTGAGGAGGCAAAGAAGAGTAATCATGTTGTGAGGAAGTTGGAGAAACGTCAAGAGGAGCGCAAACTTGACCCTCATGTAGAAGAGCAGTTCTCAAGTGGTCGTCTTTTGGCTGCTATTTCGTCACGCCCCGGCCAATGTGGACGTGCTGATGGGTATGCGTTTTTCTTTATTAATTTTTGTTTCTTTATCTATATTAAGATTTTCATTTGCAAGTATTCTTTCTATTAACCGTCATACATATGGTTTATTATTTTTATGTTGGCAGATATATCTTGGAGGGTAAGGAGCTTGAGTTCTACATGAAAAAACTCCAGAAAAAGAAAGGAAAGGGTGCTGCTTAAGTTTTATTTCCTTTTTCTTTTTTACTCTGCAAGGCATGGGACTGAAATTTTGAGTGTGTTTGTTAAAATGCCGACTTTATGAATGTTTGGGGTCGTTGTAAGCTTTATCATCTTTTATTAATACTAGCACTATTGATTCAGTCACATTGTTTTCTTCATATTTTCTACACTATTTATATTTCACAACACTTCTAATTTTTCCAAATGTATCTTATGATCTTGTCAATAAAATTGCTATTAAGAGGTTCAGTTTAGTCAGATTTGATAAAGATTATGACCTTAACATCAGTTTTGTTAAATGACATACGGCTAGATTGGGTTAGTTGAACTAGCCGATTTGAGGGTTTAAAGTTTTGAATTCGGTGAGTTGGAGTTTCATCAATCTTCATCTTCCAGAGGACCTGTCTGTGATACCAAGGGCGCCCTTTTAATTGCACCTGGTGCGGAGCGTAAAACATGTGGATGATGTGGCAACATCGTACCCAAAGCAACAACATTCACCGATCATCACGTGAAAAACCTATACCCCTCTTCTTTGAATAGTCATCTTAAGCCCCCTAACCCCAGCATGTCTTATTCTTTCTTTGATATTGTTGTGTTTCACCCAGAAAGAGTTGTGTAATAAAAGAGAAGAAAGCTAGAAAAGGACGCCTTGTGGTTTAAGTGCACCGTCGATGGTCTAAGGATAAGCTCATTGTTACAACAAACTAGCAGAATTCTTCCACACGTTACCTTAGGAATTCGACCGTTATCAATTCGATTCATTATAGTATCCGTACGGAACCGACAACGGGTATAGCAACTGAAAGAGAAAAACCCCAAAAAGTACAGTGTAATATGTCCAAATGGATATTGGAACATGTTTTATATCAATCGAAAATTATAAAAATGAATATCAGTAACAGTTTAGATCGTACCGAAACCGCTATCGATGTTTGGTCAAAATCATTCGGTCTGTCACGGCACCCGTACTTACCAACACTCGTTATAGCTTACGATAAAACACACTCAATTTTGAATACAAATCTGTTTTCAACATTGTTCAGCGGAATCGCAACTAAACCATATTTGACTAGTTCAATTATGAACAAAACTTCTTATCAAAACATATATAAATATAAGAACGTGTATTTGGAATTTTATAAGGCATTACATTATATTATTAAAATAACAAAATGCTAAAAGACGTCAATAAAATAAACAAATTTGAGATAACTTCAATAACATATATATTTGTGTTTCCAGTACATTACTACCTACAACCTAGTTTCGAAAAAGTTTGTATAACAACGTAGAAAAGAATAGGCATATCGCAACGGCATACTCGAAATTTTGTAAAACATTATATGTTAAAAGTTATAAGAGAAAACCAAATATACTTAAAATTGATTACAATAATAAAATAAAAAATATATAATGCAACCACATAATAGATGTGGCCCACTTTTCTATTTAAGAAAAACAATACGGTGGACAATTTCAATACATTCATGTAGCTAACGGGTTCATCTATTGTATATATAATAAAATAATATGCGTTAAAAAATATGTATATCGAAATAAAAGTTAAATGCCTAGTTTTAAGTTACAAACCGAATTGAACTCTAAAGATGAAGACTGTCAAAATCAAATTGTTTGGATTTCTATTCAGCTGACTTGTTGCGGTTTAAATGTTTTATAAATACCTCTAGTCATAAGATGATTATGTCCTAAAGCATGAAACTAGTGATGACTCAATAAGATGCTCCTTTGAGTGTTTGTATGTGCAGTTTAAGAGAGATTTCGACTTGGATAGTCATAATCAAAATAATCAGTTCGGTTGTCCTTAAAGGACATGGTGTGGTGGTAACCAAGAGATGAGGGGTTCAGATCCTGCAATGTGCATGTATATGAGTTTTCAAAGTATGTTAGTTTACCGTTAAGAATAAATAGTTAGATTATCTCTAAAGGGTTGTTTGGAATGGTTTAGAATAGACAGCTTTAAACTATTATTCTAAACACTTGCAAGGATCAACATGTCAATTTTCAAATGTTCCAATATATAACTTGCAGCCATGTGGTTTTGTATAGCAATCTAACAACCTCTAAATCATTTGTAAATCTAGTTACTTTGATATTTAATTATAAAAAAAAACAAATCAATAATCACTTGCTCCTGTGCATTTACATCAGAAATCTTAAGAAAGCTACATGTATTTACCTGCACAGTGATCAATAATCTAAAATCCAACATGTGCAGAAAACAAGGGTTCTGTATCACTATCCAAGTCTTTCTCTTGGATCTTTTACATGAATGATTTAATCTTTAATAATGAAAAAAAAATCTTTCTTATTGCGGGGAAGCATCCATGCGATTGTAGAATCTACCAAAAAAGGTGCTGCATTGTTGAATTGATCAAACTCCAATCATTATGATAATACAGGGGTGATTCAAATAATCAAAGAAATGAAACAAAAAAATGATAATGAAATCCACCTGAAATATTAAAGTTATGTCCTATAGTTACGGGTTCTCAGTGAAATTCCATTAGAAATTGAAAATGAAACTAGTAGTAAAATAACTTTCAGTAAACAATAATACAGAACATACCTGTATCATCATCATCATCATCATCATCATCATCAGTAAACTTAATCTTCTTTGGGCTGGGTATTATACATGTCATACCCATATTTCTTTGTCAATCTATCTCTTACGTAATCATTTCGGGATTGTATCCGCGCTTATTGAGGAGCAACATTTACATAAGAAAGATACAAACCAACACCAAATAAGGATGAACCACCCAGGAACAATCCCACAGTCATCAACAACTTTTGGGGCTCGAGGGAAAGCACAATGCCATCTGGCCCTTTTACTATAAATTATCAAAAAATAAATAAGTTACAAAAGAACTAACACGCCGATTATCACGTATTCAAGCCATAAAACACACAAACATCGATAACTCGAAAAGCAATATCTAAGCTAACATTGTTCAGAGTTAAAGAAAATATAAGAAAAAGGAGCTTTTTTCTTAAAATGGTCCGAAATTTTTGTTAAAACTGGAAGTCTGATACATACTAAAACAATAAAAGAAAAAGGGAAAACCATAAAAGCTATTGCAAAACCAATTTAATACGTCAATTGTTCCATAAAATATATGGTCAACTAAGAGTCTCAATGCATAATTCAAATTTGCATACTGAACAGAAACCAACAAATATCTGAAAAAGCCAAAAACAACTGCGAGGTAAAAAACAGGTAAAACATCTATCTGAAATCGACAAACACGGACGATGATAGGCGATCTTTTTAATAATTATTATCTAATCAGTACCTATATATTCAAGCATCATATGTGACTTCACTAATTATCAATAGATGTAATGTAATACTACATTTGTTTCATTAAAAGTTAATGTTTGGCATCTGATTTCAATCCTAATAAACTTCAGAAGTACAATCGAAATGGGATTATTATCTATATATCTATATCTATACAATACCAATATCTTTTCCTTTAGAAGTTAAATCTACTAAAGTCATGAAGGTAACAATCAAAGCATATGGAATCACCATAAAAAAAACCTAACCACCAGTAGTACACTGATCAAATTAAAGGCTCTTATGTATAAACGGACAGTATGGATTCATTAGATCCTTTCCGACAACTACCCCAACCAACTTTATTACAAAGTAATTCTTATTTTTGATGATTACTGAATGTATCTCAAATGAATTTCAAACAGGCATTTCGTCGAACAACTCATCGGCATTTTTGTACCCCAAATATTAAAAGATTTGATCAACCAAATCAAGAAAAACATACGTTCAGATGTAAATTTATGCATTTTATACGGAAACCGGGAAGGTAAGGGATCGAATCGACGTACCGACTTCGAATTACGTCTCGTGATTCTGTGTCTGAAGAGGGGTTAGAGGAACAGTACATACATGTGTCTGTCTGGTCCACCTTGGTTGGGCTTTTAGTAGGGGCCTGATTGCTATTAAAACTTTTAGATAGTAATTACAAAATAGTCCTTCACAAATGAATTGTTTTTTAAATACGAAAAAATGTTTAACCTATGCTTGTTTTATGTCGCAGATGCTTAAATGTTCTGAACTAACTCAACGAGGGACCATGATCTTGCTACTTTGACTTGGAACTGTCTTTCGTGGTTCAATGGATTACGTGTTAAAAAGAGACTAGAAGAATTTTTAGAAATCATTATGTATGCTTCATAGAACCCTCATATATGTTGATTTGTGTTTGTTTGCATACAACTTGAATAAAAACCCATCTCTTTTTTTCATTGATTAACAATTGAGCTTTTTATGCTTTCATGTTCCTACATGAAGAAATGAATACATGACAAGTTGGTTTGGGATCTCATTTTAAAACTATGAGGTACTAACCTTTCAATGTGATCACTCACTTCATTCATACACAATTAAGCGTCACATAGAGATGCATGTCATGAGCTTGTTCAACGAGAATCCTCAATCCCTACATGACAAACAGTCTTCTGTCCCAATTATGATCATAGATCGTTAGTTTCGCCCGAGTGTTATGTACTCATCAGGGGAATGCCCACAACTCCAAACAGCCGAGGCATCAAAAAGTGCAAGCACTTTTGATACACACTTTTAGTTAATCATTGAGGCATTCCCAAATGATATGCAGTCAAGAGAGCTTGAGAACCATTGACCAACCAATTAGTAAGTGACACGTCATAACCCCATGTGGGCATTTAACATTCGACCAGTTACACATAGCTTAAGTGTTTTACCATATGGTGCCCTAAACACTATCTTCTTACCATGTCCGCGTTGTTTGTTTATTGTTATTGTAGATTGGTAGATTTTCATGTATGTGCATCTTAAACGCTTAGCAAACAAAAGAGGTAATCATGAAAAGTAAAACGAACTCTTAATGACTTTCCTACTCGTTAAATAAAACATGTAACCATATGTTTTTAACACAACTTAGTTCATATAATGCCATCATATAATTATATAACACTGTTAAATGTTTTACTATGGACCATATACGATAAAAACAGAATACTTGTAGATCGTTTTGTAATTTGGCCTAAAAAGATAGAAAACAGCAGGACTATGAGGCTATTGAAGGTTGATGATACCAAACTTCCTACATCTGCAGTCATTCATTTTTCTCCGCAGCCGCACACTGGAACCCAAATCGTAACAAACCCCACCGCTCAACGGACTAGCTCCTTTCTGGTCAGTCTTACTTCACATCTTCATTCTTTCCTCTTGCTTTCTTTATTATTTGCATTCATCAAAGGCTCAATGGCATTAAGCTTGTCACTTTTTTTAGTTTTGACATTAATAAGTAACAACCCAGTAACTGAATGTGCATTCTTTGTTTTCCGAGTCATTATTGCTGAAGGATTGAAGGCTAAACTAGTTCTCTTCAGACAATTTTTGCATCACTATATAAAACTAGACAATGAAGTTTGGATTTGCAATTTTGTCATCATTATTGCTACTTGGAAATTAAGAACGAGAGTTAAATAATAAGTTGTTAAAGTCATGTATAGTTAGGTAATTTTATATCTCAGTATTGAACTTTTAGGTCAGTCTTGATAACCGATTATCTTAACCTAATTAACTTGAAAATCAGAATCATCATCATCACCTTTTGAGGCCTTTGGTTCATTTTTGGCATCAATGTATCAACAAGTTTAAGCTTTTAGGAGGGCCTAAATGGCTAATTAACATGTCTAGATCATAGTCACATGGTTCGTGGTACGCTCCGGTACGCGAACGTGAAACGGGATTGCAATTCGCTAGGTCTCTAAAATTCGGTACGAGCGGGGGTAGGCTCATTTCGGATCGCTTCGGTACGATGTACCATATAATGTGGTATGATGTACATGTACATGTTGAAGTTAATTACAAATAAGTTGGAGGCTCCTAAATGCAAGATCTTGACATAGTTTGGATAAGCAATACTAACATCCTTCAAAGCAAGATCTTGACATGCATGAAGAGAAAACTTGAAAATAAACTTGACAGAATTTAGCCGGAATTCTCTTCAGAGTTGCTCTACAGCTCAAACCGCTCCAAATTAGAGAAAATGGATCTCACCATGGTGTTCGGTGTCACCCCCTGACCCGCAGCGGAAATAAAATCGGGGCATAATTGGGTTCTTATCAAAGCTCATGACATTTATTATAATTAAGTTTCGTATTTATTACTTCAAATATAAAAGAGAATATCCATACACATAAAAACAAACAAACACAAGAAATTCGTTCTAAACAGGAAATGTTTTATTCTTTATTCTAAAGCCAAATCCTAAGTGTTTCTCTCCTCAGCCTGTCCATCTGTATCATGTGTAAAATAAAGATTTGGGTCAAAAAGAGTTGGCGAGTGAATCTCATTTAACATTTGGAAGAATTAGTTATATTGATTGATTAAATAAAAATGTGCATAAACCAAATATGAGCAAACATGTATGTAAATTTATCCACAAACCATATAATATCAAACAATGAACATGACAAATGATGAACTGTGAGATCAAGGCTCAATCAAACGGAGTCGATCTAATGAGGCACGCGATGCTCAACTCGTATCCAACGAGGAACTGATGGGCCTAATGTGAATGATTGCACTGAAATAATAAAATGTAACCACACACAACAACAACAAAAATGACATACACATAAGATCATATAATGGTATTAGCACAAGTGATTGAACAAATAAAATATGTAAACGACACATGATACACCCCAAAACATGTATTAAAAAGAGGAATTTGTAAGGATTCACTCACAGTGGGTGCGTTTCTTGGAATGTGTGTCTAACCTGGTTTAACTTATGAATTTAATTATATTTATACATTGTTCAGACTTTATTTTCTTCCTATGCGTTACCCAGAACCGACTGTTAACTATAAATTCGCTTGAATTTTTGTTTGTTTTGATTACTTTAAAACAGAGTGTGGATAACAAATATGAAAAGGATAGAATTTTACCGAAACGTGAAGGTTTGTTATTCCGGTATACTTCCGGCGGTTACCCAAAATTTTCCAGCGAGGTTTCAGAGAGAGTTTGGGAGAAATTGAGAGTAGTGACCGAGTTCTGATGAAGGTTATGGTATGGTATTTATAGGACAAATGATTGAAAAGTTTTCGGTTCCAAGATTTTAAAATCATTGGGTTTTAAACGGTTATAAGTTGAATTGAGATTGAATTTCGTGATTATAACCGATGTTTGATATCGGTTACTTATGACTTCATAACGGAAATCAAGAATTGAGCTTGATTGCTCGATTGACGGTTACTGGTTTGAGATTTCAATTTTGCAGGTTTAAGATTTGAGAGCGTATAACATTTAATTGTTTTAGGTTTTAAAACATATGGTATGTGTAGCTCAGTGGTGAATGTGGTGTGTGTGATTGATGGGGACCCTGGTTCGAAACCCGGCAGCCCCTTTTATTTATTTTCTTATTTTTAACTTTGTATTATTCTTACTTTTTATGTATTTATTATTTTTATTATATAGTTTATTTATAAATATTAACAAAACGGATTTGAACAATTAATAAACGCGAAAAGAGAACTTAAATAAAATTCTTGAATTATTTAAACGGAGTGGGTTTTGGAACCCGTTTTACATGAATGTTACAGTATCCCTTACTTTTAGAAATTTCGTCCCGAAATTTAAGTAGTAGCTGTAACTGGAAAGAGATGTGGGTATTTTTCACGCATTGAGTCTTCGCGTTCCCAAGTAAACTCGGGTGCTCGTTTTGACTCCCAACGCACCCTGACTATTGGAATACGACTTCGTCTTAAACACTTTTCACCGAAGTCCATGATTTCTACAGGTCTTTCAACGAAATGCATTGATTCATCAATCTGAATATCTTCTAATGGTATATGGAGATTTCGTCGGCGAGACACTTTTTCAAGTTTGATACATGGAACGTGGGATGAATTCTGTTGAGTTCTTCTGGTAAGTCAAGCTTGTACGCTACAGGACCAACTCTTTCGAGTATTTTGAATGGTCCCACATAGCGTGGTGCTAGCTTGCCTTTTTGACCAAAACGAACCACTCCCTTCCACGGTGATACGTTCAAAAGTAATTGATCGCCAACACAAAACTCAAGTGGCTTTTGTCATTTATCAGCGTAGCTCTTTTGACGACTTCGATCTGCTAGAAGATATATCAGTCGTTTCTTGAATCAACTCGGGTCCAGTGATTTGTGCTTCACCAATTTCGTGCCAACATACAGGAGATCGGCACTTACGACCATATAATGCTTCAAAAGGAGCCATGCCGATGCTTGAATGATAGCTATTGTTGTACAAAAATTCAACTAACGGTAGATGAGTATTCCAATTGGCCTTGAAGTCTATGACACTTGCTCGCAACATGTCTTCAAGAGTTTGTATTGTAACATTCATGTAAAACGATTTCCAAAACCCGCTCCGTTTAAATAATTCAAGAATTTTATTTAAGTTCTCTTTTTGCGTTTATTAATTGTTCAAATCCATTTTGTTAATATTTATAAATAAACTATATAATAAAAATAATAAATAAATAAAAAGCAAGAATAATACAAAGTTAAAAATAAGAAAATAAATAAAAAGGGCAGCCGGGTTTCAAACCCGGGTCCCCATCAATCACACATACCGCATTCACCACTGAGCTACACATACCATATGTTTTAAAACCCAAAACAATTAAATGTTATACGCTCTCAAATCTTAAACCTGCAAAATTGAAATCTCAAACCAGTAACCATCAATTGAGCAATCAAGCTCAATTCTTGATTTCAGTTATGAAGTCATAAGTAACCGATACCAAACATCGGTTATAATCGCGAAATTCAAGCTCAATTCAACTTATAACCGTTTAAAACCCAATGATTTTAAAATCTTGGAACCGAAAACTTTTCAATCATTTGTCCTATAAATACCATACCATAACCTTCATCAGAACTCGCTCACTACTCTCAATTTCTCCCAAACTCTCTCTGAAACCTCGCCGCAAGTCGCCGGAAAATTTTGGGTAATCGCCGGAAGTATCACCGGAATAACAAACCTTCACGTTTCAGTAAAATTCTATCCTTTTTATATTTGTTATCCACACTCTGTTTTAAAGTAATCAAAACAAACAAAAATTCAAGCGAATTTATAGTTAACAGTCGGTTCTGGGTAACACATAGGAAGAAGATAAAGTCTGAACAATGTAAAAATATAATTAAATTCATAAGTTAAACCAGGTTAGACACACAGTCCAGTGGTGGACTGTGTGCAATGAAATCGTGGATACCCGGGTTCGAGTCTTATGCGTGTCCGGCTTTCTGAAATAAAAACCATTTTTTTTAAAACCTATTCAGATCACTTTACATCATGTGTATAAGTATAATATAATTCAGTGTATAAGCAGGTTAGACACACAGCCCAACTGGTTGGGCTGTGTGCACACGAGTTGAAGGTCTCGAGTTCGAATCTGGATATTGAAACCGGTTTTGACAAAGTATAAACCCTTTTTTAATAAAAACAAAATAAGATTAAGGTTAACTAGTATATATATATATAATTAAATACAGAATTATATCGGGTTAGACACGTAGCTCAGTTGGAAGAGCTGCGTGCACGTATACGGGAGGTCACGAGTCCGAACCTCACACGCTGCCAAAACTACACACGATCCAACCGGTCAGACCTGACAAGGTCAAACATTTTTTATTTTTTTATTATTCTTTATTATTATTAATTAAAAATCATTTAAAATACTTAAAAACAAGGTTTTTAAAGTTTAAAAATTGTAATAATACCACAAAAATAAATCTAAAAATCTAATAAAAAGCATTAATTAAAAATATTAATTTCAAATAAAAATTTATTTATTTATCGAATTATTACATGATTATTTAGGTTAGTTTCCCTCGTCGGTTGAATCCTAAATCGTGCGCCATCGTTATCAATTCCAAGAAACGCACCCACTGTGAGTGAATCCTTACAAATTCTCCTTTTTAATTCAGGTTTTGGGGTGTATCATGTGTCGTTTACATATTTTATTTATTCAATCACTTGTGCTAATAACATTATATGATCTTATGTGTATGTAATTTTTGTTGTTGTTATATGTGGTTACATTTTATCATTTCAGTGCAATCATTCACATTAGGCCAATCAGTTCCTCGTGGGATACGAGTTGAGCATCGCGTGCCTCATTAGATCGGCTCCGTTTGATTGAGCCTTGATCTCACACTTCATCATTTGTCATGTTCATTGTTTGATATTATGTGGTTTGTGGATAAATTTACATACATGTTTGCTCATATTTGGTTTATGCATATTTTATTTAATCAATCACTATAACTAATTCTTTCAAATGTTAAATGAGATTCACTCGCCAACTTTTGTTGACTCAAATCTTTATTTTACACATGATACAGCTGGACAAGCTGAGGAGAGAGACACTTAGGATTTGGCTTTAGAATGAAGAATAAAACATTTCCTGTTTAGAACGAATTTCTTGTGTTTGTTTGTTTTAATGTATGTGGATATTCTCTTTTAAATTTGAAGTAATAAATATGAAACTTAATTATAATAAATGTCATGAGCTTTGATGAGAACCCAATTATGCCCTGACTTTTATTTCCGCTGCGGGTCAGGGTGTGACATGTATGGTGTGCTCAGATTGACCATCAGTTTGAGGGTGAAAGGCGGTGCTGAGATCTAAACGCGTACCCAATGCCGATTGTACGGCTCGCCATGTTCGTGAAGTGAAACGGCCGTCTCGATTCGAAATGATACTTAAGGGCACACTATGACAGCTTACAATTTCATCAATATAGATACGAGCTAACTTCTCGTTCTTGCAATCTCCGCGGATTGGAATGAAATGGGCTGATGTAGTGAGACGATCAATGATAACCCAAATTGTGTCATACCCACTTGAGGTGCGAGGTAACCCGGTAATGAAGTCCATGGTTATGTTTTTCCACTACCAAATAGGTATTTCAGGTTGGACGAGTAATCCTGAAGGTCGTTGATGTTCAGCTTTAACCTTAGAATATGTGAGGCACTTGGAGACAACAATGGCGATATCTTTCTTCATGCTAGGCCACCAGTATGAGTATCGTAGATCTTGATACATCTTATCAGCACCTGGATGTATAGAGTATCGTGTTTTGTGAGCCTCATTCATAAGAAAAGTACGAATATTGTCGCGATCAGGTACCCAAATACAATTTAGATAGTAAAGGATACCATCGGACTTGGTTTCTATCTTGATTTCAGCTCCACAAGACAATTCATCTCGCACATCGTTTTTCGTGAAAAAATTTGCTGAGCTGCCCGAATGCGATTTTGAAGATCAGTTACGATTTGAGAACACAAAAGATGGATGGAGTTCGCATACTCTTTTCGACTAAGGGCATCAGCCACAACATTGGCTTTGCCAGGATGATATCGAATTTCACAATCGTAATCATTTAAGAGTTCAACCCATCATCGTTGCCTCATGTTCAACTCTTTTTGATTAAAGATATGTTGGAGGCTCTTGTGGTCAGTGTAAATCTCGCACTTGGTACCATAGAGATAGTGTATCCATATCTTTAGAGCGAACACGACTGCTCCAAGTTCTAGGTCGTGAGTGGTATAGTTCTTTTCATGTACTTTGAGTTGCCTTGAGGCGTAGGCTATCACCTTTCCTCTTTTCATTAGGACACAACCTAGTCCTTGCCCTGACGCGTCACAATAAACCACAAAGTCTTCGTAACCATCAGGAAGAGTAAGGATAGGTGCATCACCAAGTTTTTGCTTCAAAGTTTGGAAAGCCTCTTCTTGCTTGGGCCCCCAAATGAAGGGTTTGCCCTTATGAGTCAAGGCTGTGAGTGGCAGGGCAATACGAGAAAAATTTGCGATGAAACGTTGATAATAACCAGCTAAACCAAGAAATGACCTAACTTCAGTAGGAGTGCGTGGAGCTTGCCATTCTTACACTGCTTTAATCTTTGCAGGGTCGACATGAATTCCCTTGTCATTGACGACGTGACCAAGAAATTGTACCTCTTTTAACCAAAACTCACATTTCGAGAACTTAGCATAATGCTTTTCGGTTCTCAAAAGTGTTAGGATGAGTCGAAGATGTCGTTCATGATCGGATTTGGTCTTAGAATAAATAAGAATATCATCGATGAAGACTATGACAAAATGATTGAGGTAGGGTTTACACACCCTATTCAACAAATCCATGAAAACAGCAGGAGCATTGGTCAATCCAAAAGGCATGACCATGAATTCGTAGTGACCATATCAAGTTAGAAAAGCAGTCTTTGGAATGTATTCTTTGCGTACTCTAAGTTGGTGATAACCAGAACGAAGATCGATTTTTAAGAAATAGGTGGCACCCTGAAGTTGATCTAAAAGGTCATCGATACGAGGTAAAGGATAGCGGTTTTTGATAGTCAGCTTGTTGAGCTCTCGATAGTCGATACACATTCGAAAAGTTCCATCTTTCTTCTTTACAAAAAGAACCAGCGCTCCCCAAGGTGATGAGCTAGGACATATAAATCCCTTGTCAGTCAACTCTTACAACTGACTAGTTAACTCTTGCATTTCAGAGGGGGCTAACCGATATGGAGATTTTGCAACTGGTGTGGCACCAGGTACAAGATCGATTCAGAATTCGACTTCTCGCACAGGAGGAAGTCCTGAAACGTCCTCGGGAAAAACTTGAGGAAATTCTTTAACGATTGGAATGTCTTCGAGCTTCTTTTCCTTGCCTTCCTTTTTGACAATGTAAGCTAAAAATGCGATATAGTCTTTACGAAGGTATCTTCGAGCTTGAAGTCATGACATCAATTTGAGTCATTTGGAGGGGGTTTCACAAAAAAATATGTAAAGTTTGACCGTCAGCGAGAGGAATTCGAATAAACTTCTCATAACAAACAACTTCAGCGTGATGCTGGCTAAGTCGGTCCATACCAATGATGACGTCGAAACTACCCAACTTCATAGGGATGAGATCAATTGGAAAGTCATGATCATTGAGGGTAAGAGTGCAATCACTAATAATTGAGTCTAACCAATTAGGTTCACCATCAGCGACTTCCACCGTAAATGATTCAGCTAGACTAACGCGAGGTAAATCAAGAATAAATTCAAACTCTAAGGACACGAAACTCTTATTCACACCAATGTCAAATAGTATAGATGCATAAGTACTGTTAATGAGAAACGTACCGTTAACCACGTTATTATCAGCTCTAGCTTGATTGGCATTGATGTTAAAAGCTCTTCCTCTGGCGGGCGGATTGGCTTGGTTGGCTTGGTTCACTAGATTAGCTTAAGCTTGAGCATTTATGATATTCACCAAACGTGGGCAAGTGTTTCGAAAATGGGTTGGATCACCACAGTTAAAACATGCTCTGACTGGTTGCATCATCTGATAGTTGGGTGGGTAGTAGGGTTGAGCCATGGGTTGAGCAGTGGTAACAGTAGAGGTTGTAGGTATTGGGCTTGTCCTATCACTTGGTTGTTGGGTTGGGCTTGAGGTTGATTGCGGTTTGGTCTTTGAAGGATGCGACAAGTTTGAATTGTATAACCTGCACGGCCACAACTTGTGCAATGAAGGCATGGGTTCTCAGGAGGGTGATGATATTGACATCGGTTGCATTTTGGATGAGATCCGGTGTATGGTTTCTTGAATGGGGCGACAGGAGGAGCAACTGGTTTGGGTAACAGCGAAATTCTTTCCATTGCGTTTCCTTTTACCAACAAACTTAGAAGACGATCCTGTTTGGGTTGGGGTTTCAGGAGGTGTCTTGTCTTTCTTCTTCTCGTCTTTAAAATCGCCATTTCTGATGCGATTTTCCGTGAGCTTAGTAGCTAGCTCCGTCGCAGCCTCGAGAGTTGCAAGCAAGTACTCATCACGGAATCTTGAATTTTTTAGGGAAGACCTCGAATGTAACGCTCGATTAAACGGTAAAGTGGAGTGAACAAGTTGGGGACCATCTAATTCAACTCGAGGAATCTCTTATTGTATGTTATGTGATCTCCCTCCTTTTGTTTCAAAAGTAGAACTCATCCTCTAATTTCTTGATTTCGCTTCTTGGACAGGATCGTCTAGTCATGAGCTCCCTCAGCTCTTCCCAAGTTAAGGCAACAGCGGCTTCAACGCCTCGTCTACCTTTCTTCACGTTCCACCATGTAAGTGCTACCCCATACAAAAGACCGGTAGCATAACGCACCTTACGATCATCGGGACAATCGAGTTGAGAAAAGTGCTCTCCATCTCCTCAAACCAACGAAGGAGGGCGGTGATACCTTCTATCCCCTCGTATTTTGGAGGATCGCAGGAGTTGCGGTGATTGTAGGTGCACTTGGTGGTGTTGGTGGGAGGATTGGCAACATTTTGACCTTCTTGATTTATTGGGTTAATGGGATTCGTGGCAATGGCTTGTTGGACTTGAACTACGATGTCGGGAAGTACGGCGGCCATCTGTTGGGCTATTTGAGCAGCCATGCGCTCGCCAGATCTTCCTGACCTTCTACCTCCTCGAGAGTGTCTAGCAGACATCTACGGGAAATACGTAGCGAGATTATGAGTTGAACGTTTTAGGTGTCACGTGTCGTAAAAGAAAAATCAATATTCACAAAATAAATGAGAAAATAAGTTTTCTACATCTGTCACACCCTCAATTTCCACTTGCGGAGTTTTACCGCGAGGCGTGTGAACAAACCAGAATCCGAGACACTAGTAACGTCGAACGACTCTATATGATTTGTTTATACGTTTTCCAAAATCATTTGTTTAACCATTCATGGTTATTTTTAAATTGTCTTAGTTTGGTTTCAATGTTTAGCGGAAGCATCAGTTTTAAAGTTGAGCGGAAGCATTAAAGTAAAGTAAAGGAACGGACGCCAACACAAACGCCAAAACTAAAGAAAACCCAAACAATATTCGTAAATGAGACTCGATAAAAAGATGTCTTGATCAATGCAAGTGAGTGCACCTAGAGCTCCTAGCGTCCTGAGAAACATGTAAAGAAACAAGTGTCAACATTAAAGAAGAGTGAGTTCACAGGTTTTCATAAGTTCATTAGTTCGGTTATAAGTTTGTTTTCCCCCGTTATCCCTAACCCGGAATAACGATATAGTTCCATTATTCCAAACCCGGAATAATAATGATGTTGGTTCCATTATTCCTAACCCGGAATAATATTGTTGTTTGTTCCATTATTCCTAACCCGGAATAATATTGTTGTTTCGTAATTAAGTTCAATGTTAACATGTAGGTAGCGAGCCTAAAGTTATGTCACATAAGTGTTAGCAATCGAAGCTGACTGTTGTGCCTCCGTGTTGCTAGGCCTATCACTGACCATGGCGAAAGTTAGGCTAAATTATTCACCCGTTGACCATACCCGGTCGGCTAGCGCGACTAGCTCGGGTGGGGCTTGTCGGGCCCAATAGTACTACTTATAATTTCCCCGCTATCTAACCCAATACTAACGATCCGAGAGTTTGTCAAGGACTTCCGTGATATAGCTGCTTAGTGACCATAACGTACATTAACATTAACTTAGTTACCGAATAGTTTAACGATGTTAATTTCGTATAACGTAAAGAGATAGAGTTGTAGAGTGTATACATGTTTCTCCCCCTGTTGTTTAAAACCGGATAAAATTAGGGGCCGTGAACTCACCTTTAATTGCTCGGTTAGTGTAACACAGAAGTAGCAAATGATGGGACCGCTAATCGCGTCCTAACAAGTCAATCGATTTAAAGTTAGTGTGTGAACACACTGATACAAACCCTACACATAACTATCATACAATGCGGCACACATGATAACAAATTCGAAAACACAATCATGCATGCAAAGTATTATCATACCAAAATAGTGATCAAACCAACTTATCATGAACACAAATCAACTCATACAACATTTTGGTACACACATTCGCAAGTAATCAAGTTTCAGCTTGTATGCTCATAACTAGGCTGTTTTCGAGGAATTTTATAAAATAGTTCCAACGTTCCAAAAATTCCAATTTTTTTACAGAAGGTTTCAACTAAACTGTAGAATTTTATATAAAATTTTCAAGTCCTAACACTTTACCAATTATTCATAAACATTTATATACTAGGCTGCAGTCAGATTCGTCGCTTTCTGACTGCAGTCCACGGGAGAATTTATTTAAAAATCATCGTTAATCCAATTAACAAAATTCCAGTGGGAGTTTCCCGGAAATTTCCATCTCCAGTTGCTGTACAAATTTCGTGACCCAACCCTCTACAGATTATGAGATCCGACTCGATAAACAACTAACAAATTTTCAGAATTTACACAGCTTCAGTTACTGCACTTAATTGACCACTTAAAAATATCAAACGACCTCATAAAAATATGAATCCAGTGCCATTAGAAGCGTTTTTCAAAAATATACGTTTTAGGCTTCAGAAAATCCGCTTTTCGATAAATAATAACCAAGTTACAGCCAATTGAAGTTGGCTGTAAACACCATTCAGCATCCTGTTTTCAACTTTTATCGCAATAGAACACGCTTAAACAATCGAGACGTTAAATATAAATGATCAAGAACAGATTTATTAGTCACATATCATCATGTACATCATACTCATGCAAACCCTAATCATACAATATGATTTTTATCACAAAACGCAGCCTATGATTCTTGTATCCAACTAATCATCATAATCGCAAAACTTGCACAATTAATCGAACTAAACATCATAACACTTTCATAACCATGATTCTACCATTACATACAAGCATGATCCATAGTTCATAAACCCTAATGTGATTTGCGAAACAATAGAAAACCCTAACCTTTAACAATGAAGATTAACGAACCGGGAACGAGATTGGAATCACTTCGGGTTTTGGAGGAGGTCGCGATCGAAATGAGGGGTGAGGAGGGGCTGTCGTCGGCTGTTCTTGGAGCTAGGGTTTAGGTTTGTTTTTTTTTTTTTTGAAACATACACATACATGCATGCCTATATATAGTGCAAGAAAGAAAAAGGGGAAAAGGGTTGGGGTTTGTGCTTGCGGCCGCAAAGGGGTTTGGGTGGGGGCGGTTTGGGTCTTTAACTTGAGCCTCAAGTTTTGATTAATTCCTTGAGTCGCAAGGAAGTGAGGTCGACACGTTTCGCGGCTCGGCTCGGTTCGTCTATCTATTTACTATATGTATTTTTATAACTAAAAATCACGAAATCAAAACATGACATAATAACTCACCAAACTTATAAACGTCTAATACACATAGCACGTAATTCACTTGATAAGTTCACAAAGTTAGCGTAGTTATTTCGAGCGTGTAAATTAAATCTCCGAATCAATTTAGCGTAGGAATGAATAACCGTGAAGTAGTGCGTTTAAGATACCGGAAAAACCGGGATGTTACATTATCCCCATGTTGAAAGAATTTTCGTCCCGAAAATTGAGTAAACGCGGTTTAGAATGCAACGCACATGTTTAGAATGCAACGCACAAAGATTTAGTTCGTTAACAATGGTACAAGAAACTACAAGAAATTCCCAAGTTGTCACATCATCCCCATGTTGAAAGAATTTTCGTCCCGAAAATTTAGTTGGTGGTATCGTTAGCTTGCTGCTCAGCTGCAAAGAGGTGTGGGTATTTGCTTTTCATTTGGTCCTCTCTTTCCCACGTGAACTCTGGTCCACGCTTAGAATCCCAACGAACCTTGACGATCGGTATCTTGCTGTGCCTTCGAGTCTTGATCTCACGATCCATGATCTCGATAGGTTGTTCCACAAAGTGCAGTTGTTCATCCACTTGAATCTCATCCAATGGAATGACTAGGGTTTCATCTGATAGACACTTCTTCAGGTTTGACACGTGAAAAACGTTGTGAACTCCACTGAGTTCGGTAGGAAGGTCTAATTGATAAGCTACGGGTCCGATACGTTTCAAGATCACAACGGGCCTACGTACCGTGGGTTTAGTTTGCCTCGTTTCCCAAAGCGGATTACACCCTTCCTGGGTGACACCTTCAGTAGGACGCGATCACCTACTTGAAATTCGAGCGGTTTGCGTCGTTGATCAGCGTAGCTATTCTGTCGATCTCGTGCTGCTGCCATGCGGTTTCTGATTTGTACAATCTTTTCAGTAGCCTCAAGTATCAACTCAGGGCTTGTGAGTTGACTGTCACCGACTTCTGACCAACAGACCGGTGATCTACATTTACGACCGTATAATGCTTCAAACGGTGCTGCCGATATACTCGTATGGTAACTGTTGTTATACAAGAATTCCACTAAAGGCAGATGGATTTCCCAACTATTCCCCAAGTCTACCACGCATGCCCTAAGCATGTCTTCCAAGGTCTGAATGGTCCTTTCGCTTTGACCATCCGTCTGAGGGTGATAAGCTGTGCTCATATCTAAGCGTGTACCCACTGCTTTCTGAAGTGACTGCCAAAAGTTGGACGTGAAACGAGCATCTCTGTCTGAGATGATGGACATTGGCACTCCGTGCCGAGAAACTACTTCCTTAATGTAGATGCGAGTCAACTTATCCATCTTATCTGTTTCTTTGATCGCTAGGAAGTGTGCGGACTTAGTTAAGCGATCCACGATCACCCAGATGGTATCGCAACCACCCAAAGTTCGTGGGAATTTAGTGATGAAGTCCATCGAGATCTGATCCCATTTCCACACCGGGATCTCAGGTTGTTGAAGTAGCCCCGATGGCTTCTGATACTCTACCTTGACTTTCGCACAAGTCAAACACTTGCTCACGTAGGTGGCTATATCTGCTTTCATGTTGGGCCACCAGTACGCGGCTTTAAGGTCTTGATACATCTTATCCGAACCAGGATGGACAGAGTATCGGGATTTGTGAGCTTCGTCCATGACTAGCTTTCTGAGGTCTCCGTAGAGAGGTACCCATATGCGATTCATGAAATACCGGGCTGCATTGGGTTTTACTTCCCAATCGCGTTCCATTTTTCCCACAGATTCGGCCTTGATGTTTTCTTCCTTAACTGCTTCTAACTGCGCGTCGCGTATCTGTTCGGGTAACCCCGAATGAATGGTGAATTGTAATGCTCGTACCCGACGAGGTTTCATGTGCTCCTTCCTACTGAGGGCATCAGCTACCACGTTAGCTTTACCTGGGTGATACCGAATGGCACATTCATAATCGTTCAGGAGTTCGACCCAGCGACGCTGTCGCATGTTCAACTCCTTCTGGTCAAAGATATGCTGGAGACTCTTGTGATCTGTATAGATTGTGCACTTTGTTCCATATAGGTAGTGTCTCCAAATCTTAAGCACAAACACCACTGCTCCCAATTCCAGGTCATGTGTTGTGTAGTTTTTCTCGTGAACCTTCAATTGTCGGGACGCATACGCGATGACCTTATCACGTTGCATGAGTACGCATCCCAATCCCTGAATGGAAGCATCACAATATACCACAAAATCATCAGTCCCTTCCGGCAAGGATAGAATGGGTGCAATGCAAAGTTTCTGCTTCAGCAATTGAAATGCCGCTTCCTGCTTGTCACCCCAAGCATACTTGGTGCCTTTCTGGGTGAGGGTGGTAAGCGGTTGCGCGATCTTTGAAAATCCCTCGATGAAACGTCTGTAGTAACCAGCCAAACCCAAAAATTGGCGGATCTCTGTCGGTGTCCTAGGTGCTTCCCAGTTCTTGATAGCATCGATCTTGGCGGGATCATCGTGGATACCCTTTTCATTCACAATATGCCCGAGGAACTGAACTTCCCAAATCCCGAAATCATACTTTGAAAGCTTGGCATATAGTTTCTCCTGTTGATGTAATTCCAGCAGTAATCGTAGATGTTCAGCGTGTTCTTCTTCACCTTTAGAGTAGATGAGTATGTCATCGATGAACACAATGACAAACTTGTCGAGATACGGTTTACACACGCGGTTCATGAGGTCCATGAACACCGCGGGTGCGTTGGTGAGACCGAAGGGCATGACCAAAAACTCATAATGGCCATACCGAGTACGAAATGCCGTCTTAGCAATATCCTCCTCCCTGACGCGTAACTGGTGATAACCGGACCGTAGATCAATCTTGGAGTAGTAGCTTGACCCTTGAAGCTGGTCGAAGAGATCGTCGATGCGAGGTAATGGGTATCGGTTCTTGACAGTAACCTTATTGAGTTCCCTGTAGTCGATGCACGTGCGGAAGGTCCCGTCCTTTTTCTTGACAAAGAGGACCGGAGCTCCCCATGGCGAAGTACTGGGTCGGATAAATCCTTTTTCTAACAATTCATGAAGTTGGGTAGACAGCTCTTGCAGCTCGGCTGGGGCTAGGCGGTATGGGGCCTTGGCGATAGGAGTTGCATGGTTCGCCAATTCAATTTCAAATTCTACTTGTCGATGTGGTGGAAGACCAGGTAACTCCTCTGGAAAAACATCGGAAAAATCCCGGACGACGGGGATATCTTCTATACGCTTCTCGTCCTTAGGCTGTTCGGTGACCAGTGCGAGCAAAGCGAAGGAGTTCTTCCTCCGAAGATACTTCTGTGCTTGCATGTAAGAGATGATGTTTGTGACGGCGCCTGCCTTCTCGCCTTGCACCGTCAAGATTTCGTCGTTAGAGAGCGGAATACGGATAGATTTCTCGAAGCAGAGAACTTCAGCTCGGACGTCGGATAGCCAGTCCATTCCGGCTACCACGTCAAAACTACCCAGGGTAGTTGTCATCAGATCAATGGTAAAGGTGTAACCAGCGAGTTCGAGTTGACAGCCGGATACTAAATGGGTCACATCTACAGATTTACCATCGGCTAGTTCTATGACGTAAGGGATCTCTAGGGGTTTAGGCGTGAGATTTAGGTTCTTCCTAAAAGACTCAGATATAAAACTCCTATCCGCACCCGTATCAAAAAGTACAGTAGCAAAATGATCGTTAAGGGGAAACTTACCGGTGACCACGTTCGAGTCGTTTCTGGCCTCTCCGCGGCCTAGAGTAAATGCACGACCTTTGGCACCTCCTGTGCCACCATTTCCATTGTTGTTGTTGTTATTGTTGTTGTTGTGGTTGTTGTGGTTGTGGTTGTGGTTGTTGTTGTTCCCACCATTGTTGTTGTTGTTGCGAAGCTGTGGGCAGTCTCGTTTGAAGTGGGCAGTGCTACCACACTAATATCACCCCCGGTTAATACCTTGCTGCTGACCCTGGTGTTGATTTTGGTTTTGTCGGGACATGATTTCCCCGCGACAATCCTTTGCCGCGTGTCCCACTTTGCCACATCGTTGGCAGCGATTTCCGGCACAAGGGCCGTGATGATGAAGGTTACAACGATTACATTGCGGCTTTCGACCCACATAGTCGCTTGTGTTCTGGGTGTTGTTGGCGGGCTGATTATTGTGACCCCGATTGCTGTTGAAATTATTGAACCGTTTCTGGTTCCCTTGTTGTGGCTGGGCTGACGAAGACTGTCGAGCAAACAAGTCTTCAAATTTTCTTTTATTATCAGGGACCACTTCAGTTGCACCCCGAGATGGCAACTTCTTTTGTTCCACCGCCTTATCGGTGAGTTAGTGCGCCAGCCTGATCGCTTGATGCTCAGTCGTAGGGTTGCTAGCCATTACCATGCCCTGGATCTCGGGGACCAGACCCCCAAGGTAAAACTCGAGTCGTTTCTCAACGGTGTTGGCCAGATCGGGACATAGGAACACCAGATCATGATGTTTCGCTGTGTATGCTTCAATTTCAGATCCCACCATCTTGTGGTTCCATAAAGCTTGCTCCAACTGCTGAACCCTGTCCCGCGGGCAGTACTCCTCCTTGATTAGGGCCTTAAACTCGGCCCAGGCCATTGCGTTTGCAGCAATAAGTCCACGTGTTTGGACTTGTGCATTCCACCAAGTTAGTGCCCCATCCTCCAACGTTGAGGCAGCATACTTGACCTTGTTGGCCTCAAGGCAATTGCACATCTCGAACACTGATTCGGACTTTTCAATCCAACGGACCAGTCCTATGGGTCCTTCTGCACCCGTGAATTTGCTCGGTTTCGCATCGAGGAACATCTTGTAGGGGTTAAGACCCCCTCCTGCTGCTGGTGGGTTTTGAACACCTGCCAGAGTAGCATTCACGTGTTCTTGGATCATTGCGGCCAGTTCTTCGGGTGTCATGTTGAGGTTTCCGCGACGTCCAGTTGCCATTTTAGATCTTCGCAAGACAACATAAACACACACCGATAAGTATATATATCCAATATAGTTATCCTACTCCATACTTAAATAATCCCTCAAATTATGTCAACCCAAATAAATTAAACAATCAAAAGAAATATTCGATTAAATAAAATTTCAACGTCTCACAAAATGCCAACCAAACATATCAGTTTACTATAAAATTTCAAGTTCAAACATAAGTAGAGAAATAAATAGACTGAAGGAAGTAAATGGGATAAGCGAGACGAATCAGTCTTCTACGTCTCCATCTCCCAAATCGCTATCGTTTCCGTCATCCTCCGCGGCGTTTCCAGCTTCTACAGCCGGGTCTTCCTCCGGATCCTCCTCTGGATCCTCCTCTTCTTCCTCTACCGGCACTGGAGGGGCCGGTGCTGGTGCGGGTACTGGTAAAGGTGCCTGATTCTATTCTAGTTCTTGAATTCTCCAGCTGGACTTAAGAACTCTGTCTTCGAGCCAGTCAGCCCTCAGCTGCTCAGCACGAAGATCTTTAGCTAAGGTGTTACGAGCTATCTTATTCTCATATTGCTCTTCCTCGAGCTCTCCAGTCTTACCCGTTAATTGTCGTATCATCCATCCCTGTGCTAGGATAGTTTCCTGCATTCTCTCTAGTTGTTCATGTTGTTTTCTTATCATATCTCTAAGTAGGTCGTCCCCTACTTCTAACGAGTTAACCGGTTCGACCGGCATAGCGGTGGTCGGGCGTGAGGACGACTCCTCTCCTAGAGCGAGTCTTTTCCTAGCAGCTGAGCGTGTCTCCACGCCATGAGGTGGTGAGGGTTCGACCATAGGTGCCTTCCCCGACGCCCTTGGTTGTAAAGGTTTGTCGGATGATGATGATGACATTGCCTGTTGGGTTGTGTAGTTAGTTACGAGTTGCGTTCATCACAATATGCATTTATATTTTACATAACACAGTTGTAGTACAACACATACAAGATATCACAGTTCAGTGCCAAACTAAGTCTAGTGTCGTGTAATCAGCTATAGTTTAGGTCTACTTTTAATGCAAACCTGGTTCTCTATAGCTAGAGGCTCTGATACCAATCTGTCACACCCTCAATTTCCACTTGCGAAGTTTTACCGCGAGGCGTGTGAACAAACCAGAATCCGAGACACTAGTAACGTCGAACGACTCTATATGATTTGTTTATACGTTTTCCAAAATCATTTGTTTAACCATTCATGGTTATTTTTAAATTGTCTTAGTTTGGTTTCAATGTTTAGCGGAAGCATCAGTTTTAAAGTTGAGCGGAAGCATTAAAGTAAAGTAAAGGAACGGGCACCAACACAAACGCCAAAACTAAAGAAAACCCAAACAATATTCGTAAATGAGACTCGATAAAAAGATGTCTTGATCAATGCAAGTGAGTGCACCTAGAGCTCCTAGCGTCCTGAGAAACATGTAAGAAACAAGTGTCAACATTAAAGAAGAGTGAGTTCACAGGTTTTCATAAGTTCATTAGTTCGGTTATAAGTTTGTTTTCCCCCGTTATCCCTAACCCGGAATAACGATATAGTTCCATTATTCCAAACCCGGAATAATTATGATGTTGGTTCCATTATTCCTAACCCGGAATAATATTGTTGTTTGTTCCATTATTCCTAACCCGGAATAATATTGTTGTTTGTTCCATTATTCCTAACCCGGAATAATATTGTTGTTTCGTAATTAAGTTCAATGTTAACATGTAGGTAGCGAGCCTAAAGTTATGTCACATAAGTGTTCGCGATCGAAGCTGACTGTTGTGCCTCCGTGTTGCCAGCCCTATCACTGACCATGGCGAAAGTTAGGCTAAATTATTCACCCGTTGACCATACCCGGTCGGCTAGCGCAACTAGCTCGGGTGGGGCTTGTCGGGCCCAGTAGTACTACTTATAATTTCCCCGCTATCTAACCCAATACTAACGATCCGAGAGTTTGTCGAGGACTTCCGTGATAAGCTGCTTAGTGACCATAACGTACATTAACATTAACTTAGTTACCGAATAGTTTAACGACGTTAATTTCGTATAACGTAAAGAGATAGAGTTGTAGAGTGTATACATGTTTCTCCCCCTGTTGTTTAAAACCGGATAAAATTAGGGGCCATGAACTCACCTTTAATTGCTCGGTTAGTGTAACACAGAAGTAGCAAATGATGGGACCGCTAATCGCGTCCTAACAAGTCAATCGATTTAAAGTTAGTGTGTGAACACACTGATACAAACCCTACACATAACTATCATACAATGCGGCACACATGATAACAAATTCGAAAACACAATCAGGCATGCAAAGTATTATCATACCAAAATAGTGATCAAACCAACTTATCATGAACACAAATCAACTCATACAACATTTTGGTACACACATTCGCAAGTAATCAAGTTTCAGCTTGTATGCTCATAACTAGGCTGTTTTCGAGGATTTTTATAAAATAGTTCCAACGTTCCAAAAATTCCAATTTTTTTACAGAAGGTGTCAACTAAACTGTAGAATTTTATATAAATTTTTCAAGTCCTAACACTTTACCAATTATTCATAACATTTATATACTAGGCTGCAGTCAGATTGGTCGCTTTCTGACTGCAGTCCACGGGAGAATTTATTTAAAAATCATCGTTAATCCAATTAACAAAATTCCAGTGGGAGTTTCCCGGAAATTTCCATCTCCAATTGCTGTACAAATTTCGTGACCCAACCCTCTACAGATTATGAGATCCGACTCGATAAACAACTAACAAATTTTCAGAATTTACACAGCTTCAGTTACTGCACTTAATTGACCACTTAAAAATATCAAACGACCTCATAAAAATATGAATCCAGTGCCATTAGAAGCGTTTTTCAAAAATATACGTTTTAGGCTTCAGAAAATCCGCTTTTCGATAAATAATAACCAAGTTACAGCCAATTGAAGTTGGCTGTAAACACCATTCAGCATCCTGTTTTCAACTTTTATCGCAATAGAACACGCTTAAACAATCGAGACGTTAATTATAAATGATCAAGAACAGATTTATTAGTCACATATCATCATGTACATCATACTCATGCAAACCCTAATCATACAATATGATTTTTATCACAAAACGCAGCCTATGATTCTTGTATCCAACTAATCATCATAATCGCAAAACTTGCACAATTAATCGAACTAAACATCATAACACTTTCATAACCATGATTCTACCATTACATACAAGCATGATCCATAGTTCATAAACCCTAATGTGATTTGCGAAACAATAGAAAACCCTAACCTTTAACAATGAAGATAACGAACCGGGAACGAGATTGGAATCACTTCGGGTTTTGGAGGAGGTCGCGATCGAGAGAAGGGGTGAGGAGGGGCTGCCGTCGGCTGTTCTTGGAGCTAGGGTTTAGGTTTTTTTTTTTTTTTTTGAAACATACACATACATGCATGCCTATATATAGTGCAAGAAAGAAAAAGGGGAAAAGGGTTGGGGTTTGTGCTTGCAGCCGCAAAGGGGTTTGGATGGGGGCGGTTTGGGTCTTTAACTTGAGCCTCAAGTTTTGATTAATTCCTTGAGTCGCAAGGAAGTGAGGTCGACACGTCTCGTGGCTCGGTTCGGTTCGTCTATCTATTTACTATATGTATTTTTATAACTAAAAATCACGAAATCAAAACATGACATAATAACTCACCAAACTTATAAACGTCTAATACACATAGCACGTAATTCACTTGATAAGTTCACAAAGTTAGCGTAGTTATTTCGAGCGTGTAAATTAAATCTCCGAATCAATTTAGCGTAGGAATGAATAACCGTGAAGTAGTGCGTTTAAGATACCTGAAAAACCGGGATGTCACAACATCCATAGGATGTCTTTGGCGTTACTCATGTTTGAGCCCCATATGTCTCCCATACTTTGGCCTAGGTAGTCATGTGGGCCCCCATGACTACTGGGCTTTGTAGGGTTCACATTGGTCTTGGCCTGTTAACACTCGCATCACCCGAATGAAAATCGTAAACATGATTGCGAGATATAAGGTCGGTGGGTGTCCAGGTGTAGACATAGTGACAACTCAAAGTGGGGTTAGTTCACACGACGTTTGGTGTGGCATGCTTTGGCCTAATAGGTCCTTCATACTCTCATCGTTAGTCCCCAGGTAGGCTAACTGGTCCATTATATTGGATTTATACTAATGCCAATCCTAGACAGGACGTTCCGACTACCGGGACTCATACCCTTCCAGTTACTACATGCCCGTCGTAGAACTCACTTTGATGGGATTGAAAAACAGGAAAACATTATAAAATTTTTGAGAAAGAAATCATGATAATTGTGAAATTGTGATGTGAGTGTTTGCGTAGGCATGATATGTTAATAATATGTGTACCACAATAAATATCACACAATGACATTTAATGATGTGTGTGCTTGCATGCATTTGTGTGTGGAATAAGTATGAAACAAATAAACATCATGATTTTGCATGTAACACATAAGCAATTAAAATCTAATCAACTATAGTATAGGCTCTAATGGTCTAATAACCTATCCTATATCTCTATAGTCAAAAGCTCTGATTCCAATCTGTCACATCCTGACCCGTAGCGGAAATAAAAGTCGGGGCATAATTGGGTTCTTATCAAAGCTCATGACATTTATTATAATTAAGTTTCATATTTATTACTTCAAATATAAATGAGGATATCCATACACATAAAACAAACAAACACAAGAAATTCGTTCTAAACAGGAAATGTTTTATTCTTCATTCTAAAGCCAAATCCTAAGTGTCTCTCTCCTCAGCCTATCCACCTGTATCATGTGTAAAATAAAGATTTGGGTCAACAAAAGTTGGCGAGTGAATCTCATTTAACATTTGGAAGAATTAGTTATATTGATTGATTAAATAAAAATGTGCATAAACCAAATATGAGCAAACATGTATGTAAATTTATCCGCAAACCCTATAATATCAAACAATGAACATGACAAATGATGAATTGTGAGATCAAGGCTCAATCAAACGGAGCTGATCTAATGACGCACGCGATGCTCAACTCGTATCCAACGAGGAACTGATGGGCCTAATGTGAATTATTGCACTGAAATGATAAAATGTAACCACATATAACAACAACAAAAATTACATACACATAAGATCATATAATGGTATTAGCACAAGTGATTGAATAAATAAAATATGTAAACGACACATGATACACCCTAAAACATGTATTAAAAAGGGGAATTTGTAAGAATTCACTCACAGTGGGTGCGTTTCTTGGAATTGATAACGATGGCACACGATTTAGGATTCAACCGACGAGGGAAACTAACCGAAATAATCATGTAATAATTCGATAAATAAATAAATTTTTATTTGAAATTAATATTTTTAATTAATGTTTTCATTAGATTTTTAGATTTATTTTTGTGGTATTATTACAATTTTTAAACTTTAAAAACCTTGTTTTTAAGTATTTTAAAAGATTTTTAATTAACAATGATAAAGAGTAATAAAAAAATAAAAAATGTTTGACCTTGTCAGGTCTGACTGGTTCTGACCGGTTGGATGGTGTGTAGTTTTGGCAGCGTGTGAGGTTCGAACTTGTGACATCCCGTATACGTGCACGTAGCTCTTCCAACTGAGCTACATGTCTAACTCGAAATAATTCTGATTTTAATTACATATATATACTAGTTAACCTTAACCTTATTTTGTTCTTATTAGAAAAGGGTTTATACTTTGTCAAAACCGGTTTCAGTATCCAGACGGTTGGGCTGTGTGTCTAACCTGCTTATACACTGAATTATATTATACTTATACACATGATGTAAAGTGATCTGAATAGGTTTTTTTTTAAAAATGGTTTTTATTTCAGAAAGCCGGACACGCATAAGAATCGAACCTGGGTATCCACGATTTCATTGCACACAGTCCACCACTGGACTGTGTGTCTAACCCGGTTTAACTTATGAATTTAATTATATTTATACATTGTTCAGACTTTATCTTCTTCCTATGTGTTACCCAGAACTGACTATTAACTATAAGTTCGCTTGAATTTTTGTTTGTTTTGATTACTTTAAAACAGAGTGTGGATAACAAATATGAAAAGATAGAATTTTACCGAAATGTGAAGGTTTGTTATTCCGGGGATACTTCCGGCGATTACCCAAAATTTTCCAGTGAGGTTTTAGCGAGAGTTTGGGAGAAATTGAGAGTAGTGGGCGAGTTCTGATGAAGGTTATGGTATGGTATTTATAGGACAAATGATTGAAAAGTTTTCGGTTCCAAGATTTTAAAATCATTGGGTTTTCAAACGGTTATAAGTTGAATTGAGCTTGAATTTCGCGATTATAACCGATGTTTGATATCGGTTACTTATGACTTCAAAACTGATATCAAGAATTGAGCTTGATTGCTCGATTGACGGTTACTGGTTTGAGATTTCAATTTTGTAGGTTTAAGATTTGAGAGCGTACAACATTTAATTGTTTTGGGTTTTAAAACATATGGTATGTGTAGTTCAGTGGTGAATGCAGTGTGTGTGATTGATGGGGACCCGGGTTTGAAACCTGGCTGCCCCTTTTATTTATTTTCTTATTTTTAACTTTGTATTATTCTTACTTTTTATTTATTTATTATTTTTATTATATAGTTTATTTATAAATATTAACAAAACGGATTTGAACAATTAATAAACGCGAAAAGAGAACTTAAATAAAATTCTTGAATTATTTAAATGGAGCGGGTTTTGGAACCCGTTTTACTTGAATGTTACATTCGGAACGTCGAAATTAGTAGAAAAAGTGTACCTTTGGCCGAAAAACGGTCAGCTGAAAGGTTCACCGGAAAACCGCCGCCGGATACGTGCCACCATGGTCGGCCGTCGCCGCCGCCACGGCTCCGTCGTGTGGTGGCTGGATTCTAGTCGACGGATTTTGTGTTCTAAAGAGAGAATGTAGAGAGAGGTTAGAGAGTAGGGAGAGAAAGTTTTGTGAAGAATGAAGGAAATGGAGGTATATAGGGGTTTATGTCTAGTGTTTGGTGGAGTGGGTTTGAAGCCCATCAGCCAAACCCATCCTTCTTCAGCCCACCATTGTCTTGCACATTATTTCGTATTCTTGTTTTCTCGCGTAAATTTAAATACAAATTAATTCATAAATTAAAATTATTATTTTATGCTCAAAATATTAGTATTTTGTAATATGGCATTCAATGTCGTGCACACGCGCTGCACGTTGAAATCGCGTAAGTTGATCTGCTTGCTGATTCTTGACGTTTCAATGACCCAAAAGTTACTGTAACTTATAAGAATACTTATTCAATAATACATCAGTTTCTAAACATATTTATTACGATTAACGCAAGAATCTTGTTATCCCATGCACAGTGTTGACCGTATACGCGTCCAAACATGTGTATCTCCCTAAATTCTAACTTTTAAATCTTAAAGTCACATTTTCTTTCTTAATCATAAAGTTTAAAAAAAAGAGTCAAACATTTGTCTTGAGTTATATTTTTAGTTGTGTCTTTGTTTTCATATACACTAATCAGGTTTTTGAATGTTAGTGTGTTCTTAAATGGTCATTAGTTTTTTTCTTCATCTTATTTAAGGTGGTGTTTGTTTTTCTAAAAATATTTACACAAGTTCTTCTGTCTGCTCCGTGTAGACCATCACAGACATTGCCATCTGCAGACTTGGACCAACCACTTTTAAGATCTTCTAAGGTCTGCAGAGGGTTAAACACCACCACCGTCCATCACCATCACCACCATCCACCACCACTGTTGTAACGCTCCGCATTTCTATACTTTCCTTATTTAGAAAGTGTTATCATATTTCTATTTTGGAAACTTATATCGTATTCGTATCTTTCACTTCCAACCCTTGTACTCTGAGATTATGATCATAATGGAAAACTTATTTGATACTTACACATGTTACATACTTAAAATATACGTTACAATCTTGAATACTGATATATGCGAGAAACTTATGCTTGGAATACTTGAATGCTCAATTTTATGTGCATTATACTTATACACCCTATTGTATGCTTAAAATACTTAAAACCGGCTAAAACACGCGAAAAATGACCCAAACAAGTCGGCTCCGCACGAAGTGAGGTCACCTCGTACGACGTGAAGCCACCTCGTACGAACTGCACCTGTCTCCTATAAAAACGCACTCCATTCCATTCCTAAACCCTTTGCTCACTCCGCAAACACTCTCAAACTTACTGATTTCTCTCCAAATGATCAGATTCATAAGAAAAGTTTCTCAAGCCTTCTAAGTGAGTTCAAACTCACTCTTTTTCACTTACTTTTAAAATTTTTGTCTACTCTTTTAATGCATGTATCTTCAAATGTTGAATGCCACCAATCTCATCATCCTCTATATGATTAAGCTTGTGTTGGTAGTAGTGTGAACACTAGAAGCCTTGGCTTCCGAATTAGTTCCACCACCTCGTTTGTCCATTGCATGTCATTCAAGTGGTTTGCTAGCACCAAAGTCACTTAACCCCGTCTGGCCTCCGACACTTAGTTAACTCTTTCCATGTCGGGAACGGCTCACTTGGGTTAATCGTACTTGGCCACTTGTATAGTTAAATTTACATTATGTTATTCATGACCAACCGGGTTGTTACAACCTTGTGGGATGGTGAATTATATAATGAGGTGTTCGCACCCCATGCTTGACTTTTATGACGAACTTGACTAAAATATACATAAACTATACATAACCTTCGTATTTTCTTAATAAACTAGTATGAACCGAATATTAATCGCTTTCTAGTTAAGTATTATCGTCCTAGACTGTTCTGCCTCGTGGTCAAAATCCCTGTTCACAGAAGCCATTGTCGAAACGGGTGCAAAACGAGCAAAAATAATTCAGAACTATCACTTCACACGAAGTAGACAGTCACTTCGTACAAAGTGCAGATCATCACGCACATAGTGGTCAGCCCACCTCGCACGAAGTGGAGCATTCTGCGTTTCTTTTTGTATTTTCTGACTCTGAATCTGAATCTTTCGCCAAATATAGACTATTTAGGCACCTCTGTTTACCCATTGTAGAGTAACTCTGGTATTCATCACCTCAACAGTTCGCGGTTTATTAAGGAAACTTTGCAAAACCATGAGTATACTCGACCCCTTTTACTTTTAACACTTTGGGTGCAATACATGTACTTTATCGAAATCACACAAACATGCTTATGCTTAAATCACAAAACAATCCTTTATACATGCTTATTATGCTAAACTTAGATCCATACATGCTTATACTTGCTATGCTTATGCCTTGTCATTAACTTCGATCAAGCCTCCCTTAACATGTATAGCGCTATAGGAGTAACACATCGCCTGTATTCGTGAGGTCATGTTAGGTAAACAAAACGGTCTAGTCATTGCTATGATTAGATTACGCTGCAGTAAACTTTGGGTTAACATGTATAACTGCATGATACTTTTGCCATGTTAGTTTCAAGTTAACAATTATGCATGAGGATTTGTTAAACGTTTACATTATGCTATTAGTCAAACTTGTATACTCGCCAATGTCTTGTGTGTTGAACTATACTTTAACATGTATTGCAGGTTGATGATGACGACGATCCATGGAATCTAGTAGGATGGACTTAGAAACTCATCTTAAATTAGATTTATGCTGGATCGTGTTTATTAATTACGATATTGTATTTTCAATGTAATTGTACTTGAATTCGATGTTGTATTTTGTTTCCAAAAGCCTTGTACTTGAAATGGTAGAAATGAAATGAAATTTATTGTTTAATTACTTGTCACAAGTTTAGCATTATGAAGTTTCGAGCAATCTATTTATGTCCACCCCAATGATTCCGCCATCGGTTGGGGTGTGACAACCGTCTACCACCACCATCCACCTATCATCCACGTCCACCTCCCACCACCACCACCACCACCATTGTCCGTACCCATACCCGTATCAAAAGTACCGGTACCAAATTTGAACAAAACTGGGTACCGAATATCATACCAAATATATTGGTACGGTACGGGTACATGTATTTCGATACGGGACCTGCTTTGGTACCATTTTGTTTTTATTTAGTTTTTGAGCATTCGCACAGGTACTAAATAGGTAAAATTGATATGAGTACTAATATAGTACGAGTACCAAATAGGTAAATTTGGTACGGCGATATGGGTACTAGGGATGAGCACGGTACCCGTTCGGTACCGAAAAACGGGAAAAATAGGTACCGGTACCGAATATACCGGTACTTACCGGTGTTTTACCCGTAAATATTGGTACCGTACCGGTACCAGAAAACGGGGAAAGTGGGTACCATATAGGTAAAATCAATACAAGTACTATAAATACCTTAATACGAAATAAAACATAAAATAGAAAAAACTTTTAAAGGTCTATATAAAATTCGATACAAGTACCTGTTCTTACTTGTACCCGTACCAATACCAAAATACCGAATACCAAAATCAATAAAATTGGATACCGATACATGTACCGAATACCTAAACTCGGTATGAATATGGATATTTGGGAAAAAAGCACATCCCTAATCTAAATAACACAAACTTTCACTAATTGGCCGATAATACTCCAAACTTTTGATTTGTACCACAACTAACCCAACTTTCAACTCATTTTCCTCTAGTATTCCCAAACTAACTAAACCCTAACCCAATTAGTTTTTTTTGCTCATATAGCATATTTCATGGATTTTTTTGTTGACGTGGCAAATTTTTGCTGATACGGCATCTGACATGGCGCTTTTTGCTGACATGGCATATGACTTGGTTTTTTTGTTGACATTTTGATTAGTGACTTGGCAACTAACTGTGTTAGAGTTATGTTAGTTTGGGAGTGTCATCATATGTTCATATAGCACTTATAAAATGTTTTACTAGGGACCATATTCGATAAAAACAATTTTGATAGACGAAATAAAATATTAAAGAACACTTGTAGACCGTTTTGTAATTTAACCTAAAAAGATAGTAAACAACAGGACTATCAGGCTATTGAACGTTGATGATATCAAACTTCTACATCTGCAGTCGTTTATTTTTCTCCGCAACCGTACACTGGAACCCAAATTGGAGCAAACCTCACCGCTCAACGGACTAGCTCCTTTCTGGACAATCTTACTTCAGATCTTCATTCTTTCCTCTTGCTTTATCTAGTATTTATTGTATTCAACAAAAGCTCAAATGCATTAAGCTCAGGGGCGGATTTACAATAAAAGAATAGGTTCTCAGAAGCCCAGTCGATTTATAATTTTAATAAAAACCTATATAAAAAATACAATAAGAACCCATAAACAAATTACAGGTGAACCCATCACCAAAAACATCCATTGTTTAACTTGTAAAATGTGCCCTTGCCATCGCGAGTTCCATTCTCCCATTGCTTTGTTTGCTTGGTTTTTTGTTGTTACTTTTTTCCTCCACGAGTTGGATTATCCCATGAGTCTTTTTTTTTTTTTTGGTTTTCTTCTATTTGTTTTTAAAATTGTAAAACTCATACATACATACATACATACTACTTACTACTAGGTAGGGAGGGGTTAAACCAACCAAGAAAACAAAGAAAACAAAGCGCGTCAACAGATTACCTCATCATCACACCAGCAACACAGCCTCCACCCTATCTATCCCCCTCCACCTCCTGCGAACAGCCGCCCCTACTCGTCCTCGCTCCACCTTTCCAATTCCAGTCGTCCCTTCCACCACTCCTAATCTCTCAGGTTTGTTATAAATTGTTGATGTCAATCATGTTAATTTTCAGTTTGTTGTCTTATAATATGCATTCTATTTCTTTCATTCGCTTTCTTTTGAATCTTGTATGTGAATATGAATTTGTGAGTTTAAAACTTGAATTTTAGGGCCCATGGAATAATTATTAAAAAGAAAGGTACATTGGTTTTTTGTTGACCCTCCGTGATAATCTTGAATTTTTGCCCAAATAATGAAATCCTTTGATGTGTGTTTGGACAATCTCAAAAACTGTAGTTAATTTCTGCTTTAGTACCGTTTGATCTGTTGGAGGCTTAAGCAACCAAAGCATGCTATGTCTTATAAGACATGTTCGTCATTAAATTTGCATTCTACTTTACTTACTCTTCTGAATTTAGTTACAAAATTGCCGTGTTGCCGATACGCCTCGAGTATCTATGACTAACCAAAACACCTAAATTTCACCTGGCTCATGTTTAAGAGGACTACTACATGGGCTCTATAGGCTATAGACAAACTAAAAGGTGAGTAGTGCACTGTCAATATAACTTTGGACACTATCAAGGCAACAATAAACCAAATAAGATAGCTGATAGAGTATAAATAATTTTCTACTTGCATCAAGATATTGTATTATACTTTTTTCCTGACCCGACCCGAATATCTTAACGTTTGGTTGTGAAAAATCTGACCATAAAAATAAAGTCAACCCATAGGAAATAAATCCTGGATCCACCACTAATCAGCTTGTCACTTATTTTGAGTTTTAACTTTTAACATTGAAGCTGCAGTAACTGAATGTGAATTCTTTGTTTTCTGAGTCATTATTGATGAATAATTGAAGTTTGGATCACTATATAAAACTAGACAATGAAGTTTGGATTTGCAATTTTGTCATCATTATTGCTACTTGGAAATTAAGAACGAGAGTTAAATAATAAGTTGTTAAAGTCATGTATAGTTAGGTAATTTTATATCTCAGTATTGAACTTTTAGGTCAGTCTTGATAACCGATTATCTTAACCTAATTAACTTGAAAATCAGAATCATCATCATCACCTTTTGAGGCCTTTGGTTCATTTTGGCATCAATGTATCAACAAGTTTAAGCTTTTAGGAGGGTCCAAATGGCTAATTAACATGTCTAGATTATTTAACTTTTAAGAACCTGCAATCTTGGTTTAAAAAGTGCCGCCTTAAGCGCGCTTAAGCGCAAAGCGACCCTAGGCGCAAAGAGTTGCGCCTTGTGTGACATAAGCGAGCTCTGTACAAAAAGCGAGCTTTTTTGGAAAAAAAATCCCACTGAGGCGCATGCTTTTTGTACAAAAGGTGTTTTTTTTCTTTAAAGTGTTATACATGTAGCTAAAATGGTTGTACATTAAGTGATTTATACATTAAATCATATATAAACCTTATTTATCACTATATTTTGGGTAAGGGATGCAAAAAGCCTATATGATATATAGAAAAAAATATATATAAGCACCTTGCGCCTCACGTACGAAAAGCCCGCTGCTTTTGCGATTTGCGCTTCGTGCTTTGATTTTAGACTTTGTCGCTTTTGTGCGCCTTCACACTTTTTTAAACCAAGCCTGCAATTAGGGGTGTGAACTTCGAACACGACATGAACCTAAAACGAAATTTGTGGGTTAGGGTATAGTCTAGATGGGCTTGGTTCAGTTTCAGGTTGGCGAACCCGTTTAGCTAAACAGTCGGGTTTGTGTCAACCCAGTGGGTTGACCCATTTAACCCATTTATATAATATTTTATTATTTTTTAATAATGTGTTTTATGCCGTAATTTAAATTGGTTGGGTATTCTATTTCTATGCCATAATTATAACTTAAAAGAGAAATTGATATAAGATTTTATAATTAAAATGTAATGGTTTTATATGCATTTGTACTTTTTGTTAAAACTTACAATTCTAAAATATTAATATGGGAAAAAAATAAAAAAATAGAACAGCCGAGTTAAATAACATGCATACCGTTGCAGCGTACCAGAATAATTGCATCTTGATGAAAGTTTGTTTTTGAGGTTACAGTATTACTGAATACACAGTTAAACATAGCATTGACTTTCGTCCTCAGGTTTCATCTATTTGGTGGAATTCTAGTTATTGGACTAATAGTCAAAACATTTCTATGAAACTATCTGTCTAGTGTCTACTTGATCATTGCATTTGTTTTTTTGGACCGGAGATGTTAACTTTAGGCTCATTCTTTACAACATATCTTCCAAGAATTATTAGCTTTCTCAATTATTGTATTTGCCTTCCCTTATAAACGAACAGTCATGCTTATGAAAATGCTACAAAAACCTTGTAAAGATTGAAAGTATGATGGTCGAAAAAGTCAGTAATTCCATTTATACTCTCTTCCCTCAGCCCTGCTTGTTTTATCTTCTTTATTCAAGTTCCTTTTTGAAAAGGATGATTTGAAGTTATAATCGTCTTACCATAATCACACTTGTTTGAAGTTTTTTGACTGAATAATGGCAGCTTTCATGGCCTTTGGGATCACATCTGTCGTAGATATTACAATCTCATTCTAGTACAGTTTGATCCGTGTGTAACAAACAATGCTCATGAATCAGAAGTTGTTTGTTCACCTGAACGGGTAAGTTTATTTTGTACAAACTATTTGTTGGGAGTGGTATATAAACTAAATGGTTATTGGCCCACTGTTTGCATTTATTTAGGGGTATAAGGTTACCAATTATGGTGCAAGGAGCTTCTACAAGGGTTCTCTCTTTATCGTCTTCAGATATGAAAGCAACTAGGTATGCATTTCATAATTAACTTTCTTTGGGTGGCAAAATGGGTGGGTCGGACCACATAGGTTCAAAATGGGTTGAATAATTAACATTATTTTGTCTTATTTTCTTGGTGATTTTATAAATATATAGTTTACATTTTGTTTGCAAACTGTTATAGAAACTAAAAAGTATGATCTGTTTTTAATGAATAAAACAATATAGGAGGTTGTATACATGAGTATACTTTGTTTGACTTTTAAGTTTAAACCCATGTGCGCTGTTACCGTTTTAGCTATCACTTTTAGTTTTACGAGCCTGACCTGTTATCAATATGGTATAACCTGAAATTTGACCAGTTTTTACATAAATGGATTGAAATTGCCTCCTATATGTACAGATGTCACTTTGTTTTGCCTTTTGATTCATTCTCTGATTGAGAGTGTGCATTGTGACATTAAATATTAGGATTATAGCTTTTTATATACATTCATTATATTGTCCGCTTCACTTCGTTGTACTTTTTGTTTTGTTCTTGATTGGTGTGTGCTTTATGTTTCTAATTTGTCTGTTTAATTGGACAAAGCCAACAGGAAAATGATGGCACATCCGGCTCTCAACAGTTATCCTCCGTGGCAGGTATTATTAATATTGTTAATAGTAATTTATATTTTTGAATAAATGGGCTTACTGTCGATATTCATTTCTAATAATATCATGTTAATAAAACCCCAACAAAAATGTTCAGTTTAAAATAAATAACAAACCTTAATACACACACTGTGTCTGTTATTCTAAGCAGTTTAAGTACATTTTCTAGGAGGAATAGTAGCTTTGGGAAAGTTTGATGCGCTGCATATTGGTCATCGTGAGCTCGCTATCCAAGCAGCAAAGGCAGGCACTCCGTTCCTGCTATCGTTCACTGGAATTGCGGAAGTTCTTGGCTGGGAGCCTCGGTATATCGATCCATTCATATGAAGACGGGTCAATTCGGGTTGTATTTATTGATAACGGGTCAGAAGTTGCCTAAAGTGTATTTTTTAAATGTTTACAACCTTCTAAACTGTTTTATTTAAAAACTTTCATATTGTTAATTCCTTAAACTATATAATACATTAATTATTTAAGATTTTTTAAAATTGGACAAAAAGTGTTGACAGATAAACCAACCCATCCTTGACCTGACCCATTACTCCACCCAGGGGTGCAAACGAGCCAAGCCGAGCCGAGCCGAGCCGATACGAGCTCAGCTCGATTAACTTATCGAGCTGTCAAGCTCGAGATCGGCTCGTTCGAGCTTTGTTTTCAAGCTCAGTTCGTTATCATCTATTAATTGATATATTAAACAAAAATATATAAATAATAGAGTCGTTTATGCTCGCGAGCTTGATAAGTGAAGCTCGGGCTCGTTTACTAAACAAGCTTATTTTTATGTTCGGGCTCGGCTCGGAAACAAGTTTAAATGCTCAGCTCGCCTCGTTTACTAGACAACTTTAAGTAAGGGGTAAATGTTATTAAATACTAATAAAAACTAATACTACACTAAGGCTCGATAAGGCTCGACGAGCCTGACGAGTTTCACATGCCAGGCTCTAGCTCGGGCTCGATAAATAAACGAGTTTTGTTTTAGGCTCAAGCGGGGCTCGGGCTCGATAAGGCTCAGCTCGTTTCGACCTTTTTCTCGAGCCAATCTTGAGCAGCTCGCGAGCCATTGGGCTCGTTTGCACCCCTACTCAACCCGCTTGTTTTGCCACATATCTACATGTCTTAAAAAGTCTGAAATATAATTCTTTTAAACAGGGCTCCTGTAGTAGCCAAGTGTGATCGTGAACGGGTGCTTTCATCATGGTCTGCTTGGTGTGGAGAATTAACGCCAACAGAACTTGAAGTGAGTTCTCTAAAGTTAGAAATCTGACCCCACGCCAGTTTGTGGAGAAGTTATCAAAAGAGCTCGGTGTACGTGGTGTTGTGGCAGGTATGTACACTTGAATCTATTAAACGGGTGTTTGGATGTGGGTTTGAATATTACTTATCTTATTCGGGTTTTGATAGCTTTTCTACTTTTCTTAAGATCGTGCAATTGTTTAGGGGTCAAATAATATGGATTAATGAGTATAATACCAACTGCAACATAACTTTTTATCTAAATCTATACATTTCTTTAATAATTTGATTATTTGAATCATCAAGCATGCAACACCATCAGAAGTGAATATATTACACACATCCAAACACCCCTAGATGTAAAAGTTTTTAATCCATTTGTTTATAATTAGGTCAATTTGAGATATGTGTCATCTCTAATAGATCTAATGAGTAAGATTAGAAAATTACCTAGTATTTTCTATAATCAATTTGACATACTTTGTGAAATTAAAAAATAAAAAACTAGATTCCCATTGCATAATATAATTTTTATAATCAATTTGCATATTTAGTATAATTAAAAAACACACACACAAGTGTTTGCATATCAACTCTACCCGACCCAACTAATTTGGACATTTTACGCCCCAATAACATGACCTCAAAAGTTTAACTGTAGATCGTATTACATGATGGTAGGCAAAAACTATCGCTTCGGTTACAGAGCTGCAGGCGATGCATCTGAGCTGTCAAGGTTATGCGAAGAGTACGGTATAGAGGCATACATCATAAACCCAGTGATGGACCAAAAACAGAGCATATTAAACAGAGAATTCACCGACAGTAAAGAAAGAGGACAAGTGTCATCTACCCGTGTTCGTTATGCACTTTCAGAGGGAGACATGAAGTATGTTTCTGAGCTTCTTGGTCGCCATCATCGTCTAATATTAATGCTAAACGATGACCAAAGTTTTACCAGCAACAGGAACACGACCTTGTTTCCCAGATCGTGTTTATTGAATCTTCCACCCAAAGAGGGTGTGTACGAGAATTGTAGTATCGTTTATGGTAAAGAAAATGTTGTACCTTGTAGAGTAGTTGTCGATACGGATAATATTCGTTTAGAGTTGGTAGAGATAGATTGTATTGACATTCCTTCAGGAGACTCGCGATACCTGAATATTGAGTTTGGTGCCTGAACATTTATTGAAAGAGGAAGACGTGGTTGCATTTATGTTCTTATAACTTATTGATTGGTAGCCAGTTTGTAGATTTTGTTACAGGTACAAGGTTCAGTTTGGTTAGGCTTATTTGAGCTTAAAAATCCTGGTCAAACCAATGATTTTGGCTTGATAACATTCCAAACTGAGCCGACTGAATTAGTGCTATAAATCGGTCTGAAGTTTGCTGGTTTGAACATTTGATTCTGGGTGGGTTTTTATTATTAGTTTTTTTATGTAAAAGAACATGTAATCAACTATGTTTAGAAATAAAGATTATTGAAGTAGAAAAACAGTTTACACCAAAAAAAATTTGAAGAAACAAACTCAAAAGCTAATAAACCAACTGAACCGGACATGAATTGTGTTTCTGAGCTTCTTGGCGCCACCATCGTATAATATGAATGCTAAATGATGAAATTTTACCAAAGTAGAGGGTCTATCTGGACATCTTTCTCATTGAAATATTTGCATTTTTGAAGAAACCAAATATGCGCATGTTTTTTTAAATAAATGTTTCTAAATAAGTAAGGATAAATATGTGAGGATGTGTGAGCTCTTTCACACTTTATTTTATTAAGAGTAAATTTCACAAAAAGTTCTTTATGTTTTCTCAAACTTGCAGGTTCCAACCTTAATGTTTAAAATTTGCCAAAAACAACCTTTACGTTTATTTTTGTTGCCGGTTCAGTCCTTTATTACTAACCAAGTTAATTATCTCAGTTTATTTCCCTCACATGCCTAACATGTGAGGGTATATTCGTCATTTTGTTTCCTCTTCTTATAAAACCCTCAAAAAACACATCATCAAAACTAAACCCCGTTGTTCACCGACCTGTACACAACCTCCTTCGATGACTTATCCCGTAATCTCCGACTACAATGTATTGAACCCATATTTGAACCAACAGCCAAGCGGACCGACCACCATCTTCAACCCAGACAAACCCATCACCATCTGAACCACCAACCAACATGCCACCATCAGAACCCTAGTTGTCGTCGTCATCAAAACAAGCGGCTAGAGGCCACCACCTCCACCTCCGACACCACCTCCTCTGCCACCACCTCCGACACCACCTCCTCTGCCACCACCTCCACCTCCGACAAAACCCCCAAAATCCCCAAATAACTCCGCCACCATCATCTTCAACTGCCACCACCACCACCGCCACCTGATACATCACCACCGTAGAGAGAGAGAGAGAAAGAAGAGAGAGATCGGTGAGAGAGAGAGAGACCGTATAGAGAGAGAGGGAGCGGCAGGAGACGCGGCGGTGGTGGGTTTTGATGGCGGTGGTGGGTTTGATGTTCTTCATCTTCAAACAAAACCCCCAAATCGAACGACGACGGCGGTGGTGGGTTTGATGTTCTTCATCTCCGCCACCACCTCCACCCCCACATCTCCGCCACCACCTCCACAGACCTGCATAAGAGGGAAAGAAGAGAGAGAGAGAGTGAAAGAAGAGAGAGATCGGCGGTGGTGGGTTTGATGTTCTTCATCTTTAAACAAAACCCCCAAATCGAACGACGACGGCGGTGGTGGGTTTGATGTTCTTCATCTCCGCCACCACCTCCACAGACCTGCATAAGAGGGAAAGAAGAGAGAGAGAGTGAAAGAAGAGAGAGATCGGCGGTGGTGGGTTTGATGTTCTTCATCTTCAAACAAAACCCCCAAATCGAACGACGATGGCGGTGTGGGTTTGATGTTCTTCATCTCCGCCACCACCTCCACCCCCACATCTCCGCCACCACCTCCACAGACCTGCATAAGAGGGAAAGAAGAGAGAGAGAGAGTGAAAGAAGAGAGAGATTGGCGGTGGTGGGTTTTGATGTTCTTGGCGGTGGTGGAATGACGAAGGCGGTGGTGGTGGTTGCGACGGGGGTGGGTTCTTGGAGTGGGGGCTAGGGTTTGCGGTGGTGCTTGGCTTCGCGGTAGGAGACAGGGGCGGTGGTGCTTGGCTTCGCGGTAGGAGACAGGGGCGGTGGTGCTTGACGGTGGTTGTTGGTTGTGGTGGTGGCAGGTGGACGGTGGTAGATGAGGTGGTGGCGGTGTGTGGTGGTGGTGGTAAATGAAGGCAGAGAGAGAGATGAATGGTCTGTGTGTGTTTGTGTGTGAGTAGAGAAGAGAAGGGTTTTTGTAGAAAAAAAAACAAACCTAAAGTGACAAATATACCCTCACATGTTAGGCATGTGAGGGAATTAAACTAGGATAATTAACTTGGTTAGTCAGAAAGGACTGAACCGGCAACAAAAATAAACGTAAAGGTTGTTTTTTGGCAAGTTTTAAACATTAAGGCTGGAACCTGCAAGTTTGAGGAAACATAAAGGATGTTTTATGCAATTTACTCTTTTATTAATTCAAAACTATCTGACTAAACATGGTATTGAATTTTATGATGTACCCACATTGCCTAAACAACAAACCTAAAATGAGAACTTGGATATCTTTATCAAGTACTACTTGAACACAAAATAAGTTTAATTATTACTTGTAGCGGAGACAAAGTGAGTCCAGCCTAGATGGCTTGATTTATGAATGAACCGAGTCCGAACTCAAAATTACAGCTCGGTTTAAAATCTTTAAAGGCGCTTTTTTCACTAGCACATGGAATGCCACCTCAGCAAATTAATTAATTAATTATTTTAACTTTAAAGGGAGCATGCAAGATGTGTGAATGCATATAAAAAATTCCTTAGTTTGTTGCAATTTCTCTCCCTCATATTCTGTCTTCTTCTCATCTCTTTCTTGGTTATTTAAATTCCATATATGTTGCCCTAAATCTTCTCTCTTTAGCTTGTTGGAACGGATGTAAAACAAAATTCTATTATGACTTGAAAATTTTCGATTCTGGCATTAGGATTTAGTTCTATAATCATATGAGACGTTAATACATATTAATGTTTTTTTTTTTTTAAAACACGTCGTGACAAACAAGAATAACTTCAAATTCTAATGGTAATGTCATTACCAATCATATACTGACTTATACAATCCTACACGTTAGTAATACATTTAATTTTATTTGACGATGATTTACATATAGATTGATTGGGGTGTTGATGATTTACATATAGGAACTTTGGATTATTTCACATTTGTTTATTTGTGTTCCGGTTTTATCTAATGATTTTTATTATCACATACATCAATAGTCTCCAATCTGTCTTATTTGTAGCGTTATCAACAAACTATTTAGATCATGTGTCATGAGATCAAATTTGTACGCTCGTTTTGTAAAGAAACTTTCACAAGTTTGATTCATTGTCGTTTTGTAAAGAAACTTTCACAAATTTGAGTCATATCAATTTACATCGATGGCTTACGCCAGTCACTTTCTAACATTTAGGTTTTGGCCACTTCAGTTTCTTTTCTTTAATTTCTTTCCCCTGCAGCAGATATACCCAGATTAGAGAGTCGGGGAGAGAAACTTGAGTAACATTTAGATGACGTCACCAGCTCATGGTCAATGACGGGTCTCTATGTCTTAATTTCGGTATCACAGTCTATGGTTTTGTTCTTTATTATATGGTTTGTCCTATTGCCTCTTTTTGGTTTTTGTTAATGCACACCAACTGCTTTGACAATTTGTCTTAGACATATTTGCTTTTGGGGTTTTACTCAGTAATAGGCTTCATTTCCATCTATATAACTAGTTTAATATTTGTTCGGCGGACGGGTTACGCTAACAACGTAACAAACAAAGATAATCTATATTGAGGGTGCTTGGGATTGCTTCTCATTTTCTTCTTTCCATCTCCTTTTTGAAAAAAGTTACAACCATCTAACTTTTCTTTTTAAACCACAAAAACTCGTTCTCAACACATTATCCAAACACTACAAAAATGACTTATTAACTTTTAAGAAGTCAAAAACTTAAAAGGAGCTCAAAATAAGCAATCCCAAACACCCACATTAAGTGGACACAAGTCTAAACAACATTAAGTGATAGAGTGATAAAACATGAAATGGTGTCATTTTAATGTAAAAGTAAACGGTAGGCAATATTGAGGGAAAGCGTAATAACAATCAAACATGGTTTACTGCCTCAATTTTTTTGGCTTTTGGATCGTCTTCTTTAACCTCAAAGGTGGCCTCTTTTCGACTTGATGCATGGTGCCCATTTGTCAAACTTTGTGTATTTTTGGCATCGTCTACTAGCAACCTCATGTTTCACATCAACAACCACCTGAAAGTTGTTGTATATGAGAGTAAGGAATGTAAAGTATAGATATAAAGTTTCTGTACATGTAAAATCAATTACCGATTCTTGCTAACTTGCTGCATTGTGGCCATTTGATGAATTTGGTGTACATTTAGTATCATCTACTGGGGGACATTTAGAAATGACAGTGTCGACCTCATGTTCCAAGTTAACAACCACCTAAAGTTGTTATACACGTGTGAGTATAAGGAATATAAAGTATATATACAAAGTTTGTTTACATGTAAAAACAATTACCGATGACAGATTTTCTTCTTACTGACTTGTAAAAACATACCAACGATAATATAGTTTAATATTGTGTTTTAAACTAGTTATACATACACACATTTATATTCTTTAACTTTTTTTTAAATAAAACTGGTTTTGAATCTGTTGAGACACTACAAGTTGTTCAATTACACATTATAATTATAAATAGTATAAAAATAAAACTTGTGGTTACTGTAGCGTTAATCATGCTACAATAATTCTTTTTTTTTTTAATTTGGTATTTCTTTATAGAAGCCCACTTTACTCGTATAAAAGTTCATAAAAAACAAGGAAACAAGCAAAAAATTGCAATTCCTCTAAAGTGATATGTTGTATTAATTGATATTTAAAGTGAAAACTGATCATAACTAATTTGGTATTTTTTTATTGCTTTGGAAGTAGTAGATTCTGTGAGATTTAAAGTGAAAATTGATGTTTTAATTTTGTTGTACTAAGTTAAAATATGATATGCTGTATTTTGCTATATTAATTTTCGCAATATTATGTAACCATAATTCTTAAATGTCATGTAAATTCTGGTTTAGATTTTCTTTAAAACAGAGTTGTATTAAAAATAAAGTATATCGCAGGTTATAGTGATTGACATTATGATTGTGGTATCATGATGAACTCAACGCTTATGAGCGAACGTCGGTGTCAATATTTTTCCATAATGCGAGCGCGTCGATGTTCGCTTTTATGTTTTTTCGACAAACAAAACCGATAATGATCAAAGTCCTTTCATGTTGAGTGGGGAATACGATTATACGCTGCAGCGAAGCGCAATGGGAAAAAAACTAGTTTTAATTAAAATACGAATTTACTTTTTGTAAATAAACCACGATGAATATAAACTCCGACGTATGGTTTTATTTGGATTAAGAAAAGAAGGATATGTCAGTCAACCAATGAGATTTTTTTAATGAAGAAAACTTTTAAATAAATAACATTAAGTTTATGGTTTCAATTGATATTAAAAACCAAGTTTAGATATTTTGAGGGCATATCTGTAACACCCCAAAGCTTTATATGTTTTATTATGATATTATAAGTGTAATGTCGTAATAGGTAGATAGTGATTTTGGATTAATTCAATGATAGTCATCGGTTAATTATGCTAGAAAGTTTAACAATTTAGAATGAATCAAGTTAATTAAGTAAAGGTAACTTAATTAATAGTTGGATACCAAAAGTGACATGTTTTTAATTATTAGGGGCTGAAAGTGTAATATGGAAATAAATCTTTTAAACAAATTAGAATACAGAATGTTAGGTTTTGTGTGTGTGATCGACCAGAAGGAGAAGAAGTGAAGAAAAGTTCCCTGAAAGGCACAATGAAAATGCAGCAAATTGAAGGGGAAAAGTTGATTAAAACTCCTGCATGTTTTTGATTTCTTAATCATCTAGTGATACTAAAACATAAGGTAAGTTGAATTTCATGTTTTGATGACCTTGTATGAAATGGGTTTCAAGCAATCTTTGAATTTATGTGAATTAGGATGATTAAAGGTTAGAAGTACCACCTGGAACTCGAATTATCCATGAATTAGACTGAACTAATGATTAGAAGTGGAAAACCCATTTGATGTAAGAATCTTGTGAAGTGTAATGATGAATTATGTGCAAATAGTGTAATGATAACGAAAGAAATTTTGCTTATAATTAGTAGTTGTTAGATACAATTTGATTATAATGAAGGTTATATGAAATTTGGATGAACTAGATGATCTTGACATGAACTAGTGGGATTATGCATAAGAAACTTGTACATTATGTTTCGAAACTGATATGCACATCATGTGTTTGATGAAATGCTTGAATACTGTTTCTTAAGTGGTATGAAGATGAGTGATTAGGATTGGTGTAATGATGAGCAGTTAGCTCACTATGTTAATATAAATGTGAATAAAAGCATGAGACTGAAAGAATGTTGAATATGAAATTGTAGGAGTGAAGGAAGAGAACACGAGCCAAACCGGGTCACCATCAACGCAAGGCAAAGGTAAGTTCATATGGACTTTATTTTTTTTTATCTTAATGTATTCCATGAAATTAGTTCTGATATATTACTTTCAAACCGTTAGTCTAATGAGTGGCAAGATGATAATATGAGCATTGAAGAAATTATTAGATAATGGATCGTAAAGTATGTATATTGACCCATTATAAACGGGTTATAAGTGAATGGATAAGCATGATATTGAAGTCGTATATATATATATATATTTATAACTCGTTATAAACGAGTCATTAAGGAAGGAATGTTCATTGTATGGATCCGCATGATCGGGTCGGGTAGAACATATATTTGATGCTAAAAGAATGATAACCTCAATTTCGTTGTAGACGAAATTGTTAAAAGTAAGGAATTTATGAATGATGGATATCACAAAGACATGACCTTGTTAACGGGTTAATGAAGGGAATAAGGGAAGAATGTAATAACTATATCTAACGTGTTATACTAACAAATGTATTGCGTTATGTGTGATAGGAAAATTACAATTGTGATGAAGGAGCGCTTGGAACGAACACACCGCATCACCTATACGCGCTTCCGCCTCAACTTTAATGTCAATGGTCAAAACAAACATTTTTGGATTGTAAATGCCGTTCTAATGCTTATGTCCCTTGTATGAACTTAAGGTTTCTGTTTTGTTATGGTTGTTTAGGATAATGTTTTCTTCGGAACTTATTTTTGTATCTACTTTGTTTAAATACAAGGGGTATTTTGGTCAAAGCTTTTATATTACGGCACAAAAGTTTAAATTGTATAATGTTCTGACTTATGTTCAAAATGGGCGTTTCAATATCGCAATTTTGTTTTACTCTCTCGGTTGCTATACCGAACGTCGTTACGTACCGGTGTCCGGTGCCGTAACAAACCGAACGGATACTGACCGAAACATTATCTTTAACATTGCTACTACCTTTCCATTTACATTTTGTTTAAATCAACTCGTCCCACCACAAGGCACATGTAGAATGTGTCAATACCATAGTAAACCAAACTGATATCGATCGAATTCTCATTGCACCTCGCAGCAACAAGCAGGTTGAATCGTGCTAGTTATATTATAAAACATCAGGCTTTAACATATAATTTAGTATACGGAAAAAAATGAGTTTTTTAAAATAAAATAAGCATACAAAACATCAGTTTTCCTGTAAGAATTTTTAACATATAATTTAGCATACGAAAAAATGAGTTTTTTAAAATAAAATTTAGTATAAAGAAAAAGAGAACTTTTAATTCGTTAAGAACTTTAACTTCAGACACAATTTCAGTTGGGAGCTATACACCCTCTTTTACTAGTTATATCCCCTCTCTCACAAGCGGTGTAACAATGCTGTGGCGGACCTACCTTATTGGTAGGGTTAGCCTCCGTTACCCCTTGACGTTCCGGCGTTTGGAAAAATTTGACGTTTTTCCGATTTCGTTACCCATTTCTTTTAAAACGTTACTCTTGAAAGTTTTCTAGATCCGCCACTGTAACAATGAGTTCTCCACGTTTTTAGTTTCTGCATTTTGCTCAGGTGGACCCACACGATTTGGCCAGTTCTTTTGAAGGCAAAAATTCAGAATTTAATATCCTGCTATTTGTGGCATTTTCTATGTAAGGAAGGTTAGTAATGCCACTTCTATATATAGAAAATTCCCCAACCTTGAATCTCTTAATATTTGTTCACATTTTTATTTTGATAAACTATTTTCTTAGTTGGGAGCAAAAGGGTTCGCACCCATTGAAAAAAGTAACAAACAACGGCTATATCGCATAAAAAGGGAAATCGTGTAGAATCACGATCCTAACATTGTAATCTATCACGTATCTATTCGCTAAAAATGTTGAATCACTTGAAGATTAGAGGATTGCATAAGAAAAGCTTAATTCAGTAACAATGGCTAAATTCGTGTCAAACGTTAAGAAATTGATTTAAAATAAAACAAGACATTTGTTGAAAAATCCTTCAAGGCACGAGTTTAGTTGTGATTATTGTATAAATAAATGTTCACGATAACAATATTTTCACTACTAACTACTAAGTAACGTTCAAGGTTCACATTAGGGTGTGTTTTATACACCGTAAGGGGGCTCATCACGTAGAACTCACGATCATTGCAACACCATGTGGGGTGTGAGGATGAGCCGTATAAGCATGAGCGTTATGAGACAAAAAGAATTAAACTATAGAAATTCAGTGAGAGAATGAAATGTATATACTTGGAAATTTAGTATTTTTTTTCTTATAATATTGCACTTAACATCTAATTTGATTTTAATCAAATTGGCTTTAAAATAATGGAACACATAGTTTTGCTTTTTTTTCTTTCGTTTTTTTCTGAACTAATTTTGTTCTCGTACATGTTTTGCTTATTTTAACAAAAACTGGGTTGATTTCATGATAAAATGTGCATACATAGAATTAATACGAGAAGAAGATAAATCATTATTTTTTTAATATTTTAAAAATATAAGAAGATTGTTGAGATGTAGTGTTTATAATTTATAATACTATAATACTAGTCATATCTTTGTTACATTATGCTTTCATTTGATCGTATGATGTTGGCGAAACACCCTTTTATTACGGGAGTTATATAGCCATCTTAGCCGACATGTATAACCCATGTTCAGCAAGGGGTGGAAAATAATAGCTATAGCATAGGCCCCAATTTCTTTATTATATGCTAAAACCGTATATCATTTTCCAATTATTTGAATATGGTTCTATAAGATGTAGTCTTGTAACATATTAAATAGTGTTGGCTATATTTATAATTATTATTGTTACTTTTTGTATTTCAAAGTTGATTCGAATAAGCATATTAAGGTTTAATTTCGTTTATTTTTTTTTTGAGTTTCCTTTCACTAAAACTCACACTCTAATATGTATCATTATGTGCCTTTTAGAAATCAAACATAATTTAAAAAGAAATGTTTTAGAAAATAATAAAAAGACAATTTAAATATATTAATAATATAAGATAAAAAATTGACAAAAGAAATTGAAATGTATTAAAGAATATCGAATTTAAATAACATCGATTTACCATTTAGCCTATAGCACTTCTAATTTAATGAAACGGGTTTTCCGTCAGCAACTTCCACCGTTAGAGATTCGCTGAGGTTAACACGAGGTTGGTCGAGGTTCAAATTCTAAGGACACAAAGCTCTTATCCGCACCAGTATCGAATAATATGGATGCATAACTACCATTGATGAGAAACGTACCGTTGACCACGTTGTTGTCAGCCCTGCCTTGGTTGGCATTGATATTGAAAGCTCTCCTTCTGGCAGGTGAGGGAGCTTGGTTAGCTTGGTTTATCGGGTTTGCGTGAGCTTGGGCATGGATGATGTTCACTAGGCGTGGGCATGTGTTCCTGAAGTGGTTCGGGTCCCCACAGTTGAAACAAGCTCGCATGGGTTGCATCATGGGATAGTTGGGTTGGTAGTAAGGTTGGGCTACGTGTTGTGAAGGTGGTAGAAGTAAGGGTTGTTAGGTTTGGCCCACTATCTGATTTTGGGTTTGGGTTGGAGGTTGATTGTGATTCATTCGTTGAAGGGTACGACAGGTTTGGATGGTGTGACCCGCACGGCCACAACTTGTGCAATGTTGGCAGGGATTTTCGGGAGGGTGATGGTATTGACAGCAGTTGCATTTTGGGTGTGGGCCAGTATATGGCTTTTTGAATGGTGCAGCTAGAGGAGTAATTTGGGTGATTGGTGCAACAGTGAGAGGAGGGTTGGTTTGAGTGACAGCAAAATTCTTGCCATTACGCTTCCTCTTACCAGCAAACTTTGAGGATGAGACTGGGTGGTTTGGAGTTGGGGTCTCAATGGGTGCTTTCTTCTTTTCATCTTTGAACTTTCCGTTTCGAATGCGATTTTCAGTGAGTTCTGTAGCTAACTCCATCGCGGCTTCAAGTGTTGCAGGCGATGTGCTTAAAACCGAATCTTGAATTTTCGAGGGGAGGCCTCGAATGTAATGTTCAACTAAGCGGTACAAGGGGGTGAACAAATTTGGGATCATCTGGTTCAACTCGAGAAATCTCTTATTATATGAAGTATGGTCTCCTTCCTTTTGTTTCAGTGCGTGGAATTCGTCTTCCAGCTTTTTGATTTCGCTTCTTGGACAGAAGCGTCTTGTCATGAGTTCCCTTAACTCTTCCCATGTTAAGGCCATGACATCTTCAACTCCTCGCTTACCTTTTCCGTGTTCCACCAGGTAAGGGCTACCCCAAACAGTCTTCCAGTAGCATAACGTACCTTACGGTCCTCGGGACAATCGCAATTGAGGAAAGTGTTTTCCAGTTCTTCAAACCAGTGAAGGAGGGCGGTAACACCTTCGGTCCCTTCATACTTTGGGGGATCGCAGGATTTGAAGTGTTTGTATGTGCACTTGGGGGTTTTGGAAGGAGGGTTGGCGACGCTCTGGTCTTCTTGGTTGGGAGGGTTGATGGGATTAGCGGTGAGAGCTTGTTGAACTTGAAGCACGATGTCAGGAAGTACTGCACCCATTTGTTTAGCAATTTGTGTGGCCAAGCGTTCGCTTGACTTTCCTGACTTTCTACCTCCACGTAGTTGCCTAGCCGACATTTACAGGAACATATATAGGAAGATTGTGAGTTTAAGAATTTTCTAGGTGTCATGTGTCGTAAAAAGAATGAAAAATAACATAACTGACAATAATTTAACTATATCCATAGGATGTCTTGGGTTGGCTCATGTTTGGGCCTCCAAATGTCCCCCATACCATTTCCTGTGTAGTCATGTGGGCCCCCATGACTATTGGGCTTGGTAGGATTCACATTGGTGTCGGCGGGTTAACACTCGCACCACCTGAATGAAAATCGTAAAATATGATTGCGAGATGTATGGTAGGAGGGTGTCCAGGTGTAGACACAATGACAACTCAAAGTGGGGTTAGCTCACACGACGTTTGGTATAGCATGCTTTGGCCTAATAGGTCCTTCGTACTCTCATCGTTAGTCCCCAGGTAGGCAAACTGGTCCTTTATTTTGGATTTATACGAATGCCAAGCCTAGACAGGACGTTCCGACTACCGGTACTCGTACCCTTCCAGTTACTACATGCCCGTCATGAGAACTCACTTTGATGTGATTTGAAAAATACAAAAATCATTGCAAAAATCATGAACATCGTGAGGTGTGTGCTCTCATGGATATGATATGTTATGAGGATATGATTTATGATGAGCATTGCATAATAACATGTATTTGTGAGCGTGCTTGCATAACATTGGGTGTGAAAATAAACATGAAACATATAAACATCATGAATTTTGCATGTAACGCATAAACAATTAAAATTTAATCAACTATAGTATAGGCTCTAAGGGTCTAATAACCTATCCTATATCCCTATAGTCACAAACTCTGATACCAATCTGTAACACCCCGACCCGCAACGGAATAAAAGTCGGGGTCATAATTGGGTTATCACCAAAGCTCATGATATTTACTAAGATGTTTCATATTTATTAAATTCAAATTACAAACTTAATTATCCAAAACAAAATTTATACAATTACAAAGGAAAATGAAACTATAAATTTATTCCAAAGCATAAGCTTGTTTATTCTTCTAGGCCATCCTAAGTGTTTCCTGTCTCGGCTGGATCACCTGTATCATGTGTAAAAACGGGGGAGATTTTGGGTCAACAAAAGTTGGCGAGTGAACCTTGATAAAACATTTTAACTAATTTCTTGTTTTATTTATTAAAGAAAATTTGTGCATTAATCACATGTGAGCAAACATATATGTAAACAATCACAAACCACTTTGGATGAGTATATGACATGAATGATGATGTATTTGAGATCATGGCTCAATCAAACGGAGCCGATCTAATGAGGCTCCTGATGCTCAACCCGTATCCCACGGGGAACTGATGGGCCTAATGAAATGCGTGCACTGAAATGATAAAATTCAATCTACATATAATTCACACAACAATTGATACACATTTGATCACGGATATGATGTATGCACAAGTGTTTAAATAAAATAAAACAATAGTACGACACATGATACACCCCAAAACATGATTAAAACGGGGAATTGGTAGAGATTCCCTCACAGTGGATGCGTTTCTTGATGATGAGGAATGCGCACGAATATTATGATTCAACCGACGAGGGAAAATTAACCTAAATGATAACGACATGATTAGATTAAATAAATAAATTTTATTTGAGATTATTATTTTTTAATTAGTGCTCTTTAATGAGATTTTTAGATTTATTTTTGTGAGTTTAATGCAAATTTTTAACTTTAAAAACCTTATTTTTAAGTATTTTTAAATAATTTTTCAATTAAATAAATAAATAAAAAGAAACAAAAATAAATAAATAAATGGGTTGACTTTGACAGGTTTGACCGGGTCTGACCGGTCAGACAGCATGTATTCCAGGCGGCGAGTGAGGTTCAAACTCAGGACCTCTCGTATACGTGCACGCAGCTCTACCAACTGAGCTACGTGTCTAACCCGAAATATTCTCCGTTTTAATTATATATATATACTAACTAACTTTAACCTTATTTTGTTTTTATTAAAAATGATTTAATATGGCCGAACCGGTTACAGAAGCCCGGAATCGAACTCGGGACCTTCGGTTCGACTGCACACAGCCCAACCAGTTGGGCTGTGTGTCTAATCTGCTTAAATACTGGATTATATTCCTCTTATATATATACTGTGAATTGATCTGAATAGGTTTAAAAATGTTGGTTTTATTTCAGAAAGTCGGAAACATGTGTGATTCGAACCCGGGACGTGTGTTTTGTATTTGCACACAGTCCACCGCTGGACTGTGTGTCTAACCGGTTAAATACCCGTTTTTATTTATATTAAAACACTATCTTAACTTCATCTTTTTCATCATTTCAAATTTCCGACAGTGTTTCCGGCTGAACGAACTGAATTAACAGTTTCGATTATTGCGTTGAGCAATTAAATTACTAATCAAGAGATAGCAAGAAGGTTTAGACAATTATACCGTCTGAAAAACAATTGCGGTTTTCTGATCAGTGATTCCGGCGATATTCCGGCGAATGCGAAGATCTCCGGCGACGAGCTTTGGAAGAATTAAAACTTCAGAAAGAGAGTGCGGTTCTGAGCGAAATGTTTACAAGGAGTTTGAGTGGGTATTTATAAGGGGGACAGGCCGATTGGGTTCGAATTTGGGGTCAAGATTCGCGGTCAATGATTTCAAACGGTTTTGACTAAAATTGATTGTTAGGCAACGGTTATAACTGATGTCGAAATCAGTTTAAGCGTTTCAATCAAAGGAAAATAGCCACATTTGCGGAGTTTCGGTTTTCCGGCGATTGCGAGTTATGGGCGCGCTGATTTATAGGTTTTGACTTTCCCTGTTTTACTTTAAGTGATATTTGTTTAAGCATATATCACAAAGGATGTGTGTGGCGGAGTGGTGTGATGTGTGATTGTGTTCGCGGGAGACCCGGGTTCGAGACCCATTGACTCTATTTATTATTTTGAGTTTATTTTACTTATTATTATTATTTATTAATTATGGTTTTTAACTTCTATAATATTTATTTATTATGAGATGTTTAAAAAAAATAGACGGCACAATCAATACGCAACGAACTTTTAACCGAATGCTTAATTATTAAACGAAGCGGGTTTTGAACCCATTTTTCATAAATGTTACACTTAAACAATACGTTACAATCTTGAATACGTGATTATATGCAAGGGATTCATACTTACAATATTCAAATACTCAGTTTTATGTACGATTACACTTATACATCATTCATGCATGCTCAAAATACTTAAAACCGACTAAAACACGTAAAAACCAGCCTCAACTGACCCCTTCGTACGAAGTTGGACATGCCTCGCACGAATTGTGCACTGAAGAAGCACCGGTGGAACCTAGGGATATCCGGGATATATAAGTTACAACCAAGGTATTTCTGCATAAAGAGGTTGTCCTTTCACTTCGCTCTTCGGGGTGAACTCACTTAAGCTGATCTACAAAACTAGCGGCGCTGTTAGTCTCGTCATGGGGAAAAGGGTGGTTTTTCCCGTAACCACACTTCGGCGTGAGAATAAGTACTTGAGGATTGCGAGTAAGGTAGTAAGTAAGTTGGTATGTGATTGGGTGTGTGGACCTGTTTTACCTGGAGATCCAATACTTATTTATAGCCGAAAAGATGTGTTCAGGAGATGGGCTGGTGGGCCTTGGATCCGGCCCATAAAGCCAGAGACGTCCATTTTGTCTCTCTGCGTCAGACATTAAATGTTCCCTGCAGGATAATTAGTGTCCTTTGTCGAGGTGTGTTTTGTCGGATGTTGAGTAGTGCCACGTGTAAGGGCAACTATCTTTGGTGTAAGACCTGCTGCCAGTCGAAAGTGGAGAAGGTGGAAAAGTCACTGGCAGAGATATGGTTGGTGTGCAGTCTGACGTCTGCATTACTGCTCATGCGACACTGTCACACGCAACCTGCCGAGCAACCCTTGGTCACAGTTCTGCCACTCTGTACCCTTGAGTATGGTCAACACCTCTTATAGTACTTACCCCTTCTGCGAGGCTGTTAGTTTTTTTCTGTAACATCCGTCAAAAACCGGATTTACCAAACCCGCTCCGTTTATTAACCGAACAATCAGTTAAAAATTTCATTGCATATTTAATGCCCAAATTAATTTTAAACGATACATAATTAATAAGTATATTGGGTTATAAAAGTTTTATTTGAAAAAGTATTGAAATTAATGAAATAAAAAATAAATTAGTGCTGCCGGGTTTCGAACCCGGGTCAGCCAGCGAGTCAACAGCCTTAACACTTAACCATCCAACCACTGCGCCACTAGTGTATCTTGTTAAATATTGGAAACAATTAATACATAAAATAAATCTCAAATTCAAATAACGACGCGCCCAATTGCAGTCGTCGGAAATCCCGGCGATCTCGCGAGATTGGACGGTTTCTTCAGTTATAACGTAAACTTTAATCACTACATCGGTTATAACCGATGTCTGAATCCATGACGCAAGTCATAACCGCCGGAAAACGTAATGACTTTGAATCAAGCCTGAAATCCGACTCTATACATCTCGATTCCTCCCTATAAATTCACCCACAATCCACTGGTAGCCTTTTCGCTCAAAACCGCACCCTTTCTCGGCGAAAATTTACTCGCCGGAAAATACCTGCAAATCGCCGGAAAACCGAGTTTTTCACCTTTGAGCCTTACTGAACCCCAGAGCTCATACCGAAGCCACTCACATCCATCTCAAGCTCGCTGAAGACTCTCTGCCGCAAGACACAAGTCGCCGGAATAGTCTGCTGACATCGGAGTTCCGCCGGAGAAACAAAGGAGTCCAATTTCGGTATATCTAACGCTTAGTCTTTCATTCTTTTCATTTATCTCACCTATAATTAATCATAACACACTAAAGAAACTTGATAAAATTGATGAATCAGTCGGACGTTAGTTCTGGTTAAATCCAACGAAGAAGACGAAGTTTGCTGTTGTCTATAAGTTTAATTTAAATCACGATATAACTCGGGTTAGACACACAGTCCAGCGGTGGACTGTGTGCACATTAAACACGCTCACGTCCCGAGTTCGATACATGTCCCACGCATACTCGCCTTAATAAAAATGTTCTTTTTTTAACCGAACCGGAGTCACTGCGTAAGATGTTAAGTTTAATAAAAACCGGAATAATAACCAAGATAGACACACAGTCCAGTGGTGGACTGTGTGCGCGTTTAAAACACAGGTCACGAGTTCGAGTCCGGACTACCGCACCGGTCCGGACAATCATCAAACTTTTTATTTAAGACAGAAATGAAAATACTTAGTTTGTATATAAGTATAATAAAAATCAGTTTATTTAACAAGTTAGACACACAGTCCAGCGGTGGACTGTGTGTTAACCTAAACCACAGGTCCCGGGTTCGAGACCTGTGGAGCGCACCGAGTCGTTAGATTAAAATCGTTTTTAAAAATAAATGATTTTCTGTTTAATTCAATTAATATATAAATATAATTAAAAACAGAAATATTTCGGGTTAGACACGTAGCTCAGTTGGTAGAGCTGCGTGCACGCGAACGGGAGGTCTCGGGTTCGAGTCCTGCCCGGTGCATACATACACATACGAACCGGTCAACAGTCAAAGTCAATGGTCAATGGTCAACGGTCAACGGTCAAAAAGTCAACATTTTTTATTATTTTTATTTATTTATTTTAATTAAAAATCAATTAAAAATACTTAAAAATAACATTTTAAGGTTAGAAAATAGTCTTAAACTCACAAAAATACACCCAACAATCCTACTAAAATGGATTAATAAAATCCGTTTACTTACCGAACCATTATGCCATTATCTAGGTTAGTTTCACTCGTGGTTAAATCCAACTTCGTGCGTATTCAACATCATCAACCGAACGCACCCAATGTGAGTGAATCTTACAACTCCCCTTTTTAATTACACGTTTTGGGGTGTGTCATGTGTCACAAAATTAACTCGTTTATTAAACTTGTGCCATACCATATTGTGATCTAAACTTAGATTGTATATATATTGCTTGTAGTCATGTATTTCATTTTGTCAATTTATATGCAATTCATTCATTAGGCCCATCAGTTCCTCGTGAGAGACGAGTTGAGCAACGCGCGCCTCAAAACAAATCCATTATTGTTCGTGTGTGTATTATTTAGTTTATATTGTTTGTAGTTATATATTTTTATATTGTCAAGTTTATGCAAATCATTCATTAGGCCCATCAGTTCCTCGTGAGAGACGAGTTGAGCAACGCGTGCCTCAAAACGGTCCATTATTGTTCATGTGTGTATTATTTAATATTAACTGATTGGTGAATAAGTTTACATCTATTTTTACTCATGTGTGGTTGTGCACTTTATTTTACAATCAATTAAATAAACTTGTTCAAATGTTTTTCATAGGATTCACTCGCCAACTTTTTGTTGATCCAAAAACCATTTTTACACATGATACAGGTGAACAGGATGAAGCAAGGAAAACATAGGAAATGCCTTAGAAGAAAACAATGAAGCCTAGATTGATGTTTAGGACATGATGTAATATTGATTGTAATTTTCTATTAAAGTGTATTAATGAATATGAAACGTTAAAATAAATGTCATGAGCTTTGATGATAACCCAATCATGCCCCGATCACCTTTTCCGCTGCGGGTCGGGGTGTGACAGATTGGTATCAGGGCCATGACTATAGGGATATAGGATAAGTTATTAGACCCTTAGAGCCTATACTATAGTTTGCCTAAATTTTAATTGTTTAGGTGGTTACATACAAACTTGTGATGTTTATTTGTTTCATATTTGTTTACACTTACAGTCAAACACACATACTTACATACACATTCATTATACATATTTCAATGTTCATATATTCAAATCATTTTCATACTCTCGTTATTCAAAGATTTTGTTGCAATTTTCAAATCTCATCAAAGTAAGTTCTGCGACGGGCATGTAGTAACTGGAAGGGTACAAGTACCGGTAGTCGGAACGTCCTGTCTTGGTTGGCATTCGTATAAATCCAATATAACGGACCAGATTGCCTACCTGGGGACTAACGATGAGAGTACGAAGGACCTATTAGGCCAAAGCATGCCACACCAAACGTCGTTCGAACTAACCCCACTTTGAGGTGTCACCGTGTCTACACCTGGACACATTCCGAATATCATACGTTATATACATATTTCTCGATTTTCTCCGGGTTTTAGTGTACGTAACCATGCTAACACATGCGAACCATATGAAAAACCCGGTATTCATGGGGGCCCACATGATTACGAAGGTGAAGTATGGCGGCATGCAGGGCCTAATGACGAGCAAAGCCCAAGACATCCTATGGATGTAGTAAATTTATTTTTCTATATTTATTTTATGAATGTTCATTCCTAGTGCGACCCATGATCCCAAAAACATCCAACTCATACTCATGACATGTATTCCTTGTAGATGTCATCTAGCCTCACCCGTAGGAAGACGAGAGTAGGAAAAGCTCGCGAGCGCATGGCTGCCCTAATCGCTCAACAAATGGCTGCCGTAATACCCAACATTGTAATCCAAGTCCAACAAGCACTTACCGCTAATCCTGTCAACCAAGAAGATCAAAACGTTATCAACTCTCCCCCAAATACCACTAAATGCACCTACAAGCATTTCAAATCATGCGACACTCCGAATACGAAGGGACTGAAGGTGTCACCGCTCTCCTCCATTGGTTTGAAGAAATGGAGAACACTTTTCTAAACTGCGATTGCCCTGATGATCGCAAAGTGCGATATGCTACCGGTCGTTTATATAATATAGCACTTACTTGGTGGAATACAGAGAAGGCCAAACGAGGTGTTGAAGATGCTATGCCTTTAACTTGGGATGAATTGAAGGAAATCATGACCAGACGATTTTGCCCAAGGAGCGAAATCAAGAAATTAGAAGATGAGTTTTATTCGTTGAAGCAAAAGGAAGGAGACCACACCACATAAAACAAAAGATTCCTCGAGTTAAATCAAATGGTTCCCAACTTGTTCACTCCCCTCTACCGTTTGATCGAGCACTACATTCGTGGTCTTCCGTCGAAGATTCAAGACTCTGTAATAAGTGCCACACCTACAAACTTGGAAGCAGCAATGGAGTTAGCTACAGAGCTCACCGAGAATCGAATCCGGAACAAAGACTTCAAGGAGGAGAAGAAGAAGGATAAAGCATCGACTGAAACCTCCGACTACACCCAAACCGAATCCCCTTCTCAACCCAATTCTAAGAGAAAAAGAGACAGGCAACTTTTCGCTACTATCCAACGAAATCAACCAATTTCACACGCCATACCCATCCAAGCTATCCCAATCACTCAAGTGGCACCCAACTCAACTTACCCAAATAAGAAACCATATCTTGGACCTCACCCTCGATGCAACAACTGTTTTTATCACCATCCCCTTACCTTACCTTGTCGACTATGTGCAAATTGTGGACGCTATGGTCATTTGAGCAAGGTTTGCCGCACCCCTCAAAACCAAATCTCTCCCCCTACTCAAAACATGATCCAAACCTATCATCAACCTCAATACCCCATGTTCCCATATGTTCGAGCTTGTTTCAATTGTGGCGACCCTACCCACTTTAGAAACACGTGTCCTCGATTGGTTAACATCATAAACGCTCTAGCTCAATCAAACCCAGTTAACCAAGTAAATCAAGAAAACCCAATCACTAGGCCGCCAGCAAGAGGAAGAGTTTTCAACATCAACGCCAATCCTGACGAAGATAATGACGGCCCAAACGAAGATACCCAACTAGTCCTCTTCACCGAAAATCTAGATTCAAATCCAATCGTTTAGTTTTATGTTTTTCTTTATGTTTTAGAATCACATAGAACCAATCATAACTTAAGGATAAAGCCAATGAAACTTTGACAAGAATATGGTGGATACGCCGCTGGTACTTCCTATATATAAGTATTCTTGCCAAAGGATCAGAAGCATTATCTGGCGGTTATGAGAGGTTCCATGTGTAAACTGTTTGAGTGATTATTGTTTATTATTTTCAGTACATGCAATACGATCGGCTCCGTTTGATTGAGCCTTGATCGCACAGACATTTTTCATTTTCAGTACATGCAATACGATCGGCTCCGTTTGATTGAGCTTTGATCGCACAGACATTTTTCATTTTCAGTACATGCAATACGATCGGCTCTGTTTGATTGAGCCTTGATCGCACAGACATTTTTCATTTTGTTGTGTTTGTTGTAGAGTCACATAGAACTAATCATAACTTGCGGATAAAGTCAATGAAAATTTGACGAGAATATGGTGGATACGCCGCTGGTACTTCCTATATATAAGTATTCTTGTCAAAGGATCAGATGCATTATCAGGTGGTTATGAGAGGTTCCATGCAGGATTTAGTAAGTTTTGGTTGTTGTGTTGTTATAGAGTCACATAGAACTAATCATAACTTGCGGATAAAGTCAATGAAAATTTGACGAGAATATGGTGGATACGCCGCTGGTACTTCCTATATATAAGTATTCTTGTCAAAGGATCGGAGGCATTATCAGGCGGTTATGAGAGGTTCCATGTATAAACTGTTTGTGTGATTATTGTTTAGATTATTGTTTATTATTTTCAGTACATGCAATACGATCGGCTCCGTTTGATTGAGCCTTGATCGCACAGACATTTTTCATTTTCAATACATGCAATACGATCGGCTCCGTTTGATTGAGCCTCGATCGCACATACATTTTTCATTTTCAGTACATGCAATATGATCTTGTGGTTGTTGTGTTTGTTGTAGAGTCACATAGAACTAATCATAACTTGCGGATAAAGTCAATGAAAATTTGACGAGAATATGGTGGATACGCCGCTGGTACTTCCTATATATAAGTATTATTGTCAAAGGATCGAAGGCATTATCAGGCGGTTATGAGGTTCCATGTAGGATTTAGTATGTTTTGGTTGAAGATTGTTCATTATACATTTCAGCGTATTCAATTTCATCATTTAAAGAAGTTGAGCTATGTCTCACTTCCACAATGACTAAACTCTCCATCACAACAAACGAGAGAGGTGTTGTCATCATTCAAACATGTATGCTATTAGAATATGGACTCAAATATTGGTTGTTGTGTTTATTTATGTTCTAGAGTTATATCATAGAACCAATCATAACTCACTGATAAAACCAATGAAAATTTGACAAGAATATGGTGGATACGCCGCTGGTACTTCCTATATATAAGTATTCTTGTCAAAGGTTCAGAGGCATTGTCAGGCGGTCATGAGAAGTTCTATGTAGGATTTAGTAATTTCTTGGTAACTAATCATAACTTGTGGATAAAACCAACGAAAATTTGACAAGAATATGGTGGATACGCCGCTGGTACTTCCTATATATAAGTATTCTTGCCAAAGGATCAGAGGCATTATCAGGCGGTTATGAGAAGTTCCATGTAGGATTTAGTATTGTCTTGGTTGAAATTTGTGTTACATTCATATCATCTCGCCAATTAAAGAAATTGGACTGTGTTCTATTTTTACATAAACTAACCTCTCCATCATAACAAACGAGAGAGGAACTGTCACCATTCAAACATATATGCTATCAGAATGTGGATTCAAATATTGGTTGTTGTGTTATTTATGTTCTAGAGTTACATCATAGGACCAATCATAACTTACTGATAAAACCAATGAAAATTTGACAAGAATATGGTGGATACGCCGCTGGTACTTCCTATATAAGTATTCTTGTCAAAGGATCAGAGGTATTGTTAGACGGTTATGAGAAGTTCCATGTAGGTTGTAGTATTAGAAGTTTTGCTTTAGGATATAACCATATCCTTCCAAACATATCAAAACTCTTACGCATGATACCATATTTAGCAAATCAACTCTGCTTATCAATATTTTACCGTAGGCAACAAAAAGCGATTCCTGTAACAGGGTACTTAACCCTTACAAGGGACGTTACCCGCCTCAAACAAAAACTTAAACTCTTACTCTTTTTCTAAGCATGTAACTGTCAAACTAAACACCATCATTTTTAGTCAAATATATCACTACTTAAATTTCGGGACGAAATTTCTAAAAAGCAGGGGATACTGTAACATCCGTCAAAAACCGGATTTACCAAACCCGCTCCATTTATTAACCGAACAATCAGTTAAAAATTTCATTGCATATTTAATGCCCAAATTAATTTTAAACGATACATAATTAATAAGTATATTGGGTTATAAAAGTTTTATTTGAAAAAGTATTGAAATTAATGAAATAAAAATAAATTAGTGCTGCCGGGTTTCGAACCCGGGTCAGCCAGCGAGTCAACAGCCTTAACACTTAACCATCCAACCACTGTGCCACTAGTGTATCTTGTTAAATATTGGAAACAATTAATACATAAAATAAATCTCAAATTCAAATAACGACGCGCCCAATTGCAGTCGTCGGAAATCCCGGCGATCTCGCGAGATTGGACGGTTTCTTCAGTTATAACGTAAACTTTAATCACTACATCGGTTATAACCGACGTCTGAATCCGCGACGCAAGTCATAACCGCGGAAAACGTAATGACTTTGAATCAAGCCTGAAATCCGACTCTATACATCTTGATTCCTCCCTATAAATTCACCCACAATCCACTGGTAGCCTTTTCGCTCAAAACCGCACCCTTTCTCGGCGAAAATTTACTCGCCGGAAAATACCTGCAAATCGCCGGAAAACCGAGTTTTTCACCTTTGAGCCTTACTGAACCCCCAGAGCTCATACCGAAGCCACTCACATCCATCTCAAGCTCGCTGAAGACTCTCTGCCGCAAGACACAAGTCGCCGGAATAGTCTGCTGACATCGGAGTTCCGCCGGAGAAACAAAGGAGTCCAATTTCGGTATATCTAACGCTTAGTCTTTCATTCTTTTCATTTATCTCACCTATAATTAATCATGACACACTAAAGAAACTTGATAAAATTGATGAATCAGTCGGACGTTAGTTCTGGTTAAATCCAACGAAGAAGACGAAGTTTGCTGTTGTCTATAAGTTTAATTTAAATCACGATATAACTCGGGTTAGACACACAGTCCAGCGGTGGACTGTGTGCACATTAAACACGCTCACGTCCCGAGTTCGATACATGTCCCACGCATACTCGCCTTAATAAAAATGTTCTTTTTTTAACCGAACCGGAGTCACTGCGTAAGATGTTAAGTTTAATAAAAACCGGAATAATAACCAAGAGTTCGAGTCCGGACAACCGCACCGGTCCGGACAATCATCAAACTTTTTATTTAAGACAGAAATGAAAATACTTAGTTTGTATATAAGTATAATAAAAATCAGTTTATTTAACAAGTTAGACACACAGTCCAGCGGTGGACTGTGTGTTAACCTAAACCACAGGTCCCGGGTTCGAGACCTGTGGAGCGCACCGAGTCGTTAGATTAAAATCGTTTTTAAAAATAAATGATTTTCTGTTTAATTCAATTAATATATAAATATAATTAAAAACAGAAATATTTCGGGTTAGACACGTAGCTCAGTTGGTAGAGCTGCGTGCACGCGAACGGGAGGTCTCGGGTTCGAGTCCTGCCCGGTGCATACTTACACATACGAACCGGTCAACAGTCAAAGTCAATGGTCAATGGTCAACGATCAACGGTCAAAAAGTCAACATTTTTTATTATTTTTATTTATTTATTTTAATTAAAAATCAATTAAAAATACTTAAAAATAACATTTTAAGGTTAGAAAATAGTCTTAAACTCACAAAAATACACCCAACAATCCTACTAAAATGGATTAATAAAATCCGTTTACTTACCGAACCATTATGCCATTATCTAGGTTAGTTTCACTCGTGGTTAAATCCAACTTCGTGCGTATTCAACATCATCAACCGAACGCACCCAATGTGAGTGAATCTTACAACTCCCCTTTTTAATTACACGTTTTGGGGTGTGTCATGTGTCACAAAATTAACTCGTTTATTTAAACTTGTGCCATACCATATTGTGATCTAAACTTAGATTGTATATATATTGCTTGTAGTCATGTATTTCATTTTGTCAATTTATATGCAATTCATTCATTAGGCCCATCAGTTCCTCGTGAGAGACGAGTTGAGCAACGCGCGCCTCAAAACAAATCCATTATTGTTCGTGTGTGTATTATTTAGTTTATATTGTTTGTAGTTATATATTTTTATATTGTCAAGTTTATGCAAATCATTCATTAGGCCCATCAGTTCCTCGTGAGAGACGAGTTGAGCAACGCGTGCCTCAAAACGGTCCATTATTGTTCATGTGTGTATTATTTAATATTAACTGATTGGTGAATAAGTTTACATCTATTTTTACTCATGTGTGGTTGTGCACTTTATTTTACAATCAATTAAATAAACTTGTTCAAATGTTTTTCATAGGATTCACTCGCCAACTTTTTGTTGATCCAAAAACCATTTTTACACATGATACAGGTGAACAGGATGAAGCAAGGAAAACATAGAAAATGCCTTAGAAGAAAACACTGAAGCCTAGATTGATGTTTAGGACATGATGTAATATTGATTGTAATTTTCCATTAAAGTGTATTAATGAATATGAAACGTTAAAATAAATGTAATGAGCTTTGATGATAACCCAATCATGCCCCGATCACCTTTTCCGCTGCGGGTCGGGGTGTGACATTTTCCTGCCGGCGTAGGGTGTCAGGGGTATATCCTTTTGTCCCAAGACTATGAGGTGCTCTCATGTGTGTCTTATCCTTGCAAGGTTTTAGGATTCATGGCTCAGAGGAATGTTGTTCCGCGCAGGGTCTAGCAGCCTGCGCACATAAGTCTAACTTGCCGTTGTGCCAAGTACACAAGGCTTGTTGTGTGACTTGTATTGTTTAGTCAAACTTGCCGTTGCGCTGAGTGCGCAAGACTCGTTGTTTGACCTGATTGTATTGGTCTAATTTACCGTTGCGCTGAGTGCGCAAGGTTCATTGTATGACCTATCGGTGTTGGTCTAATTCACTGTTGCACTGAGTGCGCAAGGTTCATTGTATGACCTATTGGTGTTAAGGACGACGCACCATTGCATGTTGCATGCGAGGTTATCCCTGTAAAAAGTAGTTAAGGGTATGGTTCCTTTCTTGTCTGTTCGGAATGCGATCTTGTCTTCGTCCTCTTTCTTCATTTGGATTTGGTGGTAGCCCTTGTAGCAGTCAACACCTGAATGAAGCAAGAGAGTCCACCTTTTTGTCGATTTCGGTAAGGTATAACAGTCCTTGGACATGCCTTGTTGAGATCCTTGAAATCGACGCACATGCGCCAACTACCGTTGGACTTTTGGACCATGACTGGGGGCTACCCATGTCTGATAACGTACCTCTCGGATGATTCCTGCTTGGAGAAGTTCTGAGACTTGCTCGTTCAGAGCGTGGGTCTTTTCAGGACCGAAGTTGCGCCTTTTCTGAACTATGGGCTGAACTGAAGGGAATGTGTGCAATGCATGCTCAGCGATTTCCCTTGGCACTCCAGTCATATCCGCCGGTGAACATGCAAAAATATCATAATTACGGAACAACAGCTGTTTCAACCGCTCCTTGATTGCGGGAGTCATGGCGGGCCCTAAGAGTACGGTCTGTTCTGGGTACTTGTTGTTGAGCACCCACTTTATTGGCGGTTCCTCTTCAACAGACATGATTTCCTTCTTTGCATACATAATGGCCACCCCAGTTTCCGTGGGAAAACTGCAAGCGGCGTGGGGAATGAAAGTAATCATGCTGAAATCCCGTTGAGTGTGTCGGCCTAGTAGTACGTCATGGCGCGAGGTTGCGGGCATGACATGAAATTGACCTGGACCGTGCGAGTGTGGCGCCCATCAAAAATAGTCACCGGGAAAGAAAATTGGCCCAAAGGAAAAACAATCGCGTTGTAGAAACAAGTGAGTGGGAAATCTACCAGCTCCAGGTGTACTTTGTCCTCTGGGTCTAGCTGCTAGAAGCACTGTTCACAAATGATGTCCGTAGAGCTCCCGGGGTCTATGAACATGTAATAGGTGCGATAATGGCCGAAGATGCCAGTTATCAGTACCGGTCGGTCCTTTAGTGGGCCCCTAGAGACGATGGGAAGATGACCTGCAGTTCACGCCAGTGAGGCGTGCAACTCTTCTGGTGGCTACGCTTGCGTGAAGGACCACCATGGATCATATGAACAGACTTCATTTTTTTGTTACTCGGGCCCTCGCCGCCTCGAGTGATTTGGCGCACCTCTTTGCGCACGTTTTGCAGTAAGTGGGTGAGCTTCCCACTCTTGAGCGCTTTTTCAATCTCCATGCGCAAGGAGCTGCAATTATCAGTTGTGTCCCGTGTCCTTTTGATAATCGCAGAAAAGGTTGGGGTCTTGACCTTTCTTATTGCGCATCGGCGGCGGCTGCTTGAACTGATGGTCTTCGGTGCTAAGGACCTCCGCTGGTGTTTCGTCAGTGGGGTCCACTGATAATCACGATTATCTTGCTTTATTGCTTGCTGGGTGGCGAGCTTATTGATGGTCGCGCGGGCATCGACTGGTGAATGGGGAGGGTTGTGGTTATGATCCCTCAAACCCTTATTCTTTCTCCCAAAACTTTTGCTCATGTCTTGGGGACGATGGTGCGGTATGGGCGGCCTGCTGTTGTTAAGGTTACACTCTGTCTGCGCGTAGACCTTTGCTGTTGCCATAAGCTTTTCCCAACTCTTTGGGAGGCCTGTAGTTCCTGACAAGACATTAATCATCTCATCACAGCGTACAACATACTTGAACTGTGCACGAATCAGGTCTTCGTGCACATCCCCTATCTCCAACACCTCTGTATTATAGCGGGTGATGAAGTCCTCAAGACTTTCATCTTCATATCGCCAAATGTTTATTACGCCAGAAGAATCTCTGACGTAACGCCGCTGCTGGCTGAAGTGCGTTGAGAACTTACCTTTCAAGTCGTTCCATGACGCGAGTTTGCTCGTGGGCAAGTTATCAAACCACAGGCGTGCAGCACCTGTGAGGGTTTGAACGAACAGGTGGCACCACATAGGTAGTGTCCATCCTCCAATCAGTCCTGCGCCGGTGAAGATTCGCAAGTGATAGTCCGGGTCTGTCAACCCGTTGTATTTCCCGACATTGGAGGGAAGTTTTGCACGCTCCAATGGTGTGAGCGCTATCTCCTTGATAAACTTGGAGTGTTTGGCCGCTTCAGCCGGTCGGTAGATCAAGTTATAATCATGTTCCGCTTCCGGGTTGTAGCCACCCCGTGGAGCGGATCTGTATGCGGCATGATTCTTTGGAAGCCGGTGAAAAACGTTGGCGCTATCACCTTCGCCATAGGTTTTGTCTTCCGTGCGCTGGGTGTACCGGTCCCCTTGGGGGCATGGTCCCAACTGCGAGTTGACAGATGCTCGCCTAAGAGAGTGAGACTCAGGCCTAGGCGGTGGTTGAGTGTACTCCGTCTCGTGGGTACGGAGCTCAGATGGTACGCTCGCCGCAGCTGGCGAGTCGTAGCTTAGTATTCTTGGTGCAGGTGAAAGTACACCTGAGCAGCGGGCTGCACTCGGGCAGCAGAGGGGTTTATTTGTGCGCATAGACGACATTCAGGGCTGTATGAGACTTGATATACCAAGACATCGGGGTCTCACCCGGGGGCAAGACCGATGTGATTGGTACGAAAGGTTGTCCATCTAGGCTTCAGGAGTGACCGGGATGTTTACACAACCAGAGCCGTGGTGAGTTCCGGCATTCTCAGAAGAATCTTCTTCCACTTGTCCGTCGATTCGAGAGGCATGAATTGGGTTCTTGCCTTCGGCTCGAGGACCTCGTGGGGTGTTGGATAGGAAATCAGCTATATGAACATGAGTCTTGTGGAAAAAGTAAAATGAAGGGAACTATTTGGAAAAAAAGAGAGTAAATAGCGAATGGCGCCAATGAAGAAGCACTGGTTGAACCTACGGATATCCGGGGATATATAAGTTACAACCAAGGTATTTCTGCATAAAGGGGCTGTCCTTTCACTTCACTCTTTGGGGTGAACTCACTTAAGCTGGTCTGCAAAACTAGCAGCGCCATTAGTCTCGTCACAGGGAAAAGGGTGGTTTTTCCCGTGACCACACTCCGGCATGAGAATAAGTACTTGAGGATTGCGAGTAAGGTAGTAAGTAATTTGGTATGTGATTGGGTGTGTGGACCTATTTTACCTGGAGATCTAATACTTATTTATAGCAAAAAATATGTGTTCAGGAGATAGGCTGGTGGGCATGGGTCCGACCCATACATCCAGAGACGTCTGTTTTGTCCCTCTGCGTCAGACATTAAATGTTCCCTGTAGGATAATTAGTGTCCTTTGTCAGGAGGTGTGTTTTGTCGGATGTTGAATGGTGCCACGTGTAAGGGCAACCATCTTTGGTGCCAGACCTGCTGCCAGCCGAAAGTGGAGAAGGTAGAACAGTCACTGGCAGAGATATGGTTGGTGTGCAGTTGACGTCTGCATTACTGCTCATGCGACACTGTCACACGCAACCGCCCAGCAAACCTTGGTCACAGTTCTGCCACTCTGTACCCTTGAGTATGGTCAACACCCCTTAGTGCTTACCCTTCTGTGAGGCTATCAGTGTTTTTCCCGCCAGCGCAGGGTATCAGGGATATATCCTTTTGTCCCAAGACTATGAGGTGCTCTCATGTGTGTCTTGTCCTTGCAAGGTTTTAGGATTCATGGCTCAGAGGAATGTTGTTCCGCGCAGGGTCTAGTAGCTTGCGCGCATAAGTCTAACTTGCCGTTGTGCCAAGTATACAAGGCTCGTTGTTTGACTTGTATTGTTTAGTCTAACTTGCCGTTGCGCTGAGTGCGCAGACTCTTGTTTGACCTGATTGTATTGGTCTAATTTACCGTTGCGCTGAGTGCGCAAGGTTCATTGTATGACCTATTGGTGTTTGTCTAATTCATCGTTGCGCTGAGTGCGCAAGGTTCATTGTATGACCTATTGGTGTTGGTCTAATTCACCGTTGCGCTGAGTGCGCAGGGTTCATTGTATGACCTATTGGTGTTAAGGAAGACGTACCATTGCATGTTGCATGCGAGGTTATTCTTGTAAAAAGTAGTTAAGGGTATGGTTCCTTACGCCGGCGCAGGGTTTTTGGGACCATACCCCCTCATGCACACTTTGCACAAATCGGAGTTGGCAGCCGTTTTCCTATAAATACAGACGCACTTCACCACATCTAACCTTCCATTCACTCTCACTTTCATTCTCGAATTTCTTGATTATCGGCAGAACTATCTTCTTCTAAATGAGTTTAACTATAACTTCTTTCTTTTACTACCTTTCTTTGTACCAAGTGTTGTAAGCTAACCTAGTTCATCATCCTCATAGGATTGGATTAGTGTTCTAGCTAGTGAGAACGTTGGGAGCTTTGGCTACCCGAATTAAGTTCCACACCTCACTTGAACATTTTGCATTTACTTTCTATACGTTCATGACCAACCGGATTATTGCAACCTTGTGGTTTGGTGAATCATATAACGAGATTGACATCTCCATGCTTGACATATATGACCAACTTGAATATCTATATACTTAAACTACACCTAATTTTCGTATCTTCCTAATAAACCAGTCGGGACAGAATCTTAATCACCTTATGATTAAGTATTATGGTCCTAGACTGTCCAGCCTCATTGTCAATACCCTGTTCACGAAAATCGGTGTCGAAACGGGTGCAAAATGAGCTAAAACGTTACGAAATAGACCCTTCGCACAAAGTGATCAGTCACTTAGCACAAAGTGGATTGTCACTTTGCACGAAGTGGCATTTTTCCCGTTTTCTTTCCGTACTTTCTGCTTCAGAATCTGGACCTATCGTCCGACTCAGTATACTTATGCCCACCTGTTTACCCCATGTAGGGTAACTTCGGGTTGCATCACTTGAACACTCTACGCACGGAATACTAGGAAGCTCGCAAAATTATGAGTATACTCGAACCCATTTTACTTTTACACATTTGGGTGCAATACATGTACTATATCAATTCACACAAACATGCTTATTCATAAATCGCAAAACAATTTTTAAACATGCTCTTTGTGCTAAACTTGAAATCACACATGCTTATACTTGAATTCTCACAGTGAGGTCATGTTAAGTTAAACACATACGGTCTTTTCATTGCTATGATTAGATTACGCTAGCGGTAAACTTTGGGTTGACTAGTATATTCACATGCTAGTATATTACATGTTAGCCTCGAGAATAGACATTGACGCATTGGGATTCGTTTAAAACTTTATATTATGTTATTTATTCAAACTTTTATGCTCGCCAATGCCTTGTGTATTGAACTATACTTTAACATGTATTGCAGGTTGATATTGATAATGAAACTCATGGAATTCAAGTAGGACGACTTAGATACTCACCTAGAATGCATTAGAAAGTTGTATTTTATATTTTGTTTTTCATGATGTTGTATACAAATTTGAGACTATGTAATTGCTATTCAATCAATGAATTGGAATCTTGTTATTTAAAATATTTGTCATATTTTAGCGTTATGAAGTCTCGAGCAATCTCGTTTGTCCCGCCCTGATGTTTCCGCCATCGGTTGGGGTGCGACACTTTTGAACCACCGAAATTATGAGTGCCGGTCCCTCGTCATCTAAAGAGAATAAAATTAAGTTGTCAAGACTAGATGACGACGAGGAAGATGAAGGTAAAGAATTTGAGCCTTCCAATTTTTTATAATTTTGTAAAAAAAAATGGGAGAGAATATGTGGATGAAAGGAGAATAAATGGGTGATTGAGTGTGGTTTTTATAAAATTGGGGTGAAATGTTGTCACACCCTCAAAATCCACATGCGGAGTTTTACCATGAAAGGTGCGACCGACCAGGATTAAGCCACTAATCATGTTGAACAATTATTAAAGTTATCAAAAAGTATCACCATCAACACGTATTAGTGATCTTAAGTTTAAATGTCCAAAAACATAACGGAAACAAACAGTTTAAAAATCCAAACAATGTTTAAAAACCATAATTGTTTAAATAAAACCAATTCAAATAATTAACGTAACCACGACACTCCAATGCACCAAGCTCCCAAGCAGTACCTAACGACTTGCAAGGCATGCATAAGCGTATCAACAAAGGTTGGCGAGTTCACATTTTTCAGTATTGCTTTCAAAAAGAACTTAGGTTGTTAAATTACTTAATTTATAAAACATGTCATGAGGAGTACCCCATCTTTAAGCTACTAAACTGTGTGGTACCGAAACTATGACTGTTTAAGTTGTTTGTACCCCAGATCAATTTCTATCATCATTGACTAGTTGCCAAAGCATAAAATTTCATGCCCGTCCTCCCAGGTACGGTGTGAGGTTTGTCAACCTAATAGCGGTATCAACTAATATCCCGTTCGCCAGGCCCCAGGGATTAATAGGTATAATGTGTGGGAACTTTCAGATATAGTTCGTATAGTCTGCTAAAGACATGAAATATAAATAGCATTTAACAGTATTCCATCCCCAGGAATACTAGGCAATCTCATACCAGGGAAAGTGAGTTTCCCAACAACCAGGAGTACATACTTTTAATAAAGGTGTGAACTCACCTTAGGATGCACAACAACCAGGCAACAAATATAGAAGCTTCTAGGTTTGCTAAGTCCTGATAAAAATATTATCTCATTACTAGACATCAGAACAGAGGGTCGCTATACAGTTTCATGTTGTTGTCTCAATTTCGAATTTGGAACTCCTAGATATATTAACAACTAAGTTACCCAATACATGTTACTAGAATCCCATCTTTTCTAACCCACATAAACATAAGCACCACACATCCATTCATGCATATACATTAAGAAAATTTTATATTTAAAGAAATATATATATATATATATATATATATATATATATATATATATATATATATATATATATATATATAGATAATATATATATATATATATCCTCATCATAAATAATGCACATCATATATTCACGGGTTCCTTCATGGACCAAAATCACATATATTCATTTATGTCACACCCCGTATTTCCAACCCGAAATCCATACACCGGTGGCCCGGGTGGGGAGTATCGTGACGTCAGTTGATAATTATCATAGTCAATTAAACACGGCACAGCGAAGTCTTGGAGTAAAATTACTATTACAAACCAAATATTCGAAAATCAAAATATTATATAGGCTCATAATAGAAGATCCACAGGCGGATCATTTAAGTGTACAAGAAAGAATATAAACAGACTTTAGGGCAGATCTAAGGATTTGCAAGATCCTCTTATTCACTATCGAGCAGCTTCCGGCCTATTTCGTATTGTACCTGCAGTTTAGCCTTTGGACGATACGTCAGCTTACGCTGGTAAATACACCCAACTGACTCATTTGAAAACTTTAAAAATGGTTTTTAAGTGCAAAACGGCACAAAATCTTTTGTTAACTTGGGAAAGTTGACCTTGCAACCTTGTATCATATTCACATGTTTGTCAATACATACAGGGCCCTGGACAGAAACCGAGACATGATTAAATACACACCACTTACGAACTCACGAAGGAGTTATCCCCAATGTCTTGGGTAATTTGCATATGAGCATCTGACAGGTGTATGCCTACACCCCGTGCTAAGGTCGTGGCCAATAACTAATGTATTGAGCCGATGATATCCAGGACACGGTAATTTAACCCCTGATGTTTAAGTTATCAAACAAAACTAATTTAAACGAAATATGGGGTTTACTAGCCACAAACGGGCATTCGATTGACCCCATTTTGGACCAAGCGGTAATAATTTACCGTATCCCAAGCCCATATAGGGAAAATAAGTCGAGAGTATTTACCTGATCTAGTCTTCTTCTTTTATTTTTAAATAACTCGGCCGTATACAAAAGTACCAAGTGCAGATAGCATTTACCGGGAAGGCTCTAGTCTGGATTATGGCATAAGCTAGCCAATTAAATGCTAACGGTCTTATAAACCGAATAGTGTACATGATCATTACGTATAACGCTTGATTAAATGATGATCTGATAGAATGTAGCTTAAACCCAACAAGTACTTTCACTTTCATAATATGGGTAAACAATTAACATTCTGGATTTTGAAATTTAAAAGACAAGGTTAAACCCGTTTCGGTTAATTTCCGTAAACTAGTTACGTATAATCAACCGTATGCTTATAAGCGATAATGGGTAACCGGATAAGTCATGGACAAGTTCTATATGCCATTATACTTTAAATAAGTTAAGATATCAGTAGGATATCAACTTGTATGCCCGTTAAGGTTTTAAAATGAAACTATGCCTTATAAGGGCATTTCGGTAATTATATGTCGTATAAAAGGAACTTGAATATATTTTAAGTTTATGAGCATGAGTATTCTGGAAAAATAATTTATTTATGATATAATATCGGTAGGATGTCAATTATATGTGTAAATTATCTTTTATGACCAAACTATGCACTGAAGGGGCATTTTGGTCATTTTACACATAGTTTATAAATTATTTAGGATTCTGAGTTTATAACATGTACCTACTGTAAATATGTTTAAAATAAGTTTTAAAATCAGTAGGTAACAAGTCTTGGTCCATTAATATGGTTTAAAACCATACTATGCGCCTAAATGGCGCTTATGTCGTAAAATGCGTCTTTATAAGCCACATGGGCTAAAATCGTCATTTATCGACATAGTTTAAGTACCTGCTTGAAAACTCAGTTTATAACTTGGTTTAACATCCCAAATAATCCTACTTATAATATTACATCTGTAGGAAACTCATTTTCAGTTCATTATTATTTAAAACCTTGTTTTATGCAAAAAGGGCATTTTAGTCAAAAATGGCATAATTGCGGAGCTTGCGCATAAACTTGGATTCTGATTATGATCATGTAATATAATCTCAGAGGGTTATGCTACATTATATTACGATCATAATGCAACTTTAGATCAGTAGATAACTAATCTAAATCGGGTCACAATCGAAAGTCAAAACAGAAGTCAAACTTCACGACTTTCGGTTGCGAACCGACCCTAGAACTGAAATTGACGAGTCGAACATGTTCTTACATGTTCTAATAATTATTACCAACTTGTTTAAGTTTCAAAACAGGTTTCATAACATATATAAGATCACTTTATGATTTTTCCGAAAAATGGCATGTTTGACTTTTTAATATCATAACTTTGACCCGTCAATTGGTCTAGCAAACGTGATCTTCAGGAGGTGCCCTTTATAGGGATTAACACCTACCTTATTATTATCACTTAGCCATGTTCATTTAGAACAATGGCTGGACCATAATGGTCTTAACCGAAAGTCAAAGTGTTCTTCGTAAAACGCATGACTTTTGGCTATAAAAGCCTATAAACGAAAATGCACAAAGAAGGAACCCTTATGTCACACCCCGACCCGCAGCGGAAAAGGTGATCTGGGCATGATTGGGTTATCATCAAAGCTCATGACATTTATTATGCGTTTCATATTCATTAAATACAATTTAATGGAAATTTACAATAAATGTTACAACATATTCTAACTATCAATCTAAGCTTCTTTGTTCTCTTCTAAGGCATTTCCTATGTTTTCTTTGCTTCGACCTGTTCACCTGTATCATGTGTAAAAAGGTTTTGGATCAACATAAAGTTGGCGAGTGAATCCTATGGAAAAACATTTGAACAAGTTTATTAAATTGATTATGAAATATGTGCACCACCAAACATGAGTAAAAATAGATGTAAACTTATTCAACAATCATTAGATATTAAATAAATCACACATGAACAATAATGGAACATTTAGAGGCACGCGTTGCTCTACTCGTCTCTCACGAGGAACTGATGGGCCTAATGAATGAATTGCATAAACATGAATATATGAATGACACAACTACAAACAATATAAACTCAATGATACACACATGAACAATAAAGAATTGGTTTTGAGGCACGCGTTGTTCAACTCGTCTCCCGCGAGGAACTGATGGGCTTAATGAATGAATTTCATATAATTTGACAAAATGAAATAAGTAATCACAACAATATAAACAATCTAAGTTTAGGTTATGATATGGTATGGCACAAATTTAAATAAACGAGTTAATTATTTGAGACACATGACACACCCAAAACGTGTACTTAAAAAGGGGAGTTGTAAGATTCACTCACAGTGGGTGCGTTCGGTTGATGATGTTGAATGCACGCGAAGTGGTTTTAACCACGAGTGAGATTAACCTAGATAAATATCATTATGGTTTGGTAAGTAAACGGATTTTATTAATCTATTTTAGTAGGATTGTTGGGTGTATTTTTGTGAGTTTAAGGCTATTTTCTAACCTTAAAAATGTTATTTTTTAGTATTTTTAATTGATTTTTAATTAAAATAATTAAATAAAAATAATAAAAAAATTTGATTTTTTTCTGACCGTTGACTTTGACTTTGACCGTTGACTTGACCGTTGACCGGTTCGAATGCGAATATAAGTGCGCTGGGTGAGGCTCGAACCCGAGACCTCCCGTACGCGTGCACGCAGCTCTACCAACTGAGCTACGTGTCTAACCCGTTATATATCTGTTTTTAATTATATTTATATATTAATTAATTTAAACAGAAAATCCTTTTATTTTAAAAACGATTTAATTGAATACTCGGTGCGCTCCACAGGTCTCGAACCCGGGACCTGTGGGTTATGATAACACACAGTCCACCGGTGGACTGTGTGTACAACTTGTTAACTTAACTGATTTTTATTATACTTAAACACAAATTAATTATTTTCATTTCTGACTTATTTAAAAAGCTTAATAATTGTCCGGGTCGATGCAGAAGACCGGACTCGAACTCGTGCACTTTGATTAAACATACACACAGTCCACCACTGGACTGTGTGCCTAACTTGGTTATTTTTCCGGTTATTAATATACTTAACATATAACAATGTGACTCCGGTTCGGTTAACAACAAAAAAAAAACGTTTTTATTTAGGCAGCGTGTGTGGAACAAGATTCGAACTCGAGACCTTTGTGTGTTTAATGTGCACACAGTCCACCGCTGGAATGTGTGTCTAACCCGAGTTATTTCTTGATTTAAATTATACTTATAAGCTACCGTAACTTCGTCTTCTTCGCTGTGTTTTATCCAGAAACGATGACGATCTGGTTCGAAGTTTTAATCAGGTTTCCTTAGCGTTTTAGGTTAATTATAGATGAGATATAAGTAAAAAGAAAGGAAATTAGGCGTGAGGTATACCGGCTAGCTTTCCTCTGTTTTCCGGCAGGACTCCGGCGACAGCAATCCCTTCCGGCGACGAGTGTCTTGCAGCAGAGAGTCTTCAGAAAGCTTACAAAGTATGTGGGTGACTTCGGTATAAGTTCAGAGGGTTCAGTGAGGCTCAGAAATTAAGAACTCGGTTTTCCGGCGATTTGCAGGTGATTTCCGGCGAGTGAGTTTTTGCCGAGAAAGGGTGTGGTTTTGAGCGAAAAGGTTTGCAGAGGTTCAAGGTGGTTTTTATAGGGCAAATCGTCGATGTATTTGGCCCGATTTCCAACTGGATTCATTGGTTTGAATTTCTCCGGCGGTTATAACTTTGGTCGCGGACTCAGACGTCGGTTATAACCGATGTCTTAGTAAATGTTTACGTTATAACGGAAGATGTCGTTAAAACTCGCGAGATTGCCGGGATTTCCGACGACTGAACTTTTGGGCGCCGGTTTTGAATTCGGAATGTTATGATATGAATTAAATGATCTTAATAATTAACAAGTAATATCAGTGGCGCAGTGGTTTGTGTGTTGAGTGTTAAGTTGTTTGTTGACCGGTACTGACCCAGGTTCGAAACCCGGCAGGAACAAAGTATTTTTATTTTCATATTTTTGACAGTTTTTCAAAAAGTAGTTATATATTCCCGTATAATAATTGATTATGTATCGTTTAAAATTATTTTGGGCATTTAATTCGCAACGAAATTTTTAACTGACTGTTCGGTTAATAAACAGAGCGGGTTTGGTAAATCCGTTTTTGACGGATGTTACAACTTACCAGTGATTCCTAAGGTGCAAAAGAACTATGTTGGATGCTCCTTTTAGCTAGTAACTTCCAGAGGAGGGAGAAGAGTATGAATAAGAAATGTGAAAGTTCAAATGGTGAACTTGATCACCTATTTATAGTTGGAGAACTCAAAGGAGGTGAAGCCAGGTGTTTAGGGGCGTAAGAGGAAGCTTACAATTGTCCTAAAACGTGGCATAGCAGTTTGGGAAGCCATGGTTTCGAAAACATGATTTTGGAGTTTTGTTTAGAGACCAAGCAAAACTTTCTGCTGCAGACCCTTTGTCGCGCCCCGCGAGAGACACATGCCATGTCTCTCGCGGCCCCCGACCGACTCATGGCCTGTTTCAAAGTTTGACATTTTTAACCCCTTAACTTATTAAAGCTTCTAAAAACCTTTTTAAACACCTTTTTGGCACTTTTAGCCCTCCGTAGCCAATACTTGGCATACTCGGGATTATGCCCGGACATTGTCGAGCTCTCGGTTCGTTAAAAGGTCACTCAGAGGTATAAATTAACATGTTGACACTTTTAATCCCTCCATCATCCAACTTTCACATATTATTGGATTTAATTACTCTCGTCCCACAAACAGGACATATGGGAGTTAGGACTATGTAAAGGATCACTCAGAGGCTGAGTATAAGCATGTTGACTCCGATGTCACTCAGAGGCTAGGCATGTTGACACAACGGTCACTCAGAGGCCGAGTTTAAGCATAACGACACTAATGGTTGTTTAGAGGCTATGTTTTATGCATAACCACACTAATGGTAGTTCAGAGGCTACATTTTTATGCATGACGACACTAATGGTCGTTCAGAGGTTAGCTTTATGGATGTTGACATCAGAAAGTCATTCAGAGACTCAGTTTAAGCATGTTGTCACTTTTAGTCCATAATAGTCTTTAATTGACTATATAAAAAATACAACACGTGTCACTAATTATTGGACACTATTTTACAGGTGTTACATCTCACCCCGTTAAAAGAAATCACGACCTCGAGATTTTATTCAAAAAGATGGGGTACTTTTGTCGCATAGTGGACTCAACCTCCCATGTATACTCGGGTCCTCTAAAAGCGTCCCACTTAACCTTTACTATAGGTATCATTTTTCTTCGGAGCTTCTTAACCTGTCGATCCTCGATCGAAATTGGTTTCTCAATGAACCTTAGGTTTTCATCAATTTGCACATCTTCGTGCGACATTGCTAGCGATTCATCGGCTAGACTTTTCTTAACGTCATGAATTCCACTAAGCTACTCTGGCAACCTTAGCTTATAAGCTACAGTGCCGACACATTCGATTATCTCGAAGGGTCCTATATATCTGGGCTTAACTTGCCCTTCTTTCCAAAACGCATCACACCTTTCCAGGGTGATACTTTCAGCATGACTTTGTCCCCTACTTGGAACTTAAGAGGTTTACGCCTCTTGTCAGCGTAGCTCTTCTGCCTATCCCTGACAGCTTTGAGACGATCACGGATTTGCACAATCTTTTCCGTGGTCTCCAGGACAATCTCTGGTCCTGATAGTTGGGCTTCCCCAACTTCTGCCCAACATACGGGCGTTCTACATTTTCTCCCATACAAGGCCTCAAAAGGAGCAGCCTTGATGCTCGTATGATAGCTGTTATTATAGGAGAATTCTATTAGGGGTAAGTGGTCATCCCAACTTCCACCTAAGTCAATCACACATGCCCTGAGCATGTCTTCCAGTGTCTGGATAGTACGCTCACTTTGGCCATCAGTCTGCGGATGGTAGGCCGTACTAAAATTTAATCGTGTGCCTAAAGATTGTTGGAAACTTTTCCAAAAGTGAGATGTGTATCCAGTATCCCTACCAGATACAATAGATACCGGCACACCGTGGAGGGACACAATCTTGTCCACATACAACTTAGCCAATTCATCTGAATTATACGTTTCCTTTATTGGCAAGAAATGTGCTGACTTGGTCAGCCTATCCACTATGACCCAAATAGTGTCGTTTCCACTTTTGGTCTTAGGTAACTTGGTAATCAAATCCATAGTCCATATGGGAATTTCCAATTGTTGTAGAAGTCCTGACGGTTTTTTATGTTCGGCCTTAACTTGCGAACACGTCAGACATTTAGCTACATAGGTGGCTATGGATTTCTTCAAACCCATCCACCAATAATTCTTCTTCAAGTCTTGATACATCTTGTCACCACCTGGGTGAACTGAGTATTTTGAACTATGCGCTTCTTGGAGGATTAGATCTCTAAGTCCTCCAAAGATTGGAACCCAAATTCTATCATTAAATCTTATGATTCCATCTTTTCCAGGCGTTAACTGATCAATAGTTCTGCCTAATCCCTCATTAGGAATATTAGCCTCTAATAAGGCTTGCTTTTGCGCATCTAATAGCTTCTCACTTAAGTTATTTCTGAGCTTAATGATCTTGGCGTTAATCCTAATAGGTTTAACTCTTTCTTTGTGACTTAAGGCGTCGCAACTACATTTGCCTTACCGGGATGGTAGCGAATTTCCCAATCATAATCATTAAGTGTTTCCATCCATCGTGTTGTCGCATGTTCAATTCCTTTTGATTGAACAGGTGTTGAAGACTTTTATGGTCAGTGTATATAATACACTTCGTGCCATACAAGTAATGTCTCCATAGCTTTAGTGCAAATACAACGGCACCCAATTCCAAACATGAGTGGTGTAATTCCTTTCATGCACCTTTAATTATCGTGATGCATAGGCAATTACCTTGCCATTTTGCATTAGCACACAGCCCATACCGGTGTGTGATGCATCAAATAAACAACAAAATTCTCAATAATCTCAGGTAGAGATAACACAGGAGCGTTGCTCAACTTATGTTTTGGAATCTCAAAAGATTCTTGTTGTCTTGGACCCCAAACAAACTTAACATTCTTACGGGTCAAGGTAGTCAAAGGAGTGGCTATTCTTGAAAAGGTCTCAATAGACCTTCTATAATAACCAGCCAGTCCTAAGAAACTACGAATTTCAGATGGAGTCTTGGGAACTTCCCAATTCATTATGGCTTCTATCTTGGGGGATCCACTTGAATACCACGCTCACTTACAACATGTCCAAGGAATTGGACTTCTCTAATCCAAAATTCGCATTTAGAGAACTTTGCATAAAGTTTCTCCTGCCTTAATAATTCTAGGATGCACCGAAGATGTTTCTCGGATCAGCTTGATTACGAGCATAGATAAGTATGTCGTCTATGAAGACAATGACAAACTTATCCAAATACGGTTTGCAGACTCTATTCATGAGATCCATGAATGCTGCTGGTGCATTTGTAAGCCCAAAAGGCATCACTAAAAATTCAAAATGACCATAGCGGGTCCTAAAGGCGGTTTTGGGAACATCCTCACTTCTAACCTTCAGTTGATGATATCCTAATCTGGAATCTATCTTAGACTAGTAACTAGCCCCTTGAAGCTGGTCGAATAAATCATCAATCCTGGGCAGAGGATATCTATTCTTAATTGTTAGCTTGTTCAGCTCCCAGTAGTCGATGCACATCCGAATTGATCCACCTTTCTTCTTGACGAAGAGGATTGGGGTGTAACGCCTCGTTTTTTCATACTTTCCTTAATTAGAAAGTGTAATCGTATTTTTATTTATTGAAACTTGTATTCGCATCGCATTCATATTTCATTCTCAATCTTATAATCCGAGACTTTGATCGTAATAAAGTTCATACCTGATACATACTTGCCTTACATGCATTTAATTGTTAAATACGTGTTTACATACAAACCGATACTTGTTATACGTGCAAATACTCATACGTTCATATTCGATACCTAAAATTTACTTACATATACATTATACACTTGAAAACATGCGAAATCATCAAGTTTTACCATGAAATGAAAGATAAACTAAGTTCAAGGACTAAAAATAGCATAATCTGGAGAAAGTTGTTTCTAGCTCATGGATTGGGCAAAAGTGTGTTTGTTGGATTGTGTTTCTTGTATTTGATACTCACCTAACTCAACCCCCAAACCTCAACTATAAATACCCCACTCCCCTTCACTCTCAACTCACACCTAAATCTTCTTTTCTCTTCTCTAAAAGCTCTAAAGAGCTCTCTTCTTCTCTCAAAGATCAAAGCTCCTAAAAAGTGAATTCTAACTCACCTCTCTCTTTTAATCTTTCCTTTTTCTTACTACTTGGAAATACCTTTGGAATGTTTCCATAAGTCTTCCATGGAAGACTAGCTTGGAACATCACCAAGTCTAAGGTCCCAAGGGTAACGACTTTCTTTTGGTTTTATTAGGATTTTACCACAAGTGTTGTATCCTTCAAGCTTGTTCTCGAAACAAGACTTGAGTTAGTAGAGTGTGATCACTTGGAAGCCTTGGCGATCCTAAACTTCGATCCACCACCTCACTTGATGTTTTCTTTACTTTTTGTCTTTTACTTATATGTTCAAACGTACTCATGACCATCCTTGTCGTCCTTGTGACGACTTGTGCATTGGTATACTATACAAGAGGTTTTAAAAGGAAGGTTCTCCTCCTACCTCCATGCATGACTTCTATGAAATTATGTGATGTTTATGAATTACCGATTGTTATACTATAATATATATATATATATATATATATATGTTATGAATACTAACCGAACTCTTGACGGTAATCAAATGATTATTCATCATGGTACTAGGTTCCTTCACCTAAGTACTTAATCTCTCGTTACGATTCTAATGGGTATCCTAACCCATGAAAACACATCAACCCGAATGGGTCTTATAGTGTCAAAAACGAGTATTAAGTCTAAGTGATTACTTTCTCGTATAAACTACTTTATTGCTTTTAATTCCTAAATCCTCCGTTATCGTTCGAATACTTACCAACCTAAGTTCTCCTCTTGTAGGATAACTCGGCGCTCATCCCAACCGTCAACCCACTTCGCGAACTCGTCAAGTTTGAAGACTACGCAAAACCATGAGTACACTCGACCCACTTTTCGTTTACAACACTTTTTGGGTGTAACATGTTTACTTATACCAAAACCACAAACACTTAAACTTTATGAAATGCACAAACAATCCTATACACATGAATACTTGATACGCTTACGTGATGCTTATATCTTGGACATTCTTTATGTGATACTTTAGTCATTAACTTGTTTTAAGCCTTCGTTTAACATGTATAGCGCTTTAGGAAGTCACGCATCCCCCTCCATCGCATAAACTTGAGGCCATGTTAAAACAGCGTGTTTGCATTAAGGGTTTGGCTAGTAGTATTGTATGCCTTGTATATGCTCTCGTAAAATCATGGTTGCCATGAGGATTCGTTTAAACGTTAATCGTATACGTATACTATGCTTAAACTTGTGTACTCGCCTTTACTTTTGCATTGAATTGTATTTTAAAACATGTTACAAGTTGATGAAGAGGATGCTATGAAATCAAATAGCAAGGACTTAGACACACACAAGTAGATGTTTAGGCTAAATTTGTTGTATCAGTTTTTTTTGTATTATGTTATTTGTAATTTGCTTCAATGTTGTACTTGACAATCGTTGTTGAAATGAAATTCGGCTTTAATTAAATATTGTCATTATTAGCGTTGTGAGCAATGAGCAATCTTATTTCGTCTCACTCTGATGTTTCCGCCATCGGTTGGGGTGTGACAGATTGATATCAGAGCCATAACTATATGGAATTAGGTAGAATTGTCATGTGTTTGACCTAGTCTATAGTTCTAAGTACCTGTTTTGACCATTCTTGTTTATGCTTAAAACTTTATGCTTCCTACTTGCTTCTCCTCTTTTCTTTTGGCCTTAGCACATATACATGATGTCTTTCCTAAGACATTTTTACACAATACGCACTTTGAAGACTTGAAGACACTCGTAACACAATAGAGACGAGTTCACTAAAGTAGGCGTGAAACCCACAATTTGGTGAACGACTCTCATTCCGCTATTCTTATTCTTTTTGCACGAAATTTCGTCATCAAGTTAGGAGTGAAATCCACATCTTGATAGAAAAATTTCCAATTCAAACTCTAGTGGACCCTTACCAACGAATCGGAATATGCTCTTCGTTAGGTAAGTACCAACCACGCTTAGGGTACGAAATCGTCAAGTTAGAGGTGAAACCCGCACCTTGTCGATTAAGTCCCATTCCTCGATTTTTGGATCTCGCCAAGGTTTTGATTTTTCGATCAATTAGAGACATGTATTAACTGGAAGGGTAAAATGTCGTTAATCGCTTCTCGGCGAGAGCATTTTACCTATAGGCCAAAGCACGTTCCTCTAATTTGAAAGGATCTTCGATTCAATTTGGAATAGTCGACGCTTCTCAACCCAAAGCACTCTAATATTTTACTAAGCCTATCTTTTATGCTATCTCAATTTCTATGTGTTTTAATACCTATTACCTCGTTCATTTCGAACCCAATGCACAATTCGCACATCTTTCGCAATAAAAAACAATAATAATTCTCGCAAACCAACTAAATTCATACTCCTTATGCAATCATACGTGTTTATACTATTGAATACTTGTTATGCTTATGTCACCTATTGAACTGTACATGTTATACAATACTTACATGCTAAAACGTGATTTTTATTGTCGATCACCTAGATGTCTTTTTTCGCAAAACTCAAGTTGGATTCGAAGTCCAACTCTAACTCGACTATTTTCATAACAATCACTATATCGAAACTTATACCTAAACCTTTTATCATTGTTTCGATTTTTCTCATTTATGCATAAACCTCGAACCTTACTATTTTATCCAAACGATTTCTCACCCTACAACATATATACGTAAATTACATACATGAAACCCCTAATGACACTTTAAACGTTTCTTTCACAATGTTTCAAACACTTTATGAAATGCTACCCATCAACTTAGTCGGTCAAACGAGGCTCTTGCCCTCGATTTTCACAACTCGTCCAAAACACACTCACTTTATACTACCATTTTAAAGACATTTTGTTTCCAACAAGAAACTAACGAAAACTTTCTCTCACATACGTATAAGTACTTTTCTAAAATACGTTTCAAAATTTTAAGTTTTACATGAAAATTTTCAAAACACGACTTTTCTTGCATCAATAAGATAAAATAAAATAAAGCAAGCTCATTATTTCACAACTTTTTCAAAACACGCAAATCTAAATCTGAACACATGGGCAAGAAAATTTCATATGAGAATACAAATTTTTAAAACAAAAGTAGCATTTCTTTTTACAAACCACATTTTACATCAAAAATTAATACTTTTCTCAATATTCACCCGACATTCACAATTTTGGTCCTTCATTCCCGACAAACCCGACTTATTTTATTTCAACCAACTCAATGTTTTGACTCAAGCAACCATACACATGCATATCGCCTTACACGTTTCTATTTAGATTGTCAATATTACATGACAATATTACGCATGTCACCATTACACTTCGTATTTTACACACTCGCAACTTCATGGTAACTTATATATGTTAAATCCCATTTTATGCCACCTATACGCTCGATACTACATGCTAATTATACGTATTTGTCTTCAATCATACTCAAAATTTATACATTTGCACTACTTGGTAGTCATACTTGAAATCTATAAGTAGGCATAACCCGAGTGGTTTCGCCTACGTTCGACACACTCATACATACATACAATCATGCTTACATACTTAATTTTTATATGCTATCTTACATACCCTTTGCTTACTAGATGTAACCTGACCCGTACACTACTAGTACAAATTATGCGGATCATGCACAAACCAAAATAATCGCGGGTGCACACGGGATTATTGGTAGGCGCATGAAAATAATAGTGGGTTCTACTGTGTATCGCAACACGGAACGTAACATGACACCGAATAGCGAAACAACGTAACATGGTGTGAACATGGTGGATACGCCGCTGGTACTTCCTATATATAATTGTCCCTACCGTGTTACCAAACTTTCGTAAAACGTGCCATAAGATATTCGGTGTTTTCCCAGACCTTGTTATATACATTTCATTCATAACAAACTTTGGTGACCCCACATCGAAATGATTAGTACTCGATTACCCATGACAAAGCTTCATTCTCAAAATCGTTAGCTTTAATCGACACAACTGTCACTAGCATCTCTCAACATTCCATGTCGCATTTTATCCGATATTCATACCATTTTTACCCCTCGCATACACCTACCGAATCATTCACTACCATACCACGATTTTTCCAATTCTTCCCTTAACCTTTCATCCAAACTTTATTTACAGAAATCAGCCTAAAACGTTCAATCCATTTTTATAAACGTCCCCACCAGCTCAACTTGGTCAAAATATCATTTTCTTTTAAAACTATCTTTCACTCTTATCTACACGCAAACTTCAACCAGTCGGTCTATTATCGCCAAAACCTTTTAGAAACCATAAATATTTACCATCCTAGCTCTCTTAAATAAACATTTTTTTCTTACAACAAGTGATTTACTAATACGCCTTAAACTGACAAAACTTTTCTTACAACTTTCGGTGCGGACTGCTCATTTTAATCAAAATACATCCATATTCATATTAAAACCTTCCTCTTAGGTCGCACTCTTTTAAAATATTCCTTCCAGTGGTTGTCCAGACACAGTCAAACTCACTTGCTTACACACACACATACACGTTTTTACATATCCTTATACACGTTTAAGACTGGTGTCTCAAAAACACCTTAGTCAAAAAAATTCCTTTCACGAACCTACCATTTTTATCCTTCAAGATTTCGATACATATTGACACACTTATCCATGAACTCCGCAAAAACTTTAAACTTCAAAATCTTGATTTTGGCCAAACATTTTCACCAAAATGACATCTTTTCCAAAGTCTTCCACTTGAATAAATTTCGGGACGAAATTTCCTAAGGGAGGGGAGATTGTAACGCCTCGTTTTTTCGTACTTTCCTTAGTTAGAAAGTGTAATCGTATTTCTATTTATGGAAACTTGTATTCGTATCACATTCGTATTTCATTTCCCAATCTTATAATCCGTGACTTTGATCGTAATAAAGTTCATACCTGATACATACTTGCCTTAAATGCATTTAATTGTTAAATACGTGTTTACATACAAACTGATACTTGTTATACGTGCAAATACTCATACGTTCATATTTGATGCCTAAAATATACTTACATATACATTATACACTTGAAAACATGTGAAATATCAAGTTTTACCATGAAATGAAAGATAAACTAAGTTCAAGGACGAAAAATAGCATAATTCGGAGAAAGTTCTTTCTAGCTCATGGATTGGGCAAAAGTGTGTTTGTTGGATTGTGTTTCTTGCATTTAATACTCACCTAACTCAACCCCCAAACCTCAACTATAAATACTCCACTCCCCTTCACTCTCAACTCACACCTAAATCTTCTTTTCTCTTCTCTAAAAGCTCTAAAGAGCTCTCTTCTTCTCTCAAAGATCAAAGCTCCTAAAAAGTGAGTTCTAACTCACCTCTCTCTATTAATCTTTCCTTTTTCTTACTACTTGGAAATACCTTTGGAATGTTTCCATAAGTCTTCCATGGAAGACTAGCTTGGACACCAAGTCTAAGGTCCCAAGGGTAACGACTTTCTTGTGGTTTTATTAGGGTTTTACCCACAAGTGTTGTATCCTTCCAAGCTTGTTCTCGAAACAAGACTTGAGTTAGTAGAGTGTGATCACTTGGAAGCCTTGGGATCCTAAACTTCGATCCACCACCTCACTTGATGTTTTCATTTACTTTTTGTCTTTTACTTATATGTTCAAACATACTCATGACCATCCTTGTCGTCCTTGTGACGACTTGTGCATTGGTATACTATATGAGAGGTTTTAAAAGGAAGGTTCTCCTCCTACCTCCATGCATGACTTCTATGAAATTACATGATGTTTATGAATTACCGATTGTTATACTATAATATATATATATATATATATATATGAATACTAACCGAACTCTTGATGGTAATCAAATGATTATTCATCATGGTACTAGGTTCCATCACCTAAGTACTTAATCTCTCGTTACGATTCTAATGGGTATCCTAACCCATGAAAACACATCAACCCGAATGGGTCTTATAGTGTCAAAACGAGTATTAAGTCTAAGTGATTACTTTCTCGTATAAACTACTTTATTGCTTTTAATTCCTAAATCCTCAGTTATCGTTCGAATACTTACCAACCTAAGTTCTCCTCTTGTAGGATAACTCGGCGCTCATCCCACCCGTCAACCCACTTCGCGAACTCGTCAAGTTTGAAGACTACGCAAAACCATGAGTACACTCGACCCACTTTTCGTTTACAACACTTTTTGGGTGTAACATGTTTACTTATACCAAAACCACAAACACTTAAACTTTATGAAATGCACAAACAATCCTATACACATGAATACTTGATACGCTTACGTGATGCTTATATCTTGGACATTCTTTATGTGATACTTTAGTCATTAGCTTGTTTTAAGCCTTCGTTTAACATGTATAGCGCTTTAGGAAGTCACGCATCCCCCTCAATCGCATAAACTTGAGGCCATGTTAAAACAACGTGTTTGCATTAAGGGTTTGGCTAGTAGTATTGTATGCCTTGTATATGCTCTCGTAAAATCATAGTTGCCATGAGGATTCGTTTAAACGTTAATCGTATACGTATACTATGCTTAAACTTGTGTACTCGCCTTTGCTTTTGCATTGAATTGTATTTTAAAACATGTTACAGGTTGATGAAGAGGATGCTATGAAATCAAATAGCAAGGACTTAGATACACACAAGTAGACGTTTAGGCTAAATTTGTTGTATCAATTTTTGTTGCATTATGTTTTTTGTAATTTGCTTCATTGTTGTACTTGACAATCGTTATTGAAATGAAATTCGGCTTTAACTAAATATTGTCATTATTAGCATTGTGAGCAATGAGCAATCTATTTCGTCTCACTCTGATGTTTTCGCCATCGGTTGGGGTGTGACATGGAGCTCCCCAAGGCGAGGAACTAGGTTGAATAAATCCTTTCTCCAAGAGTTCATCAATTGAACTCTTAACTCATTCATTTTGGTTGGAGCTAGTCTATATGGAGCTCTATCTACGGGTGCTGATCCTGGTATGATGTCAATTATGAACTCCACTTGCCTATCCAGAGGTAGGCCTGGTAATTCTTCAGGGAAAACATCGGGATACTCCGAGATAACTGGTTGATCTTCAAGGTTGAGCTTAGGTTCATTTATGGTTACTTGTGCCATATAGATGACACAACCTCTCCTCAAATACTTAGATGCCTTAAATAACGACACCTTGTCTGGCAATCCATAGTGCGAGTCTCCGGGTATGGTGATTATTTCACCAGATGAGGTTTTAATTTCGATGAGCTTCTTATCACAGGCAATACGGGCTTGGTTATAAGATAACCAATCCATGCCTAAGACAACATCAAACCCCGCCAATTTCGTTGGCAAAAGAGAGATAGGGATGAAATGATTCTTAATGGATATAGAGCATCCATCAAGAATGGAAGAAGCAGTTTCTAAGGTTCCATTGGCGAGTTCTATCTCATAAATTTTGTCTAGAGTTCTTATGGGCAAATTTAATAGTTTACTAAACTTATGATCAACAAATGATTTATCCGCACCCAATCGAAAAGAACTCTAGCATAAATATCATTAATGGGGAAAGTACCTGTTATGACGTTATTGTCATTAACAGCTTCCTTAGTCGTCAGTCGAAAAGCACGTGCATTCCCCTTCTTGGCCTCTCCAGGCTTTGGATTATTATTCTTCGAATTCTTAGGGCAGTTAGTCGCAATATGCGCTTTTTCATTGCAAATATAACATACAGCATCCTTAAGATCTTTACAATCTAGGGTCTTATGCCCTCTTCTTTTACATATGCCACAAGGTCTAGCTTGTGGATCAGAACTACATTGTCCCCAGTGTCTTCGGTTGCAAGTCTTACAAAATGGCATCACAGCCGACTTGCCTTGGTTCCATTTGAACCCGAATATCCCTTTATTTTTCTTATTAAATCTATGGGAGTTGTCTTCCTCTCTCTTCCTTTTCCCGTCAGTTTCTGGCTTAACTGACTTTGACTTACAAGATCAAGGGTGAGAGAGAGATATATGTCTACAACAGACCTATAGGTATTAGGCTGAGCAGCCTTTACCATGCCCATAATCTCGGGCGCTAACCCATTAATAAAACGCGCAATGCGTTTGGGCTCCGGGGTAATTAAATAGGAAACTAACCTAGATAGGGAATTGAAATCGAAAACATATTTCCGACAATATAGGTTCTTCATAAAAAGAGACAAGAAGTCGGTCTCTAATTTCTCCACCTCATGGGGTGGGCAGTAAGTTTCCTTAATAAGATTCACACATTTGGACCATCCCAGATTATACAGGTATACTTTACCTGTAGACTGAATCATGGCTTTCCACCATAATAGGGCATCGCCCTTGAAGGATTGTGATACATACTTGACAACATCCTTATCAGCACAATTGTTGATGTCTATGATGGTTTCCATTTCGTCCAGCCACTTTAGGGCTTCCACAACTCCTTTTTTCCCATTAAAGTCTCGAGGTTTACAGGAGACAAAGTACTTGTATGTGCATCCGTCCTTGGAGGAACGGGACCTATCAGCATAATCTATTTTCTTTGGTTCACTCTTCGCATTTGAAGAGTGAACGGAGCTCTCCTTATGAGCTGAAGATGGTGGAATAGATAAGGGTCTAGAGCAAGTAGCACTCGACTCTTTAAGCCTTTCGATGGCCTTTTCCATGGCCTTTTCTACAGCCGCATCAATGCGAGCTTGAAAGTTGTTATCATTTATAGCTACATTTTTGGCTTCTTTAGAGTTGACGTTCCGATGGCTACTTTGTGCCTCATTAGAATTAGACATTCTTCAAATCTTGGTTTCTATACACCAATAAAGCTTTACTTAGCCTTGGTATGCCACCCATATTGGTCTTAAAAACATTGGATATAAGAATCCATTGCCTATTCTAGTGTGAATAACATCACAACTCTTAGGCTTAACATATCTATATTTGGCCTGGGTCACAAAAGGACCATTAAAGGCAAATTACAATTTGGACTTAGTCCATGTATTATTGGACAGTGGATCGCATTGTCACAACTATCATTGTCATATTTTGACAAATTTTATTTAGCTTTTAAGCTTGTCACGAAGGACATAAAATATGGCACATAGGCCTGTCACTAATGGACATAAAATATGGCACATAGGCCTGTCACTAATGGACATAAAATATGGCATATAGGCCTGTCACTAATGAACAAAGATATGGCACATAGGCACTACATCACTAATGGATGTTTTATTTATCATCGTACCGATGATATTAGCCAGGATCCAATTGATCACATAGGCTATATAAAATCAATCATAGCCATAAGGGCAATACATCACTGATGGATGTTTTATTTGTCACCGCACTGGTGATATTAGCCGGGATCAAATATAGATCACATGGGCTATATAAAATTAATCATAACCCGAATGGGTAATACATCACTAATGGATGTTTTATTCATCACCGCACTAGTGATATTAGCCGGGATTAAATATAGATAATATGGGCTATATAAATTTAACCATAACCCGAATGGGTAATACATCACTAATGGATGTTATATTCATCACCGCACTGGTGATATTAGCCGGGATCAAATAGATCACATGGGCTATATAAGGTTAGGACATAGTCCGTTACCTTGAAGGTTAGCGTGATTCCTCAAGTCACACTACCATGAGTATGAACATTACTTGAATGTTAACATAAGAGGACCTTAATGGTTGATTAATAGTCTCGGTCGCATTGACCTTAATGACTTGGAGGCTTGAACTTAGTCCACCACCTCTAGATAGAAGGATAACTTTCCTTAACTATCATGATAGAAGACCCTTCCGTTCTTAACTATCATTTATATATTTGGCCAAATATGTGGTCTGTGCCACTCGGCAAATCAAAACCATTAAGATCTTTTTGGAATTATATTGCAGAGCATAAATTTCGAGTAAAATCGAGACGCTCGTTTTCAAGAGGATGATTTACATATATATAATTCCAAAAGTACTTCATTAAATTTCAAATTAGAAATTACAATACTAGAAAATGAAATAAATTGTCCATGCAAGGACCTTAAAGAAATAAACATGTCCACGCAGGGACTAAAGAAATAACAATGTCCTCACAGGGACTACATATAATTAGAAGAGACTTCACTCGTCCTTCTTTCCTTTGACCAACTTGGAGAGTTTCTTGAAGAACTTGTTTGTCTTCTTCTCCGTTTTCTTCGCTTGTTGTTGCATTTCTTTCATTCTTTTTAAGGCCTTATTAATGGCCTCAAGTGGCGGCGGAGGTTGTGGTTGTTGTTGTGGCATAACCGGATACTCGTACCCATAAGTTGGATATCCAGTCGGTGGATAAGCAAGAGGGAAAGGAGACGGGTAAAGTGCATTGTACATAACTGCCTGCATGTAGGGGTCTTGCGACCATGCTTGATAGTCTACGGTGTAGACGGGTTAAAAGGATCATATCCAGACGTGTCTGGATATGTGGGAATTGGGTTAGTATAACAACAGGTGTTGGTGTTGGTTCCACTATAGGTGAAACATTAGAGGGTCCACCCATTTGTGGGTCCTCTTGAATTGTGGGGTAAGAGTTGGGCAAAGGTGGCAGCGATCCCGACCATTGTCCGGCACGTACCCACATACGTGCTCCACGCTTTCTCCTTGGTGGTTCAGGTGGTGGTTGAGGTTGGTCCACGGGTTCCATGTGGACATCTTCTTGAACAGGGGGTGGTTGAGAGTGATGAGAAGGAGTATGGCGAAGGTGAATTGGTTCCAGTATTGGTCCCACTCATTAGGACCTTGGTAGGGTGATCCAGCGTAAGAGCTCGAATCGCTTGATATTTCAATAAGATGCATATTTGATCCCGACGGCGGCATCTCCGGTCGGAGTCCTCATCCATAGGGTTCGGCTGGTCCAACTGATTTTGATCGGCTGGAGGTGTGTTAAAATAATGGTTAGGGTTAAATTCCTCAAGGTAAGAGTGATGAGAATAGGAATGGTGAGAATGGTGTGAAATGATAGGAGTGGTGAGAGTGGTAAGAATTTTTGGAATGTGAGGCAAGTGTCTATTAGAAACGTCTCGCTGGTTGCCAAGGAGATGAATCTCCTGATTCTTGGTAAGCATCTGAGTTATGAGGTTGAGGGGGAATGCGCCCTGATGGTCCTCCCCTCATTGGATCTTTTCCTCTTCCACTTTGTCCTCTCACACGTGGCGGCATTTTCCTGTTAAAATCAATTCAAAAACAATACAATAACTTAATAATGAAATGAGTAAATCCTAGGTCAATGCCTAGACTCGGAAGTCTAAGGAATGTGCACGTGTAAGTTTGAGATTAAACACAGAAGGATAGTGTTTATTTATCTCAAACGTTGCTCTGATACCAACCTTCACACTCCGGATTTCCAACCCGAAATCCATACACCGGTGGGCCCGGGTGGGGAGTATCGTGACGTCAGTTGATAATCATTCATAGTCAATTAAACACGGCACAGTGGAAGTCTTGGAGTAAAATTACTATTACAAACAAAATGTTCGAAAATACAAAATAATATACAGGCTCGTAATGAAGATCACAGGTGGATCATTTAAATGTACAAGAAAGAATATAAAACAGACTTTAGGGCAGATATAAAGATTTGCAAGATCCTCTTATTCACTACCGAGCAGCTTCCGGCCTATTTCGTATTGTACCTGCAGTTTAGCCTTTGGACGAAACGTCAGCTTACGCTGGTAAATACACCCAACTGACTCATTTGAAACCTTTAAAAATGGTTTTTAAGTGCAAAACGGCACAAAATCTTTTATTAACTTGGGAAAGTTGACCTTGCAACCTTGTATCAGATTCACATGTTTGTCAATACATACAGGGCCCAGGACAGAAACCGAGACATGATTAAATACACACCATTACGAACTCACAAAAGAGTTATCCCCAAGTCCTGGGTAATTTGCATACGAGCATCTGATAGGTGTATGCCTACACCCTATGCTAAGGTCGTGGCCAATAACTAATGTATTGAGCCGGTAATTTAACCCCCGATGTTTAAGTTATCAAACAAAACTTATTAAAACGAAATATGGGGTTTACTAGCCACAAACGGGCATTCGATTGACCCCATTTTGGACCAAGCGGTAATAATTTACCGTATCCCAAGCCCATATAGGGAACATAAGTCGAGAGTATTTACCTGAGCTAGTCTTCTTCTTTTATTTTTAAATAACTCAGCCGTATACAAAAGTACCAAGTGCATATAGCATTTACGGGAAGGCTCTAGTCTGGATTATGGCATAAGCTAGCCAATTAAATGCTAACGGTCTTATAAACCGAATAGTGTACATGATCATTACGTATACGCTTGATTAAACGATGATCGGATCGAATGTAGTTTAAACCGACAAGTACTTTGACTTGCATAATATGGGTAAACAATTAACATTCTGGATTTTGAAATTTAAATGACAAGGTTAAACCCGTTTCGGTTAATTTTCGTAAACTAGTTACGTATAATCAACGTATACTTATAAGCGATAATGGGTAACCGGATAAGTCATGGACAAGTTCTACATGCCATTATACTTTAAATAAGTTAAGATATCAGTAGGATATCAACTTGTATGCCCGTTAAGGTTTTAAAATGAAACTATGCCTTATAAGGGCATTTCGTAATTATATGTCGTATAAAAGAACTGAATATATTTTAAGTTTATGATCATGAGTATTCTGGAAAAATAATTTATTTATGATATAATATCAGTAGGATGTCAATTATATGTGTGAATTATCTTTTTTGATCAAACTATGCACTGAAGGGCATTTTGGTCATTTACACATAGTTTATAAATTATTTGGATTCTGAGTTTATAACATGTACCTACTGTATGTTTAAAATAAGTTTTAAAATCAGTAGGTAACAAGTCTTGGTCCATTAATATGGTTTAAAACCATACTATGCGCCTAAATGGCGCTTATGTCGTAAAATGACGTCTTTATGCGATGTTTAATGAAAACTGATTTTAAGGTTAGATTAAAATGTTTTAAATATGTTATTTAATATGACATATCAGCAGGTAATTGATTTACCTTGAAAAGATTTGATTAAAACTATTTATAAGCCACAAGGGGCTAAAATCGTCATTTATCGACATAGTTTAAGGACCTGCTTGAAAACTCAGTTTATAACTTGGTTTAACATCCCAAATAATCCTACTTATAATATTACATCAGTAGGAAACTCATTTTCAAGTTCATTATTATTTAAAACCTTGTTTTATGCAAAAACAGCATTTTAGTCAAAAATGGCATAATTGCGGAACTTGCGCATAAATTTGGATTCTGATTATGATCATGTAATATAACCTCAGAGGGTTATTATAAGATTTATAATAATTGACCTCATCAATTTATTGAGGAGAGAATTGTATTTATAATAGAGCATACACAATCACTCCTATAATTAGGAGATATACAATAATGAGAAAGATACATAACAATATAATACAAGAATACAATTATTCTCTAATACCCCCTACAATTGGAACGGTGGCGGACCAAGATGCAACATTGCACGAAATTGCTCAAACTGTGCACGCGGAAGACTTTTAGTAAAAATATCTGCCGCCTGAAGATTGGTTGGAACAAATTTGGTGTAGAGCTTCCCTGAACTAACAAGTTCCCTGATAAAATGATAATCCAAGTCAATATGTTTCGCTCGCTTGTGAGAAACTGGATTTTGAGTCATGAACAAAGCGCTTTTGTTGTCACAAAGCAACATAGGCCTATCAGGGGCATGCATGAAGTTCTCTTAGAAGATGAGTAATCCAAAGATTTCAGCTGTAGTATTTGCCATTGCCCGATATTCAGACTCACAACTAGAGCGAGAGATTGTAGGCTGCTTCTTTGCACTCCAAAGCCTCCTAAGAAAATGGAATAACCATAAGTGGAGCGACGAGTATCCAAACAACGAGCCCATCTGCATCCGAATAGCCAATAATGGAAGAAGTGTGAGGCCGAGTATAACTTAAACCAAAGGAAAGAGTGCCTTTGACATAACGAAGAATCCTTTTAAAAAGCCTGAAAATGAGAAACTGTTGGAGCATGTAGAAACTGAGAGACTTGGTTAACAGCATAGGATAAATCAGGCGGGTGATAGTCAAATATGCGAAGCACCAACTAATGAACGATAGGCCGTAGGATCTAGACAAGGCGGCCCATCAACAGTGAATGACTCATGAGGAGCTAAGGGGTGGTTACGGGTTTAGCATCATTTAGGCCGGCACGCTGAAGAATATCCTGAGCATATTTGGACTGAGTGAGAAATAAGCCCGTGTCAGCGTAGGCAACCTCAAGACCCAAGAAATAATTTAGAGCACCCAAATCCTTAATAGCAAATTCACGGTTCAGACAAGAAAAAAGGTAGAACATCAGATTCGTTGTTACCAGTCAGAATTAAATCATCAACGTAGACCAATAGATACATGATGCTAGATTCTTTCTTGAAGATAAACAATGAAGTATTGGCCCGACTACAAGTAAAGCCAGAGGAAACAAGAAAGGTACTCAGACGGTGAAACCAAGCACGAGGGGCTTGTTTGAGACCATACAAGGCTTTAGAGAGCTTGCACACATGATTGGGAAAACGAGAATCAGTGAACCCCGATGGCTGCTCCATATAAACAGTCTCAGTGAGGTTACCATTTAAGAAGGCATTTTTAACATCCAGCTGATGTAGCTGCTAGTTGTGCAGAACACTAGGGAAAGAACAATTCGAACTATGGATGCTTTGACAACCGGACTGAAAGTATGAGAATAGTCAAGACCAGGAATCTGAGTAAAGTCTTGTGCGACTAAGCGTGCCTTATATCGTTCAATACTGCCGTCAGAGTGATACTTGATGCGGTAGACCCATTTTGAGCCCACAATAATTGTAGAGGATAGACGAGGAACAAGAGTCCATGTCTGATTTTGATGAAAAGCATCAAGTTCTTCATGCATTGCAGCAAGCCACTTAGGATCCTTAATAGCGGATTTGAAACCACGAGGCTCACTAGTTGAAGCAAGAGCAACATGTAGCGCATGACTGTTAAGAGAAGCAAGATCAGCAAGATGTCTGGGTTTAAATATACCGGATTTGGAACGGGTTTGCATCGGATGAGCCGATGTGGACTGATCCGACGATGAAGATAAGGGTTGTGAAGTGTCTGGCACAGAAACTGGGCCAGAGCCCGTAGATAAAGCCGGCTCATGGGCCGGAGAATGTGCTCGGGAATTGGTGAATCAGCCTCGGCAGCAGACTGTTGGGCCGAGGCTGTTGGCCTGGTTTCAACGAAAATAAATGGTGGCGGGGCTACAATGTCCAATGAAGTTGTAGAGTGTGATGACTTGGGCCGATTTTGAGCAGGTGAATCAATAAAGAATGGTTCGTCAAGAAAACTTGTAATAACTAGTGAAGAAAGATCAATATCCTGTGAGGAGCCTGAAAAGCGGAAAACCGATTCATTAAACGGGCATGTCGTGAAATAAAAATCCTCGAAGTAAATGGATCAAGACATCGATAGCCCTTATGTTGTGGACTGTAGCCAATGAAAACACAAGGGAGACTCCGAGGTTCAAGTTTATGCTTGCTGTAATCACGAAGATAAGGAAACACTTGACAACCATATAAGTACGAAAATTATCATATTGTGGATGCTGCTTGAATAACAACTTGTATGGTGATTCATTATCCAATAAAGGGGTGGCAGGCGGTTGATAATATAAGTCGCGAAGTAAACGCATCAACCCAATAAGTAGCAGGAAGATGAGCACTGAATAACATTGCTAAACCAGTTTCCACAATATGACGATGTTTCCTTTCAGTGCGCCCATTTTGTTGAGGCGTATAAGGACATGAAAAACGATGAAAAGTACCATTGTCTCAAATATTTTTGAACCGTATGATTAACGAATTAATTCCTCCATCACTTTGAAAGGTCTTGACCTTTCGTGAGCACTGTGTCTGAACAAGATTGAGAAAAACTGGTAAAACAAAATAAAAATCTGTTTTTGATTTGAGAGGATATAACCATGTAAATAGTGAGAAATCATCAATAAATGCAACATAATAACGATAACCATCTCTAGAACAAATGGTGCATGGCCCCATAAATCACAATGAACCAAACCCAATGGTGAAGAAGCACGTTTTAAATTAACATCAAAAGATAAACGTTGTCCTTTAGCAAGTTGACAAGGAGTGTAAAGTATAGGTTTAATGAAGTGACATTCAAAAAACCTAATTTATGTAATAAAGAAATAGTACTAAAAGCAACATGTCCTAGACGAGCATGCCATAACTCGTAAAAGCTTTATTTGAACGTCCACGAGATGCAACAAAGGCTTGTGGTGTGTTTTTGAGCATGTACAATCCTTCTTCACAAGTACCTTCAGCGAGAACCTGTTTGCTTACCCGATCCTGAATATGAAAGTAAGAATCGGAAAATAAGACATCAACTGGATGATCTTTAGTTAACTTGCTTATAGACAATAGCTTCTTCGTAAGACCAGGAACCACAAGAACATTACGTAGAGTAATATTTCTAGCAATTGTAGAAGTCCCTGTATGTGAGATAGGAAGAGACTTACCGTTACCAAAAACAACACAATTTTTACCTTTATATGGAGTCAAATTTTGAACCGTATCCGTAGGAGGAACCATGTAATCTGTGGCACCGGAGTCAGCACGCCAATCAGGAGAGTCATCTGTTACATGACATTGTGCATGAAAAGCTTTGACCAATGATTCACCCGAATGAGCCTGTGAAGCAAAAGAATGAAGCTAAGGGACAAGCATTAGCATAATGACCGTTAGTACGACAAAGCTGACAATGTGGGGTTCTACGCTGCTGTTGACCACGACCACGTCCGCGGGCAGACCCACGGCCAGCAGAGTAGGAGCCACGGCTGCGGGAACCACCGCGTGACTGCTGAGCATTGAAAGCAATGGTGGGGGTGTCAGTTCCATGTAGGGATTGCATAAACAATTCTTGACTCTCGATTTGTGCCACAAGGTCACGGAAAGAAGGACGACTCCTGGCCGTACGAATAGTGGTCGAATAAACTTCGTAGGCCGGTCCAAGACCACAAAGGTACCAATGTAAACGATCCATCTCATCAACCGGATGATCGATAGCTGCAAGTTGGTCCCATAAAGATTTAAAACGACGAGAATATTCGGTAACCGAAGACGTACCCTTCTTTATCAATCGGAGTGAATCACGTAGGGAGTGAATACGTTCAACCGAAGCGTTACTGTAAGCTTGTTCAAGTGCAGACCAGATTTCATAAGCGCCTTTGAGACCCAGAACTTGGCAGCGGCTTCCTTGTGAGAGAGATTTGATCAGAAGAACAACTTTTTGATCCTTGTCTGACCAGACAGCAGCAGCAGGGTTTGAAGAAGACTTTCCGTCGACAGTTAACTCGGCGGGTGGCGGTGAAGCATCAGCAGAGACATGGTCCGATAGCTTATGAAAATCAAGGACCAAAAGCATTTGTTCTCTCCAGACAAGATAGTTAGAGGAGGAGAGTTTCATATGCATCATGTGATTAAAGGCTGTCATGGAGAAGATGGTTTCAGATGATGTAGGAGAGGCCATGAGGAAAAGGTAAACAAAGAAGAAGAATATTATTGGTTTGTGGGTTAGAATATTATTAAGGAATGGACGATGGTGGGATAATAATAATATGGAGGTGGGACAAATAGAATGTTGGCAGTGGAGAATATTATGTGGAGAATAAAAGAGGGTTGAGAAACAGAGGGTTATCGTTGACAAATATGGAGGTGACGACAAAAAAAAGAGGAGAGGTTAGGGTTTAGGCTCACTGGACTCGTGATACCATATAAGATTTATAATAATTGACCTCATCAATTGATTGAGGAGAGAATTGAATTTATAATAGAGCATACACAATCACTCCTATAATTAAGGAGATATACAATAATGAGAAAGATAATAACAATATAATACAAGAATACAATTATTCTCTAATAGTTATGCTACATTATATTACGATCATAATGCAACTTTAGATCAGTAGGTAACTAATCTAAATCGGGTCAGAATCGAAAGTCAAAGCAGAAGTCAAACTTCACGACTTTCGGTTGCGAACCGACCCTAGAACTGAAATTGACGAGTCGAACATGTTCTTACATGTTCTAATAATTATTACCAACTTGTTTAAGTGTCAAAACATGTTTCATAACATATATAAGATCATTTTATGATTTTTCCAAAAAATGGCATATTTGACTTTTTAATATCATAACTTTGACCCATCAATTGGTCTAGCAAACGTGATCTTCAGGAGGTTCCCTTTATAGGGATTAACACCTACCTTATTACGATCACTTAGCCATGTTCATTTCGAACAATGGCTGGACCATAATGGTCTTAACCGAAAGTCAAAGCGTTTTCCGTAAAACGCATGACTTTTGGCTATAAAAGCCTATAAACGAAAATGCACAAAGAAGGAACACTTACCAGTGATTCCTAAGGTGCAAAAGAACTATGTTGGATGCTCCTTTTAGCTAGTAACTTCTAGAGGAGGGAGAAGAGTATGAATAAGAAATGTGCAAGTTCAAATGGTGAACTTGATCACCTATTTATAGTTGGAGAACTCAAAGGAGGTGAAGCCAGGTGTTTAGGGGTGTAAGAGGAAGCTTACAAGTGTCCCAAAACGTGGCATAGCAGTTTGGGAAGCCATGGTTTCGAAAACATGGTTTTGGAGTTTTGTTTGGAGACCAAGCAAAACTTTTTGCTGCAGACCCTTTGTCGCGGCCCGGGAGAGACACATACCATGTCTCTCGTGGCCTGCGACCGACTCATGGCCAGTTTCAAAGTTTGACACTTTTAACCCTTAACTTATTAAAGCTTCTAAAAACCTTTTTAAACACCTTTTTGGCACTTTTAGCCCTCCGTAGCCAATACTTGGCATCCCCGGGATTATGCCCGGACATTGTCAAGCTCTCGATTCGTTAAAAGGTCAGTCAGAGGTATAAATTAACATGTTGACACTTTTAATCCCTCCATCATCCAACTTTCACATATTATTGGATTTAATTACTCTCGTCTAACAAACAGGACATATGAGAGTTAGGACTACGTAAAGGATCACTCAGAGGCTCAGTATAAGCATGTTGACTCCGATGTCACTCAGAGGCTAGGCATGTTGACACAAGGTCACTCAGAGGCCGAGTTTAAGCATAACGACACTAATGGTCGTTCAAGGCTACGTTTTATGCATAACGACACTAATGGTCGTTTAGAGGCTACGTTTTTATCATGACGACACTAATGGTCGTTCAGAGGCTAGGTTTATGCATGTTGACATCAGAAAGTCATTCAGAGACTCAGTTTGAGCATGTTGTCACTTTTAGTCCATATTAGTCTTTAATTAACTATATAAAAAATACAACACGTGTCACTATATTATTGGACACGATTTTACAGGGTGTTACAATTTACGTTCATATACGGTTCAATTTGCTCTACATATACTACTAATCCCTACGTAAGATCGTATACGTGCATGCATACTATTTCCAACCCGTCACGTTTCTTTATATATATCTATTTTGCAAGAACACCAATTTTGCTCAATCCATCCATATGCCCATGACGTATATAGGCAACTATATATATATATATATGTGTGCGCGCCTCATTTTCATAACTATACAACACCAAGTAATCAACCTGGCTACCCCTTACTCATAAACCCACATACACTATCAACCTACAATGAACACAACTATACTCACATACATCGCACGAACCGTGAATCGCATATCATTCTTTTTATTGTAGAGCATAGACATCGCAATTATTCATATCTCGTGTCCATGAAAAGAATAGTAAAATTTATTATAATTGATTATTATCACCTTTAAATTATATCAAAGCATTTATTATTTTATAAAAGTCATTAAAATCAATTAAGTTGAATCACCTAGATGAACCAAAGACCAATTTAAATCCATACTTGTCATTTATTTCATTATGTTTCTTCTTCTTATTATTTTTTCTTTGTCTAAAAGAATACCTCCATTAAAGTGGTTTAAGGCTTTCATCTCCTATATTTACTACAACTTACAGATCAGTCATTAGCTTAATATTTACATCACAGTTTCCATACCAAGTCGCATGTGTTCATACATATAATCGTACCTATATTAATTGAAGACAGTTTTCATACACATACATATCCACATATAATCAACCTTATCATGTCACGATGCACATAAAAGTAACAGTAAATTCATGTATACCCCTATTTTCTTATAAAGCATAACGTCGAGGTCGAACCAAACAACGAAACTTTACTACGAGGCTACGGAGTGTGCGACACTTACCGATTGTAGTGGTGACCTTGGGTGGTTGTTCCAGAGTCAACAGTCGTTGAACAATTGAGAGAAGAGGCGGTGACCGATCGACGCATTTCTTTAGGGTTTTCTGGTGTAAGGGACGATGGGTGGTGGGGTTGGGATTAAATATATTATTTTGAAACTAGATCTTTCATAAAAACCCCTAAACTACCAAGTATGTATAGCTTGTTCAACAAGTTGTTAAACTAGTAACATATGTAATAGTAGAGAGTTAGGAAAATTATAAGGACTTCATGCATATCACTTAAAAGAATTTGGTAGCAGGTTGGGCTTGGTTTGGGTGTAACCAAAGTAATGTATGAGATGGGGTGTGGGCCGCAAACAAGATGGGGGATAATCGATTTCTTTGTTGTTTTATATATACACTTTTTTTTAATTTATACATATTCAACTAATATAATTTAATAAGGTCAATGCACCAAGTGATTTGGACCTCATGAGTTTCGGTTACGCGAGTGGGTTGAATTGACAAGCGAGCTCATGCTGTGGTTCAACGGTACAAATGGTTTAGGTCGGTTCAACAATATAAATTGAATATGTATGTAGAATTTGGTTTCGAAGAAAAGTGAAACATAACTTAAAATAATCTAAAAGAAAAGTGAAACAAACGATGCTAACCTCGCGAGCACAGGTTGTCACAAATGTGGAAATATATATACGTGTTTTTTTTATGATTTTTTTATATGGCCAAACTAGCTGTTAAACGGCTAGTCTCAAACAAACAATCAACAAAGCCCACGTTGTTCTATGTTGGCCCTCAACACCGGTGGAGAATTTGGAGCCCTGTCACAACACCGAGCACAACGTGAGGGGATGGTGTGGTTTTGTGGGCATTGACTAGCAACAACGTCGCTGTTCGACACTAACACCCGCATGATCTTACAACATTACTCATTTCACCTTAATTAAACCTATCATTTAACTCTTCACCTTTTCAAAGTTATTTTATTTATTTGTATTTGGTTAATTACAAGCTGACAAATTTCTCATTCATAAGTTACTTTTTTTGTTTATAGCTGATATTTTATAAAATTTTGAATATATGGCTGCGACATGTTTTTTTTATGTACAGTTCAATGTAAATTTCATTTAAAATGGAGTTTTGCCTTTAATGTACAAGTTATTCAAGCACTTATGTGGACGAAGTTAAAGTTATACACATATTTGACTTTAATTTTTTCAAGGTTAAACGTCTTCACTACAACAGGATATGTAGATTTACGTAAAGGTTTTAGCCTGTAATTTTTTACTGTGTTTGTACTAAAGATTTGTTGTTTAATGAACCATAAAATTATGCTTTTGGATTTGAAAACATTACTTTCGGTTGTAGTTTAAAATTAATTTTGTTTAAAATCAGCTTGTCTTCCCGTATTTGATGAAAACTGAAAAAAAATGATAATGAGTTAATCATCCTGATGTGTCACACAAGAAAACAGAAAAAAAGGGGACGATTCACCCAAGTCCCTAGCCATGACATTAGGCCCATGCATGTCACCAAACAAAGGAGATAAGACTCCCTGAAACGCACGTGTAGCATTTGCATCTAGCGTCTGCCTCGTGTCAACTCCTTATGCGTCCACCCCACTGCCACTCCCTTTTTCCTCCCAGTTTTCCCGGAAAAATCTCCCTCCCTCTCTCTCTCTTACACACACACACAGAGTCACCCCGTAGCCCTAACTTTCTAACGGAACCGTCGATCGAAGATTGATCTCTAAACGCATGAAAAATGGAGCCGATTCATAATTCCACGTTTTATTCTGTTGCAGCTACGAACCTTGAGAGCACTCATAGCGATGTCATTTCGATCACATTGTTCATTGCCGTACTCTGTTTGTATTTAGTCGTCGGACATCTGCTTGAAACGTATCGTTGGCTTAATGAATCCATTGCTGCAATCCTCATCGTAACATTTCTATATTTCTTCTTCTTTTTTTGATTCTAGGTTAATTATGATTATTATTTATCACCTTATCTTGATCGATGTTTATTCAGATCTAATTTGTTGCTTGTTTCATGTATTTGTTGGCTGCTTCGTCACTAGCTTAAACAACAACAATGAAATAAAATAATACAAAAATAATAATAATAAAACAACAACAACAACAAAAAAACAACAACTCGGTTGAGATCCGCATGGATGTGAAATGAAAGCAAATTAAATGTCTGTAAGCTTTTGCTAAATTGTTAGTTACTTGAATTTTTGGAGAAAACTAAGAGTTCTTTAATAGAGCCTTTTAAGAAGTTTGTATTGCAAGAAATGCAGTCTAGCTCTTGGTGTTTGGTAGGTGTATGGTGAATTAGATTCGATTTTAAGGCAATAGCTGATGCACCATCATAACAGTAGGAGTCTGAGGCAGGAATAACCACTTGACAGTCGATTTTAAGGCAATAGCTTACTTAAAAAGTGAAAAAATCCATGTCACCTCACTGCCATATAGGCGGTGGGGCTCTAAGTAATTACATCCTCTAAAGTGTTCAAAAATGTGTAATGGTTTAATTAAAACTAACTAAAAATGTGGCGGCGTAGCTTGTTGCTCGTCTACCTTCTGTTTTGATTTAACTTGGCAAGTATGATTGAAATGAGATTATGGTTATTAAGAAAAAAATTAAAAAAAAATTAAATAAAGAAAATAAAAAATGTGGGTGATGTGTCAGGTGGTGATTGGCTAAAAAAGTTCCATTGATGGCCGTTGTTAGGCGTCAACACCATGGCACCGGCGCCTTTAACAACGGGTGACACCCACACCGGAATAGTGTTTGGCGTGTTGAGGTGGCTGGGCCTTCACGCCCACTACACTCAGTCTAATCAAATTACGGACAAGTGGGATACATCCTGTTACCTTTTGGATAACCATGACATCAAAGAGTTCCAGAAAACATGCATAATAAAAAATAACATGGTGGTTCTAAGAGGATAAATTCTGAGCGAGATGTGAGGATAATAAGTAGAAATTGCCCTCAAAGAAGACTTGTCAAACAAATGTTGTGATACATAAGCAACTTAATTAACTCTCAAAGTGATCATATCACAAGGTGTGAGATTTAGATGCAAATAACGGAACTATATTGATAAGTATTCTGGCAGCCAAGACCCAGAAACCTCAAAATGAGTTGGGAAGTTAGCTTGATATCTTATGCTGGCAACCTTGAGAAGGTGTCAGGTGTGCATTCAAAATGAGTTATGAATCCAGCGTAAGCTGTTTTGCCTTTAAGCTCTCATAGGCCACCTGCCCAGAACTACCAATACCAAAGTTTGTACAAAACACGCCAGTTTCTGGATTAAGAAGTAATTCGTTTGACCGTAAAGGTCATATTTGTGTGTCTAAACAAGAGTTCTATAACTTATTCACTTTGCAGCTATCAGACAGATTAAAATTTTCTTTCGAATCATTAATGAAACATTTGTAATAAGGAACTTTTATATGTTGTACGTTGCTGTTCTCTCATTTACTGATATCATAAACAGGGGTCTCTTGTTGGAACAATCATTTTATGCACAACCAAGTGGAAAAGTTCTAAACTGCTTAGATTCAATGAAGAACTGTTTTTCATATATCTACTTCCACCCATCATTTTCAATGCTGGGTAAGGTCCGTGCCCACCTATTCGGGCTCTCCAGTTGCTAATTAGCTTAACTGGTTGTTGTGTACGCGTCACTGACTTTAACCTTACTTTAAACAGCTTTCAAGTGAAGAAGAAACAGTTCTTCCATAACTTTTTCCCTATCATGCTGTTTGGAGTTGCTGGTGTTCTCATATCAACATCTATAGTTGCAGCTGGTATTATGTTATAATTCTGTGTATCGTTTAGTTCCGTCTTTTATTTGTATTGATTTCTGGAATTTGGTGCTTGGTGTTGTAGGCAGCTGGTGGCTGTTTCCAAAGTTAGGGTTCGATGGTTTGTCTATCGGCGAGCATCTAAGTATAATAATCTGTCTAATCTTTTTTAACATCCCTCGACTCATATACGGAACCATATTTAAGTAGAGAGCTGCAAGAACCTCATGATCCTTGTACCTATTGATTTAAATGTGATACATAATGCGATTATGTAACCGCTTACACCAATCCTCTCTCCAATTATATCGTTTCAGCACTACGTACAAGTGAATTACGTGACTTTGACAGTTCTCTACTTATAATTGGTTATGTATTGAACGTGCCCCATGACTCACAACTGTTGTAACGATTAACTGTACTTTAAGGCATTGGGACCATTTTCTCCTCAACAGATACTGTATGCACATTACAGGTTGGTCAGCATATGTTAAATAAGTTCCTTATTAAGAATGTTGTATTTTTGTGGTGTACATGGTTTTAGTTACTGTTGCTTATGAAAAATCTATGTGAAGGTTTTGAACCATGAGGAGACACCTTTGCTATACAGCTTAGTTTTTGGTGAAGGGGTAGTAAATGATGCAACATCGGTCGTACACTTCAATGCGGTTCAAAAAATTAACACAGATACACTTAATGGCAAGACAGCTCTTAAGATATTTCTAGATTTCTTGTATCTATTTAGTACAAGCACGGTTCTTGGCATTGCGGTTAGTTCATTTTCTTGTCCTGTCAATTCAATGAAAAACTCATATAAAACATCAAAATGAAACATTTTGCAGTCCACTTGTTTACTTTGAAACTTCTGGAAGATCCCAAAATTTTGTTGATAGCAATTGAAACGTATAATTGTAATTAGGTTTTTATTGATTAATAATGAAGAATACAAGGCCCTGTATATAGATAAACTAATTACAACTTGGTACCCTTAATAATAATAAACTTGTCTAATTTAAATAACTTAGTCTAACATCCCCCGCAAGTTGAGGGCGGGGAACGACCTGCAACTTGGACCGTAGAAACTCAAATCTTTGTGAAGGTAGAGCCTTTGTAAACACATCAGCAATTTGATCATCAGTGGAGATGAACTTGACATTCAGCTTCCCTTGAATAACTTGTTCACGAACAAAGTGATAGTCTATTTCAACATGTTTTGTACGAGCATGAAATACTGGATTAGCAGAGAGATAGGTTGCACCAAGATTATCACACCAAAGCGTTGGTGCCTTGCTAAACAGACCGAGTTCATGAAGAAGTGATTTCAGCCAAATCAGTTCTGCTACAGTATCAGCAATAGCCTTATATTCAGATTCTGTTGAAGATCGAGAGACAGTTCGTTGTTTTCGAGCAGACCACAAATAAGATTAGAACCTAGATAGACAGCATAACCCCCCGTGGACCGACGATCGATAGGGCAACCAGCCAATCAGAATCCGAGAACGCCCGAAGATTGGTAGCCCAATGAGAGTCAGAAAAGGCTTGTAGCCTAGACCCCGTGTTGTGACGAAATAAGAGACCCATATCAGTCGTGCCCTTCAAGTAACGCAGAATACGTTTCACACCAGCCCAATGATTCTCGGTAGGAGCATGCATGAATTGACAAACCTTATTAACTGTAAAAGCAATGTCCGGACGAGTTAAAGTTGCATATTGAAGAGCACCGACCGTCTGCCTGTATCTAGAAGGATCATCAAGTAATGGGCTATCATCAGGTAAGAAAACCTGAGAAGTACTCATAGGGACGACACGGGTTTGCAGTCTGCAAGACCTGCACGATGAAGAATATCAAGAATGTATTTTCGTTGAGATAGGACCATATTCGAACCATGATGCACCACTTCAATACCCAAAAAATAATGTAATGGACCCAGATCTTTAATTGCAAACATAGAGCTCAAGCGGTCAATAACAGCATTAACAGCCCAGAGTGATTACCTGTGATGATAATATCATCTACATAGACAAGAAGGTAAACCAAAGTACCATTGTTGTTAAGAATAAACAGGGATGGATCAGTTTTGGACCCGTGAAAACCCAATTGGTAAAGAGCCATTAATAATTTTGTAAACCAGGCACGAGGAGCTTGCTTGAGACCATACAAAGACTTGTGTAATAAGCACACATGATCTGGCCTAGTCGGGTCAACAAAACCAGGAGGTTGCCTCATATAAACTGTCTCCTGAAGATCACCATGCAGAAAAGCATTCTGAACATCTAATTGTCTGAGAATCCACTTGTTGGTGACAGCCAGGGATAAAATAGTCCGAACCGTAGCAGGTTTGATTACTGGCTGAAAGTCTCATGATAATCAACTCCATGTTGCTGCGAAAACCTTTAGCAACAAGTCGTGCCTTGTACCTGCTGATGTTCCCATTTGCATCTGTTTTTAACCTGTAAACCCACTTACAATCAACCAAGTTAGTATGAGAGGAAGGGGGAACTAATGTCCATGTCCCATTCCTATGTTGCGCATCCAACTCTTCAGCCATGGCTTGGCGCCATTCTAAAGACTTATTAGCAACGGTAAAGGAGGTGGGCTCAACGGGTAAGGTAGGGGTAGTGGTGGCAGTATAGGCAGCGGGATTATAACGAGTGGGTGGCTTGGGGTTTGGACGAAGGTTGGATGGTCGAGTTCTAGGTGCTTGGGGGGGTTGGACCGTGGGAACTGTGGGTTCGGTTGAGGGTTCGGGTGGGGTGTTGGTATCGGTTTGTAGTTGTGGGTCTGATTGGGTAGGTTCGGGAGGTGCAGTAGTGTGGTGGTATAGGAGTAGGTGGTGTGGGTGTAGCTGGAAAACCGGGTGGTGGGTCAGGGAATATTGAGACGTAGGGTGGGGAAGGTTGTGGTGGGGTTTGGGTAGGTACGGGTTTGTTATATGGAAAGACATGTTCATTAAAGCGAACATGTCGGGCAATGTATATTCGTTCGGTGGATGGGTCAAAGCATCGATAGCCATGATGGCTGTAGCCAAGAAAGACGCAAGGAGTGGATCGAAATTCAATTTTTTGACGGTTATATGGACGAAGATAAGGAAAGCATTGGCATCCAAAAACACGAAGAAAAGAGTAGTCAGGTTTTCGTTGAAATACATGTTCATATGGAGATTTGTTAGAGGAGACACGAGAGGGAAGTCGGTTGACTAAGTAAACGGCTGTCTCAAAAGCAAATTGCAAGAAACTTTGGGGAAGACTGGACTGTGCAAGAAGTGTAAGTCCTGTTTCCACAACGTGCCGATGACGACGCTCGACCATCCCATTTTGCTCACTTGTGTGAGGGCAAGAGTGGCGATGAATGATACCATGACTGGTGCAAAAAGATGTAAGCGTACGAAACTCTCCCCCCCAATCAGATTGAATGCATTTAAGTTTGGTGTTAAATTGTCGTTCTACTAGTTTAATAAAGTTGGTTAGCACATTGTAAACATCTGATTTTTGAGCTAGGGGATAAAACCACATGTATCTAGAATAGTGATCCACACGTAACAAAAAGAAACGATAACCATCAACAGACAAGTCGGGCGACGGCCCCCAAACATCACAATAAACAAGATCCAACAAATTTTTGCTACGAAAAGATAAGTCTGATAAAGATAATTTTGACGACTTGCCTAGTTGACAAGGAGTACATAATGTATTTGAAAACTTGTCAGTAATAGCTTGCTCTGATACCAAATTGAAACGTATAATTGTAATTAGGTTTTTATTGATTAATAATGAAGAATACAAGGCCTATATATAGATAAACTAATTACAACTTGGTACCCTTAATAATAATAAACTTGTCTAATTTAAATAACTTAGTCTAATAATAGCACATGGACAAAATTCATAATTCACTCCAAAAGATACCTTTCAGACTCATTACCTTCATGCAATTATATGTAACCAACAATATATATGACTTGTTTTCTGCAGGCTGGCCTTGTGACAGCATTTATTCTTAGAGGCCTGTCCTTTGGCAGGTTAACACTCCTTGTGTATTTGATAATGAATTTACTTGGGGAAGCGTGACAAGATAATCTTCCTTTTCTAAAGAGTATACACATAGAGTATATGTAGATTAATAATTCCATTCGCCTTACATAATATCTCTTTAACAGGCATTCAAGTGTTCGAGAAATCGCTTTAATGGTTCTAGTAGCATATTTGTCCTACATGTTGGCCGAGGTAAATGGTGTATACACGCGGTCATTTATGCCTTGTTGCTTGATCATATATTCATCTAGTTTATATCCTTATTCACATATTTATCCTCAACGTTACATTGTGTTGCTTTTTGCAGCTATTTGAGCTCAGTGGTATTCTGACGGTATTTTTTGCTGGCGTTTTAGTGTCTCACTATTCATGGCATAATGTGACTGGAAGCTCAAGAATCACTACCAGGTAGGGGTGTTCAAAAAAATCCGGCTCCGAAACCGAATCTGAAATCTCCGAAAATCCGTATCCGAAATTTCGGGTATCCGAAAACCGGATAATCGAATTTTCGGATTCGGATTTGGATCCGAAAACTAATAATTTTTTTTAAATTATGTATAGCATATGGGCACTATGTTTAGTTTGAAATGTAGTAAAAAATGGTAAATAATCGGATTCGGGTGTGGATTTATAAAATTTCGTTGTTTTTAACGTTGAAAATTTGGAAAATCGAATATAGGTTTAGTTTTAATCTATGTACGAAAAGGGTTTTTTGAATTTTTTTTATGAATTCGGATATCCGAAATTTTAGATATGGGTTCGGATATTAATATTCACTATCCGAAATTTTAGGATATCCGAAAACCGGATAATCCGATCTTGAACACCCTACTACTAGGCATGTATGGTCAAATGCGTGTAGTTTTGTCAATTGTGACCCACTGTCGACTCTTTTTGCAAATAGGAAGAAATTAAATGATCAAATTATGGGATAAAATAATATAAACGTTGTTTCAATAAAGTCGTTCATACTTTTTTTTAACTAGAAACTACTCAAGATTCAGTATTGTCCCCTTGCTGTTAAATTTTTCATGATTGTTTATACTGACTGAATGACCTAAATGGAACAATTACGGAAACTTAGTTATTATTTAGCAACTTTTCTTCTTCACACATACCTCCTATTTGAGGTTAACTTGGAAAGATAATCACTAGGTAGTAGCCAAGTTTCATATATGTTTCATTTAGGTCACTGAATTTTAACATCTATAATGAAATTCACAACAATAATACAACACTGAAACTTGAGTGGTTTGTGTAGTTAGAACCAAAATTAGTGACTTTAGTAAAACAAAAAAGGAACTTGATTACTGCTAGGTGATATATCCCGTTAAAGTAACTCCAAAAGTACTCTAATAAGTTACAAATTATAATTTAATAAGTATTTTAATTTTAATTAGAGGTGCCATTTTACTTATGTTAAGAGTTGTATGCTTCCAGGTATGCATTTGCAACATTGTCTTATATCGCGGAAACATTATATTCCTATACGTGGGAATGGATGCTCTGGACTATGAGAAATGGAAAACGAGCACATTAAGGTAAACCCACATAGCGCGTATGATGTGGTTCCAACCGATAATTGATTGGCCAAAGAAATAGAGAACGAAACTAGAAAGAAAATAGAGAGTTCTTGATTCAGTTTTCCTGCATATCCATTTCATAAATGAAAATCCCATATATAGGGTTACAAAGAAACTCACGACTACTAGTTATGGAGATCATGGGGAAGATGAAACACCCTTTTCTTCTTAGCTGAAGGAAACTAAAAACAAGGATAACATAAAATAATAAAAATAGGAACACTAATAAATGTTAATAAGAAATGGTCAAGATGCATGCATGCTTCTTCCGATATGAGCGTGAGTAGAGGCGTAGAGCACACATCACTTATCATATGTTTTCTTTTTATGTTACCTTAGTTGGTTTACATGACATAATTTCATTTTCTGTCACAGTTTTTGGACCAAAATGGCCTTTACGGCATTGTGATGTTTCTGATAGCCATTGGGCGCGTTGCTCTTGTGTTTCCACTTTCCATCATTTCTAATTACTTGCACAAGAGTGGGGGAGAGTCAACGAAGATCTCAGGACACCACCAGGTTGATACACACACACACATTGATTTTTATATATATTGAATTTATTATTTACCTTATGTTTTGTAATTTGTTTGTTAGATGGTAATTTGGTGGGCGGGTCTGATGAGGGGTGCTGTCTCTGTAGCCTTGGCATTCAAACAGGTATTTTGTTTGGACATTTTTGTTTCCGATTGTTATATTTATTCGAATAATTAGCTTGTCTATTTGTGTGGGATTATCTAGTTTACTCACTCTGGAGTGACATGGACCCAAACAATGCTACAATGATCACCACCACTATTGTGATTGTGCTGTTCAGTACTGTTGTAAGTATTTTTGTCACAACGATATGTTAATAATCAAATCAGTGACTAACTTAATCTGATACGCTTAGTTCTTTGGTGTCATTTTGCTCTTTAGTAAATAACCAACCATTTCAGGTGTTTGGTTTATTGACAAAACCGCTAGTAGATCATCTACTTCCTGCAAGTAGTTCAAATACCCCGAGACCCCGGATCTCCAAAAGAGGATATGACACTTCCATTACTATCTTTTGACGAATCTGCCTCAGAGAATATGTCAAGAGCAAAGGAAAATATGTCAATGCTAATGGACAGGCCCGTGTACACGATCCACTCGTACTGGAGAAGGTTGATCATGCTTATATGAGACCTATATTCGGTGGTCCATCTAGCGACGACTTGCCCACGGTATAAACATAAATAATGCAAGGTATAAACATAAATAGAAGGAAAAATGACTTTGGGAATCCATAAAGTCGTGATTTAGATCGAGTCAGAGAGCTAAAGATTTAAGTCTTAAATGTGTTGAACTGATGACATATAATATATTAATATATGTGTACATGATTTAAATCTCAAATGCCAATGGTTTAAATCTGATTAGCAAGCTTGCAGGTCTGATGTGCTATCTTATGATTCCAAAGCTTATTAGCACTCATATTAAGAAAAGCTTCTTTTGTTGTTTGGAAATTTTTGCAGAAACTAAAGTTTTTTTCTTAGGAATATTGGATTTTAATAATCCTAACTATTCGTTGTTGGCCGTCAACAGTCTCAACTTCAAAAATAACCACTGAAAGTCCCAACTATTAACATGTTGGCCTCCAATAGACCCTTATTAACAGAACCCTAACGCCGTTAATCTCTGCTCGCTAGAAAAACGTTTTTGCCGGAAAACTCAACATTTTCGTCTCAGACATCTTTGTAACCTTATTACGGACCTCTAGAAACCTTTTTCTAGTAAAAGGCTCAATTATTGAATTCGCCGGAAAACTCATTTTTTCGCCAGAAAATTTCTTTTTGGCTGTAAAACTCAACTTTTTTGCTGGAAAACTTAACATCCTCGTCCCAATCCTTTTTACAACCTTAGATCGGACATTTAGAAACCTTTTTCTGGCCAAAACAGTTTTCCGACAACTGGAGACTGACGACGTTCGGGATTTGCTAGTCATGGTCTATTGGTGGCCAATATATATCAATAGTTGAGACTGCCAATGGTTTCTTTTAAAGTTAGGATGTTGGCGGCAGACGACAATAGTTAGGATTATTAAAATCCAATATTTCTTTACCGATCTTTTCAAACACTTTCTTTGTAAACATCATAATTATTTATAATCTTACTCATTATGGTAGAGATTATATATTCTTTCTAGTTGTTGGGCATTACATTATTTTCTCTTACTAAAGGAGATACTACATTTCTTTTTCTACTTTTGTTGGTGATCATCAATCTTTTTCATTTTTAAATGAATGTATGGATCACAATTACATTCTCTCGAAATTACTTGATAGGGATCATAATAACTTTACAAATATGTGTGTAAATATTCGGCATAATACACAGGTTACTCGTTATCATACTGGTGTCCTTTTTGTCTCCTCTATCCTGGCGTATCTGACATGGCAAATGGACCCCAGGGGCATTTGTCATTGTATTTTGCTTCACCTATCAAGAGTTCAGGACTTTGTTTTTTGTTGTATGAGTGGCTACTTCTAGGGATGTCAGCTTATTTAAATTTCTCTATCTCAAGCACACGTAGCATGGAGTTTTCATCCAATTTACAACCAAAACGTCCAAAACGCTTTTGTGTTTTATGAAGGTGAACATGTATTGTATTCCCAACATCTCCTCTTTCCATGATCGATATAATATTTGTCACATCTGCCATATTGGTCTCATATGAGAATACTATGAGAAGGTGATCCAAGTAAAATGGGATTTAATTACCCTATCTTGGTAATTACATGCTAATTTTAATAATTGTGCTTCATCAATGATGAAGATAAAGAATGATACGTTTTTTTTGGATTAAAATAACGAGCTAATAAGAGGTAAAACACGTATAGCAATCTAGATTCTAGACATGCTTGATTAAATGTTTATCTACTATCTTCTTTCTCTTATTCATCTTTTTTTTTAAATTTTGCTTGTTCGAGCCTCATCACATACAATTATAAATTATCTATCATACAAACATTGGTAAGTCGTTTTGTCAACAAAATATATTGTTTTTCACTTTTGCGTTCCAATCATCAAATTAGTCTTGCGTTCACCAAACCATATCAATGGCTTGCTGCTACTCTATTAAAGACAACTAGCATCATATCATTTCAGTATATTGTGTTTCATCTCGATTATTTATGCAAAGAAATGATTGTATGTATGAATATCGGGAGCAACAAGGTACGGTGATAGCTACAACTTTGCATTGCCCCTCGTAATCTAAAAGTGACATGAAATGTATGATTCGTGACACGTCAATGATATGGTAAGGGTTATAGTGTTATGACAACTAGTTTGTGAGCTCTTAAGAAACTTTTTGTAATAATTAAATATAAAAATGTATAAATACTTCTTTAAAACTATAAAATTTCTGCACAATTAAAAAGTAATTCATACTAATAAGTAATATTATTATACTAATTTTAAGTTATAGTATATGTAGGGTGTAGTTTGTATACACAATAAAATAAGTCTTAGTTGAAAAAGAAATGTTTAGAAGTAAGAAATATTTTTTTTTGGGTACGAACATCCCATATCGAGTTTGAATCTATCTTAAACCACATTAAAATTTAACCTCTCGCATCTATTGAATAGCATTATTGTATGACTTATATGTATAAAACATAACCAAACTTCGGTTATGAATTTTTTACAATCGATTTTTCCTTTTATACATGTATCTTATTCTAATAAAGCATTCCAAAGAATGCAAAATATCTCCTTTGATCTTAAAATAATAAATTATATTTATATATTAAATAATTTTAAATTCATTATTATATCTTTTAGGCTATAGGGTGTGGTATAAAGCCACTAAGGGCTTTATCACACCACCTTAGCGCCACGTCACATAGGATGTTTTAAAGTATCTTTCTTTTAGTTGCATGCAATGGTTTAAAACCACCATCATCATTACCTAATTATTTTTTTCATTTAAATTTAAACATTATTTAGTTTTGATATATTAATTTAAAACTCATAGTTTAAATAAAAAATAAAATGCCATAATTTAAAAAAAAAACAATGTCATAATTTAAATAAAAAAAATACAATGTCACTAAAAAATCACTCGTCGTCTTCGTCGTCTCCTCCTTGTTCACGATAAAACCATAGGTGCTCGGTCAGATAAGCTCGAAGGTTATGGTGTATGTCTCTGTGACGTATCCTTGCTCGGATAACTTCTTTTTCAGTGTAGTGAGTAGTAGGTTCGTCGGTTGGTTACTTTCATCATAACTTTCTCCACAAAACGCTCTGCCCGAGTCCTCCAATATGATGTTATGCAAGATGATGCACGTATACATGACGTTTCTCATTTTACCTTTTTCATGTATCGTCGACGGCTGGGCAATGATAGACCATCTCTATTTTAACACACTGAAAGCCCGCTCGATATATTATTTCTTGCTGACTCTTGTTTTTTCTTGTAATACATTCTTTTCTCGTCACCTGGACACGAAAGAGTTTTCACAAACGTCGCTCACTCCGGATAAATACTTTTGTGAGATAGTACCCATACTTTTACTCTACGTCGTTTGCATAGAATGAAGTATCTGGTGCAACACCATCCTATGACATTGTTTAAAAGATTCAAAGATTGTAAAACAGCGATGTCATTGTTCGCACCGGCCATGCCAAAGTACGCATGCCAAATTCATAAATCTTGAGACGCGACCGCTTGTAATATTAGGGTAGGACCATCGTGGTCAACACGATGGTATTGCTCTTTCCAAGCGGTTGGACATGTCGCCCACTCCCAATGCGTGCAATCAAGACTACCCAACATCCCAGGAAACCCGTGTATCCGCTGATGTGCCTCGTATAAAAGTGGAACATCGGCAGCGATTGGCATCCTCAAATATCGCCTTCCGTAAAGAAAGTTAACACCTATAAATAATAAAAATAGTAATAATAACAATAATAATGATAACAATACTAACAATAAAAATACCTTCACAAAAATTTTCAAGACAATCACGACAACTTCTGGACTATATCCTCAAATATTCATTCCGTGCATCACTCGCTGTACCGTAAGCTAGTTGCCTAATTGCGGCAGTACACTTTTGTATTCCTCAAAGAAACCAATTTGAGACTAGCACTTTCTCTTTGTGTGAAAAAGGGGAATTCGGCCGCAAGATCATTAGAAATTCTTAAGAAAAGACAACGGCTCATACGAAACCGACGCCTAAATTGTGCATCATCGTACAACGGATTTTCACAAAAATAATCGTGCATTAAACGCTTATGAGCACCTAACCGATCTCGTTCAAGAGGCGCTTATCTGGTACGCGATGTAGACTATTTAGCTTATTTTCGCAAATAATTAATCGCCTCCTGCGTAACTGTGATAAGCATATTGTCAAGAACACCGTCAGATGGAGAGCTGGACAACTCGGATGACATTTTTAAAAATGATTGGAGCATTTAGGTGTTTTTTGTGATTATTGTGTGTGTTAGTTTGTGATAGGTTTGTATAGATATTAGAATTTAGAAAACATTTTTTTCTAATAAAAGTGTCGTTTGCCAATGGTCAAATTGACCAAATGCCTCGAAAAAGCCAAAAAAATCCCGTTAGCACCATGGCGGACAAGAGATGCCCCCTTAACACGTGGGGGTGGTTGATGACGCCTCGGAGCGCTACAGATGGGGATGTGGCGGGGTAGCGCTAAGCCACACCCTGTGGCCTTATAATCTTAATTCTTAATAATTAATATTAGTTATCTACATACCTATACTTTTATAAAATATCTCTACTTTAAGAAATATAAGCAAACTTATCAAAAGAAGATCGAATAAAAAAAAATTATACACCCATCACTATTTGATGTAACCAAAAATTTAAAACCTCATCATGTTTATAATTTGTTATTATCGTTGCCATAAATGGTAAACATATAAACAATATATATTTGTTTAAAATGAAGAGTTAATCCTAATGATTCAAGTAAAATTAAGAGATGAGATAAACCGAAAGAAAAGATAAAGATGTATAAGCTGATAAGAGAAAAAAAATAATTAACATTAATTAGTAGTTTAGAGATATTTATTAGTTTGAATTAATAGGTTTATTATGTTGTTTTATTTATTAGTTAATTAAGGTATTGGTTTAGGGTAGCTTGTGTTCCAAGTAATTAGTTTAGTATAAATAGATGGGTTACGTTATGTAATTACTTGGATGTTTTGCTTTGTTCTTTATAAATATATAAAAGAGTCGTGAGGAGTTCTCACAAAAAAAACATTGTGTTGTTGCGTTTTCTATCCAATTGGTTCCAACATAAAATGTATATGCTCTTAGATCGTGAACTAATTCCATGCCATCTACTATTTTGATAACACCTTTTAAAAAGAAGTATTAATTTAAAACAAAATATACTTATTCTTTTGTATTAAAAAAATCTTGCTTTGTAAACGCATCATTTAAAAGGAGTAAGTTATATTTTCCTTCATTTTATATGTATAGTTCATATTAGGGTTACATGTATTCATATCTAAATTTATATTTATTACGTAGGATACAAGAAATAATATGAAATATAAAAAATAATTCGAAATTTATAATCGCTTTGTCCTTCAAATGCAACCAAACTCAACAATAACATAATTGTTCTTAAAAAATCATTCAAGTTTATATAAATGGAAGTCACAATTTTTTTTCAAAGAACTCAATGGTTTCCATTATTATTTAAAGACCTTTTATTTTTCATCATCAAACCCATATATTATGTATGCATAACCTAGTAAATAATAAACTATAAAACCAATACTAAAACCACTTTATACATTTAATAATATAAATAATATGGTATATGTTTTCAAACTTTTGGTATATCTTTAAAATTTACATATCAGTTTTCGTTTAATCTCTTTAATAGATTAAAAGAATTGTTAGCATTTTAGTTGATTTAAGATATATTGTGTTTACTAATTGAATATGACTAAAAGCATACATAGTAATGAGTGACACAAATGCTTCATCTTTGGGCATAAAATGACATGTGGCCGCCTAGTCAATAATTGGGCTTGAAGTTAAAATGGATGTAGTGATATAATAACATATTCCATGATTAACCAATTATTTTTTTTTTTAAATTACATCAAATAATATTTCATTTAACACGTCTCTCCATTTTGATTGGCCAATTTATTTTGTACCTGGTGTTTTTTTAAACACGCCAAAACAAAAAAAAAAAGCAAAAACCACGCCCAAGGGGGCGGTGCTGGGGCGTTTTTGGGCGTGGATTAGGGCAAAAAAAGGCCCAATCCCCATGCCACTACACATGGTCTAAGTGTTGGTTAACCGAATACCAATAATCAAAATAGCCAAATTGTTTTTTCAAAGCGGCGAATTTCTTTAACCCTGTCATTTGTGTGACTTAAACATGTAACCTCCAAACTTTAGGTGTTTCTAGAGGCTTTGCCTCTATCATCATGCCACCAACCTCATTAGTAAATTGTTATAACCAAACTATCTCTTATAGATTCGGTTTAACTTACACATCACTCGACCCCGACCGACCCACCCTAATTTACTAAAAGACTTTTTTAAACGGAAAATTTGGATCACAGACGGACCACTCGAGTATCAACGAGTCATGAGTGGAACCATCCTATCATATCCATCTCCACTAGGCAATAATGCCTATACACCAATTCAGGAGTAAACCCAATAAATTTTGGAAAACCCCCCTTTGTGGGAATCAACCTATGACCTAATGGTCTTAAGTTTTATCCCACCCTCAAGATGGCACTAGGCTATAATACTAGGGGTGAGCAGAAAACCGAAATAATCGAACCGTAACTGAAATAATCGAAGAAATCGAACCAAAGAAACCAAACCGAAACAAAAACCGATGGTTCGGTTTTTGGATTTTTTAATAACCTAAAAATTCAGTTCGGTTTTCGGATAACCATTTTAATAAACGAAATAACTGAACCGAACCGATAAGTTACAATCCATATATTTTATGTTTAAGTTTAAGTGTTTAACCCAATGCTAGTAGAAATTATTAATATTATTCTTGAATTTTAAACTTTTTATAATAAAAACATTACATGTTTATCTATAATTGAAATGACTTATTTATTACCTACATGAATAACAAATTTAGTATAAAAATTAAATAATCTTTAAATTATTATAAAAGAAAATGAATTAATAAAAAATTTGGAAAAAGATAAAAATATATTAGAAGATTATATTTATGTAAATATAATATTAATTAAAGAGGTTAACTATAATAACTTAAATATAAACATAAGAAATATTATTATGGTTTTAGAAGATTATATTTATGTAAATATAATATTAATTATAGAGGTTAAGTATAATAACTTAAATGTAAACATAAGGAAAATTAATATAGTTAAAATATATTTATTATTTTTTGAATCTTACATAAATTTATTCTAAAAACTGAAAAAACCGAAATAAAAAACCAACATTTCAGTTTCGGTTTTAATTTTAGTTAGAAACGGTTGTTAAAAGCCCAAAAAACACTGCACCCTCCAAAATTTCTTCTAATCGTGTAGTTAGGGCCGTATTTGCGTTGGTCACCATATTTGGATCACCACACGACCATTAAATTTGACCCCCTTTTTCTCCCTCTCTTGATTCAAACAATCGTTTCCTTTCCCCCAATTTCTTTCTTTCACCCGATGTTAACTTCTAAACAAAAATTTCATGATGATTTTTCTCAGTTAGTCAAGGCTTCTTTCGTATAATCCATCATTACATCCTGCTGGGTGGTTTTTTTTTTAGGTATCTCATCATTCTTCCACCAACCCACAATTTATTTCTGTATAATATTTATATATGCTGCATTACCAGTAAATTAACGGATCATATTCTCTGTTTATTCCCCAAAAATTATTTGTTCTTTATGTGTATATAGATACAAAATCTGTGTGTATTTAAAAAATTAATGTGTTTTTTGGATTGTTGGTTGACTTTTCTTTGATTGTTATTGGCTTTTTTTTTTGGTTAGTTAAAGGTTGTTTGACTTTTCTTGATTATTCACTTCACTAACCCGCAATAAATTTTGTTTGATCCTAAAATTTTCTTTCATTTTGGTCCTGATTCTTGGTTGGTACCTTTAATTTGTAGTTTTCACTGTTCATTACTTTTAAATTTCCTGGTATGATTATATATGTGTATAATATTTAGTTTGGAGATTTTTTTTTCCTATATAGAAGCTTTAATTTATTGCACTTGATGTATATGATGTTAGGTATTCAGAAAATTGGTATTTTTATTGGAATTTCCCTCTTTACCATGAGTTGTTGCAGTGGGTCAAGATGCAGTTGGGTTGACCCATTAACATTTTCTTTATTTAATAAATAACTGGTGTATAAAATTCTTTACTTTTACCGTTAATAAAAACATAAATCAAATTAAATTATTTTATTATAAATAGGTTGCAAAATCCATTATTACTTGCTGTTATTTCTGACCATGAGGAATGTCTAGATAATGCTTCCACAATGTCTCATTTTATCAATTTTCTTGGGTTTGTACTTTTTCGTTGTAGTTTTTCACTGTTCATGAAATTCAATGACTCACATGGGAATGCAGAATCTTGGTGTGTGCTCCTCAATTTTAATATTTTGGCTAATTTTTCATCATGTTTAAGCTTCAATTTATTGCATTTATATGTGTTTTTCATCATGAAATCAATGACTCACTGGAGTTCTTTTTGTAATATCATTAGAATTTCCCTCTTTATTTTTCATGCATTTTTAATATCAATAAAGGGCTCTTTGGTATAACCCCATCATCACTTGTTGGTTCCTTTTTTAAGTTATATCTAGACAATTCTTCCACCAATCCACAAAAAGGTCAAAAGGTTGACATGCTTATATATTTGGTCCTTTTATTGATAGTTTTCCACTATTCATAACAACACATTACTCATAAACTTCATGGGATTACATAATCTCGGAGTGTGTCTCGCTAAGTATTAATCTTTTTGGTTAATTCTTTACCTTGTAGACGCTTAAATCCTGCATTTTTTGACTAATATTTGTGTGTATGCTTAAAGATGGAGTGTTTTGTTTTTGTTGTCAGATTCTGAGGCAACATGGGTGGTACGGATGATAAAGAAGCACCGGCATCTGGATCTGCAGTTCATGATGATGCTGCATCCGAATCTTCTTGTTATGCAACTGATGAAGAAGACACCCAGATACATTTGGGTCCCAAGATTAGCATCAGAGAGCATCTTGAAAAAGACAAGGTTCTTACTTTCTTATTACATTTGCATACCGGAATGATTTCTTTGTTCTTACGTTATTAGCTGGAAAACATCTAAGTTTGTTACTTAAAGTCGTTGACGTGTAGATTATCGTTAAAGTCATAACCAGCCCAGCCAGCTAAAATCTTGTTTTTCTTAATATCCTTGTTGTAACAATGTTTTTCTTTACTTGATTCATTTGCATACCCGACTGGAATCTTGTTAGGCAATACCCTCATTGTGGTGATGGGCTGACCCATTTACTTATGAATGGTTCGGTTTGGATTGTGTTTTAGCTTTTAACGGGTCAAACATGTTAAATACAAAAGATAGCTAAAGGGAAATTGTTAAACAGGTTGAACATGTTAGAAGTTCCCAAAGTGTAATTTTAATGCATAAAACCTTTTAGATCTTTTTGTCGTATAATACAATTATTACTGAAACAATGACATGCTACTTATATACATAAGACCAATTTTGATGCATAAAACCTTCTAAATCTTTTTTTCATATAAATCTTATATACATTTTTATTGTTTTTTTCCTACTTTTACACTACAAAAAATAAACTGTATTAACATTAGACTTTGGGCAACAAGAATCCTAGGTCGTTTTCGTTTTACTATTTACTGATTGATTTTTATGGCATGAACCAATGGCGCAGCTTAGAAGAGGGGGGGGGGGGGGGGGGGCTCGACCCCCTGAACTTTACGCTTAGTAGTGTTATATATGTAGTTTTCGTATAGAAATTTTTGGGTGTAAACATTTTCGACCCACCGGTTCTATAGAAATTTTTGGATATATACGTTTTCGACCCCCCGTCGAAAATCTCAAGCTTCATCAATGGCATGAACTATCTCGGGATAAAAGGCTTATTGTCGATGTTCTTGACCATGTGTTATTGGTTCAGGATGATGAGAGCTTGAGGAGGTGGAAAGAGCAACTGCTTGGAAGCGTTGATGCCGCTCAGGCCGAAGGTATTTTTTTTCCTTTTCTTTTATTTGATTTATTTTTTTCTTGTCTAATCTGGTTCATATGTCCTATATCTTCCGAATGGAAATGGATATTATTCTGCTAAAAGTAAATAACGGAACCTACATCTGATATCTTTTTTTGGTACCATAAACATTTATGACAGAAGTCCAAGAACCGGATGTAAAGATACTGAGCCTTACTATAATTTCTCCCGATAGACCCGATATTGCTCTTGAAATCCCGAATACCGGGAACCCAAAAGCCCCTTGGTTTACCCTAAAAGAAGGAAGCAAATATAATTTGAAATTCTCAGTTAAAGTTAGCAATGACATAGTTTGTGGGCTAAAGTACACCAACCACGTCTGGAAAAAGGGCCTCAAGGGTACCCTCGCTCTTTCTATGCCTAAATCTTTCAATACATGTTAGTCGTTTTCATGAACGTGTCAAATTTTATTGATGTAGTTGACAACTCAAAAGAAATGCTCGGGACCTTCAGCCCGCAACCAGAACCGTACACACATGTAATGCCTGAAGAAGTTACTCCCTCGGGTTTTTTAGCTAGAGGAAATTATACTGCAAAAACCAAGGTAACTTTTTTAACGGGTTGGCTGACCGGAAACACCTCTGGTTTATGAATAATTAGTGTGTAAAATATAAGAGTAAAATGCCATTTTTCCCTGAGGTTTGGTCAGTTTTGCGACTTTCGTCCAAAGGTTTGTTTTTCCGTATTTGGAATTAAAAGGTTTGAAATCTTGTCATTTTCATCCGGCTCGTTAACTCCATCCATCTTTCTCTGTTAAGTCAAGGGTATTTTCATCTTTTTGGTTAATTTAAAGGGCAATTCGGTCTTTTTCAGGGGTATTCGGTCTTTTTACATAAAGTGAAAAAGACCCAATTGCCCTTTATACGGAAATACCTCTAACTTAACAGAGAAAAATGGATGGAGTTAACGAGCCGGATGAAGATGACAAGATTTCAAACTAGTTGGATCCAGATGCGTAAAAGCAAACCTTTGGATGAAAGTCGCAAAACTGGCCAAACCTCAGTGACGAAAATGGCACTTTACTCAAAATATAATGATTTAGGAAGTTACTAGGTTGCGACTCGTTTCCTTTAAAACTTATATTTGTTTGTATTTTGTATTTTGTGTTTTAGTTTGTTGATGACGATAATAAATGTTACCTGGAGCTTAACTACACTTTTGACATCCAGAAAGACTGGGCCAAGTAGGACCCAGATTGTTGCGGAACCAATTTATGGTTATAATGGATATTCCTTTTTCGCGTTCTTTAGGAAATTTTTGGCTAGTCTGATGTTACGATCGCAAGTTTTCTTAACGTCTTTGTGTTTTCTTTTAGAGTGCAAACACATTTGTTTTGTTCTTGATTCCTGCAGTGGTCTTCTTGTTTATCTTTGTTGACAGGTTTATATGTTGTCTTTGAAATCACTATACCTTGTTCATGCATAAAAAAATTATAAATTATCTTAATTGTTCATGCAATGCAAATGATTATTTTACAAAAGTCATTAAATTTTGAACAAGCAGTCATTAAAGATAGTACTTTTCTAAATAGGTTTAGTGGATTTTAATAATCCCAACAATTCGCCGTTGGCCACCAACAGTCCCAACTTAAAAAATAACCACGGTAGTCCTAACTATTGATATATTGGCCACCAATGAACCCTGACTAACAGAACACTAACGCCGTTAGTCTCCGGTCGCCGAAAACCGTTTTTGGCAAGAAAAAGTTTCTAAAGGTCCATTATAAGGTTACAAAGAGGTTTGAGACGAAAATGTTAACTTTTCCGGCCAAAAACTTGAGTGTTCCGGCCAAAAAGAAGTTTTCTGGCGACTTCAATAATTGAGGTTTTTACTAGAAAAAAGGTTCTTAAAGGTCCGTGATAAGGTTTAAAAGAGATTTTGGACGAAAATGTTGAGTTTTCCGGCCAAAAACGTTTTTCCGGAGACTGACGGCGTTAGGGTTCTGTTAGTCAAGGTCCATTGGAGGCCAATATGTTAATAGTTGGGATTGTTAGCGGCTGACAACGCATAGGTGGGATGATTAAAATCCAATATTCCTTCTAAATAATTTGTATTAGTATTCAGGGGCATAGCTACATAGAAGAGTACAGGTTTAGCCGAACCCATACAAATAAATTAGTGTTATATATAGGTGTATTTTGACATTGCACCTAAAGAAATTTCACCATCAAACCTGTAGAATCCTTTAAATCGAACTCTGAAAAATTCTGAACTCGTAGAAAACAAATTTCTGGCTACATCCAGTAGTGTATTACTGTGTAAAAACATGTATCACTTGTTATTTTTAAGTTTATAAGTATGGAAAATAAAGGTACTCCTGCAAATTATGGAATGATAAGCAGTGGACCAAAATCTCGATAAAACAACTGGATTGAGTATCAATTATATGTTTACTTGAGTTTGATTTAGGATTGGAATCGCACGTTTTGGTTAAAAAGGTCAATGTTTGACTAAAATGGTCAACCAGGTCAGTAATGGAAAGTTTCTTGGGTCTTGGGTTAGATCAAAAGTTTAATACAAAATGTATTTATATATAGGGCTGTAAACGAACTGAACATTTAACGAACAATTCGACGGAAGTTTGTTTACGTTCGTTCGATTAGCTTAACGAACGAACACGAACAAATATATTTGTTCGGCTAGCTTAGCGAACGAACATGAACAAAGGTCTCGTTTGTTCGACTGCGTTCGTGAACGTTCGGTAATATGTTTGGTTACGTTCTTTCATGTTCGTTTGATTATATTAATAAAATAATCAAATAAATATAAACCTATTTATTTTAAGTTAGCTAAAATTTGGACACTCAAGACATTTTTTGGGATAATTATGTTTAAGTTAGTTAAACTTTAAATAATTATGTCTAAGTTAGTTAAACATGATTCATCGTTTGGTGCTTGTAGTAGACTTCTTATGTTTTGATTAATATTTGATGGTCGTATTTAACTACTTATGTTCAATGTTTAGGGTTAACAATGTTTTTATTTTTTATTTTCAAGTTAAATGTTCGTTTACGCTCGTTTTTATTCATTTGTGTTCAAGACCAGTGTTCACGAACTGTTTGTGAACAAACTGAATTTTCTTAACGAACACGAACATGAACTTATGTTCGCTATGCGTCAAGAACATGTTGATTTCCTTAACGAATGACACGAACATAGCCTTGTTCGTGTTCGTTCGGTTCGATTACAACCCTATTTATTTATATGTTTATAAAGTTTGGTACTGAGGAGACTGAGATTTGAAAATCATAAGAAAGAAAACATAAAATTGGTTTTGAAGTCTTCGTTATATTTGACCAATTAAGAAAAGTCTTAACAAGTTTGTCTTTTATGTTTTTGAAAGGTTTACGTTGAATTTAAAACAACACTTATGGTTGCGTTCTACTTCAAAAGGTATCAAGTGTTACACTATGATTATTGATTAATTCTGTTATGGCTCCTTTAAATAGTTGATGGTTATAATTAAATTAAATAATTCTTAATGGTTGATATAATTGAAAGAAACCAGCTTTATTTCATAATAATAAATCTATTACAAAACATTATAATGACACCATTTTCTGAAGTAAATAATTCTAATCAACATATTTTTATTTTTCAACTTAACTGATTCTTCTCTATTTATTTCTTAAACTTTTGTAATAGTTTTCAAAAACTTTTTTTTTTCCAGAAATTATCTCAAAATTATGTACTAAATAAAAGTAACACACATCAGACAACACGGCATTATTATCTGTTTTCTCAAACTAAGCAATGACAATGAAAACAAAAAGGATCGTTCAATTTCAATATCTAATTCATTATTAATTTGTCCATTTCATTAATTCTCCTTTCGTTTCGGTCCAATAATGTAAGATGATTGCATGGAAAAACAAACCACATGTTTTATGTCAAATCTTATTTCAAATAATGCACATTGTGAAATTACTTAACTTACATTCAGTTTACCACCAATTTTTTTGTTTTTTTCTTTTTTAAAGACAAAGCGATTACAATAACTTTATATCATACATGTGGTAGAGTGGTAAATATTTGAGACTAAAAAAATCTACTCAAAATCTGCTTTCGGTGTTTTTAGAACTAGACTGAACGATCGGATTGGAAGAAAACCTATACAACAGATTCGGTTAAGTACTCTTATACCGTCTATGTTTGAAGTGACCCGGTTCAACGGATCAAACTGATAACTAAGCTTAAATTTAAAATTTTGTTTTACTCTCTTACAAAATTACTTTTACTGATTATTTACCACTTTAACCTTCATATTTGTGTTATATAATTGATCAGTTTCAATTATAAACAGTTCAATTATTTTGATCATATGGGAATCGAGGGTGTTGTAACATTTGTGTAAATCGAGTATCGAAAACCCACCTCATTTTATCAATCAAAGAATTTTTTATGTGTGTTTAATTATCTAATTATATAATAATGAAATTTAATGTTTAAAAATAAATTAATAAATAAAGTTTAAAGATGATAATATAATATAATCCATTAATTAATAAAATAAATCAACTAATTAATAATTACTTATAATAATTCAAAAAGGTAATAAAAACAATTAAAGGGAAAAAAACGGTTTTAAAATAAATGGGTGAACTGGGAATCGAACCTGGGTTTCCCCGGACACATACACACCACAAACACCACTGGACTGAACACACTGGTTTGCAAAGTTTAGAATTTTAAATCTCTTATGTTGAATCTAAGTTAAACCTGCAACCATGGCCGCAATCAAAGACGCGCCTTTCCTTTCTTGTTGAAATCTCCGACAACTGGCTCCGGGTTTATTTCTGGCAAAACCCAATTTAGTTGGCTGTCATCTTCAATTACCTTAACTGTTTCCAAAAAAACGAAATCGAAATCCCCTCTGTTTTCACCTATAAATACCGATCATTATCGCACTAACCAACTCGCTCAAACACCTCAAACTCCTCTCTATTCTTTGGTCATTATCTCCGTCGCCGGAACTCACCGAAAATCCATTACCGGAGCTCAATCCGTCGGAAAGAAAGTCTCAGTTGACCGGTAAACATTTTCTCAACTCCTAAATTCATTTAATTATATGCATATAAGTTAAACATCTCAGGGTAAATCACGTTCTTTTCAAAATAATAATACAGATCGGGTTCTGGGTTGTTATTGGAAGAAGATGAAGTTTAAAGAGTATTTATATGTAATTAAAATACGAGTTTCAACCAGGTCAGACACACAGTCCAGCGGTGGACTGTGTGCAAACCCGGACTCCACGTCTCGGGTTCGAATACTACTCCTCGCCGCTTTAAACGCACAACCGATTTTAATTTGAACAAAATACATTAGTAACAGCATGTATATAAATGTAATTAAAATACCAGTAGTATCGGGTTAGACACCCAGCCCAGTTGGTTGGGCTGGGTGTAAACCGAACCCGTGGTCACCGGTTCGACTCCCATCTCACGCACCGGTCGGATTAGTTAAAATCTTTTTGTAAATTTAATTAAATTAGAATTAACCTAAATGTGAATAAATATAATTAAAATTCAGATTTTCGGGTTAGACACATAGCTCAGTTGGAAGAGCTGCGTGCACGCAACCGAGAGGTCACGGGTTCGAGTCTCACACACATGCTTACAATTCCGAATAAAAACCGGTCTGACACGTGTCAGACTGACATTTTTTTCTTTTTTTTATTATTTATTATTTCATTTCATGGTTTTATTAAAAGAAAATATATTTTAAACACTTAAAAACACATAATTTCACGGGCTTAATTATATCAATACAAATCATAAAATTTACTTAAAACCTAAACACAGGTTTTAATCAAAATATAAGTTTATTTATTTATCAAGTTATCGCGTTATTATTTTTAGGTTAGATCTTCTTCGTCGGTTAAATCCACAACTCGTGCGCTCTCATTTTCACTCAAGAATACGCACCCAATGTGAGTGAATCTCTACAAATTCCCCGTTTTAATCATGTTTTAGGGTGTATCATGTGTCGTATCATTTCTTTTATTTTATTCAACACTTGTGCTAAAATCATTTCGTGATCAAATGTGTAGTAGTTGTTATGTGGTTTATATGTGGATACATCTTATCATTTCAGTGCAATCATTTCATTATGCCCATCAGTTTCTCGTGGGATACGGGTTGAGCATCAGGTGCTTCATTAGATCGGCTCCGTTTGATTGAGCCTTGATCTCAAATACATCATTCATCATGTCATATGTTCATACAATGTGGTTTGTGATTGGTTATATATATACATGTGTTCACATGTGATTCAGCACAATTTTATTTAAACAACAATATAATTCAATTATTTAAAGGTTTTATCAAGGTTCACTCGCCAACTTTTGTTGAACCAAATTTTAGACGCATGATACAGGTGAACAAGCTGAGGAACAAAACACATAGGATGACCTTAGAAGAATAAACAATTTATTTCGTTGGAGCAATCGTTTGGTTTATTGTTTGTGTTTGTATGAATTTCGTGTTGGATATTAGAAGTTAATTTGAATTTAATAAATATGAAACTTATTAGTAAATATCATGAGCTTTGGCCCAATCATGCTCCGACTTTTTTTCCACTGCGGGTCGGGGTGTGACAGACTGGTATAAGAGCTTGTGACTATAGGGATATAGGATTGGTTATTAGACCCTTAGAGCCTATACTATAGTTGATTATATTTTAATTGTTTATGTGTTACATGCAAAATTCATGATGTTTATATGTTTCATGTTTATTTTCACACACAATATTATGCAAGCACTCTCACAAGTACATGTTAATATGCAATGCTCATCATAGTTCATATCCCCATAACATATCATATCTATGAAAGCACACACCTCACGATTTCACAATTCCATGATTTCTTTTCTAAAGATTTTTGCAATGTTTTCATATTTTTCAAATCACATCAAAGTGAGTTTTCACGACGGGCATGTTTGTAACTGGAAGGGTACGAGTACCAGTAGTCGGAACGTCCTGTCTAGGCTTGGCATTCGTATAAATCCAAAATAAAGGACCAGTTTGCCTACCTAGGGACTAACGACGAGAGTACGAAGGACCCTATTAGGCCAAATCATGCTATACTCAACGTCCTGTGAACTAACCCCACTTTGAGTTATCATTGTGTCTACACCTGGACACCCTCCGACCTATCATCTCGCAATCATATTTTACGATTTTCATTCGGGTGATGCGAGTGTTAACCCGCCGCCACCAATGTGAACCCTACCAAGCCCAATAGTCATGGGGGCCCACATGACTATACAAGCTATGGTATAGGAGACATTTGGAGGCCCAAACATGAGAAAGCCCAAGACATCCTATGGATGTAGTTAAGTTGATTTCAGTTATTTATAAATGTTGTTTTCATTCTTTTTATGACACACGACACCTAGAAAGTTATCAAACTCACAATCTCCCTACATATATTCCTGTAGATGTCTGCTAGACACTTACGAGGAGGTAGAAGGTCAAGGGAAGTCGAGCGAGCGTTGGCCACACAAATTGCTCAACAAATGGCCACGGTACTTCCTGACATCGTGCTACAAGTTCAAAAAGCTCTCACCACAAATCCCATCAACCCTCCGAACAAGAAGGCCGAAACGTCGCCAACCCTCCTCCCAAAATCACTACATGCAACTACAAACACTTCAAGTCATGCGATCCCCCAAAATATGAAGGGACTGAAGGTGTCACCACTCTCCTCCATTGGTTTGAGGAGATGGAAAACACCTTTCTCAATTGCGACTGTCCTGAGGATCGCAAGGTACTTACGTTACTAGACGTTTGTTTAGGGTAGCCCTTACCTGGTGGAACACGGAAAAAGGTAAGCGGGGTGTGGAAGATGCCATGGCCTTATCATGGGAGGAATTAAGAGAAATCATGACAAGACGCTTCTGCCCTAAAAGCGAGATCAAAAAGCTTGAAGACGAATTCTATTCTCTAAGACAAAAGGAAGGGGATCACACCTCCTACAACAAGAGGTTTCTTGAATTGAACCAGATGGTTCCTAACCTGTTCACTCCGTTATACGTTTGATCGAGCACTATATTCGAGGCCTCCCCTTGAAAATCCAAGATTCGGTTTTAAGCACTTCTCCCGCAACACTCGAAGCCGCCATGGAATTAGCTACGGAGCTTACCGAAAATCGCATTCGAAATGACGATTTTATAGATGAGAAGAAGAAAACAACTGTTGAAGCCCCAACTCCAACCCAATCTGGCTCATCCTCAAAGTTTTCTGGTAAGAGGAAGCGAAATGGCAAGAACTTCGCCGTCACCCAAACCAACCCTCCCATCACTGCTGCTCCAATCACCCAAGTCGCCCCTCCAGCCGCACCATTCAAAAAGCCATACACTGGCCCACACCCAAAGTGTAACCGCTGTCAATACCACCACCCTCTTAAGAACCTTTGCCAATACTGCAGAAGTTGTGGCGTGCAGGTCACACTATCCAAACTTGCCGCACACTCCAACGAACAAACCGTAATCAGCCTCCAGCCCAAACTCAAAACCAAATGGTGGGGTAAGCCCAACAACCCTTACTTTTACCACCTACCCAACCCAACTACCCATGATGCAACCCATAAGAGCTTGCTTTAACTGTGGTGATCCAAAACACTTCAGAAATACTTGCCCACGCCTGGTAAACATCATAGTTGCCCAAGCCCAAGCAAACCCGGTGAACCAAGCTAACCAAGCTCATCGACCCGCTAGAGGAAGGGCTTTCAATATCAACGCCAACCAAGCAAGGGCTAACAACAATGTGGTCAACGGTACGTTTCTCGTAAATGGTAGTTATGCATCCATATTATTCGATACTGGTGCGGATAAGAGCTTTGTATCTTTAGAATTCGAATCTATTTTCGACCTACCTCGTGTTAGTCTCGATGAATCGATCACGGTGGAAGTTTCTGACGGAGAGCCCATTTCATTAAATTCTATTATACGTGATTGTACTCTTACTATAAATGATCACGATTTCTCGATTGACCTCATCCCTATGAAATTGGGAAGTTTCGATGTTATCATCGGTATGGACTGGCTCAGCCAGCATCACGCCGAAGTGGTGTGCCATGAAAAGTTCATTCGTATTCCTCTCGCTGACGGTCAGACACTACGTATCTTCGGAGAAACTCCTTCGAAAGGGCTCAAATTGATGTCATGCCTTCAAGCTCGAAGATATCTTCGCAAGATTACGTCGCATTTCTAGCTCACATCGTCAAGAAGGAAGGCAAGGAAAGGAAGCTCGAAGATATTCCAATCGTGAAAGAATTTCCTCAAGTTTTTCCGAAGATGTTTCAGGACTTCCTCCTATGCGAGAAGTCGAATTTCGAATCGACCTTGTGCCTGGTGCTACACCAGTCACGAAATCCCCCTATAGGTTAGCCCCATCGGAGATGCAAGAGTTGGCTAGTCAGCTGCAAGTGCTGACTGACAAAGGATTCATACGTCCTAGCTCGTCGCCTTGGGGTGCACCTGTTCTCTTTGTGAAGAAGAAGGATGGAACGTTTCGCACGTGCATTGATTATAGGGAACTCAACAAGTTGACCGTTAAGAATCGCTATCCTTTGCCTAGTACCTTCTATATCAACTTCAAGGTGCCACATGTTTTTCGAAAATCGACCTTCGTTCTGGTTATCATCAACTTAGGGTGCGCGAAGAAGATATTCCAAAAACTGTCTTTCGAACTCGTTATGGTCATTACGAGTTCATGGTTATGCCTTTCGGATTAACCAGCGCCCCCGCTATCTTCATGGATTTGATGAATAGGTTATGCAAAACCTATCTCGACCGTTTTGTCATAGTCTTCATCGATGACATCCTTATCTACTCCAAGTCAAAATCCGATCATGAGCGACACCTTCAACTTATTCTTACACTCTTGAGGACTGAAAAGCTTTACGCTAAGTTCTCAAAATGCGAATTATGGTTAAGAGAAGTACAATTTCTTGGTCATGTCGTTAATGACAAAGGGATTCATGTCGATCCTTCGAAAATCAAGACAGTACAAGAATGGCAAGCGCCACGTACCCCTACCGAAGTTAGGTCATTTCTTGGCTTGGCTGGTTATTATCGACGCTTCATTGCCAATTTCTCTTGTATCGTCATTCCACTCACGGCCTTGACTCACAAAGGAAAACCCTTTATTTGGGGACCTAAGCAAGAGGAGGCTTTCCAAACTTTGAAGCAAAAGCTTTGTGATGCACCTATCCTTACACTCCCTGAGGGATGCGAAGACTTTGTGGTTTATTGCGACGCGTCAGGGCAAGGGTTAGGCTATGTTCTGATGCAAAGAGGAAAGGTGATAGCCTATGCCTCTAGGCAACTCAAGGTACATGAGAAGAACTATACCACTCACGACCTGTAACTTGGAGCAGTCGTGTTCGCCCTAAAGATATAGAGACACTATCTCTATGGTACCAAGTGTGAAATATACACTGACCATAAGACTCCCCAACATATCTTCAATCAAAAAGAGTTGAACATGAGGCAACGACGATGGGTCGAACTTCTCAATGATTACGACTGTGAGATTCGATATCATCCTGGCAAGGCAAACGTTGTGGCTGATGCACTCAGTCGAAAGGGTTATGCGAAATCCATTCATCTTTTATGTTCTTAAATTGTAACCGATATCAAAGATTGAATTTGGGTAGCTCAACATACTTCCGTAACGGAAAATGACGTGCGCGATGAGCTGTCTTGTGGAGCGGAACTCAAAATCGAAACCAAATCCGATGGTATTCTTTACTATTTAAACCGTTTTGGATTCCCGATCGCGACAATCTTCGTGCCTTTCTCATGAATGAGGCGCACAAAACACGATACTCCATACTTCCAGGAGCCGATAAGATGTATTAGGACTTACGATACACCTACTGGTGGCCTGCATGAAGAAAGCCATCACTAATTTTGTTTCCAAGTGCCTTACATGATCCAAGTGAAAGCTGAACATCAAAGACCATCAGGACTTCTTGTCCAACCCGAGACACCTGTATAGAAGTGGGAAAATATAACCATGGATTTCATTACCGGGTTACCTCGCACCTCCAGTGGGTATGACACCATATGGGTAATCATTGATCGTCTTACAAAATCAGCTCATTTCATTCCAATCCGCGAGGACTTAAAAAACGAGAAGTTAGCTCGTATCTATATCAATGAGATCGTAAGCCGTCATGGTGTACCATTAAGTATCATCTCAGATCGAGACGGCCGTTTCACTTCACGAACATGGCAAGCCGTACAATCCGCTTTGGGTACACGTCTAGACCTCAGCACTGCCTTTCACCCTCAAACTGATGATCAATCTGAACGCACCATACAAACCCTTGAAGACATGTTGCGAGCATGTGTCATAGACTTCAAAGGTAATTGGGACACTCACCTACCGTTAGTCGAATTTTCGTACAACAATAGCTATCATTCAAGCATCGGTATGGCCCCTTTTGAAGCTTTATATGGTCGAAAATGCCGATCTCCAGTATGTTGCACGGAATTGGTGAAGCGCAAATCACTGGACCTGAGTTGATTCAAGAAACAACTGACAAAATTCTTCAAATTCAGAACAATCTTCTAGCTGCTCAAGTCGTCAAAAGAGTTATGCTAACAAACGATGAAAGCCTTTGGAGTTTTGCGTTGGTGATCAAGTACTTTTTAAAGTATCACCATGGAAGGGAGTGTTCGTTTTGGCCAAAAGGGCAAGCTAGCACCACGCTACGTAGGACCTTTCAAGATACTCGAAATGGTAGGTCCTGTAGCATACAAGCTTGACCTACCAGAAGAACTCAACAGAATACACCCACGTTCCACGTATCAAACTTGAAAAAGTGCCTCGCCGACGAAAACCTCCATATCCCTCTGGAAGATATTCAAGTCGGTGAATCAATGCACTTTGTTGAAAGGCCAGTGGAAATCATGGATTTCGGTGAGAAGCGTTTAAGGCGAAGTCGTATTCCAATCGTCAGGGTGCGTTGGGAGTCAAAACGAGGACCCGAGTTTACTTGGGAATGTGAAGACTCAATGCACGAAAAGTACCCGCATCTTTTTCCGGTTACAAATACTACTTAAATTGCAGGACGAAATTTCTAAAAGTAGGGGATACAGTAACATTTGTGTAAATCGGATATCGAAAACCCGCCTCATTTTATCAATCAAAGAATATTTGTTTATGTGGTTTAATTATCTAATTATATAATAATGAAATTTAATGTTTAAAAATAAATTAATAAATAAAGTTTAAAGAGATAATATAATATAATCCATTAATTAATAAAATAAATCAACAAATTAATAATTACTTATAATAATTCAAAAATGTAATAAAAACAATTAAAGGAAAAAAAACGGTTTTAAAATAAATGGGTGAGCTGGGAATCGAACACTGGTTCCCCCAGACACACACACACACAAACACCACTGGACTGCACACACTGGTTGTGCAAAGTTTAGAATTTTAAATCTCTTATGTTGAATCTAAGTTGAAACCTGCAACCATGGCCGCAATCAAAGACGCGCCTTTCCTTTCTTGTTGAAATCTCCGACAACTGGCTCCGGGTTTATTTCTGGCAAAACCCAATTTAGTTGGCTGTCATCTTCAATTACCTTAACTGTTTCCAAAAAAACGAAATCGAAATCCCCTCTGTTTTCACCTATAAATACCGATCATTATCGCACTAACCAACTCGCTCAAACACCTCAAACTCCTCTCTATTCTTTGGTCATTATCTCCGTCGCGGAACTCACCGGAAATCCATTACCGGAGCTCATCCGTCGGAAAGAAAGTCTCAGTTGACCGGTAAACATTTTCTCAACTCCTAAATTCATTTAATTATATGCATATAAGTTAAACATCTCAAGGTAAATCACGTTCTTTTCAAAATAATAATACAGATCGGGTTCTGGGTTGTTATTGGAAGAAGATGAAGTTTAAAGAGTATTTATATGTAATTAAAATACGAGTTTCAACCAGGTCAGACACACAGTCCCAGCGGTGGACTGTGTGCAAACCCGGACTCCACGTCTCGGGTTCGAATACCACTCCTGGTCGCTTTAACACGCACCACCGATTTTAATTTGAACAAAATACATTAGTAACAGCATGTATATAAATGTAATTAAAATACCAGTAGTATCGGATTAGACACCCAGCCCAGTTGGTTGGGCTGGGTGTAAACCGAACCCGTGGTCACCGGTTCGACTCCCATCTCATGCACCGGTCGGATTAGTTAAAATCTTTTTGTAAATTTAATTAAATTAGAATTAACCTAAATGTGAATAAATATAATTAAAATTCAGATTTTTCGGGTTAGACACGTAGCTCAGTTGGAAGAGTTGCGTGCACGCAACCGAGAGGTCACGGGTTTGAGTCTCACACGCATGCTTACAATTCCGAATAAAAACCGGTCTGACACGTGTCAGACTGACATTTTTTCTTTCTTTTTATTATTTATTTTATTTTATTTTTATTATTTCATTTCATGGTTTTATTAAAAGAAAATATATTTTAAACATTTAAAAACACATAATTTCACGGGCTTAATTATATCAATACAAATCATAAAATTTAATTAAAACCTAAACACAGGTTTTAATCAAAATATAAGTTTATTTATTTATCAAGTTATCGCGTTATTATTTTTAGGTTAGATCTTCTTCGTCGGTTAAATCCACAACTCGTGGGCTCTCATTTTCACTCAAGAATACGCACCCAATGTGAGTGAATCTCTACAAATTCCCCGTTTTAATCATGTTTTGGGGTGTATCATGTGTCGTGTCATGTCTTTTATTTTATTTAACACTTGTGCTAAAATCATTTCGTGATCAAATGTGTATAGTTGTTATGTGGTTTATATGTGGATACATCTTATCATTTCAGTGCAATCATTTCATTAGGCCCATCAGTTTCTCGTGGGATATGGGTTGAGCATCAGGTGCCTCATTAGATCGGCTCCGTTTGATTAAGCCTTGATCTCAAATACATCATTCATCATGTCATATGTTCATACAATGTGGTTTATGATTGGTTATATATATACATGTGTTCACATGTGATTCATGCACAATTTTATTTAAACAACAATATAATTCAATTATTTAAAGGTTTTATCAAGCTTCACTCGCCAACTTTTGTTGACTCAAATTTTATGTTTTACGCATAATACAGGTGAACAAGCTGAGGAACAAAACACATAGGATGGCCTTAGAAGAATAAACAATTAATTTCGTTGGAGCAATCGTTTGGTTTATTGTTTGTGTTTGTATGAATTTCGTGTTGGATATTCGAAGTTAATTTGAATTTAATAAATATGAAACTTATTAGTAAATATCATGAGCTTTGGTGATAACCCAATCATGCTCCGACTTTTATTCCACTGCGGGTCGGGGTATGACAGGTGTGGAGAGGGTAAAATAAGAACTATCTTAAGTTGTGAGAATCATAAGAAGTAGGAGTTCCAAAAGCTATTTTTTATTCAAAAATCTTACAAATTATCATCAGTTCTAGCAAAAAAATGTCGTATGCAAAACTTTAATCGATGTAAAAAAATATTATTAGTGATGTCATCATTTCGGAAAAAAAATTTACATCAGGCATTACTACAATCTAAAATTTTTTTACAGATTTGTGTATAACATTTCATCTACGTTTGAACAAAAAAAATGACCCAACTTACGCGTAACGTAAGAGTTTTCATGGTTTTCACAACTCGTAATTTTTCTTAATCGAACCAAATCCATACACGATGTTAGTTATGTTATTTCGCTTAACCGTCGATTCTGGGCAAGAGTCAATCCAAGCTCCTTTCAACTAACAAGTTGGTTGTTTTTCTCAAACAAAAAACAACAAAGTAAATTAATTTATGAAAATAATAGGCACGAGCCATTTTATTTATAATAAAGCTTTTCAAAAATATAATACAGTAAAGTTTTATACATATAGGGGTAAGTTATTTTATATATAAATTACTTTATAAAGTACACTTATTTACAGAGTATTTTATAAAGCACACTTGTTAAGTGTAAAAAGTACTTACGTATAAAGTAATTTAAAACTATAAATAAAGAAGATAACAATTGAAAATTAAGTATGAATGAAAGAACAGCAACTCTAACCCACACGGATATAACTTAAGGTGGTAGTCTTAACAAGGAGTTAATCCTTAATCACTTATAGATCAAACGGCCAATGTAGTCTTGAGAGCTAATATGCAAAACAGAACACTGTGAGCTAGTTACGAGAAGGAGAGGCGGGGAGTGTCACACCCCGACCCGCAGCGGATAAGGTGATCGGGGCATGATTGGGTTATCATCAAAGCTCATGACATTTATTAAACGTTTCATATTCATTAATACAAATTAAATGGAAATTTACAATAATGTTACAACATGATCTAACTAACAATCTAACTTCTTTGTTCTCTTCTAAGGCATATCCTATGTTATCCTTGCTTCAACCTGTTCACCTGTATCATGTGTAAAAAGGTTTTTGGATCAACATATTGTTGGCGAGTGAATCCTATGGAAAACATTTGAACAATTTATTTAAATTGATTATGAAATATGTGCACAACCAAACATGAGTAAAATTAGATGTAACTTGATCAACAATCATAAGATGTTAAATGAAAACACTCATGAACAATAATGGAACAATTAAAGGCACGCGATGCTCAACTCGTCTCTCACGAGGAACTGAGGGGCCTGATGAATGAATTGCATAAACATGATAATATGAATAACACAACTACAAACAATATAAACTCAATGATACACACATGAACAATAATGAAATTGATATGAAGCACGCGATGTTCTACTCGTCTCCCACGAGGAACTGATGGGCTTAATGTATGAGTTTCATATGACTTGACAAATGGCAATAAGTAAATCACAACAATAAAAACAATCTAAGTTTAAGTCATGATATGGTATGGCACAAGTTTAAATAAATAAATTAATTAAATTCATAACACATGACACACCCCAAAACGTGTAATTTAAAAGGGGGAATTGTAAGATTCACTCACAGTGGGTGCGTTCGGTTGATGACGTTGAATACACGCGAAGTGGTTTTAACCACGAGTGAGATTTAACCTAGATAAATTGCATTATGGTTTGGTAAGTAAACGGATTTTATTAAACTATTTTAGTAGGATGGTTGGGTGCATTTTTGTGAGTTTGAGGCTATTTTCTAATCTTAAAAATGTTATTTTTAAGTATTTATAATTGATTTTTAATTAAAATAATTAAATAAAAATAATAAAAATATTTTATTTTTTTCTGACCGTTGACTGACCCTTTGACCGTTGACCTGACCGTTGACCGGTTCGATGGCAGATTATTGTGCGCTGAGTGAGGCTCGAACCCGAGACCTCTCGTACGCGTGCACGCAGCTCTACCAACTGAGCTACGTGTCTAACCCGTTATATATCCGATTTTAATTTCATATATACATTAATTAGAATTAACAGAAAATCATTTTTATTTTAAAAACAGTTTAAACGAACCGGCCTTGCACTCCACAGGTCTCGAACCCGGGACCTGTGGGTTAATCTAACACACAGTCCACCGCTAGACTGTGTGTTCAACATGTTATATAACTTGATTTTTATTATACTTAAAGACAATTTAGTTATTTCCTTTTTCTGCCTTATTTAAAAAGAATAGATAATTGTCCGAGTCGGTGCTGAAGACCGGACTCGAACTCGTGACCAGCGATATAAACAAACACACAGTCCACCGCTGGACTGTGTGTCTAACTTGGTTATTATTCCGGTTATCAATACACTTAACATATAACTATATCGACTCCGGTTCAGTTAAACAAAAATTTGATTTTTATTAAAGCAGCGTGTGTGAGACGGGAATCGAACTCGAGACCTTTGCATGTATAACGTTTTATGTGCACACAGTCCACCGCTGGACTGTGTGTCTAACCCGATTAATTTCATGATTTATATTATACTTATATGATACAGCATTACGTCGTCTTCTTCATCCAGTTTGAACCAGAATCGGAAATCGACTGGTTTAAGATTCTTATCAGTTTATTAGCGTTTTGCAGTCGATTAAGGTGAGATAATTGTGAAAAAAGAAAAGAAATTTGGCGGAGAATTATACCGACTGGATCCTCTGTTTTCCGGCAGAACTCCGGCGACAGAATTCACCTCCGGCGACGTGTTCCGTATAGCAGCTAGTCTCCGGGAAGCTTGGAAAAGGTAAGGGTGACTTCGGTAAAGGTTTAGGGGGTTCAGTAAAGCTCAGGGATTAAAACTCGGTTTTCCGGCGAAAAACAGGTTTATTCCGGCGAGTGGAATTTCGCCGAGAAAAGATGTGATTTTTGAGCGAAAGTGTTTGTCGTCGGTTGTGGGTCAATTTATAGGAGAAAACGAGATGTATTTGGTCTGATTTTGGACTGCATTCGTTTATTTAAAATTTCCGGCGGTTTTGAAAAGTGTCGCGGACTTCAAACATCGGTTATAACCGATATCTGTTTAATGGTTTACGTTATAACGTAAATTGGTGTTAAAACTCGCGAGAATTCCGGGATTCCGACGACTGAACCGTTTGGGCGCCGGTTTTGAATTTGTAACGACACTTTATCAATTAAATGATTTTATTATACAACAAACAAAGTCCGCGGCGCAGTGGTTTGTGTGTGAGGTGATAAATCGCTGAGTGACTCGGTACAGACCCGGGTTCGAAACCCGGCAGAAGCATTTCATTTTTATTTTGCGATTTTCAACAGTTTTTCAAAAACTAAATATATATTCGCGTATAATAATTGATTACGGATCGTTTAAAAATGTTTTGGACATTTAATTCTCAACGAAAATTTTGACTGACTGTTCGGTTGATAAACGGAGCGGGTTTGGTAAATCCGTTTTTGACGGATGTTACAGTATCCCCTGCTTTTTAGAAATTTCGTCCCGAAATTTAAATTGTGATATATTTGACTAAAAGAATGATGATGTTTTGTTTTACAGTTGTACGCTTAGCAAAATAAAGGCTTAAGTTTTTGCTCGAGGCGGTAACGTTCCTTGTAAGGGTTAAGTACCCTATTCAGGAATCGCTTTTTGTTGCCTACTGTATAAGTATTGATAAACAGAATGATTTGCTAAAAAAAAATGATATCATGCATAAGAGTTTAGATACGTTTGGGAAAATATGGTTATATCCTAAGGCAAAACCTTTAACACTACAATCTACATGGAACATAAATAAAAACGCAACAGCTGATATTTGAACATAAGTAAGCACAACAGCTAATATCCAAACATGAATGAACACATCAGCAAATATTTGAACATGAATAAACATAATAGCAAATATTCGAACATGAATGAACACATCAGCAAATATTTGAACATGAATAAACATAACAGCAAATATTCGAACATGAATGAACACATCAGCAAATATTTGATCATGAATAAACACAACAGCAAATATTCGAACATGAATAGACACATCAGCGAATATTTGAACATGAATAAACACAACAGCAAATATTTGAATCCACATTCTGATAACATATATGTTTGAATGATGGAAGTTTCTCTCTCGTTTGTTATGATGGAGAGGTTAGTTTATGTAGAAATGGAACACAATCCAATCTCTTTAAATAACATGATGATATCAATGTAACACAAATTCCAACCAAGGCAATACTAAATCCTACATGGAACTTCTCATAACCGCCTGATAATGCCTCTGATCCTTTGGCAAGAATACTTATATATAGGAAGTACCAGCAGCGTATCCACCATATTCTTGCCAAATTTTCATTAGTTTTATCCACAAGTTATGATTGGTTACCAAGAAACTAATAAATCCTACATAGAACTTCTCATAACCGTCCGATAATGCCTCTGATCCTTTGACAAGAATACTTATATATAGGAAGTACCAGCGGCATATCCACCATATTCTTGTCAAATTTTCATTGGTTTTATCAGTGAATTATGATTAGTCCTATAACTCTACAATCAATACAACAAACATAAAATACTGAAATGAAATATATCTGTGCGATCAAGGCTCAATCGAACGGAGCCGATCGTATTGCATGTACTGAAAATGAAATGGATGTGCGCTCAAGGCTCAATCAAACGGAGCCGAACGTATTGAATGTACTGAAATTGAAATTGTGTGCTCAAGGCTCAATCAAACGGAGCCGAGCATATTGCATGTACTGAATATGAATAACTTAACCACACAAACAGCCTATGCATGGAACCTCTCATAACCACCTGATAATGCCTCCGATCATTTGACAAGAATACTTATATATAGGAAGTACCATCGGCGTATCCACCATATCCTTGTCAAATTTTCATTGACTTTATCCGTAAGTTATGGTTAGTTCGATGCGACTCTACTACAAACACCACAACCACAAGATACTGATAATGAAATTGTCTGTGCGCTCAAGGCTCAATCAAACGGAGCCGAACGTATTGAATGAAATTGTATGTGCGCTCAAGGCTCAATCAAACGGAGCCGAACGTATTGAATGTACTGAAATTGAACAACTTAATCTAAACAACCATCACACAATCAGCCTATGCATGGAACCTCTCATAACGCCTGATAATGCCTCCGATCATTTGACAAGAATACTTATATATAGGAAGTACCATCGGCGTATCCACCATATCCTTGTCAAATTTTCGTTGACTTTATCCGCAAGTTATGGTTAGTTCGATGCGACTCTACTACAAACACCACAACCAAAGATATTGATAATGAAATTGTCTGTGCGCTCAAGGCTCAATCAAACGGAGCCGAACGTATTGCATGAACTGGAAATGTAAATTGAAATGTGCGCTCAAGGCTCAATCAAACGGAGCCGAACGTATTGCATGTATTGAAATGTAAAATTGAAATAACCGATCAAGGCTCAAACAAACGGAGCCGATCGTGCGGGCACGCCCTGATCAACCCAAATAAAATGGGGATCAAACTCAACCTCGATGGATGGGGAGCTACGGCCTCGGCAAAAGCATATACTGAAAACAATATATAATATATAATATCCAATAATTTCTCTAACAGTCTACACATGGATAAAGAAAAACACAAGACTAAACAATAGGAGTTGAATCTGGATCTTCGGTGAAGAGGACTAGCTGAGTATCTTCATCTGGGCCGTCATTATCTTCGACAGGATTGGCGTTGATATTGAAGACTCTTCCTCTTGTGGTGGTATAGTGGTTGGGTTTTCTTGGTTTACTTGGTTAACTGGGTTTGATTGGGCTTGAGTGTTGATAACGTTAACCAATTGAGGGCATGTGTTTCTAAGGTGGGTAGGGTCGCCACAATTGAAACAGGCTCGCGCATATGGGAACATGGGGTATTGGGGTTGGTGATAAGTTTGGGCCATGTTTTGAGTAGGGGAAAAGGTTTGGTCTTGAAAGGTGCGACAAACATTGCTCAAATGACCATAGCGTCCACAAGTTGTACATAGCCGGCAAGGTAAAGTAAGGGGATGGTGATAAAAACAGTGTTGCATCGAGGGTGAGGTCCAAGATATGGTTTCTTATTTGGGTAAGCTGAGTTGGGTGCCACTTGGGTGATTGGGATAGCTCGGATGGGTATGGCATGAAAAACTGGTTGATTTCGTTGAGTAGCAGCGAAAAGTCGCCCGAAATCTTCTTCTCTTAGGATTGGGTTGAGAAGGGGATTCGGTTTGAGTGGAGTCGGAGGTTTCAGTCGATTCTTTATCCTTCTTTTTCTCCTCCTTGAAGTCTTTGTTTCGGATTCGGTTCTCGGTGAGCTCTGTTGCTAGCTCCATTGCTGCTTCCAAAGTTGCAGGCTTGGTACTTATTACAGGGTCTTGAATCTTTGACGGAAGACCACGAATGTAGTGCTCGATCAAACGGTAGAGGGGAGTAAACATGTTGGGAACCATTTGATGTAATTCGAGGAACCTTTTGTTGTAGGTGGTGTGGTCTCCTTCCATTTGCTTCAATGAATAAAATTCATCTTCTAGCTTCTTGATTTCGCTCCTTGGGCAAAATCGTCTGGTCATGATTTCCTTCAATTCATTCCAAGTTAGGGTCATAGCATCTTCAACACCTCGCTTTGCCTTCTCTGTATTCCACCAAGTAAGTGCTATCCCATATAGTCGACCGGTAGCATAACGCACTTTGCGATCATCAGGGCAATCGCAATTTAGAAAAGTATTCTCCATTTCTTCAAACCAATGGAGGAGTGCGGTGACACCTTCAGTCCCTTTGTATTTCGGAGGGTCGCATGATTTGAAATGCTTGTAGGTGCATTTAGTGGTATTTGGGGGAGAGTTGAAAATGTTTTGGTTTGCTTGATTGACAGGATTAACGGTAAGTGCTTGTTGAACTTGGATTACAATGTTGGGTATTACGGCAGCCATTTGTTGAGCGATTAAGGTAGCCATGCGTTCGCGGGCTTTTCTTGCTCTCGTCTTCCTACGGGCGAGGTTAGAAGACATCTACAATGAATACATGACAAGAGTATGAGTTGGATGCTTTTGGGATCATGGGTCGCATTCAAGAATGATCATTTATAAAATAATTATACAAAAATACTACATCCATAGGATGTCTTGGGCTTTGCTCGCTGTTAGGCCCGTCATGCCGCCATACTTTACCTGTGTAATCATGTGGGCCCCCATGAATACCGGTTTTTCATATGGTTCGCACGGTTTCTGCCTGGTTGCGTACACAAAAACCCGGAGAAAATCGAGAAATATGTATACAACGTGTGATGTTCGGAATGTGTCCAGGTGTAGATACGGTGACACCTCAAAGTAGGGTTAGTTCGAACGACGTTTGGTGTGGCATGCTTTGGCCTAATAGGTCCTTCGTACTCTCATCGTTGGTCCCCAGGTAGGCAAACTGGTCCGTTATATTGGATTTATACGAATGCCAGCCTAGACAGGACGTTCGACTACCGGTACTCGTACCCTTCCAGTTACTACATGCCCGTCGCAGAACTTACTTTGATGAGATTTGAAAATTGCACAAAATCTTTGGATAATGAGAATATGAAAATAAATTGAATTCATGAACATCGATATATGTTATGAATTGTATATATGTATAATGAATATGTATATGAGCATGTATGTTTGACTGAAATGTAAACAAATATGAAACAAATAAATATCACAAGTTTGTATGTAACCACCTAATCAATTTAAAATTTAGGCAGACTATAGTATAGGCTCTAAGGGTCTAATAACCTATCCTATATCCCTATAGTCATGGCTCTGATACCAATCTGTCACACCCCGACCCGCAGCGGATAAGGTGATCGGGGCATGATTGGGTTATCATCAAAGCTCATGACATTTATTAAACGTTTCATATTCATTAATACAAATTAAATGGAACTTTACAATAATGTTACAACATGATCTAACTAACAATCTAACTTCTTTGTTCTCTTCTAAGGCATATCCTATGTTATCCTTGCTTCAACCTGTTCACCTGTATCATGTGTAAAAAGGTTTTTGGATCAACATATTGTTGGCGAGTGAATCCTATGGAAAACATTTGAACAATTTATTTAAATTGTTTATGAAATATGTGCACAACCAAACATGAGTAAAATTAGATGTAACTTGATCAAAATCATAAGATGTTAAATGAAACACTCATGAACAATAATGGAACAATTAAAGGCACGCGATGCTCAACTCGTCTCTCACGAGGAACTGAGGGGCCTGATGAATGAATTGCTAAACATGATAATATGAATAACACAACTACAAACAATATAAACTCAATGATACACACATGAACAATAATGAAATTGGATATGAGCACGCGATGTTCTACTTGTCTCCCACGAGGAACTGATGGGCTTAATGTATGAGTTTCATATGACTTGACAAATGGCAATAAGTAAATCACAACAATATAAAACAATCTAAGTTTAAGTCATGATGGGGTATGGCACAAGTTTAAATAAATAAATTAATTAAATTCATAACACATGACACACCCCAAAACGTGTAATTTAAAAGAGGGGAATTGTAAGATTCACTCACAGTGGGTGCGTTCGGTTGATGACGTTGAATGCACGCGAAGTGGTTTTAACCACGAGTGAGATTTAACCTAGATAAATTGCATTATGGTTTGGTAAGTAAACGGATTTTATTAAACTATTTTAGTAGGATGGTTGGGTGCATTTTTGTGAGTTTGAGGCTATTTTCTAATCTTAAAAATGTTATTTTTAAGTATTTATAATTGATTTTTAATTAAAATAATTAAATAAAATAATAAAAATATTTTATTTTTTTCTGACCGTTGACTGACCCTTTGACCGTTGACCTGACCGTTGACCGGTTCGATGGCAGATTATTGTGCGCTGAGTGAGGCTCGAACCCGAGACCTCCGTACGCGTGCACGCAGCTCTACCAACTGAGCTACGTGTCTAACCCGTTATATATCCGATTTTAATTTCATATATACATTAATTAGAATTAACAGAAAATCATTTTTATTTTAAAAACAGTTTAAACGAACCGGCCTTGCACTCCACAGGTCTCGAACCCGGGACCTGTGGGTTAATCTAACACACAGTCCACCGCTGGACTGTGTGTTCAACATGTTATATAACTTGATTTTTATTATACTTAAAGACAATTTAGTTTATTTCCTTTTTCTGCCTTATTTAAAAAGAATAGATAATTGTCCGAGTCGGTGCTGAAGACCGGACTCGAACTCGTGACCAGTGATATAAACAAACACACAGTCCACCGCTGGACTGTGTGTCTAACTTGGTTATTATTCCGGTTATCAATACACTTAACATATAACTATATCGACTCCGGTTCAGTTAAACAAAAATTTGATTTTTATTAAGCAGCGTGTGTGAGACGGGAATCGAACTCGAGACCTTTGCATGTATAACGTTTTATGTGCACACAGTCCACCGCTGGACTGTGTGTCTAACCCGATTAATTTCATGATTTATATTATACTTATATGATACAGCATTACGTCGTCTTCTTCATCCAGTTTGAACCAGAATCGGAAATCGACTGGTTTAAGATTCTTATCAGTTTATTAGCGTTTTGCAGTCGATTAAGGTAAGATAATGTGAAAAGGAAAAGGAAATAGGCGGAGAATTATACCGACTGGATCCTCTGTTTTCCGGCAGAACTCCGGCGACAGAATTCACCTCCGGCGACGTGTTCCGTATAGCAGCTAGTCTCCGGAAGCTTGGAAAAGGTAAGGGTGACTTCGGTAAAGGTTTAGGGGGTTCAGTAAAGCTCAGGGATTAAAACTCGGTTTTCCGGCGAAAAACAGGTTTATTCCGGCGAGTGGAATTTCGCCGAGAAAAGGTGTGATTTTTGAGCGAAAGTGTTTGTCGTCGGTTGTGGGTCAATTTATAGGAGAAAACGAGATGTATTTGGTCTGATTTTGGACTGCATTCGTTTATTTAAAATTTCCGGCGGTTTTGAAAAGTGTCGCGGACTTCAAACATCGGTTATAACCGATATCTGTTTAATGGTTTACGTTATAACGTAAATTGGTGTTAAAACTCGCGAGAATTCCGGGATTCCGACGACTGAACCGTTTGGGCGCCGGTTTTGAATTTGTAACGACACTTTATCAATTAAATGATTTTATTATACAACAAACAAAGTCCGCGGCGCAGTGGTTTGTGTGTGAGGTGATAAATCGCTGAGTGACTCGGTACAGACCCGGGTTCGAAACCCGGCAGAAACATTTCATTTTTATTTTGCGATTTTCAACAGTTTTTCAAAAACTAAATATATATTCGCGTATAATAATTGATTACGGATCGTTTAAAAATGTTTTGGACATTTAATTCGCAACGAAAATTTTGACTGACTGTTCGGTTGATAAACGGAGCGGGTTTGGTAAATCCGTTTTTTACGGATGTTACAGGGAGTTCTTCTTGTAATCACTTCCCGGTGTGAGAATAAGTATTGCTTCAAGAAGAATAAAGCACATGTGTGTTAAGAGTGAGAAAATTCCGATCTTTAAACCTGTGACTTAGGGTTTGTATTTATAGCCGAATGGTTTTGGAGAAGGAGATTAGTTGATTGGCCTTGGGCCAAAGGTCGCCAACAAGGAATATCCTCTTTGTCCCCTTTGACAAGACAAGAGTGTTTGCAGTGGCGGAGGGACGTTGGTGCACGGTGATTAGTGCCATGTCGTCTGCCGAGTGTACTTGTTGTCGAGTTTGTCATTAGTTATATGTAGAGATCATAGAGCAGTGAATGGTGCACGTTGATTGGCTACATGTCGTTGTTCTTTTGTATTTTTTATCCGGTCCACGATTGTTTATCATGAGGATTGTCTTGGCAGAGCATGATGCATGCTGATTGGTTGGAGGTTGCTACCACTTGTACTGGATGTACTTATGTGAGCTTGTCATGGTTGCGCGTACGCGACTACGCAGAAACCTTAGAAAAACTGAGTGTTGCTGTGATTTAATATGGGTATGACCATGCTAGCGCATATCTTACGTGACATATAGGACCATAAAAGAAAAACAAATTAAATTTACCCATAAAAAAATAAAATTAGGCAACCTATAATCTTTTTTATATTTTATACATTAACAACGCTTTGTGTTTAAAGCTTCACCTATACATAAAATCATAAAACAACCATAAAGCTTAACTATTTATGTAATCAAGTCAAATATCCCCTATAAATTCTATCCTTTTTATTTTATTTTATTGCGATTCAATTATAGTTTTCTTCCGAGTCAAAAGCCGACAATATCCAAAAAGGTCTGTTGAGCTCATCCTCACATGAATCAATAGAGTAGAGGCGCAAAGGTGATGATGTGGATATTATGTTATTCACCGAAGAAGACACGTGTACCGATTTGTTGTACACGCGCGAGTAGGGACAACGCTCATTAAATTCACATAATTAAAAAAAATCTAGAAAAATGGAATAGCGCTCGCCCACAGCCGTTTCTTAACTGGCGTCTTCTCCATGCTTTCTTCATGCTACAACTCATCTCACTCTTGATAATTGCTTCATACATATTTAAACCTGTAATTAACTCTTGAAATGTTTAATTCAGTTAACTAAACGGTTATCATCGCAGTTTTGTATTGTTTTCTGCTTCAATTTCGTATTAACATTATTATTTTGACGCAAAATTACACATCTGTTGATAACTGGTTCATATATATATATTAAGCTGTTACTATTGAAAAGTTGAGTTCAGTTAATTAAAGGTTTATATTTGTATTGTTTTCTGCTTCAATTTTGTATAACTGTTAATTGAATTTGTGTATGTTTACTGGTCGACTACCGACCATCGGCCGTAATGTTTTTTGTTTTTGCACGTTAGGTTCGTTTAATAATTTATGTAGATTATTTTATTGATTTGACGGGTGATATTGACTTTTTTGATGATGATGAATTATTATTTTTTTAATTTAGTTAGGGATTGGGGGCTTTGAAGATTTGTTTGATTACTTTATTGGAGGAGGAAGTTAAGTCATAAGTGGGAAATTGAATTTGATTGGTTACTGTGTTTTGTGAAATCTGGGGAAGAAAGTGATGTCTAGATTTGAAGGAGTTGTTGTGTCTGATCATTGGCTTCAAAGTCAGTTTACTCAAGTTCAGCTTCGGAGTCTCAAATCGAAGGTAATGAATGTTAGTTTTTAGCTTTTGATTGATGTTAATTTGTTGCTCATTGCATTGTTGCTATGTTTTGAGCTGGTGGTTGATGATTAATGGGCGTTTGGATGAGTTTGTTAGATTGTTTTTTAACACTTAATGTAACACCTTATGCAAAATTTGACACTTAGATACAAAAGATGTTGGCTTATTAACAAATGCCAGACTTCAAATATCAACAACACGATTTTGGGCACAATAGATGTGGATGAGATGAGAACTCCCTAGTTAAGCGAGCTCAGGTGGGAGTCCACAATGGGTGAACTCACGGGAAGTGTCCATTGGGCAACCATAAACAAATCCGTTAGCTCCTTCTGGGCAAAACGGACGATATTTCTGGTATGAGAGACCGAATGTTACACTTAGAATCAAGATGTTTTGAATGTTAGGGTCAAAATGATAATATATGGGAAACATGTTGGAGGTTGGTGTTAGAAAACTAAGTATTGAGATAATTGCACCAAGCTATCCTTATTATGAATGTAGGGGTGGTTGGATGTGTGTTTGAAAAGGAACATTAGGACCTGAAAGCTGAATAGCCAATTCTGAATGTGTGGGTCTGAGTGATTATCTTTACAGTGATTGTTTATGGTCAAAATGACAAGATTTAGAGGAGCTAGTATGTAGTTTCCGTAAGATTTAAGGAGCATTTGGGATTTTTTTATTGAAACCGGAATAGGCACACAATTTGACATTTACCTTAGTAAATGAATTTCCTTGCAACAACTTGTTACAAGCTTCTTTAAATCTGATCACTATTACTGGAAATGAATGAACCATCCACGAATTGACATGATTCTCTCTCTGAATTCTTCTATATTTTCTACCCTAACAATTTGTTTGATGATCTTTTGTTTATGGCTTTGTAGTTTACAGCATTAAAGAACCAAAACGGGCAGGTTCTTATCAGGGACATACCAGCCTTGCTTGTGAAATTAAAGCCTTTCAGCGAGACGTTTAAGGAGGAAGAAATAACAGAGATATTATGCGCATCTGGTTTCGATACAAGTAATGAAGTCGATTTTGAAGGATTCCTTAAGGTAATTACTGATTTACAACATGCCTTAAATCTATTAACTAAAGTTTGCGTTAAGCGTTAATTTCATTGTATGGGCAGACCTACGTGACTTTAGAAACACAAGCTGCAACAAAATCCGGTGATCTGAAGAGCCCAACTTCGTTTCTGAATGCAACAACCACAACACTACTTCACACCATTGATGAATCGGAGAAAAAGTCTTACGTTGCTCATATCAATAGTTATCTTAGAGATGATCCGTTTATGAAACAGTTTCTTCCTATAGACCCCGCCACTAATGAGTTGTTTGAACTTGCTAGAGATGGAGTCCTTCTATGGTATTAAAGCACGGTCCGCTCTATCATGTACTATGTATTGGGTCCAGTGTTTTCAACCGAATGGGTGCGTTAGGCATGTCAGACGGGTTGGGCAATGAAAAATTTGTGGTGCAAACTGATCGGTTTGACCCACAACCATATTTTGCTATTTATTTTAGTTTTGAGTTAACTACGATTTTCGTCACTGTGGTTTGTCGAATTATGTCTGTCCATGCCAAATTTCAATTTATTACCATTTTCGTCCCTGACATTCTTGAAACATGTCAGTTCCGTCCAAAAAACTAACGTCTGTTAAAACCTGCTGGCATAACTGGACAAACACAGGGACGAAACTGACATAAAAACGCTAGTTTTTTTGACGGAATGGGCATGTTTCAAGAATGTTAGGGATGGAATTGGTACAAATTTGAAAGTTGGTTTAAACTGACATAATTGGACAAATTATAGGGACAAAAAATGGCACTTTAACTCTTTTAGTTTTTTTTTTATAATAATTCACATTAAAATAATTTACTACAATAATAACCAAAATTTTTATAATGCTATTTAGGAGGTCGTATGCAATTATATACACTGTGATCACCTTTGATCTGTTCAACCCGTTTGACTCATTTCCCTTTGAAATATTGACCCATTTGAGATAAAATTTGATCCAAATCAACCCTTCATTGGTAAATGGTTCTAAATCGGCAGCTCTACAAGAAGTGAAGAACCTATAGTTTGTGGTGGTTTATTTGATGTGTTGTAATGGTATAATGCAGTAAACTTATCAATGTTGCTGTACCAAATACGATAGATGAACGGGCTATCAACACAAAGAGAATACTTAACCCTTGGGAAAGAAATGAAAATCATACGCTTTGCCTCAATTCTGCTAAGGCTATTGGGTGTACAGTGGTCAATATCGGCACACAGGATCTGGTTGAAGGAAGAGTAAGATATTTGGCGTAAAGTTATATTAAATTTTGATGATTCACGTTTTGATAATATTATATTTAACAATATTGTTTTGCAGCCTCATCTTGTACTTGGTCTAATTTCTCAAATCATAAAGGTGAGGTTGATGTATTATTATTATTGTTGTTGTTATTATTATTGTTGTTGTTGTTATTGTTATTGTTATTATTCTTTATTTGTTTATATATTTTTACCATTTTCTCGTTTCTTCAAATCTTAACTCTTGCTTCTTGCTATTCCAACACTTGCAGATACAACTTTTGGCTGATCTCAACCTTAGGAAGACACCACAGCTACTGGAATTAGTGGAGGATAACAATGTACTTCTTTTTGTTAAATATTTTTTCTACTTTTTATTATTTACATTTAATCATTTATGTACACGAGATGTTGCAACACATCAATTTGCAGGATGTTGAGGAGCTCATGGGATTAGCACCTGAAAAACTCTTACTAAAATGGATGAACTTTCATCTTAAAAAAGCAGGCTATAAAAAACCCGTAACAAATTTCTCATCCGATCTTAAGGTAATTAAAATTTTCTCTCGTTTATTCGAGCTTGAAACATATTGTTATAGTATTTTCATAAAATGGATAAAAAATGTTATTCGTTACATTGTGTAGGATGGGGAAGCTTATGCATACCTGCTTAATGTTCTTGCACCGGAATACGGAAGCCCGGCCACTCTTGACGCCAAAGATCCTGTTGAAAGGGCCGATTTGGTACTTTCACATGCGGAAAAAATGGATTGCAAAAGATATTTAACTCCAACGGACATTGTTGAAGGCTCAGCAAATTTAAATCTTGCATTTCTTGCACAAATATTCCACCAAAGGTCAAAGATGACCACTTAGCTGATTTAGTTATGTATTTTATAGGGTGTTTGGATATGCGTAGGGGTGCAATGAGCCGAGTGGCTCACGAGCTGCTCGAGATCAACTCGAGAAAAAGCTCAAAACGAGCCAAGTCTTATCGAGCCCGAGCCTAAAATAAAGCCCGTTAATTTATCGAGCCTGAGCTCGAGCCTGGCATGTGAAGCTCATCAGGCCCATGAGTCTTATCGAGCCTTAGTGTAATATTAGTTTTTATTAATATTTAATAACATTTACCCCTTATTTAAAGTTGTTTAGTAAATGAGCCTGAGCTTCACTTATCGACCTCGCCAACCTAAACGAATCTATGAATATATTAATTAATTAATAGATAACAAACGAGCCGAGCCAATCTTGAGCTTGAGAAACTACCAATGAGCCAAGCTCTAGCTTTGAAAACAAAGCTCGAACCGAACCAAGCTCGGGCTCGGCTCGTTTGCACCCCATATGTGTTTTGAATGTGATTATATCATAATCTGTATTGGTTTGATATTGGGTGCAATAAAACCTGATCATGAAAGTAAAAGAAAAATCACTAACTCGTCAACATCAAAGTTTATTATTACAAGAAGAACCACATCCAAACACCACCTCCTGTAACATGTTACATTACACTTCATATTATATGATCATGGTAATTTGATGATGGAGTTCTTTTTTCGTCTTGGGGTTGAAAACGTCTTGCAGAAATGGTCTATCTGCTGATAGCAAAAATATCTCTTTTGCCGAGATGATGACAGACAATGCACAAATGTCGAGAGAAGAAAGGTGTTTCAGACTCTGGATCAACAGTCTTGGAACTTCATCTTATGTCAACGATTTGTTCGAGGATGTCAGAAACGGGTACATTTTTATTTAAAATCATAGATTTTTTCTTTAAGCAGCTTAAAGAGCATGTTGTTGATACAGATGGGTACTTCTAGAAGTTCTTGATAAGGTTTCTCCAGGTTCGGTTAACTGGAAGCAAGCAACGAAACCTCCAATTAAGATGCCGTTTAGAAAAGTTGAGAATTGCAATCAAGTTATTAAATTAGGAAAGCAGTTGAAATTTTCAGTTGTGAATTTGGCGGGAAATGATTTCGTTCAAGGGAACAAGAAACTCATACTCGGTAACATGGTTTTCAAGTTATTTTATAGCATTATAGTTGGCAAGATGGGTGGGTCTGATGGGAAAATAGGTTCACTTTTTTAGTACAGGTTAAGATGGAATGGGCTGTGTTAATTTCAGTCACATAACATTTCTTCACTCATTTTTTATAAATAAAATATGCGCTGATTATAATTGCAAAACACTATTACTACGATAAAAACTTGAATCTTTGAATAGAAGGAATTAGGATTGCGTATTGAACTAAAGTAGACTCTCGGCGACTTTATGTTAGATAGTATCATATTAGAGTTTATTAGTTTAGTATGAGCGGGCCCATTAGGTTGTTAGGGTTTTGTTATGATGTCTATATACTGTAATTGAATCCTTGAAAAATGAACTCTTGATAGTATCATATTAGAGTTTATTTGTTTAGTATGAGCCCACAGGCCCATTAGGTTGTTAAGGATTCAGTTACAATATATAGACGTCATAACAAAACCCTAACAACCTAATGGGCCCATGGGCTTATACTAAACTAATAAACTCTAATTTGATACTATCTAACACCTTCAACCTGTTTGACCAATAATTTTGACCCGTCTAAGATAAAAGATGGCCCACATCGACTGGTTCATAAGTAAATCTGTTGATGTTGAGTTGTTGACTCATCTACTTGGCAAGTAATGATCTCATGATAGAGCTCATGTTTTGTTTACATTCTTGTCAGCTTTCTTGTGGCAGCTGATGAGATTTCATGTGCTTCAACTTTTAAAGAACTTAAGATCGCGATCTCAAGGGAAGGAGATAACCGACACAGATATTTTGAAATGGGCAAACAAAAAAGTGAAGATTACAGGCAGAGCGTCTCAGATGGAGAGTTTTAAGGTTGGATACAATGTTGTGTTATTTATTCATCATCATCTATCATTTTATTGTGCAGAAATGATGATCTGTTTCTTTGTTGTATTATTTGTGCAGGATAAGAGCCTTTCGAGTGGAATATTCTTCCTTCAGCTTCTGAGCGCAATTGAGCCTAGAGTTGTCAACTGGAACCTTGTAACCAAGGGCAAAAGTGGTATATGATTCCTCATAACTTCAAGATATGTCAATATAATCATAATTGATTTGATTTCAGCATATTTTAGAAGCATTTTCATTAAGTGTATGTAATTTTTATAAATGAAGTGGCCTAAATGAAACAGATATGAAACTTGGTTACGATTTAGTGAAAAAAAAATTCAAGTTTAACCTAAAGTAGAAGGTAGCTGTGAAGAAAAAAAGGTCACTGAATAAAAAATCAAGTTTATAGTTGTTCCTTTTAGGTCATTCGATTTAAACAATTATGAAAAATTCCATAATAGTTGATGAAACTTGAGTGGTTTGTATAGTTAGGAAAAAGTATGGGCTACTTTATTGGAGCATATTTAAAGTTGGTTATTTTACCATTTTATCCTTTTACAAGTTAAAAAATCTACTCGGTTTAAGAACAGGTTTCAGAAAAATCTAGGATATGACAAACCATGATCCTTTTGTTTTGTTGGTGGTTGATAGATGAGGAAAAGAAGCTGAATGCAACTTACATAATCAGTGTTGCTCGAAAGCTTGGGTGCTCGATATTCTTGTTACCCGAGGACATCATGGAGGTAACTCGGATAGCTTGTTACAAGTCTTAGCATTATGTACATATGAATCTGACGTGGCAAATGGAACCATGCATTTAATTTACAGGTGAACCAAAAGATGATACTTATGCTTACAGCCAGCCTTATGTATTGGAGCTTGCAGCAGTCTAAGGAGGAGGCTGAATCATCTCCTTCATCGGTTGCCGAGACTCCTGAAGGATCTCCGGAAGCTTCCCTTAACGGGGATGATGATAGCCCTGTGGGACGTCCCGAGATATCCAAATTGTCGATTGATGATGACGTGGCATCTGATACTCCGGTTACACCGACAATAGGACAAGATGACACTTCCTTGTAATAGTATGTTTTGGTTTGTACAAACTTTGGATAGAAGAACATGGAAAGAAAAAGGTTAGATATTATAAAAAAAAAAAAAAAAAAAACAAGGCCTGGTTCCCTCAACATTTATTCTTTGGTAGTATTTAGCCATATAGGACCTTTTTTTGGGTTGCGATGGGGAAACCCTACATAGCCAGTTCGGTTGAATACTTTTGAACTACCTTCATTTGGCCGGTTGGTTATGTTTTGCTAGTGTATTTAATAGTTCAGACTCCATATTTGTTTATTTCAAGCTACATGTTTTGCTAATATTGTGAATTTCACATCAAAAGATTTACCATGTCTCACATTATGTTTTAGCTTTCATTATTATTTAAAATAAATTCTTGTGGGGACAGATAAAATTTTATTTTAATGGATAAAAGTTACAAAGTAAAATTTTAGTGAGAAGAAGTTAGAAAGGTTAAAACAAGTAACACCATAATATTAAACTATAGAGTATAGATTATCGTGGTATAGTTTTACTTATATGGTAATAGTTTTAAGATTATATGGTAAGAGTTTTACTTAAAGGACATTTTAACTTTTATATATATAGGTGAAAGATAAAACAAAAACCCACTTGAGAAGACTCAAGAAAACCCTATGTAGCATTCTTATTTTTTCTAGAAAATATAGAGGAATGTAACATTAATATATCTGAACATTTTTATAAAAAAATGTAAAAAGCGCCTACTTGTTTTTTTAAATGTACAAAATTTGCATGTTACATTTTTTTGGACATATATATTATGTAACTTAAAATTTTTGACATTTTAAAAAAATTAAACTACTCAGCGTTTTTTTTTGTTTCTTTTATAAAAATGTTTAAATATATGTATGTTACATTTTCTATTTTTTTATAAAAAATAAAAATGTTACATAGGGCTTTTTCAAAGGATTTTTAAGATTTCTCAACTCAAGTAGGTTTTGGTTTTATTCTTCCCATATATATAAATAAATATATATATATATATAATATAATATTATAAACTTTCGGGTTTTTTTTTCATTGTACCATTTATACATCGTTAATTTCATCTATATTTATATTTCTAATAACTTATGACAATTTTTCGATTTATCCTCTTCTAGTTTGGGCTTGTAGCCCGGTAAGACTAAATTTGATCTCCATCTCGTAAAAAAAACCGGCTTGGACCCTGGTTTTCAACCCGTCTTGATCCCAAAAAGAACCAGTTTGGGCCCTGACCGAACCCATCGGTTTTGTATAGGTTCAAGATTTTTGTGTTGAGAACCAGTTCCAGCCCAAATCTATTTGGCCCGATAAAAAAAACCTGGTTATAAAGCTCCAAACCGGTTTGAACCCAATCCAAATCCGTTGGAGTGGGTTGGGTTTTTCAACCATAAAATCGGATTATAACCGGTTCAGTTTGGACCAACACCTCTATCCTAGAGATGGGCATAAAAACCGGTTCCGAACCCGAACCGGTAGAACCGAACTGGAACCGGGTGCAGTTCCTACCCGACAGTAAGTAGAACCGGTTCCGGATTCAAAATACCCGTTGGTTCCAACCCGGTTCCACAATTTTACCATTTGAATCGGGTCGTACCCGGTTCCTACCCGTACCCGGTTCACTAAAGTACCCGGAAATTCAGTTCTAAGAAGGAACCGGTTATACCCGTTAAAATGTTACCGTTGGAACCGGTTATACCGTTAAAATGTTACCGTTGGAACCGGTTCCTGACCGTTGGAACCGATTCTATATATATTGTTTAGAAATCTATTGTTTAGCACACAATTTCTCATATCTATTCTTTTTGTTATATTTCTTTCTTGTTCTTTTTCACATTCTAATCAACAAATGGCCTCAAAGAGTTTCAAAAACGCAAATTCCCAATCCGTGAACAATGTTCCTCAAGATCAATCGGTTCCATATGTGGTTGGAACATTGTCTCATAATCGCAATAAGGAAGTTTGGAGCAATTGGGAGTTGGTCGAGATGAGTGACGGCTCGCAAAAAGCTCAATGTAAACATTGTGGATCGTTATTAGCCAAGGAATCAAACTCAACGTTAACGAAGCATATTAATAAGTATTGCAAAGCTTTAAAGGAAATGACATCCGGTCAAGTTCCACTATCCAAAGATGGTACCATTTTTCGTTATGAGCAAAAATTAGCTCGCGATCGGATGGCGAAGTTGGTGATACAAAAAGCGTTATCGTTTGGACACTTCGACGACCCCGATCTTACTAATCTTATTCGGGAGACGCTACAACCTCGCTATAAACATGTAAGTCGTCGCACTTTAAAACATCTTTGTTTAAGTTTATGGGAAAATGCAAAAAAAGATTTAATTGTTTTTTTTTAGAATTTAAAAACTAGTGTAAACCTAACTAGTGATGTGTGGTCGGCTCCACATGGTTTACTGGAATCGTACATATGTGTCACCGCTCATTGGGTTGATCCCGATACATGGCAAATGATGAAGCGTACGATTGCGTTTGACGAGTTTCCTTCTCCTCATACGGGAGAAAATATTTATAAAATTATAAATGGCATAATAATTAAATATGGTTTAGAAGATAAAATTTTTTCAATATCCTTTGATAACGCTTCAAACAACACAACGGCGATTGAAAAATTAAAGTTGAAGTACAAACCAATACTTGATGGTGTTTTTTTTTCACACACGATGTGTTGTACATATTATTAACTTAGTAGTGCAAACCGGTTTAAAAGATCAATTTGTATCGGATTTTATTATAGCATTTAGAGCTATGCTCCAAGATGTTTTCAAAAGTGGAAAAGAAAGATATCAAGAATATAAAAAAACTTTGTAAAGATGTCAACCAAAAAATTATTGGACCGAATTGGGATATACCGACTCGTTGGAATTCAACTTGTCATATGTTTGAAATGACTATAAAGCAAATGGGCACTTTAAAATCTTTTCATACAACTTTAAGTGATGAGTACCTAGTCGTCCCCTTTCCCGACACGGCTTGGGAAAATATTCATAACCTAAGTACTTTTTTACAAGTTTTTAAAACTACAACCACTTTGATTTCCGGTGTTTATTATCCTACTAGTTCTAAAGTTGTGGACCAATTGTATTTGATAACAACTAATTTTAAAAAGTTTGAAAATTCTAGTGACATGTTAAGGAATATGACGAGACCAATGATTCAAAAATTTAAAAAATATTTTTTAGAATTACCACCCGTTTTTCTATGTGCCGCTGCTTTAAATCCAGCTTTAAACGTACCGGGTGTTGAAGCTTTAATTGATGAAATTTATGACAAGTTGGATATGCATGAGGAGGATCCAACTTTAAAAGCAAAAACAAAAAAAGATATTCAATGAGTGTATAGCCAAACTTTATGATCATTATTTTAAAAAATATGGTGAAAAAAATCATATAAATTTGTTTGAGTCTCGGTCCACGGCCTCTAACGATGAAACAAGCGGGGATCCACTTATAACCATGTTGAATGTCGTTAGAGACGAGACCGCTAGACAATAAAGGGGTAGTGAACCAACAAGTGAACTTGGGAGATATAAAAAATATCAGTATTCGCTTACTATGACCACCGAGGAGTATAGGAAATTTATGTTTTGGCATGGTGGAAATCGAAAGAATCCGAATACCCGATTCTAGCCACCATGGCTCGTGATATACTAACGGTCCAAGCTTCCAACGTAGCTTCGGAAAGTGTGTTTTCTCTTAGTGGCAGGGTTTTGTCAATTAGAAGAACAAGACTAACTCCGGAATCGCTAGAGATGGCAATATGCTTAAAGGACCATTTGGATGCCGTTGATCGTGTTCAACATAAAACTAGTCTAGAAGATGAAGTTGAGTTAGAGCATAAAATTGTTGACGAAGAGGAGGACGAAGAAGTGGAGGCTAACGATTCGGACGACGATTGTACCGAGGTACCCGCACCTAAGAGAAATTCATCGGAAAGTGTTGCACCTGCAGCTAGTAAACGATCAAAGAAATAAAATCTTACTAGAACCGGTTCTGAGTAATTTTTTTTTTGTAACGGTTAATTTTTTTTATTTGTAACCGATTAATTTGTTTTTTAGTTTTAAGCCGATTCTTGTTACTATTTTTATTTATCAAGGAACCGGTTCCAACGGTAACATTTTATCAGGAACCGGTTCTGAACAGTAAATGGCAGGTTTTGACTGTCAGGAACCGGTTCTGAACAGTAAATGGCTGTCAGGAACCGGTTCTGAACAGTAAATGACAGGTTTGACTGTCAGGAACCGGTTCCCAACACTATCAGAAACCGGTTCCGCACCATACCCGGTTCCATAATACCCGTACCCGGTTCTACACGGTTCCATATTCTTGGGTGTGAACCCGGGTAGGAACTGGACCCGGTTCCACACCATACCCGGTTCCAATGACATCCAAGCAGAACGGGTCGGGTTGGAACCGGTTCCGGTATAATAAACCGATTATGCCCATATCTATCTATCCCCATCTGTTTTCCATATTTGGGCCCCCAGATGTTCGTGTTCACTAATTAAGAGGCTTAAACTAAATATCCAATCCAATTTTAAAGTTTTTGGGCCACCCTTGATGAATGACGTCAGCAGCCGTTAAGATGAAATAAGTGGAAATTTTGGAAGTTTGTAGATCATATCAAAACGACGAGCCTCGACAACCAGTAAGCGATCGCAGAGATTTGGTTTGTTATATGTTTTCATCAATTTCTACAATAAGCACAAATTTCAACAAATCATGCTGCATTTTTATTACGTTGTAATTCGATTAGATCTTTTTGTAAACAGGAGTTGATATCGATTTTGATCTAACGCGATGGGGTTTATCTTTACCACTCTGATTTTCATTGCTATTGGACTCATTGCTTGTCTTTGCACCCGAATCTGCTGCAACAAAGGCCCTTCTGCTAACCTGTATGCTTCTACCTTACTTCCTTAGTCTCAGATTTGATTTGATAAATGTTTTTTTTTCTGCTTTCAGAGACGTATTATATTGTGATTTGTGTTTGTAGTTGGTTAAAAAGGGAGCATTGATTTTAATTAGATCACTGAGATTGTGATGCTTTTAGTTGCTCAGAATTGATGCATTTAATAGAATAAGTATCAGTCTTACATATAAGAGCATTCCCATTTGGTTCCCTATCCCCCATCCTCATCTTTAAATTTAGGAAAATACAAAAAAACTTCTTTTTTACTCCACATCAGGATCCCCATCCCTAAAATTTGAGGGAAAGCTACATGAGTACTCTAAATATAGGGACTCGTTATTCATTTCCTATGTTTAGGTAATAAAAAAGAAAAACGATAGATTTGTGAGTGGAAGAAAGAGAAAAGGTAATAAAAAAGAATTAAGAAGTATTACTTAATTGAAAAAGGATAGATTTGGGGAACGAGATATGAGAGGGTTTTGAAAAACCTTTTAAAGTTTAGGGTGAGTTTTTTTATGTTAAATTATAGGGATGAGGATGGGGAGTGATGCATCATAACCTTGGTTTTAAACATGTGTCGCCTCATGGGCCTTGAGGTGGCGCTTCATGTACATGTGGGTTATAATTAGGGCTGCTCATTTTAATCCGAGACCCGAAACCCGACCCGAATTTCAAGCCACCCGAACCCGAATTAGCGAATATCTGAAAAACCCGAACCCGACCAACCCGAACTTTAAATGGTTCGGTTATCGGGTCACTTTTTCCCCACCAAAAACCCGAACAACCCGAAACACGAAACCCGAATAAAAACCCGAACATTTATTGTTTTTTTCTTATAGAAGTGTTTTGATTTGAGGTCTTAATATATGTAACATTAAGTTTTTGGACTTTTAAATATTATAATAGCATATTGTTAAATAATATTTGAACTTTGATGATATTTTTAAAGTACCAATATGAATTTTGATGATATTTTATAAAAAAAAACATTTCTTTTCATTTTACATCTAAACCCGAAAATCGAATAACCCGAACCCGAATAACTCAAACCCGACTAACCCGAACTTTAAATGGGTCGGTTATTGGGTCAATTTTTCCTAGACAAAAACCCGAAACCCGAAGAAAATACCCGATGAACACCCCTAGTTATAATTGGTTGAATATAGGGGCTTGACGATGCTGATATGTAAATTGACCAAAAGGATGACGAGAGTATAAACAGTTTACTTGATTAAAAGGCTGATGCATGAAAGAGATGCAGCTTTTGGTTGTACATAAAACTTAGTTTGTAAATAGGGCTGCACCTCCTGGACATAAAGCTTTCATCTCATGCCTCGACTATGGGGACCTAAACACCTCGGACGCCTCACGCTTTTTTAAAACCAAGTTCATGACTTTAGTGCATCATTTATGTATGATCATTATGCAGCTAATTTGCCAGTATGTGAGATCAATTGGACTATCCATAAATAATGAATAGAACAAGTTTCAATTGAAAAGGTTGGAGTTATATTCCAACACATAAACATGTTAGCCATGAATGTGGAGAATGCGTGGGGCATGCTTTTGTGGTAAACTTATGATGTGTGTTTGATGTTCATGTCATGACTTTGAGAACCATTAACATGTATATATATGGTTCAGGTTCCACCTTACGTTGGTGATTACTGCAACTATATGCTGCTGGATGATGTAAGTTTGTCTCCTTGATTATACTGCAGTTTCTTACGATATATTGAAAAGTATTGTTAATTTAGAGCATCAATTTGCGAACACGTGAACCCTATAAACTACATTTTTTTCATTAGGTTGACCATCTATGAAGTATGAAAGGTGGCAGTGTGTTGTCAAGCTAGATACTAATGGAATGTTAAGTCTACATAATTAGGAACATATTTATAAAATACGTGAATTTTAGATAGGCAAACTCACAAACCTAAACACTGTAGAAGCTTCTGCTTTTTATGATTCCATCCGATTTTAGGTAACACTCGTGGTAATTTAGGTACACCCTAGTCCTGTATGATTGGATTGATATTTATTTTTTGTAATTACACTTCTAAAAACAAGGACAGAAATAGAGGGGGTGGGTCGTTGACCATTCAGATGACAACTTATAAATTATAATAAAGGGTATTCAACGTTGTCATTTTCTTGTAGTTTGAAACGAATATAAAGAAACTTTCTATTGTTACCCCCTAATTTGAGTAGTTGAAACGATTGTAAAAAAGCTTTCAATTGTTATCCTTCAATTGAAAAGTTAATTTTGGTCTCCACTCTCTAAAGAAGTCCAATATCCCCTCTGTCCCACGAACAAAAGATTTCACATACAACTTCGAGTGTTAAGTGGGCAACTTTTGCCATCTCTAAAAGAATTAGTGCATACATGATCGAACCATGAAAGAAGTGATACCAGTAACAAATTTTGGTGTAAAGAATCGGATGTTATAGATCACTTTCGTTAGAAGCTTTAATATACAGATGGACTCAAATGGTTTGTGGGTTGTTGCAGGTGGGCAATTGTTTATCTTGCACAAATGAATCCACTCATTGTTCCGATTCTGAGTGAAGGAGAATGAGATCCTACGCAGCCTGAGCATTTGTCATCTATGGAGGAAATTGGTGAACATAGTTGATATTTATAAGAACTAGTGAGTTTTGTATGTAATCAGTAACCCTTATGGAGTTCATTTGTTTTGTGTTTAATAAACTATTAGCTTTCTGGCTAGCAATTTCTTTAAGGCAATAAATCGACTCTTGTTACTTTTAATGAGTTCTCTTTAGCGGCAGCTTAGTGTCACAAGCTCGCAAGCATCTAACGGGTCCCTGAGGACTAAACATTTTGTACTGTTTATGATCATGAGCTGTCTAGTGGGTCCCTGAGGACTAAACATTTTGTCCCGCTTATGATCAGGGGAGCAACCTCGTCTCCCAGACTATGAAGGTGTCGAGAAGTGAACGCGATTGTGACACGTTTTTTTAATCACCAAGTCACTCCCAAAAGATATGGGATAGTGACCAGAAAACCACATATTCGAACATTTAGGTTGTCACCATATGAAATAGTAGCAATTAATGCCTGTTATCTTAAATGAAATGGTCGCCATTTATAGAATCATCGTCATATTTCATCATTTTATTCATGTACAAAAAGTTGAAAAGAGGGTAGAATGTCAAGACATTCAGCAACTGGAAACATCACAATAAATGACCAAAACAACAAAGATTTAGCAACTCAAATTTTGTTTTTCTGTAATGCGAACACAGCATCAAACATTCAAGAAACCAGCATATATGCACTCAACAGCTGTTTAATTTAAACAGAACAGGAATTACTACACAAGCAAAGCACTCGATCCACCAGCATAAGAAGCCATTTTTCACACAAAACATAGGTAGATACACTTCACATTCACAAGTACTTTATGATCAGCCAAAGAGCCACAACCAGGACAACGATCCCAATCACCGACACTAGCATGCACAAGCAGGAGCAACCACCCTTGGTCCGTTTGTTCAGAATAGCCAAATTCTTCTGCACTCTCTATTTTCCCAAAGACACCCAAAATACAAATTGTCAGGCACAGCCTCTTAATATGTAACGATCAAAAGATTTGTAAAAAAAGCATATTAAATGTAACCTTGAGTCGGGAATCTGTAACTTCTACATGTTCATCCAGGTCATCCTGCATATCAGAAAGAAGCAAATAAACAACTTATAGATCACTTTCAACGAGGTGTGGTAAGTTGCGGCATTTAATAAGAAGAATGTCATACAATGAGTCTGGTGTGCAGGTCAAGTTCCTCATTGACCGCTAACGCAATATGTTTGGTACTTATCACTGTTTCCTCCAGTTTCTCTAGCCCTTCATCTTGTTCTATAATGCAAAAAATATCAAAATAATATGATTGATTACCATAAAACTTGTACAGAAAATAATGTTGTTCCAAGTGCAATGATTTTTTTTTTTTTTGAAATTAGAAAAGGGTTGTGATATTTAAAAAGCTTGCCTCTCATAATTTGTCTCTGAAGCCCAACAATACCAGAGTTGTCCAAACCAGATATTCTGGTCATGGCATCAGCTGGCTTAATATCTGGCCCAAGCAAGCTGTCTCTATTAGCAAAGTTTGACATGTTCAATGTGGACGCCATTTGTGTTACTTTTGTTCTCAAATTTGTAAGCATGTCCCTGCGTTTATTCATTTCTTTCTCTGTTCTGCAAAATATCAAATACAGATTTGTTCATACCTAGATGATTTTGTTACAGCTTCAACAACGATTGGCAGACAAAAACAACAAATAATTAACTGAAGTAGGGGTGTGAATTTCTGACAAGACATGAACCTAACACGAAATTCGCAGGTTTGGGTTTAGTATAAAACGCGTTCTGATCAGTTTCATGTTGAACTCGTGACCGCGTTTAGCTAAACGAGTCGGGTTTATGTTGAACCCGACGGGTTGACCGTTTAACCCATTTATATTATATTTTGATTTTTCAGCCCTACATTTCAGTGAACTAGCTCTACACTTCAGTGGACAAACATGTAGCATAACACACTTGTGATAACTGATAAGAACAATATAAAAGTGTGATGGGTACACACCACAGAGTTACTTAAGGGCTAAGGAGTGTACAGATGGGTTGCTGCTGCGTTACAAATATAGGCAAGGATATTGTTCTGCAGGACTCAACTTGAGGTTCTCTTATTTACAATCAAAAAACAGAACAACATACTTACAATGGTTGTTTAGCAGGAAGCTTCGACAAAAGAGACTGTAAGCTATCAAGCCTGGTCCCCAATATCGTAATTTTTCTCCGGATGCAGATGAATGCCGCTGAGCTTCCGGCCCTGTCCCAAAAGAACTCCTCTCCGATATCATATTGGTAATATCATCAGCAAGTTTAGAGGCCTCACTATATTCCCTCGTCCATGGATCCGCCGAAGACGCCATTTATCTGTAACACAAACAACAAAAACCCCAACACATCAATCATCAACACTAATTACAAGTCCACTCCATTACTTTATACCTCCACAGTAATTCACATAAATCTCGATCTTACTATAACCGTTGTAAACAAAAAAGTTACTTAAATTCAAAACCTACCTAATTACAATTACAACTGCATATTAAATTCTCTACACCGTTTAAATCGCAGCAAAAACATCAGGCCCTATGCAATTAGGTCATCTATGTCATTCTAATAGAGCATAATATTACATATACGAAGATCTCGCTAAAATTGATACAGAATTCCGAATTCTAGGAAATTAGGTCATCGATGAAAATAACTGGTTAAGGATGAAGCAACAAGAACCCTAACACGTCAATCAACAACACTAATTACAGTCTCCTCCGTAACTTTATAACTTCACAACATGTAACAAAAATCTCGATATTACTATAGCCGTTGTACACAAAAAAAGTTAGGTAAATTCTAAACCTACCTAATTATGCAAATTAAATTCTCAACACCGTTAAAATCACAAACATCAGGCTCTATGTAATAAGGTCATCTACGTCATTCTAATAGAGCATAATATTACATATACGAAGATCTCGCTAAAATCGATATAAAATTCGGAATTCTCGATGAAAATAACCGGTTTTTGTGAGATAAACATGATCTCATGATCATGATCGATGAATATTTTCGGATTGAAACGTGATGAATTGATGCATAACGGATAGAACTACCAATAAATTGCGAAATATACGAGAATCGACAAGAATTACCTCAACGAAACAGCGATACGGATTGATGGATCAAAATTGAAGCTATTAATCGAAGAAACTGATTTAAAAGATGATGATTAAAGTATGAGACACACGGCGCCACCGTTAACCGGCGAGATTGTCTTTCCTGATCGTCGTCGTCTGCATTTACTTTAATAATTTTATATCTGACGAGATGTAATGTGCACTCGGTAGATAAAGTTTCTTTTAGCCCTTAATTTGAAACGACGTCGTTTGGACTTGGTTGGCTAGGGTCACTATTTCTTTATATTTTTTTCTCCTTAGTGATTTATGAATATATTTTTTTCTCCTTATGATTTATGAATTTTGAAAGTGAACGATCATAGTAATATATTAATCAAATATATTTTAGGGATAACATATTAAACAGGGAAGTATAGAAAAAGGGTTAACTTTGTAGAATAGTAACCAAGTTTTAAACGTGTTCCAATTAGGTCACTCAAGTTTCAAAAGTGTTCTAATCAGTTCACTCAACATTCATTTTTTATTAAAATTAAGGGTTTTTTCATCCATTTCATAGGTGACCGTGGTGATGTGAATTTTTGTTTCTTTTTTCCCTTTCATTTGATGCTAACGTCCAGTGATGACGTGGATTTTAACTTGTTTTTTCAATTTTTAATGTAATTAAAGTGTTTTTATTTTTAATAAATAAAATTTCATATATTAATATAATCCGACCCTAGCATCTTATGCTTCATTTTTCTCTTGACACATGGAAAAAAGGACATGACTCGATTTGAATGTTAAGTTATCTAATTAGGACAAAAACGATACGAGTGACATAATTAGAACACTTTTGAAACTTGATTGCTATTCTGTGACATTTTCTTAGATAAAATTAAGAAAACTAAAGTAAATTATCCAAAGATGTATTCAAAATGCATGTCACTTTCAAAATATAAAATATATATATATTAGAATAAACGTAACTTTCTAAAACGACTTTGTTACACGTGTGTTGTATGAATGGATGTTATGGGTTGTGAGAGCAATAGCGGAAGAAAACGACTTTGTTACACGTGTGTTGTATAAATGGATACCCTCCACATCACGGATCTAATATATTTATTTTTGTAAAAGTTACCGACTACAACTTCCTGCGGGTCTAAGGGTTATTGCAGATTCAGAATGCCTACCAAGGACCAAATCTGGTCTTAAATTCACATGACATTCAGCTCAACAAATCAACTACACCTTGCTTAGATGGAAAGAGATGCGATAAAAAAAAAAAAAGAGCGATCTGGAAAAGCGAGTGACGTTGGTGAAAAAATTGCAGAACCAAGACGGTGGCAACATAGGATAAGGGAAAGTCGAAGAAATGGCAAGCGTAAATGCACACGTGTAGATGCAGGAAGTACTTGTATCTTGTGCTTAAGCCGTAGTAAACTACTTAAGAAGTGATTTTGGTTTAATAGTATATATAATAGTTAATAAATTGTAAATTTGATGCTAAATTTGCAGATGTCTTTTCTGGCAGAAATCTAGATATAGTTGCAGTTATTTAAACTATCTACAGTGTGAAGTTCTCAAATTCTAAGATACCATTTTCACTCAAATACACAGGAATTATACAAAATATATGAATATATGCAACCCCCTTCGCAAAACTAGAACAAACCGCCAAAACTAAAGGTTGATACGCAAGATCCACCAGCAATTTAAACACTTGCGGATGGATTAGTAAGCAGTTCAAGAGATTTTTTAAGGTAATCTACAGCAACAAAAACATCATCAAACGCCAATGCTCCAACAGCAAACCTTGCAGCCTTGTGCGCCTCCGCAATTTTCTCAGGGGCAGGCTGGTAATTACTGTCATACAGATACGACTGTGCAGAGGTCGTCACATGTGCGGGTTCTGGAACCTGAACCGGACCCGACCCGTTTGTTGCATTTGGCTTGTACTGAGCTGCAGATGGATAATCTGCTGGTCTAGTAGCTGAAGGGGAGTAAGGTGGTTCAGAACCCTGGTAGTACGATGAAGGGTAACGAGCTGGTGCTGCGGGAAGGGTAGTTTCGGAAAAACTAGGGTAAGTCTGGAAGTTGGGATATGTGAAAGGGAGATCGTGAGAAGGGTAATTTTGGGAAATGTGATGTTGAGGTTCTTGAGGGTAAGATGATGGATGGCGATACGTCTGAGAAGGGTGCTGCTGAAAATTATTGGATAGATGTTCGTCAGAAGAATAAGTTGGTGGCGAGATGGTTGAAGATGGTGGTGGGAAATTTGAAGGTGGTGGTTGTTGGACGTTTGAAGACAGTGGTGGTTGTTGGACGTTTGAAGACGGTGGTGGTTGTTGGACGTTTGAAGATGGTGGTGGTTGTCGGATGTTTGAAGATGATGGATGTGGAATATCCCGTGGCGGTGATGGAAGACTACTAGTGAACCGGTCGGAATCACTTCTGTCATAAAACTGGGATGAAGAATGAGATTCTGGTGCATCTCTGGTGGCTGGCGGTGGCTCACTCCCGCTAGGTTCCAGGTCCTGTCAATATTCAAAGATTTAAAGTTGGGTTAACCCATTTTTATCCAATAATACTTTTTAATAGAAAAACAGTGAGTTCATTATGGTAATCAGTAATCTGCCTTTCTAATAAGATCTTACGTATCCATTGTTTGAAGTATCTAAGAGATCTTTATCACCACCAGGGGGACCGGGTACAGGCTTCCTTCCTTCTTTTATAGCTTTTCTTATGTCTGCGGCTTTCCATGCTGCGTACTTCTGTTTCTGCTCAAGCTATTAGAAAACAACAATTATAACCGATCAGAAAAATTTCTTTTGCTCCTCTCTCAACTACTATAAAATAATAAAGAAAATAAGGAGAAGATTATCTTTGTAGAGATTGGACTCACATCAGGCTGAACATCACCGAACTGGTTAAGTATCTCAAAGAAAATGCTGGCAGCATAAAACGTCTTTGCGGTATTGCTGCGACAAGTTTAGATGAAGTATTAATATTATAAATCTAAATTAATAACCAAACCATCACTACAGTTATATGCAGTGGTTGGTTAAAAAGATCGAGGAAATAAATATTGGCCAAAGTTTTTAGCAACAGTCATACGGTTACACATTCTTACATAAACACTATATGCCAATAACTATTAGAACCTTTATAAAAAAATCCATATTGCAATTTTCAACTTAATAAATCCTTCTCAAATCATAAATGAAAAACCATATATAACACTCATAAAAGCCTACTATTTCTATGGTATCTTCGCAAAAATACATCTGAAAAGCTATTGATCAAGAAACCCCTGAATATAAAACATTGCGAACTCCGAAATTAACTTCAACCAAGGGCGGTTGTTTTTCATGAGGCATTGCTAAAAAGAGATATGAGCTTCTCAGATGTACGGGCCCATGACATAAATTTTGGATGCCCTTTTAAGCACAATAAATCATTCACAGTGTGTGAAATCTTTAGCAAACCAGTGTTAAGATAGCTATATCATATGAAGAAAAGCTTATCATACAGGTCAGCTCTCCCAGCTCGGTCTTGCTTATCGGCCTTTGCAAAGACATTTGATGCAAATCCTTCCAGATAGAGATGGTCATCAGGCCCTAACTGCAGTAACTTCTTATCCTGTAGTTGAACAGGTAAACTAGATGATGACCACATAACAAAAAGACTAGCTACACAAAGAATACAAAATTACCCCTAATGCCTACATAGAACACTTCTTTCAGTTATTACAGATATACAAAGAATATCAATAGCTACTGCCAGCATGGTTTTTAGGCGCAAGGCAACCTCAAGCGAATGGTTTTGCACTTCAGGCTACATAAGGCGAGTGTTGTACATAAAGCGCAGGTGAGGCGCGTGGCGCACCTCATGTACATGGCATTTTTTGTCCAGCGGAATGTTGTGCAGAGGCTTTTTTAGGTTATACATGTAGGCAATTTACATGTTAAATCAGATACAAAACTTATTTATAGCTAAATTTTGGGTAGGGGATGCTAAAAATCTATAAGATACATAAAAAACCTTATATAAGCACTTTGCGCCTCGCATACATAATGCAGTGCGCTTTTGCACTTTGTGCTTCGGTTTTAGACCTTGTGACCTCCAGGCGCTTCGCTTTCGCTTTTTAAAACCAAGGCTGCCAGATAAATACAATTTTTTCATAAACTTGTCAACTCAAGAATTTCCAAAATCCAACCCATAGATAGACTTGTATATCTCGATTTAAAAAAAAAATCATCATAATGATCATCTATGATCCATTGACAACAATCCAATAGACTTAATACATCCTACATATTGAAATCATAGTGAGTAAAATCAAATCACCAACACTAAAATTAAACTATAGAATCAAAACATCAAACCAAATAAGTTTTGAGAACAAATCGGACCTTTTCAAGCTGTTTCATAAGCGAGAGGAGTAAAGCGCTTGTGGTTTTTGTTCGTTCACTCTGAGGAATCTTCATACCTCGTTCTATCGCATAAAGTCGACCTAAAAATCAAAATTAATAACTGACATGAAGAGAAGTTAGGGTTTAGCGCAAAACTGAGAGATGAACAAGAATCCGTACAGTAGTAAGCGACGAGAGGCTCGTGCTTTTGCAATTCATCGGCACGTTGAAGATAAGGTAGCAGTAGCTTCGCTGGTTCGTTCTCGTTCGCCATTTTTACGTTCAACGTTCACACGAAACAAAGATAATGGGGTTGCTTACCCTACGCGTATAACGATATCGACCAACGCGACGTCGTGTTGCAGTGTTCAAATCAAGTTACAGTTTGGGGCTGAAGGTTATAATAGTGTGCAGGTTTAGTCCATAGACTATTTTCATAAATTTAAGACATTGTTTGGCTTGTAAAAAAAGTGAGAATATGTGCAATATTAATTGTTTAAAAAGTAAGTTAAGTTAAGATTTGGTATTGATCTTTTTAAATAAAAACATAGAGAGACATATTAATTATTTAATATTATAAGCGTAATTTTGAAATTTTAATACAAAACTTTTATAATTAAATGAATATTAAGATAGTAGGATTCTAGCGGTTGCGGCATGCATGAGTACTTTTAGATATCCTTAATTCATGTAGCAAACGATTATGTTGAGTCAACTAGCTAACTACACTTCTTTGGCGAAACTCATCGAAATCTCATAATAGTCTTTTGAATGTTTCACCTATATCATCACCAATAACAGTCAAATCAAATCTACAAAGCAATTATACTATTATTACACCTAGTGAAAGAAGGTAGAAGAACTAAAGTCATATTTTAGTTATAAGGTTAAAGTTCGGAAGGAGAGAGAAAGTGTGATGGGAGAAACAAAGAGTGGTTTTTGGGTACTATCAATGGAGGAGGCGGTGTTTCCGCTCCTACCATCATGCCACATCCTTTTCTTTGTTTCTTCCTCACTTGGGCATAGTAATGCCACATCCTGGACCACCTTGATTTTGATTTTTTTTTCTGTCTTTTTATGTTTGATGAGATTAGGCGCTTTTACAGTTTTTCTTATGAGAATTTATCATTTGGTAAGACCTTATTGTTGAACTCAAAAAATTAAAACAAACATCCACTATCACTATCATTTTGATTCTCCCACTCCTAATCTTTTAAAGCATTGACCACCTTATTCTAGATAATAGTAACTTATTTCAATTAAGGTTGTTAAGATTGAAAATGGTTATACATGTTTGAAGACAACAAGAATGAGAGATAAAAATGTATGACATTTTATACCATCACGTGTTCTACAAGTTAGAATATGATTAAAAAGAAACCATTTGATCTGCTTTTAAGGCGTTCATCCCATTTCCTATCTTCTTGATTGGTATTTACTATTTAGACTTGTGTGTGATCGATGTAAGTAGAGATATGAAGATATGTATATATTTGTGATAAGCTGATAATGATTTAAAATCGTCTCTAAATTGGGACACAGTAAACTATGAAAAAGACCATTACATATGTAGGCAGTAACTAAACTACAAGATACCAGATTTCACAACCAAGATCATCCATGACTATATGCTTCAAAGCTTATTATGACAACTTAAGGTGTAACGGCAGCAGCATCCTCTTTCGATATAGCAACATAGTTCAAAGGAGCCACGGGTCTCATATTGTCCCTTTTTGCCGACCTAGCCCCGTTTTGATTCAAAGATAACTGTCTATTAGGAGCTCCATTTGGGCCCGTCATCTTTTTTGAGCTACTAAGGGGCCTGGCTGGGCTTGGTTTTGTACTAAACATGGCTTCTTGCTCTTTCTTCTGATCCTGCCAGTTACAAGTTTATAGTTAAAGTGAGTTTAAAGTAATGTTTTGAAAAGCGGGTAAAATTACAATACTGACCCTTATCCTTCTCTTTTCTTCTTCTTTGTCATGCCTCAGCACTGAATATTCGTCCAGCATGGCGAGTAGGGGAACACCACATAAGCAAAAGTCATTCCATGTTCCGATTCCCATGTTCGGGTTTTGGCAACCAATGTGTCAACAATACCTGCATACACACCCATGACACATGCACCAAACATGAGATGGGTCAAGTCCCGTCATGTTTAAACTCTACCGGGTAATTTTAAAAAATAATAGCTTAAAGAAAGACTAGTCGACAGATGCCCAAAATGTATTTTTAATGCATAAAACATCCTAAATAATTACATTTAAAAACTATATTAATTAGGAAAATCATAAACATTTAAGTTCCATATGGTCTTAACATTCTCTTGTACACCGGATTAAATAACGTTTTCTTATTACCTGGAATTTTGCTGACCAAAACTCTAGCCTTTTCAGCCCGCTTGAGATTTAAGTGTGCACCCCTGCTCCCATTGTACCTGTTGTGATCCTGTCATAAATATATCCCAAAACTATGAATAAATGTAATTCTACAAAAATGAATATCAACTTTAACACAAACACAAAAGTGGCCTTTCAACTGTTTCACAAGAACTTTAATAATATGTTTTATGTAACGGATCAGAAAGGAAAAATAAAATGATTACCTCAAAACTCAGAGTATTGTTAAAATAATAGATTTACGTGATCATACTTGAACCAATAATTATTTATGAACAAACATTAAACTTTGAACCAAAATTGTTGTGGGTCAGTGGAACCCAATTTGTATGAAAGATTACTTGTTTTGACTCGAACCCATTTTGACCCATTAACTAGTAAGGGAGTTAGAAACAGACCCTGTTGTAATCCTCGAGCCAGCTCTCTTCTTCGCAGGCTGACATCCACTTTTCAACTTTATCCAAGATATCTTTTCTACTGAGAGCTTCTTCTTTTGCTTTGATGACCTTTGCGTCCATGTCAGCTAACAGCTCAGCAGGCTCGACATTACCAGAGTCAATTAACGCCAAAATTTTCTCCCGGGCGGCCTTTGTGTCTTTCTTTATGTGTGCGTGTGCAAATATCTCTTCAAGCTCCTCTTGCTTCTTAAGACAATCTCTTTCATTTTGCTAGCTTTTAGCTGATCTAGTCTTTCAACTTCCTCCTCAGCCTTAAAAATAAAACAGATAACATAAATATATGATGATAATAGTAACTGTACTTGATATTTTATCGATAAATTCTTATAAAGTTTGGAGTCTAAAGTACTTGTTTAATTATATTTAGGGCAAGAGCCCCTGTGACGGTCACTTCATCAACTGAAGCTGAGATATTACAGGTAACATGATTAAACAAACTCCTTTCTTCTTCAGATGTATCCATCAAATCCCAAAGTTCGATTAGCTGAGCTGCTAAATCTTGAAGCTGAAAATGGCAAAATAAATAAATAAATTATCAATCTTTTAGGTCATAAGGAATCGGTTGGGACTGTTGGGTAGGGGTCAGAACTTGTAACTTTTACTATGGGTCAAAATGGGTCAACCGGGCCAACCCACAAACACTTTTTTACTTTTCATTTCTAGATTAGAAATGGATTGAATGGGTCTAGTGGGTCATATTGTAATCTTACAGTTGTTTAATCATATTTTACACTTTTTTTAGTTATAGAACAGAAAAAATGTGTTAAATATGATTAAACAGCTGTAAGATTACAATAAGACCCACTAGACCCATTCAATCCATTTTCAATTTAGCTAACGATAAAACTTTACCCATTTGAGCCGTTAGAAACAAAGTACAATAGAAATCGACCTTTTTAACCACATGTAATCGTCCTTTGCGGTAAGTTACCACATAGCACTAATAGGCTTCTTAAATATTAAATACTGAGATGTGAAAATGTATACCTTGTGTAACCTTTGCTTCTTAGCGTCTTCTAAAGCTATGACACTCTTTTCCAGCCTGGCAAGTGTGTCATTGCTAATACTTTTAGATTGTGCACTAGAGGCATCAATCAAGCTAGGATGGACATCGCTCACTGTACTATAAAAATCAATCCCAAGAACACCACAAATATCATGTAAAGTGCTCACAAATTCATGAACCTTGTTCAATCGCTGACTCTGCAAAATAGAGTTTGGATATTAATCATCTCATGACATATAATAGTAATTACATTCTTTGATATTGAGTTAATAGAGGTTGACATTAGTAGCTCAAAGTGTATTCGAATTCATAATAAGTATAAAACTTTCCCAAATGTTTTATACAGGAGTAAAATGCCATTTTCGTCCCTGAGGTTGGCCAATTTTGTGACTTTCGTCCAAAGGTTTGTTTTTCCGTATCTAGATCCAAAAGGTTTGAAATCTTGCCATTTTCATCCGGCTCGTTAACTCCATTCATTTTTTTTTTGTTAAGTCAGGGGTATATCCGTCTTTTTTGTCAACTTAAAGGGCAATTTGGTCTTTTTCAGTGGTATTCGGTCTTTTTACATAAATCTTTTGTAATCACATAAAAAATTGATCAAGTTATGCAATTCATAACAGGAAAAGACAAAAGAAAGTGCTTGTTGACTTGCCCGGCCCAACACAACCCAAACCGTATTTAAATTGCCCATTTGACCCTAACCCATTACGTGGCCCAACCATTTTTCCACCTCTCAAGAGATAGTATAGACTTGAGATAAATTATATACCTTTCTTCATCACTTTCACCTACTTCATCCCAAATGTGCTGCATTAACACAAAAGGTTTTAAACTTTATACAAGAATTTATGAAAGAAAGTGGTGTATGATGTCAATAGGGGTGAGCAGACAAACCGAATAACCAAACCATAACCGAAATAACAAAAAGAAAACGAACCGGAATAACATTGAGTAACCAATAGTTCGATTATTATTTTTTTATAACTGAACTTTATGGTTTGGTTATGGTTATAGACGTATAAATAACGGAATTAACCTAATCAAATAGACGTTAATCGACATTTATATTTATACTTTTTATAAATTATAGGTTATAGTTGGTAAAGTTTTGTTATATGCTTTAATGAATTAAAATTAATTGTTGTTTATTCTCCTTTATAAATTAAAAGAACTGCAAATGTTTTATTTGGCCCAATCTATAACTGAGTGTATTAACTAGTTTTAGGATCAAATACAAATAGATTTAACGTGCTAAACATACAAACATTATGCTAAGTGCAACACTAGAGTATTATTATTACTCTACTTCATTTTTTGTGGTGTATTACTCTAGTTATTTGTACGTTTAGTAAGTTAATTACATTTGTACATGATCAACCAAACCATTTATAACCGAAACTAATCGGTTATAAAAAACGTAAAAACCAAAATATCAGTTATGGGTTCGGTTTTAGCCAATAACCAAACCGCAACAGCCAATACCCACCCATAGATGTCATTAATGATGAAATTAACATACAACTAAAGTGAAAAAACATTTCACCTGCAACTGAAGTAATAAAGATTCACAAGTAGGCTCTGCCATCTGGTATCTGTTTATGAGACATATATAAATGTTCATAAAAAAATATTAACAGCATACACAATCCAAAATCCAAATATCTAATTTATAAAACTAATAGCATTAATAAATTCAATAAAACCCTACATTAATCAGCATCTAAAATTACTTCATCTACACTCCACAAAAATCCTTAATCAATACTCTTCACTAAATCCTTTCATCGGTAAACAAAAATGCACGTCAATTTACGACCAAACAGCGGCTAATTTGCAAATAAACGTCATCGATTTCGACAAAAGCATCAAATTCGAGTCCAAAAAAAAATAAAAACAGAGTGTACTGTAAGTACGCGATCATATCAGAATTGCACTGGAAATCGAAACATTTGTACAAATGATTAACCAATTGAGGTATACTTACAGCAATCGGACGATGATTTAGGGTTTTCGCGCACTTTTGAGGTCAGAGTTATTCCGGTTTCCCTGCTTTTGTGTCGAAAGAACGAAAGATTTAAGAAGAAAGAAAATGTAGCGTGATTGTGAATAATGAATGTGTAGTACAGTAATAATAGGTGTCTTTATTGTTTTTCTTTTTCTTTTTTCATATAAAGTTTTAATATCATTAAATAAATTGTTAGCTCTTTTTCTCCTTCTAGATCCTCGAGTGGTGATTTTCTCTTAAATTAGTGACAAGCTGGGTTACTAGCGCTATCTACGATCGCGTAAGTGATCTTTTGCCTACAGATGTATCCCGATGATCAGGTTTGTTGGATGTTTAAAGGAAAAAAAATATTTAAATAACCATAAACCAAATAATGTACTTAAGAGGTTAATAATTTATAAGTAATGAAGTTAACAATTACAAAGAGGAGATGACAATGGGGTGGTTATAACTTATAAGTTATAACTCTGAAATTTGGTAGTTGATATAATTTAAAGAAAAAAGTACTAATGTAAAATTATTAGTAATGATATGTCTTTTCAAAATTAAAGAAAATAGACGGTTGGTATCAATTACTCACTTAATTGCTCTCATGATTGATGATAAGTGTTTGATAAAATTTCTATAGGCATAAATCATAATGTTAAAGATTATTATTTAAAAAAAACCTCAATTAATAGTTCTTTATCATGAAAGAAATCTACTAGTTGAAAAAATAGTTAAATCCATTAGGGATGTAAACGAGGCAAGCCTCTCGTGCTCTACTAGAGATTGGCAAGCTAAAAGTTAGAATCGAGTTAATTTTAAACGAGCTCGAACCTAAATATAAATTTGTTTAATAACCGACTCCAGGCTCGAACTTCACTCATCAACCTTTATTCGACTCATGAATCTACTAGTTATATAATTTTTATTTATTATATGTTTATATAATAATTATTATAAAAACTATGATAAAAATAACAAAATGACATATATCATGTGGTATATAAAAAAGTTCAAGTAACAACATATATATAGTAATTAAAAACAGGGAGGTAGCTTTTAAGGGACGGGGGTGCCCCTTCAAATGTTTCGGTTAGAAGTGTCATAATTTTGGTTTTTTGTCCGAAAAAAATAAAATTATATAGGTCGACCCCCACCAATCATTTTGCCTAAAGCTCCCCTACCCTTACCAAGTTTATTGTCTAAAATATTAATAAATATTTTCGTATTGAGTTAAAAAAAAGTAAAAAATGGACTATTAGTAAGTTTTTATAATTGTTTATAAACCTTAAATAAATTTTGTTACTACTTTAAGGTCTTAAAAGTATTTATTATTTAGCTTAAAGGTCGTTAAAAGTATTTATTATTTATCTTAAAGGTCGTTAGGTTGAGTTGTAATTGTTCGTCTAGGTACTTACCATTTATCTCGCATCACTATAAATATTTTGGTCTTTATTTTTGTTAAACACTATTTAGCTTTTTTGGTTTTATGTGTGAGAACGCGTCATTTGAATAAATGAAGAATATGTAGTTTTATTTGGAGTTATTATTGTTTGACCTGACTTGAATCGAATATCCGACCTAAACATACAATCCGAAACACAGCTATAGAAAAAAAATTGGTCCCATGACTTTCCGCCCCCCCCCCCCCAATTAACTTTTGGTCAAGCTCCACCACTGATTAAATATGTGTATATATATAGGTTAAATAATAAACGAACCGAGTACAAGATCGAGGAAAAAACTATTTATGAGCCGAGCTTGAGCTTTGGGAATAAAACTTGAAACGAATCAAGCTCTTGCTCTCGTAAGCTAAATGAGCCAAGCACAGGTATAGTTGAGCTCAGACTCTGCTTGTTTATACTTCTTTTTTTTGAACGGCCAACTAAATCACCGGATAAGCATCCTAGGATGCCCTCAATCAAGCAAATACATCCCCTCCTCCATAACGGTCAAAGTTGGATGCATACCCGAGCCACTAGTTCCGGGGAAAACCCGTCCGTCCGAAAACCCACTGCGGTAAAACCCGGTTCAACTCGGTTTCGAACTGGCGACCTCCTGAGAGGCCTAGTTTTAAACTTCATTGCCACCACCGATATCTTTCAAAGTGATGCTAGCAGGAGTTGAACTTAGAACCTCAAAGAGAGAAACTAATGTGTTTCAAAGTGATGCTCGTTTACACTTCTAATACTATATCTATTCACATTTTATATGTCCATTTTGTTTTGGTTGTCTCACATTATTGTTTAGCTTGTATCACAAGATTATATTTAGATTGTATATATTATTATACTAACGATACATATAGTATAAAAGACAGACGTAGAAATAATAGACCTCACTATAAATGCATGGACTATTTCAATAATCACTTGTTAGATTGGTCAAATATATATTTTACAGAAATACCTTTTATCATATTCTAATTTAGTGTGTATAATGTATTGTGTATATCGGTCAAAGGTTACTAAAAAGGTAAAGTTGTAAAAATTTGATATATTGGTGCCGTAATTTTGGGGTATTTACGAATATGACACTATGAGCCATGATGTATTAAATAACTTTGAACAATATGTGGACCCTAAAGCAGAAAGAAGAAAATCAACCCTTTTTTTACGGCTTTAAATTATGATTTTAATTTTTCAAATAAATGTTCTATTCAAAATGATGATATAAATTTGCATTTATAACTATGGACAAAATATTAAAGAAATAAGTTCTACATATAAGACAATCAAAAATATATATTCGAACTTTTACTTTTATACTTTCAACAATATAATCTGAATATAAAAAAAATTCATATATACATTCTAATATGATTATGAATCGTCATTCTATTCAACCTTATATTTTCAAAAATATACTTATACTCGAATATAAAAAAGAATTTCATATATACATTCGAATATGATTATGAATTCGTCCATCTATTCAACTATATGGTTCTTGGAAATGTATGACGGTTTCATGATAAACAATTATTAACGGGTAAAAAGTTAATCTTAAATAGTGTAAATTGGATTGTATGTAAGAAAGATTTTGATTCAACTGTTATAAGCCTCCAGTTTTGAAGGATCAATATTAAAATAAAATTTGTAACTTCATAAATTACTACAATGAATTAGCTGGTGGTGAAGTGATAAGAAATAAACTTTATTTTCTAAGTGATTTTGTTTTGATTCATGCCCCACCATTTCGTTTTATCAGCATCAGCACCTGGTGATGATGGAAGACTAGACGAGTATGCGGTGAAAGCTAGTATCACACCGCACTGTCGTGTCGTTGGGCGAGTATTCACAGGCTTCGGCCCTAGATGAGGGTTTTCTCCGGTTTAGAGGCGGGTGTATCACGATGCGTTGAATTTTGGTTCAAAAAAACTTCACAAAATTATAAAAAAATGTTATCTGTTTTTGTTTCAGTTGGGGATAATATAGTACTAGTGTCTGTTTTTGTTTCAGTTGGGGATAATATAGTACTAGTGGTTTTCCACCGGCTAGGCGGCAAAAATTCAGTTGGTATCGGTTCGGTTTGTTTCGGTAACGGCATTCGCTGTATCAACTTAAAGATAAAACTAAAAAATAAAGCCGTGATATGCCCAAACGGAAATTAACAAGTGTTTTATATCCGTTGAAAACTATAAAAAAGAATATTGATTCCGTTATTACCGGTATCGGTATCGATGTTATTCGGTTGAAATCAGTTTGGTTCGTCACGTATCAATATTCGTATAGTTAATGATACAAAATATACTTTTTTTATTATTGTCATCGGCACTTGTATAGTTTTAAGATAAAATAAATAAATTACTATTCATTGTGGTTGTTTGATATGGTACGATAGCGGCATAGTATCCATGTTCAACAAAAAATTTTATCACAGTGTTAGAAAAAAATTAACATAGTTGTGAAATTAGATTTTTATAAAAAGTGAACGTACGCAACTTATTAAAAAATTAAATTAGTTAATGAGTAACATGTTATTAATAACGAATATTGTGCCGCTATCATAGCAAACCAAATGCGTTCGATGTTTATTTATTTTTTCAATAATGCGATCTAAATTTCATAGATAACGAATATTGTGCCGCTATCATACCAAACCAAACCAATACCGACTAAACATTTGTATTTGTACCGGTATTTATTTTTTTATTGTTTTCCTTTCGATAAATTGACACCGTATCGGTACCATACCGTACCAAACCGAATAACATCGTTTTCAGTACATGTGTTTATTTATATTGTTTTTTCTTTCGATAATCCGACATCGTTTTGCTACCGAACCATACAAAACATCGGTATCGGTACCTGTATTTATTTTATGGACTATTTCAATAATTTACGACAATGAATTAGCTGGTGGTGAAGTGATAAGAAATAAACTTTATTTTCTAAGTGATTTTGTTTTGATTCATGCCCCACCATTTCGTTTTATCAGCACCAGCACCTGGTGATGATGGAAGACTAGACGAGTATGCGGTGAAAGCTAGTATCACACCGCACTGTCGTGTCGTTGGGCGAGTATTCACAGGCTTCGGCCCTAGATGAGGGTTTTCTCCGGTTTAGAGGCGGGTGTATCACGATGCGGTGAATTCTGGTTCAAAAAAACTTCACAAAATTATAAAAAAATGTTATCTGTTTTTGTTTCAGTTGGGGATAATATAGTACTAGTGTCTGTTTTTGTTTCAGTTGGGGATAATATAGTACTAGTGGTTTTCCACCGGCTAGGCGGCGAAAATTCAGTTGGTATCGGTTCGGTTTGTTTCGGTAACGGCATTCGCTGTATCAACTTAAAGATAAAACTAAAAAATAAAGCCGTGATATGCCCAAACGGAAATTAACAAGTGTTTTATATCCGTTGAAAACTATAAAAAAGAATATTGATTCCGTTATTACCGGTATCGGTATCGATGTTATTCGGTTGAAATCAGTTTGGTTCGTCACGTATCAATATTCGTATAGTTAATGATACAAAATATACTTTTTTATTATTGTCATCGGCACTTGTATAGTTTTAAGATAAAATAAATAAATTACTATTCATTGTGGTTGTTTGATATGGTACGATAGCGGCATAGTATCCATGTTCAACAAAAAATTTTATCACAGTGTTAGAAAAAAATTAACATAGTTGTGAAATTAGATTTTTATAAAAAGTGAACGTACGCAACTTATTAAAAAATTAAATTAGTTAATGAGTAACATGTTATTAATAACGAATATTGTGCCGCTATCATAGCAAACCAAATGCGTTCGATGTTTATTTATTTTTTCAATAATGCGATCTAAATTTCATAGATAACGAATATTGTGCCGCTATCATACCAAACCAAACCAATACCGACTAAACAACATTTGTATTTGTACCGGTATTTATTTTTTTATTGTTTTCCTTTCGATAAATTGACACCGTATCGGTACCATACCGTACCAAACCGAATAACATCGTTTTCAGTACATGTGTTTATTTATATTGTTTTTTCTTTCGATAATCCGACATCGTTTTGCTACGAACCATACAAAACATCGGTATCGGTACCTGTATTTATTTTATGGACTATTTCAATAATTTACGACAATGAATTAGCTGGTGGTGAAGTGATAAGAAATAAACTTTATTTTCTAAGTGATTTTGTTTTGATTCATGCCCACCATTTCGTTTTATCAGCACCAGCACCTGGTGATGATGGAAGACTAGACGAGTATGCGGTGAAAGCTAGTATCACACCGCACTGTCGTGTCGTTGGGCGAGTATTCACAGGCTTCGGCCCTAGATGAGGGTTTTCTCCGGTTTAGAGGCGGGTGTATCACGATATATATTCCATGATAGTGGTGAGTGTAAGAATAACTTATTTATGTTGTTGATCATCCACTTTCGTTTACACAGCACGGTGATGATGGAGATAGTTGCGGTGAAGCTGATCACGCTGTGTTGTTGCGTTCACACTGCCTATGGGTTTCTCGTTGAGGGTATAATGCGTGATTGTTCAAAAATACAATTAAAAAATGTATCTGTTTTGTTTAGTTGGATATATAGTATGTGTCTTTTGTTCAGTTGGGGATAATTGATGGTTTCACGTGCGAATAGTTGTATCGTTCGTTTTTGAACGGATTGTTCAACTAAATAACTAAAATAACGTGAATGCCAAGAATAAGTGTTTATCCTTGAAACTAAAAAGATATATTCTTATTACGTATGTCGATTATTCGGTGAATATTGGTTGAGTACATTGTGTTATGATACAATATACTTTTTATATTTCGCACTTGTATAGTTTAGAAAAATATATCTTGGTTTGATGTGATAGCGATATCATGTACAAAATTTTATACGTTAGAAATAATATTAATTGATTTTAAAAATAAGAATATAAAAATTGTTATGTATGTTAAACATGGATAAAATTGATGTTATATTTTCATATGCGATTAAATTCTAAACGTATTTGCGTAATACAACAACAATACGATAAATTGTATTGTCGTTTTTTTTTATGTTTCTTCGATAAATGAACTATCGTACTACGTCCAGAATAAGTTTACTGTGTTTATTATTTTTTTTCGATATCGACAGTTTTTACGACTAAAAAATGAGTACCGTATTTACTTCATAATTACGACAAGAATTAGCTGGTGGTGAAGTGTAAGAAATAACTTTATTTTCTAAGTGATTTTGTTTTGATTATGCCCACATTCGTTTTATCAGCACACACTGGTGATGATGGAAGATGAGAGTATGCGGTGAAAGCTAGTATCACAGATGTCGGGTGGGGAGTATTCACAGGCTTCGCCTGATGAGGGTTTTCGTTTAGAGCGGTGTATCACGATGCGTGAATTTGGTCAAAAAAACTTCACAAAATTATAAAAATGTTATTGTTTTGTTCAGTTGGATAATATAGTATAGTGTTGTTTTTGTTTCAGTGGGATAATATATTAGTGGTTTTCAGGTAGCGGCAATTCAGTTGGTATCGGTCGGTTTGTTTCGGTAACGGATTCGCTATCAATTAAGATAACTAAAAATAAAGCGTGATGCCAAACGGAATTAAAAGTGTTTTATCGTGAAACTATAAAAGAATATTGATTCGTTATTACGTATCGGTATCGAGTTATTGGTTGAATCAGTTGGTCGTCAGTTATATTGTATGTTAATGATACAATATACTTTTTATTATGTCTCGCACTTGTATAGTTTTAGATAAATAATAAATTACTATTCATTGTGTTGTTTGATATGGTCGTGCGGCTGTATCATGTTCAAAAAATTTTACGTGTTAGAAAAAAATTAACTAGTTGGAAATTAGATTTTAAAAGTGAACGTAGCAACTATTAAAAATTAAATGTTATGAGTACATGTTTAATAGAATATTGTGCGCTATCATAGCAACCAATGGTCGTGTTTATTTTTTTTTCAATATGCGATTAAATTTCATAGATAAGAATATTGTGCGCTTCATACCAAACAACAATACGACTAAAACATTTGTATTTGTACGTATTATTTTTATTGTTTCTTTCGATAAATTGACACGTATCGGTACATACCGTACAAACGATAATCGTTTCATACATGTGTTTATTATATTGTTTTTTCTTTCGATAATCGAATCGTTTGTACGACTACAAAATCGTATCGTACTGTATTTATTTTATGATTCATAATTTACGACAATGAATTAGTGGTGTGAAGTGATAAGAATAAACTTTATTTTCTAAGTGATTTTTTTTGATTCATGCCCACATTCGTTTTATCAGCACGCATGGTGATGATGAAGACTAGACGGTATGGTGAAGCTAGTATCCACCGCATGTCGTGTGTTGGGCGAGTATCAAGCTTCGCTGATGAGGTTTTCTCGGTTAGGGGGGATCCGATCGGGAATTTGTTCAAAAATCCAATTAAATTATGTTTTGTTTAGTGGAATTAGTACTGTGTTTGTTCGTTGGTATTTATTGGTTCCGTAGCGGAAATTCATGTACGGTTCGTTTTGTACGGCTGCTGTATCAATAAGAAAATAAAAAAGCGTGTACCAGAAATAAAGTGTTTTATATCGTGAAAACTAAAAAGATTGTCTTACGTCGATCGTGTTATCGGTGATCATTTGTTAGCATATTGTATTATGTACAATATCTTTTTATATTGTCTCGTTGTTATTAGATAAAAAATATATTATTGTGGTGTTGATATGGTAGATAGCGATAGTATCCATGTTAACAAAAAATTTTATCACAGTGTTAGAAAAATTAACTAGTTGTGAAATTAGATTTTTAAAAAGTGAAGTAGCAATTATAAAAATTAATTATTAAGAGTAAATGTTATTAATAACGAATATTGTGCCGCTATCATAGCAACAATGCGTTCGATGTTTATTTATTTTTTAATAGTGCGATCTAAATTCATAGTAACGAATATTGTGCCGCTAATACCAAACCAAACAATACCGATAACAAATTTGTATTGTACGGTATTTATTTTTTTATTGTTTCCTTTCGATAAATGACACGTATCGGTACCATACGTACCAAACGAATACATCGTTTTCAGTAATGTTATTTATATTGTTTTTTCTTTCGATAATCGACATCGTTTTGTACCGAACATACAAAACATGGTATCGGTACTGATTTATTTTAGGATATTCAATAATTTACGAAATGAATTAGTGGTGGTGAATGATAAGAAATAAACTTTATTTTCTAAGTGATTTGTTTTGATTCTGCCCACCATTTCTTATCAGCACCAGACTGTGATGTGGAAGACTAGACGAGTATGCGGTGAAGCTAGTATCACACCCACTGTCGTGTGTTGGGCGAGTATTCAAGGTTGCCTATGAGGGTTTTCTCGGTTTAGAGGGGGTGTATCACGATGCGGTGAATTCTGTTCAAAAAACTTCCAAAATTATAAAAATGTTATTTTTTTGTTTCAGTTGGGGATAATATAGTACTAGTGTCTGTTTTTGTTTCAGTTGGGGATAATATAGTACTAGTGGTTTTCCACCGGCTAGGCGGCGAAAATTCAGTTGGTATCGGTTCGGTTTGTTTCGGTAACGGCATTCGCTGTATCAACTTAAAGATAAAACTAAAAAATAAAGCCGTGATATGCCCAAACGGAAATTAACAAGTGTTTTATATCCGTTGAAAACTATAAAAAAGATATTGATTCCGTTATTACCGGTATCGGTATCGATGTTATTCGGTTGAAATCAGTTTGGTTCGTCACGTATCAATATTCGTATAGTTAATGATACAAAATATACTTTTTTTATTATTGTCATCGGCACTTGTATAGTTTTAAGATAAAATAAATAAATTACTATTCATTGTGGTTGTTTGATATGGTACGATAGCGGCATAGTATCCATGTTCAACAAAAAATTTTATCACAGTGTTAGAAAAAAATTAACATAGTTGTGAAATTAGATTTTTATAAAAAGTGAACGTACGCAACTTATTAAAAAATTAAATTAGTTAATGAGTAACATGTTATTAATAACGAATATTGTGCCGCTATCATAGCAAACCAAATGCGTTCGATGTTTATTTATTTTTTCAATAGTGCGATCTAAATTTCATAGATAACGAATATTGTGCCGCTATCATACCAAACCAAACCAATACCGACTAAACAACATTTGTATTTGTACCGGTATTTATTTTTTTATTGTTTTCCTTTCGATAAATTGACACCGTATCGGTACCAAACCGAATAACATCGTTTTCAGTACATGTGTTTATTTATATTGTTTTTTCTTTCGATAATCCGACATCGTTTTGCTACCGAACCATACAAAACATCGGTATCGGTACCTGTATTTATTTTATGGTTTTCAGTTTTGAAAAATTTTCACCTATACAACTCTATCTATGAAGATAAATGATTAAGGTTACCAGTACTGTGACACTATGAACTGATTGGTGTTGTACGGACAACATCTATGCGCGTACGACTAGTTTAAATATGCGCGTACGACTAGTTTAAATAATATAAAATATATAAACTAGGTAAATCGAGTCAAATGATTTCAAAACCATTCTAAATCAGAATGCTTGGTTAAATAACCTGTATCCAACGAGGTTGTGCACTCAGACATGTATAAACCATATTCTATTAGGCCAACGCTTAATGTAGCGAAACCAAGGATAAATTCTAAGTAGCCGGTCAAAGTCCAAAGGACATATAATGACCCGTGAACATTGTAAATGAACATATTTCCGTCCATTCCAGACTAGAAGCCTCCAGTAAGTTGATCCAAAATTAGTTGTTTTGATTAACGGTGGTGCTTGATACCTTTGATTTGTAAAGATTGGCACGGGTAAATACTCTTAACCTATTTTCCCTATACGGGCTTAGGATACAGTAAATTTGCCGCTTGGTCGGGTATTAAAACATGGGCGAATGATGCTTAAAATTTAAATAACCCATTTTAGTCTGTTTTGCTTGATAACTTAAACATCGGGGGTTAATACGACCGCGACCTAGATATCCTCGGCTCACTTAATTGCAAGTAGCCATGACTTAAGCGCGGGGTGTAGGCATACACCTGACAGACGCTGATGCTATTATATATATATATATATATATATATATATATATATATATATATATATATGTAACACCTCATAAAATCGTATCCAATAGTATGGTGCACAGTGTTATATTTTGTTTTAGTCTATTAAAAGACTAATAAGGACTAAAGGTGTCAACATGCTCAAAACTGAGCCTTTGAGTGACTTTCTGATGTCAACATGCATAAACATTAGCCTATGAGTGACTGATATATCAACATGCTTAAACTTGGCCTCTGAGTGACTGATATGTCAACATGCCTAGCCTCTGTGTGACATCGGAGTCAACATGCTTATAGTGTGCCTCTAAGTGATCCTTTGCGAAGTCATAACTCTCATATGTTCCATTTGTTGGACGAGAGGGATTAAATCCGTAATTATATGAAAGTTGGATGATGGAGGGGTTAAAAGTGTCAACATGTTAATTTATACCTCTGAGTGACCTTTTAACAAACCGAGAGCTCGACAATGTCCGGGCATACTCCCGGGTATGCCAAATATTGGTTACGAAGGGCTAAATATGATATAAAGGTGTTTTTGGTGTCACACCCCGACCCGCAGCGAAATAGGTGATCGGGGCATGATTGGGTTAACTCGAGAGCTTATGACTTCCTATTACTTGTTTTAAATATTCACTAATTCATATCAAGTGTCTCACAATACAAATAATTCACATAAACAATTACAAACACAAGACGATGTTTATAACAAGTATATTGCACTAATTCGTTTCTTGTTAACTAAGGCACATCCTATGTCCAATCTTCTCTTCGTACGTGTTCACCTGTATCATGTGTAAAAATGGTTTTGGGTCAACAAAGGTTGGCGAGTGAATCTAAGTTAAACATTTAAACAGTTTGTTAAATTGGTTATTTCAATAAAAATGTGCATGGACCATATATGAGCATATGTATATATAATTAAATCACAAACCACATAATATCAACAATGAACATATGAACATATGAACATGATGAATGATGAACTTGAGATCAAGGCTCAATCAAACGGAGCCGATCTAATGAGGCACCTGATGCTCAACTCGTATCCCACGAGGAACTGATGGGCCTTAAATGAATGATGGCACTGAAATGATAAAATGTAACCACACATAACCACAACAAACAAATATACACATTAGATCACATAATATCAACTATGAACATATGAATATGATGAATGATGAACTTGAGATCATGGCTCAATCAAACGGAGCTGATCTAATGAGGCACCTGATGCTCGACTCGTATCCCACGAGGAACTGATGGGCCTTAAATGAATGATTGCACTGAAATGATAAAATGTAACCACACATAACCACAACAAACAAATATACACATTAGATCACATAATGGTGGTAGCACATGTATTTGTATAAATAAAGTAAATTATAACACATGAGACACCCCAAAACGTGAATAAAAAAAGGGAATTTGTAAGGATTCACTCACAGTGTTTGCGTTTTTAATCATTAGTGAAAAACCGCACGAGAATAAGGAGAAAATCCAATTGATAAGCGTGATTTAAGCTAGACAAACGAATGCAACAAAAAAAAGTAAAAGTTATGCTAGGCATAGCTAAATGAACGAACATGATATGTTAGACTCGTTAAGCCGAGCCTCTACAAGGCTATAAAAAGCCTAAAGGCGAGCCTAAACTAGGCTACCTTAATGAGCCTAATGCTCCTTAACTAAGGACCTGAACTAAACTAATTAAACTAAGAAAGCAATAAATAAATGAATATTAAAAAAAATAAAAAAAAACAAAGAAAGGAAGATTACCTCGAAGAAGAACTTTACAAAATGAGAAGAGCTTGAAGGGCAGCACCTCCTCGTCGAAAGTGAAAATAAAAACTACTACACACCACACCCAAAGGGGTATTGTGCTTGTGGAGCCACCAAATTTCGTTATTCCACTTGGTTATACTCAAACTAGGAGTTGCAAGCTATAAAGAACCAAGCAAGAGTATTTATAGGTGTGAAATGGAGCACAAAATGGTGATTGAGGTGATGTGGGATAACTTTAAAACAAGATTTTCGCGTCTTTCAAATTCCTCGAATTTCCAACCACATCCTGGTGGGCCCGGGTGGGGAGTATCATGACGTAAGATTGGTATCGTCATAGTCAAACAATTACAGATAGCACAGCGGAAGTCTTGGATTTAAACAATATAAATGTCCGAATGTTTTAAAATATTATACAAACGGATAGTATACGAAAGGATACACAGGCGGATCGGATAGAATACAAAGCGATTATGTAAACAGACTACTAGGCTTCAATGCAAGGAGTTGCAAATTCCTCTTAAGCATTTACCGGGCAACTTCCAACCTATTTACGTACTTTGCAACCTGCGCTTAGTCTTTTGAAGATATATCAGTTTTCACTGGTAAATACAAATAACGGACACATTTTGAAAATATTTCAAAATCATTTTATGTACACAATGGTACATATATTTTCATAAATAACTTGGGATAAACTATTTCTCATGTTGTCAGTTTAAATGCTTGTCAATACATATAGGGCCCAGAGACTATGCCGAGACCATGATTAACCGACACACCACTTTAATACCCTTATTGGGTAAACTCGTATTGGGTTATAAAATATTAGCATCTGTCAGGTGTATGCTTACACTCCGTGCTTAGGTCGTGGCCATTTGCAATTAAATGAGCTGAGGATTTGCAGGACACGATTGTGTTAACCTCCAATGTTTAAGTTGTCAAGCAATACGAATTAAAACGGATTATTTGGATTCCAGACACAAGGTCATTGCTCCCATACCCGACCATGGGGTAATAATATACCTATCCCAAGCCCGTATAGGGAAAATAGGTTAAGAGTATTTACCTGGCTTAAATCTTTAAAATCCAAAGATAATATAAGCACAACTGTCACACCCCAGATTTCTAACCAAATCTAAACACCGGGGGGCTCGGGTGGGGAATATCGTGACGTAAGTTGATATCATCATAGTCAATTAAACATGGCACAACGGAAGTCTTGGAGTTAAATTACTATTACAAACCAAATGTTCAAAGTACAAAAATAATATACTGAAGGTTCATAATAGAAGATCCACAGGCGGATCGTAAAATGTACAAAAATGTGTATAACAGACTTTGGGCAGATCTAGGATTTGCAAGATCCTCTTATCACTACCGAGCACTTCCAGCCTATTTTCGTATTGTTCCTGCAAGCTTAGTCTTTTGAAAATACGTCAACTTTCGCTGGTAAATACACCCACCTGACTCATTTTGAAAACATTTTGAAAATGTTTTAAGTGCACGTTGGCACAAAATCTTTTATAACTTGGGAAGTTACTTTGTAACCTTGTTAACAGATTCACATGTTTGTCCATACATACAGGGCCCAGTGCGAAAACCAAGACATGATTAACGTACACACCACTTAAGAACTCACGAAGGAGTTATCCCCAACTTTATGGGTAAATGCATTTGAGCGTCTGTCAGGTGTATGCCTACACCCCGCGCTAAGGTCGTGGCCTTTATCTAATGTATGAGCCGAGGATATCCAGGACACGATAGTTAACCCCTGATGTTTAAGTTATCAAACAAAACTGATTAAAATGGAATATGCAGATTACTAGCCACAATCCGGCATTCGATTGATCCCATTTCCGACCAAGCGGTAATAATTTACCGTAACACAAGAGCTAGCCAGTCATTCGATTTATACCTGGTGCTACACTAGTTGCAAAGTCTCCTTATAGGTTAGCCCCATCTAAAATGCAAGAGCTAGCCAGTCAATTGCAAGAGTTGACTGATAAAGGATTCATACGTCCTAGCTCCTCGCCTTGGGGTGCACCTGTCCTTTTTGTGAAGAAGAAAGATGGAACATTTCGCATGTGCATCGACTACAGAGAACTCAACAAGTTAACGATCAAGAATCGCTATCCATTACCTCGCATTGATGATCTTCTTGACCAACTTCAAGGCGCCAGCTGTTTTTCAAAAATCGACCTTCGTTCTAGTTATCATCAACTTAGAGTACATGAAGAAGACGTCCCAAAGACCGCCTTCCGAACTCGTTATGGTCATTATGAATTCATGGTCATGCCATTTGGTTTAACCAACGCTCCAGCTGTCTTCATGGATCTAATGAACAGAGTCTGCAAACCCTATCTCGATCGTTTTGTTATAGTCTTCATCGACGACATCCTCATTTATTCAAAGTCTAAGTCTGATCATGAACGGCACCTTCGACTCATCCTTACACTCTTAGAGAATGAAAAGCTTTACGCCAAATTCTCCAAATGCGAATTCTGGTTAAAAGAGGTACAATTCCTTGGACATGTTGTTAATGACAAGGGAATACATGTCGACCCCTCAAAGATCAAAGCAGTACAAGAATGGAAAGCGCCACGTACACCAACCGAAGTAAGATCATTCCTTGGTCTGGCTGGTTATTATCGCCGTTTCATTTCAAATTTCTCCCGCTTTGCTGTACCACTCACGGCTTTAACTCATAAAGGAAAACCCTTCATATGGGGACCCAAACAAGAAGAAGCCTTCCAAACCCTTAAACAAAAACTCTGTGATGCACCAATTCTCACTCTTCCTGAAGGTTGTGATGACTTTGTGGTTTATTGCGACGCGTCAGGGCAAGGACTAGGCTGTGTTCTAATGCAAAGAGGGAAGGTGATAACTTATGCTTCTAGACAACTCAAAACTCATGAGAAGAACTACACCACCCATGACCTAGAACTTGGAGCCGTTGTGTTCGCTCTTAAGATATGGAGACATTATCTCTACGGTACTAAGTGTGAAATATACACTGACCACAAGAGTCTTCAACATATCTTCAACCAAAAGGAGTTAAACATGAGGTAACGAAGATGGGTCGAACTTTTAAATGACTACAACTGTGAAATTCGGTACCACCCTGGCAAGGCAAATGTGGTGGCTGATGCACTCAGTCGAAAGGGTTATGCGAACTCCATTCGTCTTCTATGTTCGCAAATCATAACGGACATTAAAGATCAAATTCGAGAAGCCCAACATGTTTCAGTAACGGAAGACGACGTACGAAAGGAGCTGTCCTGTGGAGCTGAACTTAAAATTGAAACTAAATCTGACGGTATTCTGTACTATCTAGATCGCATATGGATTCCTGACCACAACAACCTTCGTGAATTCCTTATGAATGAGGCACACAAAACACGATACTCTATACACCCAGGAGCCGATAAGATGTATCAAGACCTTCGATACACCTACTGGTGGCCTGGAATGAAAAAGGATATTGCTGTTTTTGTTTCCAAGTGCCTTACATGTTCCAAGGTGAAAGCTGAACATCAAAGACCCTCAGGACTTCTGGTCCAACCTGAAATACCTGTATGGAAGTGGGAAAACATAACCATGGACTTCATTACCGGGTTACCTTGCACTTCTGGTGGGTATGACACTATATGGGTAATCATTGATCGTCTTACAAAATCAGCTCACTTTATTCCAATCTGTGAAGATTTCAAGAACGAGAAGCTAGCTCGTATCTACATCAGCGAAATCGTAAGCCGACAGGGTGTACCATTAAGCATTATTTCAGATCGTGATGGTCGTTTCACTTCACGAACATGGCAGGCCGTACAAGCCACATTGGGTACACGATTAGACCTCAGTACCGCTTATCATCCTCAAACTAATGGACAATCTGAACGCACCATTCAAACTCTTGAAGATATGCTTCGAGCATGTGTCATAGACTTCAAGGGAAATTGGGACGCTCATCTACCATTAGTTGAATTTTCGTACAACAACAGCTATCATTCAAGCATCGGCATGGCACCTTTTGAAGCTTTATATGGTCGTAAGTGCTGATCTCCAGTATGTTGGCACGAGATTGGGGAAGCTTAAATCACCGGTCCAGAATTGATTCAAGAAACCACAGACAAGATCCATCAAATTCGAAACAATCTTCTAGCAGCTCAAAGTCGTCAAAAGAGTTATGCAGATAAACGACGAAAGCCTTTGGAGTTTAACATTGGTGAACATGTACTTTTAAAAGTATTACCGTGGAAGGGAGTAGTTCGTTTTGGTCAAAAAGGCAAGCTAGCACCACGCTACGTAGGACCTTTCAAGATACTCGAAAGAGTAGGACCTGTAGCATACAAGCTTGATCTACCAGAAGAACTCAACAGAATTCACCCCACATTCCACGTATCAAACTTGAAGAAGTGCCTCGCTGATGAGAACCTCCATATTCCTCTGGAAGATATTCAGATTGATGAATCTATGCATTTCATTGAAAGACCAGTAGAGATCATGGACTTTGGAGAAAAACGTCTAAGACGAAGTCGCATTCCATTTGTTAGGGTACGCTGGGAGTCGAAACGGGGACCTGAGTTTACTTGGGAACGTGAAGACTCAATGCGCGAAAAATACCCGCATCTTTTTCCTACTACTACTACTTAAATTTCGGGACGAAATTCCTAAAAGTAGGGGATACTGTAACATTTGTCAAAAACGGGTTTTTCCAAACCCGCTTCGTTTGTAATCGAATATCAAGTTATAAATGTTTGGTTGCGTATTTATGTTAATTTTAATTTTAAACGATGCATAATTAATAAACAAATTAGAATTTAAAAATTATAATTAATAAAAAGTGAAAATAAAATAAATAAAAAAGAAAACCGGCTGTCGGGATTCGAACCCGGGTCAGCCGGGTGAGTCTAAAGACTTAACACGCGCACTTATAACCACTCCGCCACTTGATGTTTTCTGTTAGTTCTAGGAATCAATTAAATCTTATGTTCAACCATGACTCAACCGGTTTACGCCAACTGTAACCGAAATCGGTCTCCAAACGTCCAAAAATGTTTGAGTGTTCGCGGTTTTCTGACAATAACCGATACACCGACACCTTCAATCAATTTAATCTTGAATGGACTTGAATTCATGAGTTGATCGGTTTTAATAACCGAAAATCTGCATTTCATGAATTACTCCAACCATAGTCCCCTCTCGCGACTCAAACTCATCTGCAGACCTTCAATTTCACTTTCGCACTACTTTCAGTTCGTCGAAAAGCTTTTTGAACTCGCCGGACTTTCGCCGGAAAACCGTGTTTTCCATCAAATCAGTAAGTCTCTCAATTCTTTCATCGTCTATCAGTTGTTAAGCTTTTGCTAACTCAAACCCTTCAATCAGAATCAGTTTCATACGACGATATCGGATAATTCACTCTCGCCGGAAAACTTCTGAAAGTTCCCAATTCTCGCTGTGAAACGGTATAGCCTTTTAAACCTTCTGGTAATCCTTGTTCAGTGCTTCAATTCCGTATTTAGCTAATCAAAATTGTTAATCTGTCCGCTCAGACGAAATCCGTAAAAACAGAGCCGACGACTTCGCCGGAATTCTGAGATAGATCGTTTCTCCGGTATGTTTACTTTCGAAATCTTCTCTGCCATTTCATTTTAGTCATTTGAATGTTTGTCAATCGAATTAATCAAGAATCAGTAGAGTAATCGTAGTCTGTGATATTGTAACGAAGAAGATGAAGTTAGGTTGTTTATAAGTTTAATATAATTTGGATATTATCTCGGGTTAGACACACAGTCCAGCGGTGGACTGTGTGCGCACATATATCACACGCCGCGAGTTCGATCCTTGACACACACGTATGCTCTGTAATAAAGATGTTTTATTTTTCTAACTGAACCGGATTAACTCACGGTAGATGTTAAGTATAATAAAAGTCGGTATATTAACCAGGTTAGACACACAGTCCAACGGTGGACTGTGTGCAATACCAACCCACAGGTCCCGGGTTCGAGACCTGTTGCACACTCCGGTTCAACGATTAAAACCCTTTTTGAAAATAAAAGAATTTTGATTAAACTAAAACAGTATATAAATATAATTAAAAACAGAATTATTTCGGGTTAGACACGTAGCTCAGTTGGTAGAGCTGCGTGCACGCGTATGGGAGGTCTCGGGTTCGAGCCTCACCCGGCACACACTTATACGTTAGCAAACCGGTCAAACAGTCAACGTTCCCGGTCAACGGTCAATGGTCAACGCAAAAGGCAACATTTTTTTATATTTTTATTTATTTAATTTAATTTAAAAATCAATTAAAAATACTTAATGTTTTTAAAGATAGGAAATAGCATTAAACTCACAAAAATATATCTAAAAATCCTATTAAAATTATTAATAAAATCCACTCATTTACTATACCTTCCGTTATTATTTAGGTTAGTTAATCCTCATTGATCAATCCTTCAAACTCGTGCGCATTTCATCATCTTCAACCGAACGCACCCAATGTGAGTGAATCTCTACAAATTCCCCGTTTTAATCACGTTCTTGAGGTGTATCATGTGTCTTACCATTTATTACATTTAAATCATTGTGCATACATCATATCCATGAACAAATGTGTATTCAGCTTGTATCAACTGTTTGTGTGGTTATTGTTTAGATTTAATTTATTATTTTCAGTACATGCAATATCATAGGCCGCCGCTCCCCATTACATTATGAGCGTTGAGCTGTTCCCCATTACATTATGAGCGTGAACCGGGCGTTGCCAACATACGATCGGCTCCGTTTGATTGAGCCTTGATCGCACAGACATTCATCATAGGCCGTCCATTCCCCATTACATTATGAGCGTGAACGTGACGTTGCCAACATATACAGTTTCATTCATGTTATATATTCATGCAAGTTGATATGTTATTGTATGTTATTGTTTGTGGTTGTTATTGTTATTGTTTGATTATTTACATTTGCTCACATATGACTATTGCACGATTTTTCCATGATAAAGATAACAAGAAATCAATGATAAATGTTTATCTAATAAGGTTCACTCGCCAACTTATGTTGACCCAAAAACCCCTATTTTTACACATGATACAGGTGATCCAACCGCAGCAAGAAACACATAGGATTGGCTTAGAAGAATAAACTGGTTTAGAGCTTGGATTGTTTAGTTGATTATTTTGCTTTGTATTTGTATGAACATGTTTGGATTATTGAGGATGTAATTTTGACTTAAATAAATATGAAACATATTAGTAAATATCATGAGCTTTGGTGATAACCCAATTATGCCCCGACTCTTATTCCGTGCGGATCGGGGTGTGACAAAACTGATGTTAAGGTCAGGTTAACGTGTCTTATATATGTTATTTAATATAACATATCAGTAGGTAAAAGATTTACTTTGAAAAGATATGATTAAAACCATTTTATGAGCCACAAGGGCTTTATCGTCATTTATCGACATAATACAAGGACTTGTTCTTAAACTCAGTTTATAGCTTGATTTGACATCCCAAATAATCCTACTTATAATATTACATCATTTGGAAACTTATTTTCAAGTTCGTTATCGATTAATCCTTATTTTATGCAAAATGGGCATTTTAGTCAAAATGGCATAATTACGGAACTTGTACATAAACTCATATTCTAATTATGAACATGCAATATAACCTCAGAAGGTTATTCTACATTATATTACAATCATAATGCAACCTTAGATCATTAGCTAACTAATCTATATCGGGTCAGAATCGAAAGTCAAAGCAGAAATCAAACTTCGCGACTTTCGATTGCGAACCGACCCTAGAACTGAATTGACGAGCTGAACATATTCCCACATATTCTAATAATTATTACCAACTTGTTTAAGTGTCAAAACAAGTTTCATAACATATATAAGCTCAGATTACAAATTTTTCAAAAAATGGCATGCTTGACTTTTTAATATTTAAACTTTGACCCGTCAATTGGTCTAGCAAACGTGATCTTCAGGAGGTGCCCTTAATAGGGATTAACACCTACCTTATTACGATCACTTAGCCATGTTCGTTACGAACAATGGCTGGACCATAATGGTCTTAAACGAAAGTTAAGGTGTTTTCTGTAAAACGCTTGACTTTTGGCTATAAAAGCCTATAAACGATAAAGCAAGAGAAAGGAACACTTACAAGTGATTCCTAGGATGCAATAGAACTAAGTTGGATGCTCCTTTCAGTTAGGAACATCCAGAGGAGGGAGATAGAATGTGAAATGAGAAAGGTGCAAGTTCAAATGGTGAACCTTGGCACCTAATTATAGTTGGAGAGCTTGAAGGAGGTGATGTCAGGTGTTAAGGGATGTTAAAGGGATCCTACAAATGTCCTTAAACGTGGCATAGCTGTTTGAAAGTTCATGGTTTCGAAACAATGGTTTTTTGGCAACATGTGTGGAGGCCAAGGCAAAAATTCTGCAGATACAGCCTTCTGGCGGGCCGCGAGAGGCACAAGCCTGGCCTCTCGCGCCCCGCGAGCGCCTCAAGGCCACTTTCAAAGTTTCTCATGTTTAGCCTCTTAACTTATAAAACCTCCTAAAACACATTTATAGCATATTTAGCCCTCAATAACCAATATTTGGCGTACCCGGGAGTATGCCCGGATATTGTTGAGCTCTCGGTTCGTTAAAAGGTCACTCAGAGGTATAAATTAACATGTTGACACTTTCAACCCCTCCATTATCCAACTTTTACTTTTTAACGGATTTGATCCCTCTTGTTTAACAAATGGGACATATGAGAGTTAGGACTTCGTAAATGATCACTCAAAGGCTCATTATAAGCATGTTGACTCTGATGTCACTCAGATGCCAAGTTTAAGCATGTTGACATATCAATCACTCAGAGGCCAAGTTTAAGCATGTTGACATATCAGTCACTCAGAGGCTAAGTTTAAACATGTTGACATATCAGTCACTTAGAGGCTAAGTTTAAGCATGTTGACATCAGAAGGTCACTCAGAGACTCAGTTTGAGCATGTGGACACCTTTAGTCCCTATTAGTCTTTAATAGACTAAAATAAAAGTACAAAACGTGTCAGTATACTATTGGACACGATTTTTTACGAGGTGTTACATCCTCACCCCCTTAAAAGAAATCTTGTCATCGAGATTTTATTCAAAAAGATGGGGGCACTTTTGTCGCATAGTGGACTCAACCTCCCATGTGAATTCGGGACCTCTAAGGGCATCCCACTTAACCTTTACTATGGGTATCTTTTTCCTTCGGAGCTTCTTAACCTGCCGATCCTCGATCAAATCGGTTTCTCAACAAACCTTAGGTTTTCATCAATTTGCACATCATGATGTGACATTGCTAGTGACTCATTGGCTAGACATTTCTTAAGGTTACTGATGTTGAACACATCATGAATTCCACTAAGCTCCTCGGGCAGCTTAAACTTATAAGCTACAGTGCCGACACATTCGATTATCTCGAATGGTCCTATATATCTTAGGGCTTAACTTGCCCCTTTTCCCAAATCTCATTACACCTTTCCAAGGTGATACTTTCAGCATGACTTTGTCCCCTACTTGGAACTTAAGAGGTTTACGCCTCTTGTCTTTTCTGCCTATCACAGACAACTTTGAGACGATCACGGATTTGCACAATCTTATCTGTGGTTTCTAGGACAATCTCCGGTCCTGATAGTTGGGCTTCCCCAACTTCTGCCCAACACACGGGCGTTCGACATTTTCTCCCATAAAAGGCCTCAAAATGAGCAGCCTTGATGCTTGTATGATAACTATTATTGTAGGAGAATTTTATTAGGGGTAAGTGGTTATCCCAACTTCCACCTAAATCAATTACACATGCTCTAAGCATGTCTTCCAAAGCCTGTATAGTACGCTCACTCTGACCATCAGTCTGCGGGTGGTAAGCCGTACTAAAATTTGATCTTGTGGCTAAAGATTGTTGGAACTTTTCCAAAAATGAGAGGTATATCTAGTATCTCTATTAGATACAATAGATACCGGCACACCGTGTAGGGACACAATCTTATCCACATATAACTTAGCCAATTTGTCAGAGTTATACGTTTCTTTAATTGGCAAGAAATGTGCTGACTTAGTCAGCCTATCTACAATGACCCAAATCGTGTCATTACCACGTGTGGTCTTCGGTAACTTGGTAATCAAGTCCATGGTTACCATTTCCCATTTCCAAGTGGAAATCTCAAGTTGTTGTAGAAGTCCTGATGGCTTTTGATGTTCAGCTTTAACTTGCGAACATGTCAGACACTTAGCTACATAAATGGCTATGGATTTCTTCAAACCCATCCACCAATAATTCTTTTTCAGATCCTGATACATCTTGTCACCACCCGGGTGAACTGAGTATCTGGAATTATGTGCTTCTTGGAGGATTAGATCTCTAAGTCCTTCAAAAATTGGAACCAGATTCTTTCATTAAATCTAAGGATTCCATCCTTTCTAGGTGTTAACTGATCAACAGTTCCAAAACCGCCCATGACGATCAACTCTATGGACTATGGAGCTCAATGGTTAATTGTTAGCAGTAGTAGAGGTTTAGCAGTAGTGCTGGTGGTGTTAGTAGTTATTTTCTGTTTTTCCTTGTAAAGTGTGTCAAATGTTTAAGTCACGTATTAATGAACTAAATCTTAAAACCTCCATGTCGCTACTTTCTTTCTTTTAAAATTATACACATCAATATCCTTATGTGGTCGGATATGGCACCATGTATCACACGAGATGGCACCAAATCCAAGCCTCCTAGTATATGTATCACACGAGATGACACCAAATCCAAGCCTCCTAGTATCTTTAGTGTAAGACCCTTTAGTGTTTGGTATGAGATAATGGAATGAACGAAAGAATGGAATGAACAAAGTAATGGAATGGACAACGGAATGAAATGGATATTCTATTCCATTGTGATGTTTGATTACTCATATGTAAATAGAATGAATCAATTCTTTGAACAGTTTGATATACAAAAAACACGAAATAACGAAACATAATTTATTAAAATCAACAAAAATATAATGGCCTCAAATCAATAATAATAATAATAATAATGGTAAAAAATTAATAATAAAAATATTAATATTAATATAAATAATATAATATTATAATATAAATACAATACAATATAATAATAATAATAATAATAATAATAATAATAATAATAATAATATGTTTCTTGAAAAAAAAAAACACCATCTTACCAAGGAATGAAAATTCTTATATTTGGAAGGAGTTACATTCCTTGTGGAATACTCCATTCCATTACCAATGGCAGCCAAACATATTTTTTGTCATCTCTTCCATTCAATTACCGATGGCAACCAAACATGATTTTTTGTCATCTCAAAGGCATACAATGATCAGTTTCTTCATTGTGATTTGTATTAATGTTTGACCATAAGTAGATGGTTCCATAACTTGTTCAGAAATTACAACAGATAAATCTGCAAACATTTATTCATTTCTCTTCTCTTCTACCAAGGTTCTTGTTCATTTACAGAAGTTTTGTTCAGTAAATAGCCAAGCTACAATCAAGTCCAACCTTATATCCAGAACTTTTTTTACACAGCCACCTGGGAACAAAAATGTGTCATGGACTGCTGCTGTTTTTTGTTATCATGTCTGTCAGTTAATTACATACTTAATATCTGCATGCTCTCTCAACCATTCAAGAACTTTTGCTCCCTCTAATATCTCTTGAACCTAACAGCATTCAATGAAAAGACAACGGATATAATCATATAAATATACCACAAAAAAGGTAGAATGGTAGATATTAAGATCCTATATGAAACATGTGTATCCAGTGTAACATGTTTAGGGTTTATGCAGTGATGATTATGTTTCACATGCATGCAAGATGCTAATTGTCGAAATTCTCTTAAAAAATAAAAACTGCTTGTGATTTGTTTTTTCATAGTAAAATATACAAAATATGATGGTCTTATATATATTGATGCACACTAGTAAGATACCTGTGCTTGAATGCTTTCTTCATCATACTCCTGATTGTGTTCTTTAAACTCAGCAATAGAGTTCTCGACCTCTTTCACAAGCTCATCAGTAGAAATCTATCAAGAAAAAACAATTTTTTTTTGGTAATTTATAACTTTCATATCAATATGTATTTGGTTATACATTTAATCATCAATGAAAAAAAAAACTTGAACCTGCAGATTTTCACGTTTAAAAATGTCTGCAACAGCAAGACTCTGCTTAATTATATTTTCTATGTTCTTCCTCTCATATTCCAAGAACTCTTTTACCGCTTTTGGGCTTGAAAGTGCTTCTATTTGCTCTTCACTCAGTTTCATATTTGACTGCATGTACATAAAATGAAACACAGTACACAGGATCACACATTGACTTTTTTCAGGGTAAAATATAATTCTTTTAACTGCTTACAAATATTACAAAAGAAGCAAATACAAAGAAACTTAAAAAAGATAGAGTAAACTGCCATTTTCGTCCCTGAGGTTTGGCTAGTTTTGCGACTTTCGTCCAAAAGTTTGTTTTTCCGCATCTGGATCCAAAAGGTTTGAAATCTTGCCATTTCCATCCGGCTCATTAACTCCATCCATTTTTCTCCGTCAGGGTTTTTTTCGTCTTTTTTTACTTAAAGGGCAATTCGGTCTTTTGAATACTTGTACATTATGCTAAATGCTTGTACATAAAGTGAAAAAGACCGAATTGCCTTTTAAGTTAATGTAACCCCTGAATTAACAGAGAAAAATTGATGGAGTTAACAAGCCGGATGAAAATGGCAAGATTTCAAACCTTTTGGATCCAGATGCTGAAAAACAAACTTTGGAAGAAAGTCGCAAAACTGGCCAAACCTCAGGGACGAAAATGGCATTTTACTCAAAAAGATACTATACCTGTATTTGTAGTAGTTTGTCTCCATAAACCTGCATGCCATGCTCTTCAAACAACGATTCAGGAATTTCAACTTGAATCATCTGGAAAAGAGATTCACAACAACTTATTAATATCAAATGAGTAAATAATTATTAATTATTCCTTGAAGAAAATTAACACCTTTTGAAGCTGGTCAAGAATAGCGTTATCAGTTGCTTGATTTTTAGCTGTTTTTTCCAGTTCTATACAACTCTCTAACAATGACTCCTTAACCTGAAAAAATCCATACATCAAAAGAAAGCTTTAATCTAACATACGAACCACATGATGGCAAAATATGCAGATGAGATGAAGTATTTGTAGAAGTGAAAAATGGTTGTGTGGGGCATGCTGGGTAACATGTCTAATGGATTTAACTTGGAGTAGTTCGTTTTCCGTATGGGTCAATGGGCCAGGTCGAGTTGAATTAAGTTGTTCCACAAACACGTTTTGTTCATTTTTTATAAATTACACGGATGGTCCCCTGTGGTTTACTAAAATTTTGGATTTGGTCCATAGCCTTCCAAAAGTACACGGATGGTCCTGTGTTTTGCACTTTGTAACGCATTTAGTCCTCAGCCAACAAATCTAAAGGTTTTAGCACGTCCAAGTTAGGGAATAGATGCGCTACAAAGTGCGAACCACAGGGGCCGTCTATGTACTTTTGGAAAATGTTGGCAACTAAATGTGTTACAAAGTGTAAACCACAGGGACCATTTGTGTACTTTTAAAAAGATAGGGACCAAATCCAAAATGTTGGTAAACCACGATGACTATTTGGGTAGTTTACTCTTTTTTATAAGCACCCAGAAGAATTAATTGTGATTACGAAAGAAATATTATTAAAAACAGACTTGACCTAAATTTCTATTTGACCCAGTTGCCCTGTTTGAGATAAAATACAACCCAAATTAATTCATATTAGTAAATGTGACCAAAATTGACCCATTTCAACTCGACCCATTCTTGAGTTAAAAAAAAAGGAGTAAAATACATGGATGGTCCCTGTGGTTTACCAAAATTTTGGATTTGGTCCCTAGCTTTCCAATAGTACACAGATTGTCTTTGTGATTTGCACTTTATAATGCATTTACTCCCCAAATTTTTCCAAAAATACATGGATGGTCCCTGTGGTTTGCACATTGTAACACATTTAGTCCCTAACTTGGACATGCTAAAACCTTTAGATTTGTTGGCCGGGGACTAAATGCGTTACAAAGTGCAAAGTGCAAACCATAGGGACCATCCGTGTACTTTTGGAAAGCTAGGGACCAAATCCAAAATTTTGGTAAACCACAGGGACCATCCGTGTACTTTACTCTAAAAAAAGGTAGAGGTGTTGTGTATAACCTGCTTGATAGTGGTGCATCCAGTAAGAAGCTTATCAGCAATAGCGTCATTCATCTCCGGCAATTCTCGATAAAAGAGCTCTTTACATTCAACCTAGCAATAAAATAAGCACATAAATTCTCCTTAAATTTCTCTTTACACTTTCATCATGGTTTTTCAGGAGAAAACTTACGGTAAATTGACAAGGAAGACCACAGAGATCTTCTTGTTCCCATGAATCTGGAAATACAAGCGGGAAAGATTTTGTTTCACCACCTTGAATTCCGATTATCGCGTCAAGAAAACCAGGAACGACCGTATCTCCATCTTCTGTATCAAAACGGAAACCTGCACATCCAAAGAATATGACATTGTTTGACTGAAAAAAGTCAAAGAATTAGAGTTTGACTTAGAATTGTGGATGAATATACCTTTACTCCCTGCAGCTGGAACGTCTTTCACTTGTGATCCATCTTGTTCCACTGTTGTTGCTGATATATCCAGGACGACAACATCACCAACCTTTGAACATTGCCATTCAGTCCATTTGATTATTATTATTTATTTATTTTAAGGGTCACATTGGAAAGAAGGGATTTTAAAGCACAAGTACCTGTAGTCCTCTATTTGTGACAATTCTCATTGTACTTAGAGTCTTGTAACGGCGTTTTAACTCTCGTTCAGCAGCTGTTTTTGCCTCTATTTCACTGTCAAGCTCAACTACAACTTTTAAGTTCTTGTAGCCGTCCTCTGGAACCCATTTCACTTCAGGTGCTACATCCACAACGACATCATATCTATACCCACAACAATAGTGGCATCAAGATTGAAAAAAGCCGTATAAATACTTTCAAACAAGGCTCCCATATATAGCTATAAAGATTAAATATTTGACATACCTTAAAATGTCCAAAGACGAATAAGTTTTTTCCATTTCAGAAAATGCTGTTGTGATGCGAAGCGAGTCTTTCAAAGCCCGCCCTTCTACCTGTGAAATACAATGCTCAAGATTATGGGATCGTTATATTTTAACTTGAATCATAGATGCAGAAACAGTTGACTAGAAATTGCTTCATAAACGTGTGCATAAGTAATAGGTTTCATCATTTATTGGTTTCTAGCTCATCAAAGTGCATTAATATTTCTAGATGACTGATGACCCCTCTTTTTCAATTAAAAATAATGCTTTTTAAAATTGAAACAAGAAATGTTACATACTGATGACATGGCATGCGGAAGAGTTCTCTTTAGAATAGCTTCAACAGCCGCCTTGTTGACACCATCCTTCCCAATATACCTTACGAGCGCCTCTTCTGGAACTTGCCTTCCAGGACGATATCCTGGAACCTAAAGAAATACCAAAAAAAAACATAGCAATATAAAACACATTATAAGAACACAGACAAAAAGAAGCATGCGAAATAAGAAATAGCCCCAAAAAGATAGTTAACAAAATAAAAGCTAACTGTACCGCTGCCCTCTTCATAAACTCATCTATGACCATGTCATAACAATCTTCGCATACAACAGCTGGAACTTCTACGCTCAGCCGAATCTGCAGACTTCAACAGTTAAATTGCAGGAAAAAATGGCAATCACACAGGCACACGTAGACAATATTCCTTGCACTCCAAAAGAACATCCAAAATTCAAAATTTGATGTCAACCTTAGTACATTTTAAATACAAAATTAATATTTTGTCTCTTATCTATCACCACCATGCATCTATTTGCAATGCTTGTGTTTAAAAAGTAGTAATAGTAATAATAATTTCACTGAAGACTTTTAACAAACAGTTTCTATGCATATGATCAGTTACTAAAAAAAGCCAAAAGAATTTGTGAACTCACTGGGTGAGAAAAAAAAAGAAAATTCAAATGAAAACACACAAAATCATAACGCAAAATTCTGTAAAAAATGTATGAAATTCATCAACCATTACAAGAAACCAAAGCAGCTCACCCTGCAATTCGGTTCTTGGGTTTCTTTAACAATAAGATCTGCGGGTAGAGGGTCTTTAACGACGTCGTTGACGGCCTGTGCGACGCAAAGTGATAGCTTTCTTGGGGAATGAGATAACTGGTGAAATGTGCGAGAAATTCTGAGAGAAGTGAATCGATTGGTGGGTTTAAATGAATAGGGCATAAAGATTGAAGAAATTGGGGCAGAAATGACAAAAGATTTGAAAGAGGATGACGTTGAAGGAGTTGAACTGTAAAGCTCCATTGTTGCACAGATGTGTGAGCTTTGAAGCTCTGTTGAAGTTGAAGATAGCAGCAGGTAGTTCAGTGGATAGGAATATGATATTGAAATACGGTTTTCATTTTCTGAATTATTCCGGTTTTTTCCCGGTTCTTTTTTATGTTTTGGCTGAAATACGATTATGCCCCTCTAGTTTGAACTCTTACAGGCATTGGACCATTGAGATCTCGACCCAAACTGTTAAAATTGACGAACTAACCCGACACTGTTTGGTCTGATTTGGTTCAAGTTCAAAAACTAGAGTTCTTTTATTGACTGCTAACCGACACAATTTGGTTCACGTTTAAAAACAGAGTTCTTTTATTGATTGTTATTTCAATCTTTTGATATCGAAACTCACTTCTATGTTGTTTTCTCATATGTCGTTATCATATGATAAATGTATGAATGGTACCCCGTTCGAAGGTACAATTATTAAATAAGTGATAAGACCATGTGTTATCGTTTCATTAATTTTCATTGTTACGTTAAAAAAGTGTTTATCACATCACTGTCACGTATACATAAGCTCTTACTCTTTTTTTTCTTTTTTTTTTTGTAATGGTTTTACAATCACCACTCATTAAAGCAATATTAAATTTATATAAACTGAAAAAGTGTGTAAAAAGTTGATTGGTTGAATAATAAAGATGAGACTGATTTAAAACAACGGCCTAATAGCAACCAATATATGATATATGTAAACAAGAATTATAGAGATCATATAGAGAATAAGATAGAAAGAAGAATCGAAGAACTCTTTCTTATTGATGTAAAGTATGAACTACACATGCCTCTATTTATAGACTTACAAAGATGGAAGTTAAGTACATGGAGAGTCACCATATTATAAAGACATGTGAATAGTCACACATTAAAGATAATAATTCATAACACTCCTTCTTGACCATCCACATGATAAAATAATATATTACTCTTATAATACGTTTGGTGATGCTGCCTCGTTAAAAACCTTGCTAGGAAAACCCAGTGGGATAAAACCATAACTAAGGAAAAAAAGAGTACAACACCTATTATTCTCCCCCTGATGATTTGAGTTCCTTGAGTCGACGCACCCCGATCCCGTGAACTAGTTTCTTGAATGTTGAGGTCGGAAGTGATTTGGTAAACAAGTCGGTCAAATTTTCGCTTGAACAAATTTGTTGGACCACAATATCACCATTATTTTGTGAATCATGTGTAAAAAGAACTTTGGTAAGATATGTATGGTTCTGTTTCCTTTAATGTTCCTTAAGTTGTATTATGCATGTCTTGTTGTCTTCATGTATTATTGTTCGTCTTTTATCCCCCTAATAAATACCACAAGATCTACCAATATGTTGTATGACAGACCTCAACAAACACATTCTCGACTAGCTTTATGGATTGCCACTGTTTCTTCATGGTTAGATGAAGTGGCTATGATTGTTTGCTTGATGGAATGCCATGAATTTGTAGTGTCTCTATGTGTAAATAAATATCCAGTTTAAGATCGACCATAATGAGGATCAGGCATGTAACCTTCATCTGCAAGTCCAACCAAACTTGTTTTGACTGGTTAGTAAAATACAAGCCTATATCTTTAATACCTTGAAGGTACCGAAACTTTGTTTTACCCCATTTTAATGCCTCTTTGTTGGCATGAACTATATCTTGCCAATAAATTTATAAAAAAAATAATATATCCGGTTAGTTTATAACTAACATGAAGTATTGCATCAACTACACCCTACTATGGTACATTTTTACTAATAATATCTATTTACAACATAACAAGGATAATTTGTTTTTCTATCAAATAATTTAACAATCTCTTACTTTCTTAGAGTTGCGCTTAAACATATTAAAATGCCTAACATCTCCAGATGCAATTTGATTGATATATAAAATTATCGGTAAACAAATGCTCAACCCGCATGCTATCTGTTCAGTAGATATCTAGATATCATCAACATATCTTATAGTATTTTATAAACATGATATTAAACACATGATCGAGTACATCATATTCGTGTCCCTTTTCTCCAAGACATCACTGAGTTGATTATAGTTTGACTCAACTATTTTTTCGAACTTCATGTAATATATTTCTCGAGCTTTTAATCTCAGTGTTTCATGCATTTACAATCTGTTATGGACTTCCTTCCATGTTAACCAATCATGTACATTCTTCAAAGTTTTGTCCCATAAACTTCATCAGTATTTTCTATTCAATGAATTCGTTAACTATTATTTCATTTTCATATTATACCATCTTGTGCATACTTTATTGGGATATCATAATCATCATATGCTTATTGCTAAGGGTGTGAATTTCTGACACGATCCGAAAACCTGACACGAACCTAACACGAAATTTGTGGGTTTAGGTTTAGTCTAAACGGGTTCGGGTCAATTTCAGGTTGAACCCGCGAACCCGTTTAGGTTAACGGGTCAGGTTCGGGTCAACCTGGTTAGGTTGGCGGGTTGACCCGTTTAACACATTTATACTATGTTATATTTTTTTTACAATATATTTTATGTCATAGATTAAATGAGGTGTGTATTTTATGACATGATTATTACTTAAAAAGAGAAATTAACATAGATTTTATAATTTAAATATGATATTACCATATACATTTATGTTTTTTAAGTAAATTTTAATTCTAATATATTAATTTCAGAAAAAAAATTGGGTTAAACGGGTCGTGTTCGGGTCAACCCACGGGTCGTGTTCGGGTTCATATGTATGATACAATTTTTGGGTCCGGGTCGGGTCCGTGTAAAATTTCCGGGTTCGGGTCGGGTTGAACCCGTCAACCCGCGAACACGACCCGTTTAGCACCCCTACTTATTGCTGCATAGGAATTACGTCCTTACGATGTTTGCATTTAAGCACTAAATTGCCTCTCGAAACTCATCATGAGTTCCATTTATATTCAATTCATGAACGTATACAACAAGTATAATTTATTTGGATCCAAATATGTATACATCATTCATATCGTTCTTGAGAACTTACTTTACATGATTTTGAAACTTTAAATACTTTAAGAATATCATGTAAATTTCATTGTATTATATATTTTAGGATACCGTAATATCCATTAGACGCATATCAATTCTCTCTAGTATTACCAGACTAAAAAAAGTTGTTACATCTACCACTAGAAAGTAGTTCTCCTTATAATAAATTACAAGTATTTACGGTTATGCATGTGCCATTAATTTTGTCAAATAGTGTATAATTTCACTTTTCTAATTATGCTTTCGCACAAAAGGCTCATTTGTATAAAACAATTTTTAAAACTTTTAGTTTTATGGATCCATTATCCAATAACTTCAAAATCATGAGAGATTGTAATTCTGCCTCATTTGCGTCTTTCTGTTTTGGCTAATCATTTCGTTTATCGGAAGATCTTAGTTCTTGATGTTCTACGTTTTCAATATTTTAAGCGCTATTTATATACAATATTATCATCGATGTCGAATTTTGTTTCGATTCCATATATTCCAAGATATGATACATGAATTAGTGAGATCTCTTCGTTTTTAGGTACCCAACTTCTGGAACCATCATGTCTAATATCTCTTTAGGAGACACTTTTACTATACTTCGATACCATTTTCATTACTTGCTCCATTTTCGAGGATTTTTATTCTTGGAACCGACTAGTCTACCATGCTTTAAGCGTGTCATAGTCTCATCACCAAGGTATGGTTGTCCTTTTGGGATGCTAATATTAGTTGGAACATTAGCAGTTGGTACATGTGACTTAGCTAGTCACTCTATTTAGGTTAGTGAATATGCATGGTAATTAATTTGTTAATTATTGTAAATGAATTATCCTTTGAACTTTTAGTTCAAAAATTTGAGGATCAAGATGAAATGCTGATAATTGATTCTAACTTTATGAAATCGTGATAATTGATTCTAACTTTTTCAACTGCTTTTTATCTCCCCCTCATGTTAGGAATATTGATTCGTTAAAAGGAAAATCAAAAAATTGAGTCTAAACGAATCCCATGTTAATGACTCTAGTCCATAGTGATTCATATCCAACATATATTCTCAACCCTCATAGAAGTCCCATCTTTGTGTGTCGTGTGGAATAATTTAATGTATAAAACACAACAAATTCTTAAATGAGAAAGATTTGGTTCCTAACCAACAATAGTGGGGAGGAAGTTTAATTACTTGCTTTCTTGATGTGAATTAAAATTACAACATGTAAAAACAAATGTTCCCATATTTAAATATGAACTTTTGCTCTCATGATTATTGGCTTTCAATCAATCTTAGACATTTGGTCATCATCTTCAACAAAAGCAATTCACGTAACGACATTTATCACACTTATTGCAATAATCATTAGTAAAATGGGTATCAAGATCACCACAGATATCAATATAAATATAATACGCTAGAATTATGTGCTTGCTATTGTAACGCTTCGCATTTGTATCTTTCCGTTTTTAGCAAGTCTGCTTCGTGTATCTATTTTTGGATAGTCCAAACCTTATAATCCTATTTCTATTTTCAATTCATTGTATTCTAAGACTTTGATTGTAATCAAGATTAATCAGTTATGCTAAATTCGCAAACTATATTCATGTTTAAGCTTATGAACATACGATACTTTATTTCTTCATAAATCAATTCAAAACGACGTGTAAATGTTTGATGAAAGTTTATAAATCTTATACTAAACCCAAGCAAGACAACTAGTGATTTTATTCAAAGAATTCAAGCTTCCATTATCACGTAAATCTTGTCGTATTATGTTTAAAAGATGTTTGTTACTTAGTTGTTTTTTTAAGGTTTTAAAACAATAATGTGCATAACATTAGGCAATTACAAGACCCATTCATGTCACACATATAAAATACAAGTTTTAAACCCTAGATACATCAACTAATTATTTGAAAGATAAAAAAGGGGGCAGCCCCTTTGCGGCCGCAGCTAAGGGGGGTTTCCCTCTTCTTTTTTTATTCAAACTCCACCTAATTGCATTTAATTAGACCATAATCCTAACCCTAATCCTTCCCCTATATAAACACAAGTTCCTCCACCCATTTCTCACTTTTACAAGCCTCCACACTCCTCAAACAAGTCCCCAAATTTCAGAATTCTCAACTGAAACTCAGCAGCTTGCAAGTGAGTTTCGAATCACTTTTCTTCTTCTTTTTACCTTGTTTTTCTTTCTAACACTCTTGGATAACCTCTAGGAAGGTTCTCCCAAGTTTGCTTGGGCAAACTAAAGTGAAACCACACCATTTTGATGTCCAAAAGTGTACAAACTTTCTGCCCAAATTTTATCTTTCAAACTTCAAGTTTTTCAATGTTTTCACTTTGTTTTCTTCCTCAACATTGTTTGCTAAGCCCTATGGTTGTTACCATAGGTTTTCCATGCAAAACCAAGGTGGAATCCCACCATTTTTGGGGCCAAACTTTCTGTTTTGGAAGATAACTTATAAAACTTTTTCGAACTTGTTTTTAACATAACAAATCTATGCTACTTATGCCACTAACCAAGCTTATGGTTAGCGTGTTAAGCTAGACTTGTTCACATACAATCAAGAGGCATAACTTGTCTCTAAAATTGTGGTTTTACTAGGGTTTCAAACCCACAAGTGTTGAGCCATCCAAGCTTACAAGCTTGTGTTGGTGTAGGTGTGATTACATGAAGGCCTTGGCCATTCAACTATTCAATCCACCCCTCACTTGATGATTTCCATAATTCTTGACCATCCGGATTGTCCTTGTGTCAATCTTGTGTAATGGTGAATCTTATGAAAGAGGTTTAGGATGGTTATCCTCCTACCTCCATGCATGACTTATATGACTTACATGATATCTATGAAATACATGAACTATATGATTAATTAGTAATAATATAACTATATGTAAATACTTAATATAACCGAACCTTTGACCATGACCAAATGGTTAGTTGTCTTACAAGCAGGTTATTTTATCTTAGACTTTACAATCATTATGATTCTATTGGGCATGACCCATAAAAACACAAACACCCTTCGGGGCTTATTAGTGTAAAAAACGAGCGTTAATGTCTAGATAAATACTTTCGTTTACACATACTTTCCTTGCCTATTTTAAATTCCTAAACTCATTAAACTCCCCCGTCAATCTAATACTCACACACCTACGTTGCCTTGTGTAGGATAAACTTGGTGTTCCTTCCCCTAAATCAACCTAGCTCTCTCACGGATATTACTTTGCAAAACCGTGAGTACACTCGACCCCTTTTTATGCTTTCCACTATTTGGGTGCAACATGTTAATTTACTAAAACTACACTAAACCACACTTTACTCTATACACAAACAATCCATCAACATGCTTTAGTCTTATGCTACTTGAATTGTTACTTAGTATATTCTTATGTGATCTAAATGTCATTAACTTTGATCGAGCCTCCCTTAACATGTATAGCGCTATAGGAGTAACGCACCACCCGTATTCTTGTGGTCAATGTTAAGTTGAAATCTATTTTGCGGTACACTAGAGGATTGCCTTATAGATTCACATGCCTTGTTTACACTTATCTTTTATGCTAGCTATTCATGTGGATTTGTTTAAACGGATTTTATACTTATGCTATGCTATTAAACTTGTGTACTCGCCAATACTTGTTATTGAACTATGCTTTTTAACATGTTGCAGGTTGATGAAGTTGTTATGATGGAACTTAGTAGGAACGGCATAGAAACACGCGTAGAATACTAAGTTAATCATTATGTTATTGTTGAACTTGTTCTATTGTTATTTCTTGTATTTGAATATTTGGTGTAACCTTGACAGTTTTGATGCTATGAAATGAAATGGGTTGTTAATTTAAATATTGTCGCAAATAGCGTTTTGATGTCTCGAGCAATCTAATTCGTCTCACTCTGATGTTTCCCGCCATCGGTTGGGGTGTGACAGCTATCTTGAAAGCTAAGCCACAAGTCACGCAAACTTTAGGTTACGAATTTGATAACCATTTAGACAATGAATCGATTTAAAAATACTAAATGATATATACAATGTCATTTCCAGAATATTTTAGGGATTTTTACGCCCAACTTGTAGTTGGTAAATAATTAACATCCCCTTGAGAGCAAACATTACATGTATAATTATCATGAAGACACTTCAGGTTCTTCGGAAGATTTCACATCATCATTTACTCAGTCATACCAGTCGTTAAATAATTATGATCCATAAGCTTCAGGTTTATGATCATCATATATGCCTTTAGTTGCACTCGTGTTTGTTTAATACACGATACAAGATACAAGATACAAGAGAATAATAATTATTATTTCAATCATTCATATTGTAACATATTTTTCATATTTTATTCGTCTATAATCACTCCCTTAGTATGCCACTTCATGTGGTCGATTTCAATATTAACATGGTTGATCTTATTATCAACATTAGGATCATTACAACCTCGTTCACCATGATCATGACCTTTATAACAATCATTGTATAATCATCACATTATTAACTTACTTGATCTCATTATTAACATGAGCATCATAACAATTTCCTCAACTACCATAACCACGAACTTTGCACATATAATTATATCGTCACATTCACCTTAGGGAATGAATTATAAATACACAACTTTCATGGTGGCACTATTACAATTGCCTTTGTTATGTACATGATCACGACCTAGATCATTATATCATCACATTTATTTCATGGAATGGATTAGAACCACACAACCTTCATTCCGATCTTTCAAACCTTATATATTCTTTAGTAAAATTGCTACTTTATGAGCATATTTTAGGTTTGACAAATAGAAGTTGTTTTATTCAACGTATTCTTATAAATAATCTTCTCATCTCATGATATATATTGAGAAGTAATTACATGACCAAGTCATTATGATCTATTAGTGTAAAATCTTACAAGCTTCCATATATTATAATGGTTCACACTTCGGGTGTCATGTCTTTACCTCAAAATATTTTAAATAAGTAAGCATGAATTTAAACATGCTTATAAGATTTCATGAGAATGATAACAACAATAAACAACTTTGAAATATTATCCCAGCAAATAAATAATAACATGTAGAATATAATGTCAAATTATATAGTATATGGTGTTATAACGTATCATCATATAAAACAAATTATACGATAACTTTATGAAATAAGAACATATGCAAATATGTATAGTTTATATTTTAATCTGCCATGGTATAACTAATCACAAGTATAGATTATATGCAACTAGTTTCACTCTAATAGCATGATAGTTTAATAACGTATGAAAAATAACATATAACATACATCTTTTGTTATATATACAAACATTTCAACTATTTAAGCCTTGTATAATTCATAAATTTATAAGGAAGTTAAAATGCAAGAATTGAGATGATAACATCTACATGTATCATGGCAATTAAATTATACAATCCATGATGTTATAACATGTCGCTACAGTATAAAACAATTTATACTAAAATTTTATGATATAATATGTTTTCTTTTCTTAGAAGCCAATATATATAAGTTATATATTTAACCTACAGCGGCATAACCAATCACATGAACATCTTACAGTATAAAAATATTTGTCAATCTACCTTGATGCATATGGAAGACACAAACATATAAGATATGAAAGAAAAACGTGTGCTCAATCTCAACATTTTGATGGTTGGTTGACATTGTTATATTATGTAACTCTAACATCACACATGTTACAAAATAGCATTGGGATTTATGAATTAACCAAAATAATGTAAGTGACTTTGTAAATAAACTCATCTCAACTTGAATATGGTTGTGGTTTATAAATCTATAATTGCTTATAAAAAAAGGTAAATTCTTTTCAAATGTTAAACAAGACAATAAAGATCACTAATCCATACACATTTGTAAATATACATCATAATCATAATAAAATATGTAACACCCCGACCACGTAAAACAACGAACCGCGGCGGAAACGTCGGGGAGTCATGTCACAGAACTATTGTTTCACAACTCATGGAATTTAAAATTTTGTTTTATTAAGTTAAATGTTTACAATGTCTTGAGATAAACAAGACCAACACGTAAATAAACTGTCTTTCATGTTTTAAGTCACTAAGGCCCACGTCCATTCCTACGTGAAGCATGCATCATATTATCAAGTATTGACTCCTGAAACATATGTGAAAAGAGAGTCAGCATAAAAATGCCGGCGAGTACATAGGTTGTGTGAGTGTGTCAAATTCGTGGCTTTGTATACATATTGCAACACCTCGTCCGACTACAAGAGTCGTTAAGTGAAAACCTCGTATCAAAAGTGTTTGATATTGCAATACAATTAACCAACTAAAACAAGTTTGGTTAGAGTTGTGAAAACCTTGTAGCCATGAATCTTGACCAAAACGTTTCTTTTGTAAAATAAACTTGTAATAGATTGATTCAAAAGAAAACTTCGTATAGTTTATATCTTTAAATGAAAATCATTGCGTGACATTGTTCAAAACCATTTGTCCGTGTTACAAACCACTTGTCTGTGTTATAAATCAATCTCCATGTCATAAACCAATTGTCCATGTCATAAACAAATCGTCCATGTTTTTAATTGTGAAAACTTTTGATCGTTCTTTAATGAACACATTCAAACTTGTGTCGGCTATACCACCAACGGGTATCTTTAATAGACCACCAAAATGTCTCTTTAACTAGACTAACAAATCAACAAATGATTTGTTAATCAGAAACAGTTTCTGTCATTACCCAAACTTCTACCAAATCCAGTGAACAGTCCGATAATGGGATTGTCAGTCCTATGATACCATAACATACTACAGGTCGGCTCGGGCAAAGCTAATGAATGTCATTCGTGTTATGGATAACGCATCAACAAGTTGTTCACATTATTGAAATCATATTGTTTTATATATAAACCATAGACATTGTTTTTGAAAACTTGAATGATTTAGCACATATGAGTCACCCCAAAACATTTGCAAAACGGAAAAGAGGGGAATTATGTACTAACTTTGAAAATCATTTTGTATATATAAACCATGTATATTTTTTTGAAATCTTGAAAGTAATTATAGGCACATATGAACCACCTCAAAACATTTAGAAAATGTAAAAGAGGGGAACTATGTATTCACTTTGAAAATCATTTTTGTGTACGTACCATGTATATTGTTTTGAAATTTTGAAAATAATTATAGGCACATATGAATCACCCCGAAACATTTGAAAACTTAAAAGGCGGGGGCTATGTACTCCTTTGAAAATCATTTTGTATATATAAACCATGTATATTGTTTTGAAATCTTGAAAATAATTATAGGCACATATGAATCACCCCAAAACATTTAAAACATAAAAGAGGGAAACTATGTACTCACTTGGGATTGCGAAAGTGTACTTGATCAACGAAATAAACAAAGCTCACACGTGTCCTAATGTGCCAGATAAATATGTTAGCGTGTCGGGACTACAAACGGGAGATCAGATAGAATGAAGTCTAATAAACCAAACGAGCGTTGGAACTCATGTGATATGGTTTAACAAACTTAACACTCTGATTTGGAAAGGATCCTAAGTGCTTTTGACCCATTATGACTCGTTAAGGTAGTTTACGCTACTTTAACGGGTCATTAGCGCAAACGTGTGATCGGATGGTTAAACATGACCTATGATAGTCTTAAATGCCCTAAGCATGTTTGAAAATGTTATAACATCGTTTATATAATAAAAATTTGGTTACATGTGTTTAAAATGGATTTATGCGCAAAAGGGCATTTTGGTCATCATTTTTTAAGAACATAGAAGTAACTTATCATAACACTAACCAAACGACGGACCATAAGGTATAACCTCAGTAGCTTATTCCCTATACAACTATGGTCACTAATATGTGTTTGGTCAAAGCGGTGGTCAAGAACCGCTCGACTTACGACCCTAAATAAGCATAAACTAGAAGTGACGAGTTAGACATGTCAAAATATGTCTAACTAAGTTTATAAAACTGATTTGGTATCAAAACTTGATGTTTTGATACCCAAAAATAGTTTCGTCGTAAAATGCGCGTAAAATGCACATCATGCGCATTTTTTACCGAAACTTTGACTCGTCGCTTCAACTAGTAAACATGGTAATCAGAAGGTGAAATCGTTAGGATTATAACCTTTGTGATTACAATCACGTTTCAAAGTTCAATTGAACTTTGACTTGACCAAATATGGTCAGAACCAAAAGTCAATCAGGTTGCCAAACTGTTCGACTTTAGCTCAAAATAGCTAAAAATGAAAGAACTAGGAAGAGTACTTACTCGTGTTGAAGAACACTTTCGGAACTCAAGATAGGAGGCTTCCAAAGGCTGGAAACAAGCTCCAAGAAGGATAGAAAGAAAAACTTCACACTTTGCTTTGAAGTGTTTTGAAGTGGTGTGAAAAAAATGGAAGAATCATGGGGTATTATAGTATTTTAGGATTAAGGAGGTGATGACAAGTGTCCTCAAGTGTGGATTAGTGTCCTAACATGTGTCAACACCGTATTAAGTGTGACAAAGTTAGGTGTCAAAAATTGGAGATAGGTGGCAAACTTGGTGAAGAAACAAAAATATTTATTATTTTTTTTAACATTTTTGGCCCTTGGACTTGTATTTTCACTTGTTTACCATTTTTAACCCCTTTAACCTAATATTTAGGTTATATAAAGGTGTTAAGACATGTGTACCTTGGAATAGGCCCGGAAATGCCGTGGATGTCGGTTCGTCCGGTTGTACGGTTACGCGTTTCGCAAAAATGGGTAAAACGCTTTAACGAACACTAAAATGATCGAAATTGTGCAACGATTGACATTTTTGCATTCTCATCAATAAAATACAAGATTTTATTGAATACAAAAATATTTGGAAATAAAACACAGGGTTTCATTGAATACGAAATTGTTTGTAATTGTACAATGATTGAAAAGGCACAAATGTCACAAAATATTGCATAAAAATTCCTAAAACCATAATTTAAAGTTTCAAAATATTATTCGTATGAAAACTAAAGCTGACAATTTTTGCTCACTGAATACCAACAGCATCACAAAGTATTAAATACAACAGAAAGATTTATTTAGTCATAAGTACAATTTAACGTCCTTTATGTTAGTAGATTATATAAAATCTTTATTAACCCATTCATGTTTAAATAGACAATGAATTAATTAAAATAAAAGAAACAAGTTTTGTATGAAAGAATTTTCATATGCTATTCGTCACAAATATATTCAATTAAAAGATTAGATCAATTATAATATGAATAAACCATCTTTTAGTATATAGTATCACATACTAAATGTCCAAGAATAATTTGTTTTGATAAATACAATTTGCATTTTCTAACAAGGTATAATTCATAAACATGTTGAAATAACATATAATTCATAAACATGTTAAAACTAAATATATAGATCTCGATATATCCCAAAATTGTATAAATTAAAATACAGATTATTTTGGGAGATTCAATAGAAAACTAAAAATCTTTAACTCAACCCAGGATTGTATGAATTACAAATGGTCTTACAAATAATTAAGAATAATGATAGGTAAAAGATGACTTACCTTACAATATGCAATGCGATCCGATTCTACAAGTAATTCGTGCTGATAACGTGTTGTAAAACAATGGCCTAATAGCAACCAATATATGATACATGTAAACAAGAATTATAGAGATCATATAGAGAGAAAGATAGAAAGAAGAATCGAAGAACTCAGGTGTAAAGTATGAACTACATATGCCTCTATTTATAGGCTTACAAAGATGGAAGTTAAGTACATGGAGAGTCACCATATTATGAAGACATGTGGATAGTCACACATTAAAGATAATAATTCATAACAGGGACACCTTTTTCTTATTTAATTAATTCTCAAGGGATTGAATGGTGGAAAAGTTGTTTGCAGTGTGAAGGGGATTACGCCCAAGCAACTTCATGCACGTTAAAGATAGGTTTGGGGCGGTGTTGGGGCATGGAGGGTTAACAACTCCTAGGTGGCAGTGACGTTACTCTATTATGCACAGTGGCGAAGCTTGAAAATTTCCAACGGGGGGGGGGGGGGGTCGGAAGTCACCAGATCTAAAAGTATATATCTAAAAGTTTTTTTTTTATAAAATCGGGGGGTCAAAAACGTATATACCTAAAAAATTCTATACGAAACGTACATACATAACACTACTGAGCAAAAAGTTCGGAGGGTCAGGCGTCCCCCGGCCCCTTCATAGTTGCGCCCTTGATTATACAAAGCCTAACCTAAATCTTACTTTTATATAGATAATCTTCTCCTTTTATTTTCATTTATGACTTTAGTATTTAACAAGAGGACTCTCTCCTACTCTTTATGTTACTGTTCACAGGTCTCACGTTGAAGGGGTAACAACCTAAATTAGTTCACTTCGGATAAGAAGATAGTAAAGCTTAAATGGTTTGATCCGGGGTAGAGAGGGAGGACCTTCCAATATGGGTTGGTTCCGGTGAGGAGGAAATCACTCAACAACAAACCAAGCATCTTCCAATAACTCACTAAGCCACACTAATTTACAATCAATAGTACCACATACTTATTTTTTTTTAACAATATTGGTCCGGTATGGAACCTCATCACTAGTAGTCCATTACCTACCGAAGGAGCCTCACAAGGTATAAATATATATATCAGGTAGTGTTATTTTGATCTTTATGCTATCATCTATTCTCGATACTCAATTACTTATTTTCATACATGAGCTAAGTCATAGAGAGACCACTCGGCAAGGGTAACGGGCGGAATCTAGTGATTTCTAAAATAAAATAGAACACCTTACTAAATAGTATTAAGGAAACGTAGATGAATTATAATATATTTATTTTAGTTTTGTTGGAGGGATCTTCCTAGGCATGTGCATGGGAGCATTATGATTTTATCCCTTGTCTAGTTTTTATTTTGGTCAATTACTCCATGTTTAAGTGTTCTTGATCATATTTCCCGATTAGCTTTTCCTTCTGCAAATGCTAGCCAGATTACCACATCAACAAGCATTGTGAATTAACAAATCCATGTTTTATGTTAGTTATAAGTTGATTACGTGTCCTTGTAGTTTGCCTTTTTATTTTTTTTTCCCTCCCTATTTAAACCATATTGAACATTAAAAATGTGGAGATCCACATTCAACGTTCAAATGTGAAGATTAAAATTCAAAAAGTTGTATTCAAAATTTGCAAATCCAAAAACGAGTTCAAAAACAAAAGCGGAACAACTAAAAAACAAAAGCAATTCTATAAAATCAAACAACAAAAACTTTGGACCATCTTAATCAAACTTGATTATCAACGGTGAACCACTTGATTATAAACACTGGACCTTCCTATTCACTTGCGGGATTATAACACTGAACCATCCTAATCACTTGATCATCAACACATCCTAATCGCTTGGTTATTATTAGACAAAGTATTATGGTATAGAGACTAGATGTGTAATATAGTGTTCTATATGAACACTTACCTTATGTAACACTAATTACACAATTGCAATCTAATACAATCACCACCCTTGGTTTAACTATTATCAACACTTGCATATTAGGAGGTGTAACCATCCTAATCACTTGATTATCAATAGTGAACCCATCTTGATTACTAACACTAAACCGTCCTAATTATCAACACAGAACCATTCTAATCACTTGATCATCAACACATCCTAATCACTTGATTATCAAAGCATGCAGATCCCAATTGCAGTCTATAAAATAAACAATAACCCTGATCACAAGTGTAGTTCTAATTGCAGTTTAATGCATGTCTATAACGTGTTTAATCAATTTTATTTTTATATTTACATTTATACATCCTTGTTTATTTTCAGTTTGATGATACATTTTTTATACGTGAAAGAAGATACCTGAATCAAAGAAGTGCTTGAAAATATTGAAAAGTTGAGGGTAAAGTTTGATTAAATTGAAAGGCCGAATCTTGAAATGCGCGTTCGCGTGCGCGCACACACATATATTATGTTTGAGATGTTATTAACCTGAAATGGTGACTTTTTTGTCATTAAAAAATCAGATACAAGGTAAAAAAATGTTGAGCTGAGACCAAACAGCTAGAAAAACATTAATCATGAAAAATTGCTATTAAGTCAACAAAAGTGAAACACGATAATTTAATGGATGGATCTTATCGGTCATAGAGAAAAAAAATCAAAAACTTAAAAGACTATTTTAGTAACATGACCAAAAAGTGACCATGAATGTTATAAATAAGAACTTACCATGTTTTGTGTCCTAAGAAAAGTTGATAATACTTGCGCTAAATGTTTGTACTGAGATCCGAATGAGTTAGACCCATTTGGCCTAACCTGATCCAATATGATATATCCATCTTATAAAAGGATGATTATCCCTTTTATTTGAAAGTATTTCTCCGAGTTAACTCTTTACACACATCATTTTTATTTCTTCTCACCATCATATGTATGAAATTTCTTTTTGAATAAAGTGCAATTCATATCTCTATGGTATATGAGCGGAATCAACATGAGTCCCAAAAATTAGGAAATGAATACTTGAGTCCCCGAAGTTTACTTTTCACTACACTTAGAGTCCCTGAAGCGCACATTGTTAGTTTTAGACACTGAAAAACTATTTTACCCTTATTTCCTTTCAACTTGCGCCCCTGTGGTCTATATCATGTTAGCTAGGGGTGTTCAAAACTACCCGTAATCCGAAAATCCGATCCGAATTATCCAATATTCAAATCCTTTCTGATACCCGAATTTTCGGATATCCGAATTTTAGGATTCGGATAGTGATTTTAAAAATTTTGGAATATTTAGGATATCCAAAAATTTAATTTTTATTTTTTTTGGATATCCGAAAAATACCCAAAAAAATATCCGAAAAATATCCGAAAATTTATATTCGGATATCCAAAACTATCCGATATATCCGGTTCCAAATATTAAAAAATATTAAAATATAAAAATTAAATAAAAAACTGGATATTCAGATATCCGATTCACTATCCGATTGAATATCCGAAATTACGAATTCGGATAGTGAAATTTAGTATCCGAATTTTTGAATATCCGGTTTTAAACACCCATATCTCTGATACCGCAAAACAAACGTTATGTTGTTCCAAAACCTCAAAACCACCCTCACGTGAAGTAGAAGGTGGCTCAGGGTACCAATGACCCTAATCTCATATACAAATGTTCAAATCAGTTGTATCAAGTTCAATTTCCAACATAACTACACTAATCAACGAGTATTATTCAACATAACTACACTAATCAAGATCACTATATTATTCAACATAACTACACTAATCAAGATCACCACCTGCCACATGATGTGTGCCAACGGTAGCTTGTACTTGAAATGTTATATATATCAGGTAGTGTTATTGATCTTTATGCCATCATTTACTCTCGATACTCAGTTACTTATTTTCATACATGAGACAAGTCATAGAGAGACCACTCGGCAAGGCTAACGGGCGGAATCTAGTGATTTCTAAAATAAAATAGAACACCTTACTAAATAATATTAAGGAAACATAGATGAATTATAATATTTATTTTAGTTTTGTTGGAGGGACCTTCCAAGGCATGTGCATGGGAGCATTATGAAATTATCCCTTGTCTAGTTTTTTATTTCGGTCAATTACTCCATGCTTAAGTGTTCTTGATCATATTGGATGGATTTCCCGGTTACCTTTTCCTTCTGCAAATGCTAGCCAGATTACCACATCAACAAGCATTGTGAATTAACAAATCCATATTTTATGTTAGTTATAAGTTGATTACGTGTCCTTGTAGTTTGCCTTTTTTTTTTCTTTCCCTCCCTATTTAAACCATATTGAACATTAAAATGTGGAGATCCACATTCAACGTTCAAATGTGAAGATTAAAATTCAAAGAGTTGTATTCAAAATGTGCAAATCCAAAAACAAGTTCAAAAACAAAGCGCAACAACTAAAAAACAAAAGCAATTCTATAAAATCAAACAACAAAAACTTTGAACCATCCTAATCAAACTTGATTATCAACGGCAAACCACTTGATTATCGACCTTCCTATTCACTTGCGGATTGTAACACTGAACCATCCTAATCACTTGATCATCAACACATCCTAATCGCTTGATCATCAATACATCCTAATCGCTTGGTTATTATTAGACAAAGTATTATAGTATAGAGACTAGATGTGTAATATAGTGTTCTATATAAACACTTACCTTATGTAACACTACTTACAAAATTACAATCTAATACAATCACAACCCTTGGTTTAACTATTATCAACACTTGCATATTAGGAGGTGTAACCATCCTAATCACTTGATTATCAATAGTGAACCATCTTTATTACTAACACTGAACCGTCCTAATTATCAACACAGAACCATTCTAATCACTTGATCATCAACACATCTTAATCACTTAATTATCAACACATGCAGATCCCAATTGCAGTTCTATAAAATAAACAATAACCCTAATCATAAGTGTAGTTCTAATTGCAGTTTAATGCATGTCTATAACGTGTTTAATCAATTTTATATTCATATTTACATTTATATTTTCTTGTTTATTTTTCAGTTTGATGTTACATTTTTTTAAATAAAGTATTTAGTTTTCATACGTGAAAGAAGATACCCGAATTAAAGAAGTGTTTGAAAATATTGGAAAGTTGAGGGTAAAGTTTGATTCAATTGAAAGGCCGAATCTTGAAATGCGCGTGTGCACACACACACGTATATCATGTTTGAGATGTTATTAACCTGAAATGGTGACTTTTTGGTTATTAAAAAATCAGATACAAGATAAAAAAAATGTTAGAGCTGAGACCAAAAAGTTAGAAAAACATTAATCATGAAAATTTGCTATTAAGTCAACAAAAGTGAAACATGATAATTTAATGGATTAATCTATCAGTCATAGAGAAAAAAAAATCATAAACTTAAATGACTATTTTAGTAGCATGACCAAAAAGTGACCGTGAATGTTATAAAGAAGAACTACAATGTTTTGTGTCCTAAGAAAAGTTGATAATACTTGCGCTAAATGTTTGCATTGAGACCCGAATGAGTTAGACCCATTTGGCCTAGCCTGATCCATGTATGATATATCCATCTTATAAAAGGATGATTATCCATCTTATTTGAAAGTACTTCTCCGAGTTAGCTCTCCACACACATCATATTTATTTCTTCTCACTATCGTCTGTATGAAATTTCTTTTTGAATAAAGTGCAATTCATATCTCTATGGTATATGAGCGGAATCAACATGAGTCCCAAAAATTAGGAAATGAATACTTGAGTCCCCGAAGTTTACTTTTCACTACACTTAGAGTCCCTGAAGCGCACATTGTTAGTTTTAGACACTGAAAAACTATTTTACCCTTATTTCCTTTCAACTTGCGCCCTTTGGTCTATATCATGTTAGCTAGGGGTGTTCAAAACTACCCGTATCCGAAAATCCGATCCGAATTATCCAATATCCGAAATTTTAAAAATTTTCAAATATTTTGGATATCCGAAAATTTAATTTTCATTTTTTCCGGATATCCGAAAATATTCGAAAAAATATCTGAAAATTTTATATTCGGATATCCAAAACTATCCGATATATCAGGTTTCAAATATTAAAAAATAATAAAAAATAAAAATTAAATAAAAAGTTGGATATTCAGATATCCGATTCACTATCCGATCTCCGAAATTACGGATTCGGATAGTGAAATCAAGTATCCAAATTTTCGAATATCCAGTTTTAAACACCCATATCGGTGATACCGCAAAACAAACGTTATGTTGTTCCAAAACCTCAAAACCACCTCACGTGCAGTAGAAGGTGGCTCAGGGTACTAGTGACCTAATCTCATCTACAAATGTTCAAATCAGTTGTATCAAGTTCAAATTTCCAACATAACTACACTAATCAACGAGTATTAATCAACATAACTACACTAATCAAGATCACTACCTGCCACATGATGTGTGCCAACGGTTGCCTGTACTTGAAATGCCATCTAAGTTGTTGGTCAGAGCTGTGACACCGGTGTAATGGTGGTCGGAGATCATCATCTAGGGTCGGAGCAATGATCGGTTATCGTGTTGCGTCTCTGGTAGTCGGATGATCGTCTAGGGTGGAACGATGACCGTCTGAGAATGATCGGCTTGTGGTTTGTTGGATATCGTGCAGTCGTGGTGCGTTGGAGATGAAAACTGGATCAAGTTGTGCAAAATGGTGGGGATGCAAATTGATGTGTTGGGAACTGGTTTGGAGGGGGAGGGGGTGAAAACACACCTTAAGGACTCAAGTATACATTTTTGAAAATAGGGATTCAAGTTGATGTCGCCCATGTATCATAGGGACGCAAATTGCACTTTACTATTTTCCTTTTTATATACACTGTAACAAGTCATATATATATCACATATACATACATACATACATATATATATATATATATAATATATATATATGATCATAGATACAATACTAACTTGATCGTTGGGGGTGGATCAAAACTTTGACCTTGAACCCCATCTAACAGATTATCTCTATGTTGCAGCTTTTGGTAAGGTTCTAAAAAAGTATACAATTACCAATCTCGACACTGATAACCAAAACAATTACACAAATAGAGCATATGTGCCACGATTGAATATTGATACACATGTTACATCCAAATACAAAATTGCATAAGGGAAGTATGTCAATAATCTATACACATGGCCGGCTCAGCCATCAAAAAGCATCACCGATTGATTCCCAAGGGCCCATTAGTCTAGTCGTCGTACAGGACCTCGATTTCTTAGGGACTACCCAATGACCTCGAATTATAATGACTATCTAACCACATAGTTCAAACGAAAAATTACTAAACAAATACTATAAAAGAAAAGAGTATGCCTAAATTGAACTGCTTCATTGTAATACTCAAAATTTAGATAATAACAATAATAAGTAAATGAAGGTTGATTATTTGAACTTTGGTGAGCTAGTTAAATTGTCGATTAAATAATTATGTTCTCATTTCTAAGTTAAAACGAAAATGCACACTAAATATACTGATGCGTATATTAATGAACTCTTTTAAGTTACGTGGATGTTTTTAAATAGTAAGTTAACGTACAGATTCTTTTTGTGGCATCATAGTATTTTATTCAAATCCGTTACTTTGTAGTACGGATGTTTTCGTTAATTGTTTTCATTCATATGGTTATATATTAATATTTATTGTAGCATGCAATAGACATTAGATTTTGTGCTCGTTATTACATGTTCCCTTTAGACTTATGTCAAGATACATTTATTTCTGATACGGCTTTGTACTCCGTCACCCGGGCAATTATATGTTAAGTCTTGTCATTGGGGCGTCAATGACATGGCACTTATCGTGACGGTGCGTAACTAAAGTTCACAGCGTCACTAGTTTGAGCTTGTGTAGCACCTGGCCCCTAGAGACGAATAGATCAATCTTAGCTCTGAATCCTGACTCCTGTTGAGATGGAATAATATATGTACGCCTACATGCACCGTCTCGGTGCATAGACTATAGTTGTGTACCCTTCTGTTTAGGCTCGTGGGTGCTTCCATATTATGTGACGTTTTTTTTATTTGTTTGTTATATGGTGTCACGTATGTCTTGACACTGTTATGATATGTTTATGTATGCATCTGATTATGTTCAGTATCTGTTATCTGTTCAGTATAAGTTTTGGAATTCAAGTTATACAAATATCTGTTTTAGTGCCATCTTTTAGATTTGTTGAGTGTCAATACCGATCTGTTTTGCTTCCGTATGTCTGACTTACTTTTACTGTTGATTTCTCCGTTACTGAGCAATTGTTTGGCTCAGCCGTAGTTTCTTTCTGGTTTTTGTCTTATGTGTTTATAGATAATCAGGGGAAATGGGAACGAGTAAGAGGAATATGAAGTTCAAGGTTTTAAAGCTTTTTCGTTATTTCTTTTATTTTAGTAACTAAATAATATAAGACTTAGGCTTTCTGGTTGTTTCGAGACTTTTTATTTCTTAGATTCTGTCTCTTATTGAAACTTGTGGTTTTGATATATGTAATAGTGTTTCAGGTTGGGAAGTTACATTCATACCACACCATCATACTTTATTATATTAAATTGAGCTTGATGACTAGGTTGGTCATATTGAGCTCATCGGCTCGGTTAATCATTTTGATCTTTCTAAGTAACATTTGATTGGCTGTTTTAAACGACAAAACCACAGAAGAAGATTACCGATGATTGAACACAACGATCAATAAATCGAAAACTATACCAATAGTTTTCCATCAAAACACAAAACGAACATCAAACAATGAAAACAAATATCACTAAAAACAAGAGGTAGGAAATTGTACATGTTAAACAACTACAGGGTCCAAAACCATACAATTACCACCATAACCCACACGTGGCAGTCCCAACCCCCAGCTAAACCCACGTCTGACGACGTCGTTTCAACCACAGACATACTCCAAACACAAATACCATACTCTCTTAACGACAGTTGTACTCTGTGTGTACACAATCAATCTCTATGGAAGGAATCGGTTCGCGTACTGGCCGTCCATCTTCCCGCTACGGCTCGGCACCGGTCTTCACCGGACCGGTCAGAAGGTGGCAGAAGCAGTGGGTCAATGTCTCATCTTCATCTTCTTCTATCACATACAACCATAACAACAGTTCTAACTCAAATGGTACCAACAACAGCGACGTTTCTGCTATTCGTATTCGCCGATGGACTCCGGTTCCGCCCGGTCCGGCCGGTGGTGACTCGGAGTCTGGTGCGGAAGAGAGGCCGAAGCGGAAGATACGTTATGCACCGGTATATTGAATTTTGGTTTTAGTTTAGGGTTTATGTGATTGATTTTGTGTTAATTGATAGGTTGTTGTTAAAATTGATGAGTATTGTTAAGTGAAATTTTATACTGATAATTTTAGTATCCTATTAAATATGTAATGTTACTAAAATATATTCTAGTTAGTATTAAATATATCGAAATAGAAGGAAAACGCTCAACAAACTTTCCTTTTTGGATAGCAAAACTAAGTAGATGATATTGTAGAGAATTATAACCAGATTTTGATATTTTAGGTTGAATATTGTGAGAATTGTAACCAGATTTTGATATTAAATATGCATCATAAAATCTTAATTTTATATTTTAGGTTAAATTTTGTAGAGAATCATAACCAATTTTATGTCTAGTGGTATATTATTAAGTCCATGTACTGCATGTTTATTTGATTAAATTCCTTAAAATCAATGGTTATATCTGATGTGTTATAATTATTTGTTACTTTTTTATATTTTGTTGCTTTTGTGACTATAGGACAAGGTGATAGTTTGGTGGATTTGGGGATATTCTGTATTAGGATTCTAACCCTATTTTGTCCACTAATGGAGAGTTAAACCTGCTTGTGTGTGGATTATTTTGGTATTACAACACTAAGTGGAAAGTGCAGAATGATGTATATTAGGTTTTCTTTATGTAAAAAGGGTTGTGGTTTTCAGTTGGAATATGATTCCAACATAAAGCTGATGGTGACAAGTTATCATTCTGTCAGTTTCTGTTTTTTTAGTGGGGTTGGTAGTGGAAATTGCTTTGAAATTAGGCTGCAGTTACTAAATTATCTATTTATCGTCAGCGTTTATCCTTTGTATAGTATGTTATATTAAGTTTTGCAAGTACTTGAGCAGATTGTCGTGCTAGACGGTAAGCGAAAGGAAGCTGAAAAGGGTGATGTTGATGTTAAAGAAGCAAGCAAGCTGAAGAAATCTCCTGATCAAGATACTTTAGAAAATGATGATAATGAAAAAAAGAGCTTTGATAATTCTCTTGCAGAAAAACCTCAGGTGATGAAGCAAAAATAAGATATTTTTTATCAACTTTTCTTTTTCCTAACCAGCATCTTTGTTCTTGTGATCACTAGCTAGAGGATGAGTTTGACCTTTTTCTAATGACGTGTCAACTGAGGTTATTAGGTTAAATGAGTAAAATAAAACTAATAAACACACAACATCCTATAAAATGAAGTTTTGTTAGAATAAAAAGTAAACTGGGTCAACCTGACCCGACCCATTTTGTTCACAGAAAGATAAAATTTAGAATTTCTTGTTGAGCATTGTTTTGTTAGGTCGAAAGCATCTTTTGCATATATGGAAATCAGTGTTCTTATTGTCTCACAATTGTATGTTTGAGCATGCATATAAACAGGCATCACAGAAGAATGTAGAAGCATCCAAAGACTTGAATAACCAACCCATGGATTCAGATGCAGGTGGTGATGACGATGAAGATCATGATTTAGGTGGTGACAATAAGGTGGCTGATTGGGTGAAAGCTGCACAGAGGGGCTTTGCATCTTGAGGTCACCACCATTATGTTATCAAGACTGTGAAAAGTTGGAATTTAGTAATCTACTAGTAGGTCTGCTTGTGGTATAACCTTGACTAATGTAATTAGCTTTCAGTGTGGTGTAGATAGTAGCATCTCATCTATGTTTTAGGCACAATAACCCGTGATCGTGTTTAAGGGAAGTTAATGCAGAACCAGTTCTAGATTTCCATAACCGAAGCTTATTCAACTTTCTTGTAGCGCTTAACACCATAAATGTAGAGGGTGTCGATATCAACTCATTTACTTATCAATCAAACACCCTTTGACTTGAATTAAAAAAAAAAAAAAAAAAAACCTGTTTTCAACCTATTGGGATTGTGCTTATTATGCAATTTGAGACGATCTCTATGCTCTATTCCTCGATGTAATAATATCTTATTACAGTTTCTACAAAAAATGAGGTCAATAAAAAGTTCAGTTTTAAAATACTGAATAAAGCTCTTTTTCCTCAGCAATGGGGGTGCACCATGCTAACATCACAAAATGTTCAAAATTTAATATAATCTCAGTTAAGAGACAATATATCAGGATCTAATACCAGTTGTTATTTTAATCTGCCTTTATGGTCACACCAACTTCAGCAGGTCGTATGATTCGATCATGCAGCATATATCCCGCCTGCAAAATTGAAAGAAAAGAACAGGATCAAGCACAGGTGCACGTTCAATTGGTAATAAAACAATTATGACAAACGAAATTACAATAATATTTTATTCAAATTTGGTTTGGTAGCATACCTTGAGGACGACTGCAACTGTACCCGGAGGCTTTGTATCCTCTGGTACTTGAAAAACTGCATTATGCCTATTTGGATCAAATTCCTCATTTGTTGGATCATACTTCTCCACACCAAATTTCTTCAAAACCTGAAGCCAACATATTCATCAATCTCTTAAATTACTTTAGTATAAAGCTCATTTTATTATTAACATTAGTGTATTGATGAATCAACCAGACCCAAGTTGTTTTAAAGGGATATGTTACCTCTGCCAGCTGTTTATCAGTCATTTCAACACCTTCTAGAAGTGTTTTCAGAAGTGGAACAGCTCCAGCAGTGTCCTTAGATGTATCAATCTTTGCGAAACTCTCTTTTACAACCGAAGAAGTCCTATCCAGGTTATCTGCAACATCCAGCAAACTCTTTGCAAAGTTCTGCAACATATAATGCATACACATCAATAAAAGTGCATGAAACATATTAAGAAAAAAAAAAATTATAGCGAACACTATTGATAAGAATAAGAAAGAAAATAGGGGCCTGTAATTCGAGAAACAAGAGCTAGCCTCATTTTTTTCATCAACCAAAAAGACTAAAAAGAATCACTATAGATAACAATAAGAATCCTACTTGGGTGCGACAATAAGAATCCTTCCCCAAGTTATTACTTTAATACCTATTAAAATATATAACAATAAGAATCCTACTCATCCTACTCTTGTGCGACAATACGAACCTTACCCAAGTTATAACTTTAATACCTATTAAAGCAATTTATATAACCCCTAAATAAATACTTATTAGCCTGAGCAAACCGATCCCTACAAAATATCTAACCTGAATTGCAAATTTCTTTGAGTTCTCTGCCTCTCTTTTGGTCCTGTCCATGATGTTTTCCATATCCGCATATGTTCGAAGAACTTTATCTTTCATTTTCTCAATTTCTTCTTGTTTTGTCTTCAAAAGTTCCTCCTTCTCGGTTACAAGTTTAATCAGATCCTCCATCGTCAATTCTTCCTCACCTATACGGCACTCAAATAAATATTAAAAATATGATTTATTTAAAAAAATAGAAATATTTAATTTTTATTAATTAGGGTCTTTAATAACTAAAAACCTTGTCCTTTGTCATCAGAATTTGCACTTTCTTTTTCATCATTAGAGCTGCCTGTAGTTGTTCTTCCATTTTCATTTTCCTTTTCATTGGGTTCTGTTGATGCAGATGACGAGAACCCAAATCTTTGAAAAGCCGATAGATTGCAAGTAGAATTATGCAATAATGATATTTGACCTGCTGTCACCTGCAACAAATAGATCACGGGTAAGAAACCTACAACCCGCTGAACCAAAAGTGGGACCAAATGGAGTAACCTACCTTGTCATTATGATTCTACAAATGTAATATTTTTCTTTAAACATGGAACTGAACTATAATCCAGATCTTATTTATATACAACAGAAGGTATGGTTCAATCAATAATATAAATGCTAGCCAACCACTGTGACTTTTAGCCGAAAATAGAAAAATAACTTCAACATTGTGTAAAAAAAAGTTGACTTGGTAATATTGTAATTTAAAGATGACATGGCAAATTGCTGACACTATTGTGTTCTAAAACATATTGAAGTATGCCTTGACTGTTTGAAATAAAAGGTGACCTTGGTAAGTTTAACAATTAGGTAGACTGAAAATCTACATGGAAATGTTATGATAGAGAAATCTAAGCTACTCAGATTTTCAAGTACACTAAATGATGTATGAGCATGAATATGAAACTGAGTGTGTGAAATCCAACAAAAACAGAATCATTCTCATTTCACTTCTTCAGCTATTGACTGTGATTGTGAACTTGGACTTCTTCAACTATTCAGATATTCATAAATCATTTTTCAGTTAGAATAATTGAACATTTTGTATTTCTAAACTTAGATTTATAGATAAAAGTTCTAGTGGATTTAGAGAAAAATCATTATAGATCGCTTGGTAGACCTCTGATATATACAAGAACTTGGTTAACCATACAACAGAAAAACAAGAGCTAAAGATGAAAATCCATGAAAATGTAATCTTCAAGTTTTGACAACATTCATTATATGAAGAGGCTGGTAATAAAACAGGAATTCTCCTGTCCAAATTAGAAGAGCAAAAATAAATAATTAATATAATAAATACATCACATACACATCAGGAAGGCATGGTTGAAGTCACAGAAACTCTGATTAATATATTAAATGCTTAAACCATTTATCAATAAGTCACGCGATTACATTTATATCAAAATCCAAATTTATAAGTTACACCATTGCATATATAATTAAATAGGAATAGTTAAGTTACCTAGTTAAAACACAAAGGGCCGCTAAAATTTTGATGACGTTACCGTATTCACAACTTTGGTGTCACCCGACCAGAAAAGATCAAAGTAACCACAAGGCCCAACCGTGATAATTTCAATATTTGACTTCACATATCATATTCTCATCTAATAGAAGTGTGTGGCTATAATCAAACATCTAAAATCCACTCAAGTAACGACACAATAATAAAACTTGTGGAACAAAAGTAACAGCATTAATATTTATATACACTAAGGTTGAGAAAAAACAGCCGACAAAGTTCTGCAATTTTCCTGTAAAATCATAACTTTTTTTTATATAAAATTGTTGCAATTTTAACAGGGCAGAGAGTGAAAGTTACAGGACTAACAGACAATTTGATTGAATCCAAATCCCTTGAAATTCTTCAAGTAGTGAGATTTAAAATCCTTCAAATTCCATTTCCTATTCCCATTCCATTACATTCCATGAACCGACACTACCTAAAAACCCTACTATTTCAAGTCAAACAGTTAGCTAGCTGAGTGGCTGAACAGTGAATCACAGAGTGCCAAATCTATAACCTTAGAAAGCAACTATGTGAAATATACCATACAATTACTAAACAGCTGATCTCTATTCATTGTCATTTTTTTACTTTACATCTCAAGCGGATCACTTCATTCACTTGCAAACTATACTAGAAAAGAACCAGTAGATAAAAATACATAATAAACTAACAATATGTTCAAACTTAATAATTTGGAATTAGAGAAAGCAAATCTGGAATAGATTAACATGAAATCGTTGTTCAGGATACAAATTGGTTACAAAAACTCCTTAGATACAACAACCCTTAAACCCTAATAAAACCCTAGCTGGTGAATCAAATGAATACATAAACCCTAGGAAACAGAAATCAGTATGTCATTCATTACCTTGTTCTGTGAATCAGAAAGCGAGTGAAATTGATTTCTGAAGGTTGAAATTGGTAGATGATTATTCTGTCCGCCATTGAGGATTAAAGAGGTTCGGAACCGAGTAACGACGGTCCTTGCAATCCGGGAGGTCATCCTGCCGAGTAACATATCTCAGATGCCAATCAATTTGTCGGAGAGACGAATATGATTATTTACGACGAGTTTCTAAAAAAGTTTTAGGGTTTAAAGAACTGTTAGGGTTCTTTTGTGTTCGAGAAGAAAGAAAAAGGGGCGTATTTGTGACGGACAATTGTTTGAAAATTTATGGGTCAAGTGTGTTTTTTCTGTATTCATGAGATATATGGATGGTTGTGAAGGTATACAAGTATTTAAAATTAAGTTAGGTTGCTAAAAAATATTAAAAAATCGATCACAACTTTCCTTGATGCTCATGCTTATAAAATTGCTACTAATGACGACGTAAGTAACAAGTTTTACTAGTTATCGTATTGATTTTTCTTTCTCAACTTAGTCTTTACCAAAATAGGTTTACTCAAAGCTTTTTTTTCATGCTATGCTAGTTGAGTAAACCAAAAATAAGTCAACTTCTAAAATCTGAAAAGGTAAAAATGATTGAGGATAAAGAGAGATTCAGATATCTAAAATCCGAAAAGGTAAAAATGATTGAGGATCGCAAAAGAGAAACATTCAAGTCAACACGTTAGGCCGTCTAAGGTAACCTTTGCGTGAAAGAAGAGTGTTCCTCTCACCCCACGGAGGTCGTGTGAGGCAAACTTCTAGAAATAGCAATAGAGAATACGTGGAATCTTAGAGCTCTGGACCGCGTATGAGAAAAAGTGATATAAATACACCTTTAAACGCCTCGTATATTATTCATTGCTCTTGTATTCAATACTGTGTATTTGCACGCATGCATACTGGCGAACCCATGACTAAATTTTTAGGGGGGCGATTGGGGTGTTTAACCAAATTTTAAAGGGGGGATAAGGTTTTTGCCAGCAAATTACACTAAAAACAATTATAGGGCCCCGGGCTCTATATAGGTCCGCAATGCGCATGCTCTAATCTGTTAAAGCCCATATCATTCACTTGTGTTGGAGCGGTATCATAAAGAAATGAAAAATACTTTATCTTTTTTTTTGAACGGCCAACAAATCAATCCAATAACTCTCGGGTATCCACTGGACAAACGGAGTACTCCGAGAGTAACCCAAGTCGTCCACCACCACTTCCAGGGAAAACCCGGTAACCCACCCGCTTGTAGGCACGACGATGAAATTTACCGGTAAAACCCGTTTGGCTCAATGATCGAACTCAGGTTTCCCTGGGTCTCCTATCATTGACCACCAGTGCCTCACTCCTTTTTGCACTAAATAGGAATTGAACTTGAGTCTTCACAGAAGAACTCCTCCTACTACTTGAGCTGGAGGTCATTAACGAACTTTATCTAACGGTCTTTTTAAAAAGTCTCAGAAAATATTATATAAGATAAACCTTGAGTTTATGATGAGTTTTATTTGGATATTTATCATAAGATATTATGTAAAACATATAAATTGTAAATCTATAAACTCAAACTTGTTTCTATTATTAGGTGCATTATCCACCCTGTTAATCAAGTTTTAACCGCATATTTTTTTGTATAAATAAATTTGAACATCTAAAAGGCAAGGCCTAGTTTTTTTAATAGGGTTGAAGTCGGTCAAACCATGTAACATAAACTTATATTATTATAATGTTATCAAATAAATTTATATGAGATATTACATTATAAACTGTTTCGATCAAAATAGAGAGTAGTTATGTGATACTACTTTCAAGCATGGTTATAAAAGTTGCTATAAGTTTTCTAGTCGGATTTGAGAGTACTCGAGAAGTACTCGGCCTAGGCGAAGATTACTCAGGGAGTAATTGGCCTAGACGAACAATACTCGAACCTCGGCAGCCTAACTTGTAACAAAATACTTGAAGCCTAGACGAGACTTTTATAACCATGATTCCAAGTTCCTAATAAATAAAGTAATAACTATGACCAAACAAATATGACATGGATATGTGTCAAGCTAAATAGTAGTTTTGTTTAAAATATAAAAAAACACACCATATACAAGTTTTGTCTGAAGTTTTTATGACGTTTTAAAAATGTGTTACGTTTTAAAGTTTTTTTAAAAATGAAACATCTTTTAGATCTTGTTCGAACAAAAAAAAATCATTTTGAAAAGGAATACAGCATATAATCATAAGAGTTGTCAAAAACACATTTGTCAAAAAAGTCTATATTTTATTCTTCTTCTGAAAAGCTACATATGTTCAAAATATGTACCAAAATCTTGTTAATTTCACCTGTATAACCTTTTGTTCATACATGATTATAAAATAAATCATCATTTTCTAGCTTTTGATTACTAACCCTAAAATAATTAAATACATGTAAGTCAGTGATGGGTGTTTATTAAGTCAATTATTAACCTTAAAATAATTAAATACATGTAAGTGAGTGAATGGGTGTTCATCAAGTCGAATTTTGGTTATTTACTTATTTGAATCTAGCTAGTTCAAACGTAAAAATTGAAAAATGAACTCAAATTTGAACAAATTAAAAGTCAAGTTCCTAACATTGGTTCAGATTCGGGTTGATTTTCATTGTAAGAATAAGCAACATAAATATGATAAAAGAATATCTATTTATTTTTAAAAGTAAAAAAATATAGGTAATTTGAATTTGGATACTTGGGTCAGATTGGCATGCGCAAATTCAAATTCTTTTGTAAACCGAAGTCAATTCGGATGTTAACCCGATTTGAAAATTCGAAAATAGAGTTCAGTTTGGTTTGAGTTTTTTTTTTTTTCAATTATTAATCGAATAATAAACACCCCCGGTTAAACTTATTGTATTAGACTTAGCGACTTAGGTTGTAGCGTAGTAGCAAGAGGCAAAGCCACTTTGGAGAAGACTGACAAACCTTCGCAAGGTATAGTTTAGGAGCCGTTAAAAAAAGTATTACACATGATTTTTAGGATAATATATTTATTTTACATTTTTTTACACATTCATACATACTTTCTATCTCAGCTACCAGCAAAGCCATCATACCAGCAGATTTAATGAAAATCTTTTCCGTTACAACATAGATTCCACTTCAACTCAAAGAACAAGATACATGTGAAACATGGGATACACCCACAGATTCCACCACCTTCCTTATATATCTCATTTCTAGAAAAATCATAATAACAACAAAAGCCACATAATCAGTGTTCAAAGGTATACTTTTGCCCCATAAAAACAAAATCATACATAACCCAACCCAAAACGACACCGCTTTATTCATACAGAAATAACATTAATGCAACAAACTGATCAGTCTCATATACCATCTCTAGAAACTCAATCAACCAGCTTCATTTGTAATCATATCTTGTTTTATTTGGAATAATGGCAGTAATGAAAGGCATACCTTTGCTGCTATTTGGTTGTTTTTTGGCTCAGTTAAGAATGATTCACGTGGGAATATCCTCGATTATTGTGTTCGGGGACTCTTCTGTGGATCCGGGTAACAATAACTACACGCCAACTATTGCCAAGAGTAATTTTCAGCCCTATGGTTGTGATTTTTATGATAAGCTACCCACGGGTCGCTTTTCTAATGGGCGGATCGCAACGGATTTTATCTCCGAGGCTCTCGGGATCAGGCCTATAATACCTGCCTATTTAGACCCACATTTATGATGTGGTAGATTTTGCTAAAGGAGTCAGTTTTGCTTCAGCTGGAACCGGTTATGATAATATTACGTCCGCAATAATGGTAAGTTGTTTACTTTTTTTGTCGGTGGAAATGGACAGGTCAGGTAACGGGTCAAATTGGTAAATTGTTGGGTGGGATAACGGTCGGGTCATGGTCAAACATTTATGTTAATTTGGTCAACCCACTTTTCCTTTCTTGTATTGTTATACGCTCCAATATCATGATAATTGCAACACTTAATATCTTGATAAAGCTAACACGATGATTTTCTTTGCGTGTTAACAAGTACATTAAGGTGATAATTTTGACATACTGAATCATGAGGGGGTTGATTTTGGGTTATGTTTCATCTCTAATAGGTAAGTGAATGAAAATAACTTAAAAGTAACAGGTTAGTCAGACTGAAAGTTACCAGAAATGTACTTTTATTGTATAAAAAAAAACCTACCTTTTCCTAAGAAAAAGATTATCATTAAAATCATACACGTTACCTTATCATTTATTAGAAAAAAAGGAAAATAGTTTTAGATAAGAAAGTGTTTTGGGTTAACCCAACCTCACCTGTATCATAAACCGACCATTTTGACATGAACCTGTTTTGACCGTTTACCAAACCCGCCTGAACCACCCATGTTGCCACCTGCAATATAACATGTAACTTAAATTTAGAAAGTAATTGCAGTCTGTCATACCGCTATGGAAGCAGCTCGAATACTTCAGGGAATACCAAGTACAAAATGATCAATCAATTCGGAGCTGCAGAAGCCACCAAAGTATTAAGTGAAGCGCTTTACGTTATAAGTCTAGGAACAAATGATTTCAAAGAAAACTATTACGCGCTTCCATTTAGATCATTGGTTTATTCCGTCGAAGAATATGAGAATTTTCTTTTAGTGAAAGCGCGAAACTTCGTAACAGATTTATATAATCTTGGAGCGCGTAAAATATCTATAGCCAGGCTTCCTCCAATGGATGTTTCGCCATTAGAAAGAACCAAACATTACTTTGTATGTATAGATAGATACAATCGTGTGGCCCGTGAGTACAATGTGAAATTGCAACAACTAGTTGCACAGTTGAACCAGGATTTGGGTGCATAAAGTTGGTCTACTCAGACATATATAGCATTCTCTTTGATATCATCATGAATCCACAATCTTTTGGTAAGTTTTTTTGAATTTTTGTAACTGTTTATAAGTGTTATCATAGTTTAGAATGTACACGTTCAAAGTGAAAACTAACCACACGTTGTTGTTGTTGAATTTGACGTTGGTGGTTGCAGGGTTTGAGGTTGGGGAGAAAGCATGCTGCGCAACCGGAAGATATGAAATGAGTTACCTGTGCAACAAATTCAACCCATTCACATGTGACAGTGCGAATAAATTTGTATTTTGGGATTCATTTCACCCATCTGAGAAGACCAATTTCATAGTTGCACAGCATGCGATCAACACACCTTGGCAGGATTTCTGTAGTTAATCCTAGATATATAAGTATAATCTGGTCAGGGTTATTGTGATCTTACTCATAAACTAAATGATATCGTGCAACATTGCTAGATTTGTGCAAGACTTTTGCTAGCATCGTGCTAGTTCCTTTTTAATGTTATTGTCGTCGTTTTAAAGAAAAACTAGATTGTATTATCCAAGTACACAAACGCCTATATGGCAACTTCGTTTTGGTTGTTTTTCATCTGGTCTTCGATTTCTCCGTTAAAAATCTTGAGCAGTTAATACCTACTCACCACATCAAAAATAGACTATACTCGGTGCACTATTGATATATTGCTTAACTAATGTCCATTAACTGATTTACATGACCCAAAATTATAAAACATGATAAAAAAAAACATCTTACCACAATCAGCAAAATGAAATATAGGTCTATGTTATACAGAATGTAATCAATAGAGATTCGGTGAATCGTTGTCCCCTTCAACTGCCTTAAGGGTTTAGGATTACCTTTGAACAAAACTGAGTGAATTGAGTTGCTTAAATAGTTAAATATGAGGCCAAACTAAACCTAAGAGTGAACTTGAATTCGATTCAGTTTTCGGTTTTAAACCAAAAGAACAGATGAAACCAAGATCTTTAATTTTAGTAAAATGTTTATTTTATAACTTACAAAACTAAATGTACACAAGTGCGATTTACGTCATTTGGTTCAGACTGTAAATGAATTAAATCTATAGTTCAGTTTGATTCAGTGTGGATTTCGACTTGAAACTCCTACTTAAAGGAGCCAAATGCAGTCATTACATATTGCTTGTACTTCTGCAGCTAGATTTGGCTCAATATTTGATTTGACTATGGGTTTAACCCCATCTCCTTCCTCATGGCAGTTTAAAAGACTAAACCATTTCTTGGGCTTTGGCCTCACTTTTAACGTGTTATCTTGTATGTATCAACACTAACATAATTACAGAAAAAGATACGAATATGTGATTAGGATTATTCTTCAAAATATGAAAACCAAACGAGTTTGATTGGTAAAATCTCTATTTTTTTTGGCTTTGTACATATGTAAATATATAGTAAAGACCGAAGAATATATTCCTATTGAGGAAAAATTACCAAAAAAAGTCAAATTTGACTAAAAAAATCAACAATAGACTTGGAAATTTAGCCTTCAACAAATTAGTCCGCCCTCATTTCCTTCAATCACACTTTTGACTGAAAGCAAAACGCCAGCTAAGCCTACGCTTTTGGTAAGAAAACACTTGCTAAGCCTGCACTTTTGATGATAAAACACCTGCTAAGCCTGAACTTTTGATGATAAAACACCTGCTAAGTCTGCACTTTTGATGATAAAACACTGGCCAGAACTTAACCTGTGCTTTTGAGCACTTATAAATTTCCATTGATATTTTTGGAAGAAAAAAAAATAATATTGTAGACAATTTTGGTAATTTTCTATCAGTTCTTGCAAAGTGGGCCTCTTGGTATTATGGCCCAATAACAACAGTTAAAGATATGGGTTCTCACTTCTCCCTTCTTCTTTTCACAACTCCAACCCCCGTCTTAGGTTAACCACCGGAGCCCCTCCTCCGGCGACCATCTCCACCAACAAAAATCTTCTCCGACGTATCTCAACCCTCTAACCAAATGGCCGGAGCTTCAACAAGATTACTCTATCTCTTAACCAATCCATCATCCTTAATCCACCAACGCCCTATCAACCTCTTTCGTTTAGCTCGCCGCCACTCCATCACCTTCCAATTCACCGCCCTAACCGCCGCCCACAACCACCCCCACACTCGCCAATATTCACTTACTCCGACCAAATTATCTGGTCGTTTTTACTCCACACGGACTACTTATGCATTTCAGGATGATAATAATCATGTTTCCGGCAACGGCTACCGTGCGCCGCCAATTCATCCATGGCCGGAGTGGTCCAGAGTACTTGAAAGTCTATCTGTTGCAGGTTATTTTAACGGAAACAGTAACATTGAGGATGAATTAATGGAGATTGAGAACTTATCGAAGGAGTTTGTGGCTTCTGTCAATTCGTGTTTGGCATTTGCTCGTGATCGACCTGAAATTTTAGGGTTTGTAATTCGAATTTCTTTTTATTGTATGTATAGTTTTGTTATAGTGTCTAAATAGCAAATTGATAAATTCAATATAGTTATAAACCCTAAATTACTAGTGCAAATTGCAACAAAATGAATTGAGAACCGCATTAATCAGATTCACAATGAGGATAGGATGCCATCGAATCCAATGAGAAAACCTATACCCTTAGCATGCAGGACAGGCATATGGGTATGGGATTAGATGATACCCGATTTGATTACCTGAATACATACACCCCTTTACCCGAAGCATATACCCAATTTTTTTAATTATTATTTTTACTTTCCGTTAACCCTAGGTTCATTATAGTTATATCATAATTCATAATGTGATTCTTTTTTTTTTCTTTTGGAGTATGTATTCATTATAGTTCTTACAAATTGTTTATATGAATCTTTTTCCAGGTGGCTTCCAAGGAAGGATATTGAGGTGATCATCAACGATGGATATCCATTTCTGTTTAAAAGTGGCCATGACACTGAGAGAAGAATGAGGGCTTTCTTACAGGTTCACTTCTTATATAGTTTGTATGCTTTATTGAATTTGTATAACTGTGATCATAGAGCACCTAGAGTGCAAATTTCATGTGAACTCATTGGTTATATTTAACTAAAGACAGGGATCAAATGAAGCAACATCAGTAGACTTGATGAAGTATATACTGAGTTATGCAAGCAATCCTGGAAGAAACATCAATGAGGCTATTGAATCGTCTGTCAGAAGCGTGTTACAAGAGATGGGTAATTTTACCAACAGAGCCAGAGCATCGGAGCGGTATGAACAAATGCCAAGAAATCTCGGACCGAATATTATGATGAAGAGGGGTGATTGGATATGCCAAAAGTAAGTTGCACTAACCTGTTTTGATTCATTAATGCTGCCAGAGTTTCTGAGTATTTGTATAATTGTTTCAAAGCTACTAGTTTAATGTAATTAGGGTGTGAATTTCCGACACGGACCTAACACAAGATAAACTGGGTTTGGGTTCAGCCTAATCGGTTCAGGCCATTTTTAGGTACAGGGCGCGAATACCTATAGCTAAATGGGTCGTATTCTGGTCTACTTAACAGTTTTGTTTTTTTCAATAATTCATTTTAAAAATGTGTTTTAATGTTATAACTAAAACTGATGTCTGATTGGCCATTTTTATGCCAAAATTTAAAAGATAAAAGACAAATGAGCATTATGGTTTATTGTTTAAACATGGTTATTTTATATACATTTCTGTTTTGTTGTAAAATTTGTAATATTGGAGTATTGATATGCAAATTTTGTGGTTCATGTCGGGTTCAACCCGCAGGCCGGACCATTAATGGTTATAAGCGTATAATTTTATAAACCTCTATAATTTCTGTGTTTCGAGCAGATGCAGTTTCATGAACTTTGCAAGGAACACAAAATGCCTTGAATGCGAGGAGCTGAGACCACATAGACAAATAATTGATGGGGAATGGGATTGCCCTAGGTAAATACTACATTAAACCCTATAATTATTAGTTGCGAAACCCTTGTTGCATATCTGACACACTATTAATTCCTTTCGTTTTTCAGATGCAATTTTTTTAATTACCGAAAAAACGTGGTGTGCTTGAAATGTGAGTGTAAGCGACCAGATACAGCTCCCTCACATGGAAGCAATCCAGGATATGTTTCGAGCATGCGTACTAAAGACACCGAAAAAGAAGTTAAGACGGAAAGATGGTTCAAGAAAGTAAAGGAGTTGCATGGCGTCACTGGCCCGGAAAACGATATTATACGTAAAGAGGAAAACCGTTTTCTGGATAATAAAAGTAAAGATCAATCGTTTCCTCCTCACCAAGGAAGCACTAGCGGCTTTGTTCCATTTCCACCTGACCATTTTGCCAAAGAAGATTCAACCATAAAACCGACAAATGAAGTATCCTACAGGAATACGAATAATGCCCCTTTTGATCAAAATCTTGTGCAAGAAACATATAATCAGTTTAGAACAAACGAGCCTAAACGTGAAACCTCGTATGTTGGTCAACAAACACCGGAAAGCATGAACAGAAAAGGTGGGTGGACCGGAAAGAGTCTTGAGGGATCAGCAGTGACAGAACCTGACCCGTTAGACATGTCAGAAGAGGCTAAGGCGGAAAGGTGGTTCAAACGTGTTGCACAAATTAAGGATATTTCTGAGTTAAGTCAAATCCCTGATGAAGATTTCCCATCGATCATGCCGATGCGCAAAGGGGTTAATCGGTTTGTTGTGAGCAAGAGGAAAACGCCATTGGAAAGGAGATTAACGTCGCCTCAGTACAGAAAAAATCTAAGAATAATGAGTTCTGATCCAATGAAAAAGGAAGATGATTGAAGAATAAAGGTGTCTGTATCCAGTTAGTGATGAAATGTATTTCGTTATTTTGGAATCGTGTTATAGTTTTGGCAAGTGTTTGTGTTACTGGACAATGAATAGATGAATAGCAACTGTATTAAATCCTCAACAAATTCAAATGCAGCTAATTCTTCATGAACCGATTTGGTCCAAATGATGCACACATGCTTTGTGTTCAAACGAGTGTTATAAAAACAGGCATTCATAGCTATGTAATGTTCAAACAGTCGACTACAAGAAGAAACAGTTTCTTGCATAATGTTAACTTATACATGTATGAATTTTAGATTATGAAATCACTTTTGCACCTTCGGAAAATGCAGCTTAATTAGCATAGGAAGTTCAGCTAGCTCCACCTGAGTTTTTCCCAACAGAATACTCTTCAGTTTTTCATCACAATGAACTATGTTTTTGTTGTTTGGATCCTGAATTACAAAAGTGGCAGCATACGCATTAGTAGTAACACAAACACAAGAATCTTGCTTAATGATAACAAATAAACTTGACAAATGAAAAGTTTCTGTCTTTACGATTGACTAGTACCAAATCTATTTGAAACTATAAAAATAGCAACACATGCATTATTAGCAACACATGAAATACGCCTTAGGTAGATTCAAGGCGCGGTTCTTCTTTCTATAGCTAGCGCGCAGTTTGGAACAGAAGGAAATTTTTCTTTAACTATTAACATGGCGTCGTTTGATTGATGATAACTTCGATTATGTGTATTAACCGGGTCATGCAAACCGTTGACTCCTACCATTCTTTGGGTTTGTATTTTGGAATAATAATAGCTTATACGAGTGTATGGTTTGCACCTCTTAAGACATCTTAGAGCTAACCTAAAGTTCATTTGGTCTTGTGCGAATCTCATTTACATTAAATAATTTATGACCTAAAATCACCCACATTTTTTAAATTCTATTCCTATTCGATATTTTTTTTATTTTTTGTATAATTGCGCCCTTTTTGTTTCAGGGTGTATGCCTTTTTTCACCTTGTGCTAGGCGACAAGCGAGCCCTTTGCAACATTAAGTGCGTCTCGCGACTTTGACTACTATGGTGTAGTGCACAACAATGCAACATGCATCAAGTGAGTGATAAACAAATGGTTAACTCATTATTACATGAACAACACCAATGGAAAATTTTAATGTTAAGTCTAACCAGGTCCATATATAAATTATGAACAACTAATTCAAAGTTCCATCGTTAAGGCACTCATGACAGTTATTGTCACCTTGTTTCTCAAGAATGCAAACTATTGTCTCCCAACAGTATGGTGCAACATGAGAATGACACTAAATCGAGAAAACTAATATGTACCTGGAGCTTGTTATCTTTTATGTAGGACCAAACATGCCGAAAACAACCCAGCCGGGAACTTTGAGACCGTCCAACAAACTCTCTAAGTGTTGAAGGCAAGTTAACAAGATCAATCAAGGTTGCAAGTTTCTTCGGGTTATCTGTGATAACCTTCTTCATCTTTTGTGGCAATATTATCACTGTTTAAAGTTAAAAATGTCAAAAGACCTCAAACACAGTAAAAAAGACATTTTTTTCCTTCCTATACACACCGTAAAAAATGCAATTCAAGAACCCACAAACACAGCTACTTCATTCAAAATCTTTTAATTTATAAAAGATCAACAAATTGTGGAATGCATTTCAGTGGGGCATTTCATCAAACACCTGGTCTGCATTTGGGTTTCTCATTTTAGTCAACCTTACCGAACAAACCATGAATAAACAACCACAAAATCACCTCAAATGCAATATAGCCGTGCGCATATGACATAATATGATCCAATGAATTGAATATAACAGTTACATGAACTACAAAAGTATTTTACAACAGCAAAAACGGATTGAGCATCAGTGACGGTTTAAGCAGAGAAAGTTTTTGGAATCATACCGGAGATTTTGACGCTTGAAAAGCAAGCAATTGAGGTTTATACGAATTGAAGGCCGTTCTTCAGCGACATATAAGTCGTTACCGGTGGTTTTTAAACTTTGCCGTCAGTCGCTACGAAGAAGTTGTTTGATGTCCGGTTTTTGGCTTTATGTTATTGAAAAGTAACCACTAAAGTTTGAAAATTTACATGTCAAACACTAGAGAAATATATTTTAATTTTATGTATGGTTTCGAGAAACTTATAACTTTGTAGAAATTGGGGAAAGAATAATAACAATATTTCTAGAATGTCACTTTTCAACATGTGGTTTAACAATAAATCATATTATTAACTTTTATAATGTTTATTCTCGTTATTTTATTACTTCTACCGTTTTCATCTTTTTGTTATCATTCGGAGTCTTCATATTGTCATTAACTTTCTGTTATATTATTTGGTTACTATAGCAAGATGCTTATGAGCTTAAGAACTAAGAAGCTGGTGCGTATAGCTTTCAAGCTTCTTGACTTTCTTGAAAAGTGGATTTATCCACTCATATCGTCAGTCCCTAGTCAGTAGTGATCATGACGAAGTAATGAGAGTTTCTGACTAGCTTTTAAGTTTTTCTGCCAAACTTCTTGCTTCATAGCTTCTTGAATATTGGACTATGCGACAAGCTAATATGTTGCATGCTTCATGTATTTTGACCAAGTTTGTGTATCTATTTTCGCTATCAGTCCTCAATCAGAGGTGTTTATGACGAAGTTGTAGGTGTTTATGGCTTAAGCTATCGTGCTTATAGCTTCTCTCCTTCTTTGCTTAGTTACCATGGTCAATGAGCTACTTGGTTTACTTGTAAAGTTGTTAAAACTGCTTAAAGTTGTGGCTGTCATGTAATAGTTGATGTGAATAGTAGACTCATGCACTTTTTTACTTGAATAGTGATAAGATATATGTTTTTGAAAAAGCACATGCATATGTTCATGCCGTGTAAAGATATCATAAATTTCGTTTTACTTTGAAAATTGACTAAAGAACAAAGTGAGGGTTATATGGTCTAATTATTCAACTTTCGGGTCTAACTTTATGACAAAAAAAAAGTAATTATTATACATTCTCTATATGTCTTTTAAGCATCTCAAACTTGTAAATTACAAGTTATAGGTTGATATAACACCTAAATAAAACATGTGTAGAAGTTCTAAAACAAGGAGGTTGGAAGGCAAAGTAGTGGATAGCCATGACTTTTATGGCATTCCTTTGTAAAAATAAAAAAAAGTAGATCCGATACATAGAATAGAGTTTCTCAGCATGTTTAACATGTTGTACATCATATAATCATATGTGTAAGTCCATATATATCACTTTTGAATTTATGTGCTGGATGAAGTATTTAATGATGACTTTTGTAAAAATGAGAATATATTTTTAGTAGTTAGCAAGGAAATTTGTGTTAGTAAATATATCAGGCCATATGGGCAATGTGGTTTTTGATAAAATAATAATAATAATAATAATAATAACAATAACAATAATAATAATAATAATAATAAGCTCCGAGCTTCAGGATCTAACTTCCTTGGTTCTGCTTCCTGCTTTATGCTCCCCAGCTTCGCTGAGTGGTAGCTTTTGCGTACCCGCGTCATCAATAAACATAAAAGTTGTTTTAGAGGGACACCTTTTGTGGGATTTCCTTATTTTTTGCATAGAAGGAATATTTCGTTTAACAAGATGTAATAACCATGGTTTTTGTAACCGGTTCGGACTGGCTGGTTCAACCGGTCCAACCGGGGTTCGGTCACTAAGCCGATCCGGTTTGGCTATTTTTAGCAAATATAAAAAATTCAGCCGGTTCGATTCGATGTCCGGTTCGCCGGTTTGGGTGGTTCAACCTACAGGTTTGTTTTTTGTTAATTTTTTTCCTTTTCCCTCTAAACACAAAAAACCCTACTGTGAAAGCATTCCATCACTTTCAGCCGTAACCCACTATCCCCACAAAAACAAAACCCCTATCACACCTTCACCAAAGATGAGATACAACCTACAAGAAAAGATACTTCGAAGCCACTGATCACGGTCTAGAGTTCAACAACTTTAGCCTTCAATCTGGGGAAATGATAATGGTAGGCGGCGAGAGAAGATACGGGATGAGAGAAAGTAGGGCCAACCATAAGCCTATATTTCTAAAGAATCGTCAAATCATGAAAAGCATGTTAATAAATAGCTACACAATCAAAACATGTAATACACAGTTGGGCCAATCAAACCAAGAGGTTGAAAAAAGAGCAGGAAAATACTATTAAAAATGTTTGAAAAACCTTTACAGTACTGAGTTTTAAGTTTGCATTTGAAACAACACAACTAACTTGTTTCTCCATCAACAGTTTCCTATTGATTCTTAGATGGCCAAAGGAACTTCAACCTTCAACCGAAACCGTGAAACGAAAGAGATTACAGATCCAAAAGAAGCAAAAAACACACTAGTCAAAATGGATGGATTCAAATCAACTAGAATCCATACTTAACAGATCTAAGTTTGTCAAAACACAAAGATTACAGCATTACAGCAAGCAAATTAAGAACAAGGTCAAACTGATTTTCAAAGATAATTGATAAATTAGTAATGGGCAGATGGTTTGTAACTTCTAAATTTAAATTTACGACTAAGTCTATTAATAAGAAGATGAGGTATCAAAGCACTTTTAGCAGCAAAAAAAATAATCATGTTCATACTCCGTATCTGCAAACAATGATCTCTTGGTGTCATGATACACACAGCACATTACACTACATACGTATGTATACCAACAAACAGCTTTAATCATACGGATTGCTGAAGTGCTTCAAAAGATCGGGAATGTCATAACCGAGCACATCGTCTACAGTTTGGATCAATTTTGGCTTCAGTTTCTCGAATTTGTCGAAGTTGTAACCGTTCAATCTCTCCCTGAAGCTTTCAACAAATGGAAAGTCCCCTGCTGGTAGGTGTTGCTCCCTTTGAACCTGTTTACAAAAGCCATTACATACATTGCTGAATTTTGTAAAAAGGTACAACAATGTGCATATATGCATGTAGTGTACATATATATGCATTCAGTGTATGACAATGTAATTAATACCATGATTTTTTTAAAACATATCTCAATATATTGAAATCCAGATGTATTCTGCTTAATTAATATAATAAATAGTACATCGTTAAAGCAGTTTCACAGTTCTCAACATAATATTGGTTCTAAAATGGACACTGCTAGTCTGCTAGATATAAATATGTATAGAGAGAGAGAGAGAGAGAGAGAGAGAGAGATGTGAACCTTTGCAAAAACGTCTTCGAGGTTATCGATGAGCTTCTGCTGAGCTTTAGCCTTACCCATCATGCTAGGCATCTCTTTCTTAAGATGGCTAATAATGAAAGCATGAATCCTGGCCGCTCTAGCTCGTTTCACAAATTCGTTGATCTATAAACAAGATTGAATTATAAATTATAAGTATATATTAAAAAACAAGCTTGGGTTACTGTAGCGTTTGTCACTATCACGCTACAGTACTTTTTAATATTTTTTTATTGTCTCTTTTTCACTTTAGCCCCTTAACTTTCACTTTTTACAATTATACCCCTTTAAACTTTTAAAAACTTTTATAAATGTCATTTTGACCCCCTTGAATTTTAAGTGGTTTATTTTTTATATATGTACGTGTAGGTATATATTCAAGTTGATTTATGTTTTGACGTAAATTGCTACGGAAATGGTTCAGGTCAAATATAATATGTTTTCGTTCTTAATTTTTTGTACGTTTTCAATTGGTTTACGTTTAACGTAAATTTTGATATCATTTTGGTTGTACTACCACCTTATATTTTTAGTTTTCGTTCTTAATTTTTTGTACGTTTTCAGTTCTTTTACGTTTAACGTAAATTTTGATATCATTTTGGTTGTACTACCACCTTATATTTTTAGTTTTCTCTATCGGTTGCTAACAATATCGTGTTTAGGTATCCTCTTCCGCTTACTATGTCGAGAGTTTTGGTACCGTACAAACCAAATGATAACGACCAAATTCCTCCGCCCACCCCGCCGCTGAAGCGCGGGCATCAACCCCTAGTTATAAACAAAAAATTATATACTTGCATATCATTATAATTCCTTGTGCACAGGGGTGGTAATTTCAGTCCATTTACTTAAATCCAGTTTACTAGACACCCAAGTTATTCCATGAAAATTGCAAACAAGTGTCGCTTTGTGTTATTGTGTAGCCCTACGTTTTCATTGTGGGGCCCATCTTCATGATTAAAGGACAAGAGATGGGACCTTAACGGAAATGAGAAAAATGTAATAAAATTGGAGCTTTAGAAGTTCAAGAAACTCGAAACTCACTCTGCGATCACAAGCCTTCTTAGGTATGTCCTTTAAGTCACTTAGTAGATCTTCCTGCTCTTTCTCAAACAGCTCTGTCCCAATTGGCCCAACAGTCACCGAATTTATGGGTTTGTCATTAAAAGAACTGTTGACATAATAGAATATGGATGATAAGTATTTCAATTACTAAAATTGGATATTTAAACTACCAAGTGAGAAGAAACTTTGATGCTAAGTCATCGGAAGGTTATAATTATACAAAAAACAAAAATAGAACACATATGACAGGTTCATCATATACAAATGAAGGATATGTTACACCCTACATGTGGGTTTATATTAACTTTAATGGTAAGTTCAGAATTCAGCCCCTAGGTTTTACTATAGGTGTATAATTTACCCTCCAAGTTACGTATTATTGATTTTAAGAGTGATAATCACTGCAACACTATAAAGGTGAAAAGCAAGCTAAATATCTATGAATATCAAAATAAGGTTGTCGTGAATATTTAAGATGCTATATAATTAAAGAATTGAGAATCAAGGCTGACAATTTTTTGGCAACTTAAGTATTTACAGAAAAAAAAAAGAATTAGACGAGCACTATGTAGTTAATGCGGAAAAAAAGTCGGATATCGGTCAAGGACCCATATTTGAGATATAGGGTATCGCGGTGATATATCGGTAATTTTAATATCATGCAGAAATTATATATATAGCAATTTAACACTAACAAATCAGTATACTCTCCTACCATAAAAAAATTAACCTTTTACAACTTGCAAAACACTAAGGGGTCGTTTGGTTCGCAAAATCCTTTGGAATTGGAATTAATTCCATTGAAATTTAATGTTTGGTTGGCACATGATAGAATTGTAATTTGAATATATTCTAACATTTATTGGAATGTGAGAATCCTTCACTACCCCAATGGAATTTCAACTTTCCAATGGAATGTTAACAAATTACCAAAAATAACCTATATATATTTCATCATTTTCATTCTCTAATTTATCTAATTACATTTATCAATTTACCAACCAAACACAATACAAATTTTGATGGGAATTAATTCCAATTCATTCCAAAAAAATTCTACGAACCAAACAGCCCCTAACAATTGTTGCAAGTACGGACTGATAAAGACTTAAAACACCAACACTTAACAATTAAGAAGTAAAACACTAATAGAAGCAATAAGAAGAAAGATGAATGGTAGAACTAAGAAGAAAGGTATTGATATCGGACAATTGGTGATATATCGGTCAATATCGCCGATAATATCGGTACCGATATTTGACACCAATATTTTACATGGGGACCAACAACCGATATATCGGTGATATCATACCAATATATCACCCATATCACCAATATTAACTGAATAGGATGAGCATACCCGATGTAAACACGCATAACCTCAGGAGTGTTTAGGACTTTACCAAGTGACCACATTAGAGCTCCATACACCCTCATTAGCTACAATACAGAAAACCACTTATTAGGAACAAAGAAAATAGGCCCATTTAAGGGTAATATAGAAACTAAAATAGGAAATCATTTCGTACTTGTTGGGTATCAACTTGATCAGCCTTGTTCAAGACCACACGTATCTTGTCATCCTTTCCTCTTAGGGAAGCTATAACGCGTTTAAATTCATCGCTGATATCAAGTTTATGGGGATCAAACAGAAGCATGATTAGGTCACACTTTGCAGCAAACCAGGATGTGACACCTGTGAAGTCGTAGCTTCTTTGTGTTCTTTGTTTCTCTCCTGATAATACTCCAGGAGTGTCCACAAACGTAATATGCTCCAGCAGCTTTCAATCAGAAAAAACAGCAAATAGATTAGCATGAATAAATATTGATTACATCAAACACAAATAAGTTTTGCCATCATAGCTAACCGGATGTGGCATTTGAGAGCATTCAAATTTTGACAAAAATGCAGTTCCAAAGTTTGTTAGACCGCTGTACGGCATGTCTGCTTGAACGGCAACAGTATTTCCCGGGATACTTCTTTCATCAGGTCCATTCTATAAAATATATAAAAAGATTATGGTTTTAGTCTATCGTTGTGATTCAACAAACTCGTCATAAGTTCGTCATGCCACTTTGCTGCATAAGAATAACAATCTTAAAGAAAAAAAAGTCGGGTGCTAGAAAAAAATGCAGTAAAAAATAGGATATCAGTTATCGCGGTGGGATATCCGTAATTTTAATATCATGCTGAATTTATATATATAGCTATTTAATACTAACAATTCAGTATACTCTCATACCATTAACAAATTAACCTCTTACAACTTGCAAAACACTAACAATTGTAGCAAGTAGGAACTTATTAAGACCTAAAACACTAACAAATAAGACTTAGCAATAAGAAGAAAGACGAATGGTAGAACTAAGAAGAAAGGTATTGATATCAGGAAAATCGGTGATATATCGGTCAATATAACCGATAATATCGGTACCGAAATTTGACACGGATATTTTACATGGGGACCGATAACTGATGTATCAGTCATATATCACCGATATTAACTGCATAGTTTCAAACCTAATATTCAGTTAAAATTTTTGGTTTCTCGAAGACAAACTTACTACAAAGATGCTTTTTAATGAGCAACAAAGATTCTTTCATGTTATATTCGATGTGTACCATTTCCCATCAATTTAGTAAAAGATATTCCAGAACCATTTCCCATCAATTGGACACACCCACAAATCAATAAAACCAATGTGATCATACCGAGAAAGTAAAAGAGGATTTTAAGGCTTGAAATTCTAATCTACTTGAATATTGAATACCATAAAACTATATGAATGTTGTATTTATTAACTTAACGTTAACGCGCGGATATACCTAATCTATATTTCCGTCTTCTCTCTTCTTTTATTGCCCTCCTGTCCTGTCGTCAATTGACAGTATGACCTAGGGCGCAATATAATTGAAGTGATCAAATCCTATTTTGGTAAAGCAAGCACCTTGAAGTAAAGGATCTTGGATCTAGATCCTTATAAGACTGAATTACCTGGGATGCCTGTGCCCATAAGAAATCGCGGAGCCACCCATTAATAGTAATAGAACTCTACGCAAAGTTTCCTCCCGTGATATGAGTTACAACTCCTTGATCGCTTATACTGCCCCAAACATCTGACTGCATTTTCCAACTGAAATGAAATATGACTACTGAAATTGAATTGTACATCCAGAATAGTCCTAAGAAGACATGGTCCCAAGCTGATACTTGACATGTCCCCCCCCCCCCTCTTCCAGGCCCATCACAAGGAAAACGAAACCCAAGATTTGCTTTATCCGGGGGATCGCACCTATCTCAATAAAGTATATGATTTGTTTGAAGAGCGTCTCGAGTTTCAGGCGATTGCGGATGATATAACTAGTAAATATGTTCCTCCTCATGTAAACATATTTTATCGTCTAGGGGGAATTACGTTTACTTGTTTTTTAGTACAAGTGGCTACAGGATTTGCTATGACCTTTTACTATCGTCCAACCGTTACTGATGCTTTTGCTTCTGTTCAATACATAATGACTTAAGCTAATTTTGGTTGGTTAATCCGATCAGTTCATCGATGGTCGGCAAGTATGATGGTCCTAATGATGATCCTACATGTATTTCGTGTATATCTCACCGGTGGATTTAAAAAACCGCGCGAATTAACTTGGGTTACAGGTGTGGTTCTGGCTGTATTTACTGCATCATTTGGTGTAACTGGTTATTCCTTACCCTGGGACCAAATTAGTCTTAGTTAGTGATCCCGGCTTAGTGAGTCCTTTCTTCAGTGATGAACTGTTGGCGGCAGTCCTACATTTTGTCTCTGTGGACCGAGGAGAAAGGGGGCTCGGCGGGAAGAGGATTGTACCGTGAGAGAAGCAAGGAGGTCAACCTCTTTCAAATATACAACATGGATTCTGGCAATGCAATGTAGTTGGACTCTCATGTCGATCCGAACCAGCTCACGTACCGCTTTAATGGGCGAACAGCCCAACCCTTGGAACATACTACAGCCCCAGGTGGCGAAGAGCCGACATCGAGGAATTTCATTTATTTTTATTATAGGATCTATTGGATCTCTTTTAGAAGATGGCATGCCGCCACTCGGACTCGAACCGAGATGCTCTAGCATTGCTTCCTAAGAGCAGCGTGTCTACCGATTTCACCATAGCGGCTTGCTCGAACTCATAATACCCTATTTATATTCAATCGTCGAGATTGAACAAGTCAATTCAATCAAATAAGTTTTTTTAGTAAAGATTCAAATTGATAAAAAAAATGAGTTCAAAAGTCAATTTGAATCGTACCGAGGGTTCGAATCCCTCTCTTTCCGTTTCCGTTGATGACTTTCTATTTTTTCTTTCAAATTTAGCAAATTCCTGTTTATTTTTTTCCTAGTGAAATGTGTGGAATAGCTAAAATAAAATATTAAGAAATTGTAAAATTAAGCAAGAAAAACAAAATTTTTATTTTATTCTTCACGTCCAGGATTATGTCCTGGATCATTGGATTCATACCATAACAACAACAAATCTATCTGTGGTAGGCTCAGATCCAATGTGAGCTCCTGTTAGAGATATAAAAAAATAATTAGAGATATAAGTATAAAAATGCAAAAAGAAAGGGATGAGTAAAAAACTTGCCTGGATAACTACTTCTAAGCAAATGTTTAATAAATGTTGTTTTCCCTGTTGAGTATTGACCCAAAAGCATCACCATCGGTTTCGCATCAAAATCACTATTTGTCTGAGAACAAACGTTGGTCATGCATTAAAACCAAAAAACTGTATAGAAATCACATGGATTAAATCACTTACCAATAAGGGAGAAACAAAATCATTAAATTGATATGTGACTTCTAAAGGTTTCAGCTTCTGAATGTATAGCTTCTTCAGGCCGTCAATGATTGATGTAACAGCAAGGGAACCTAACCAAGCATAAACAAAATGGGATGAAAACTTTTTTTTCAAGAAGCAGATATTGATATAAAAATAAGAAGATAATCAATAACAGTAAAAAGTACTAATGTCATAAAGAAGCTCGATAATATCTCAATGTATAGTTTGTATGATTGTATCATTTGAACATAAAGCAAAACATCAAAGTAGATCTCAAGTGCTTAAATATGCAAGCCCTATTTTGCACGATGCATGTTATATTAGAGGACTGTGTTACATGTAGAACCATGATAATATGCCCATACAAAAGCATAATATTGGTTCTATGTTTTAAAGATAGGTGTTTCCTTCATAGAGCATGTAATAATCTGATTTCCACATTCAAAAACCTTACTTTGCATAGTGAAGAGAAAAGACATAACACAAACCTTTTTTGCAGATTTTGGTGAAGTAAACCAACCAGATGATGCTGATGGTGACGTTCGTAGCGGCGAATTACCTAAATCAATGTCGAGAACTTGAGCGTGAACATTAAAAAGCAAAAAGTAGAGACATCAACGTAATTATCTATTTTTGTAATAATAATTAGAACAGTAAATATTATTACCATTTGATTCAGGCTGGCTTTTTGGACGCCTTTTCCTCTACACATATTGATAAGCAAGTCAGAATTTCACGAAAAATATCTAGTTCTATTTTTTGTTAACATGAGAGGAAGGAATACATACAGCTAGTAAGGCATCCAGACCGTCCATCACCGGTGGTTTCAGATTTTCAAAATCAACTGAGTTGTAAAAAACAGTACCAAGAAAACCAATCAAATGCATGAATATTACACATTGAAATTGTAATGAGAAAAAAAAATGTGATTACACTGCTTACCGTCAGAATTTAAGAGGTCGCTACTTAGTACATGTCCTGCTTGTGCCATTGAAATCAGCTACAATTACAAACACACCAAATAAGGTCATGTGTGGAGACATGATGGATATAACAAAATGAAGATAATGGTAAAAACAACAAATTACCTGCATTGCAGTAATAAACTCTTTAAGGCCAAGAAAGCCTTGTCGTTTAGAGTCTGCAATTGCCCACACCTTAAGTAGTCGTAGGAACAGGCGGGAAAGATAAACGGGTCAGGGTTCAAAAGTAGAAAACAATTAGCTAAGTATGAGAAAAAAGAAGTATATACTTAAAAGTTAAAAGAAGGAAGATATGTCGTGAAACAACTTGCAAAAACCAAATTATGAGATGTTCAATCCACCTAACTAAAGCTTCTATCATGTAGTTACAATAAGAATAGCTTTAGGAGTTTAGGTAGGCCAATAAGATCTTACAAAGAGAATATCACGGTCTTCCCATAGGAAATCATATTTCTCTTATTTTCAAAGAAGTAATTTGTTCGATTCTTCTTGTTCGCTAGGACATATTATTTTAATTTCACTTCATTAAAGAAGTAATCCTATCTAACATTTGTGCATTGACATTATTTAATCAAGAAATTAGGCATATATCCTGGTTCCAGTTTGGAAATCAATCGATTTCTTGTCTTGTTGGACCGACATCTTCTAAAGTTCAGTGAGGTGATACACAGTGTGATCATATAAACCCAATTAACCTTAATGTCATAATCGAAAATGCAGCATTAGCACGGAAATAACATTCATCCAGTGGAGCATTCAAACTTGATAAGTGGTTACGATAAAAAAAAAAACCCAAATTTATCATCATATCTTTTAACATGAATAAACAAGTGCACACGTGTTAGCACTTATAACTTAACACTAATCAAGCACGAATAAAACATACGTATTACACAAGCTAGGGTTATCAATGATCCACAGTTCCTTTAAAGTTCAACAAAATTAGGGCACAATCACAAACAAAAAACCTGTTTAAGATCTGGTCTAGCTAGATTAGACATAACGAAGAAGTTAATAGCATCCACACCAGTAACTCGCCCATCACCATCTGCAATCAAACAACAAAAAATCAAATCTATGTAAAAAAAATAACAGAAAATAATCAATGAACATAGAAAACAAAAAAACAAAACCTGAATCGGCAACACTGAACCATTCGGTGCAGATCTTCTGGTGTTCTACGGAGCACCGACTAATCGCCGATGAATCAATCTCCATTCTATGATTATCTATAACATGAAGATTATTATTACAGATTTCTGAAATATATTGAAATCCCTAATAATATCCAGATCTATAGCCGACGAAGAGAGGTTTAAAACTTCAGTCTAATAAGATATTTTTTTATTCCTTTTGGTCGTGAGAAGCGCCAAACCTATGGCTTTGAGTGATCTCAACTTCAATAGAATTATTACTTTTGAGCTTGATACCATTACGTACACTTACAGTCACTAGCTTTTGAATTGAAAATTAGGTCGGTATGTTTTGTTTGTTTGTTTTCCACTTTGGGATGGCTTTCAATTACATGTTTTACCATGGTAGTAATAATATATTTACCCGAATCTCAGTAAGAAATATTTACTTACTTAAAATACTTCAAAAGTTTATATTTATATTTACTTGTTTATTTTGTTTTAATCTCTCCTATTTGACAAAAGATCACCTACACCCGCAATCAATGACAACGTTGGTGAACAAACCCATCATCAATTCCAAAGGAAACTCACCGTCGAAGCCTCGCTATGGTAAAACCCTTAATTCACGCATTACATTTGTCAGAGCGAGACTTCAATCCCCGACCTAGAACAGTTATCGGGGTACCACTAGAACATTGTCCCTTTAGCATTTACTTGTTTATTATTATTCCGTCATCATTGTAATACAAGTTTTAACAAGATATAAGTGTCCTTAATTTGAAAATAAGTACATTAGATGTCATAATTTTTTGTCATATAATATTGAGTTAAATGTTTGGTTGGTCCCTGTGGTTTGCGAAAACTGCAGACTTGGTCCTAGTGGATTACTAATTACACGTGTGGTACCAAACTTGTCAAAAATGAGCTCGCTTGGTCCCTAGCCCTAACATCAGTTAAATATCTCTGTTAAAACACTCCATGTGCTTGGCACATGAGGGTAATTTGGTCCTTTCAGTCCAGCCCACTTTAAAAAGAGTTAAATACCACCCCCACCCCATTCTTCTTCCCCAAACCACCACCACCATCTCATCTCCTCCACCAAATACCCACCACCACTTAACTCCCACTCACCACCACGATATGCTGCCGGAAAAACGAGCCCACCACCACACAACTATATACGATCAAAGTAGAGTAGATGTGGTGGACTTCTTACAAATAAATCTCATCACTATATATAACAAATAGAGTAATTACAATTTACACATAACCGACTTTCATACAATCAAATCAATCTCTTCACTGATAGATTCCTTCTAATTAAACCTATTTTCCAAACCTAGAATGACCAAACCCTAGCTAAAGTTTATCTCTCACTCTCAACATCAAGCCAACACTTTTTGCAATTAGTCACTTTCTAGAAACAAAAACAAAAACAAAATTTCTTCACCAACATCAGGTAAACTAATCAATCTAACAGAGATCATTCAACCATACATAATCACAATCTCAAAACACACAAATCTACACAATAAACTTATTCAAAACATATCAGAAATCAAATTAACATAAAGCAACAACAAAACAACATAATTGAAAGCACTAACACTCCTCCAGCGACACTTCCGGCGACGAGAGACTTGCAGATGGAGAGTAAAGCGTGGCGGCTGGGAGCCTTGACACCTTCACTAATGATCTTAGCTTCTTCAGCGAGATTAGTGATCGTAGCGCTCGTTTTACCTACCACATCCTCTGACGCCATGTGAGCGGCCTAACACATCTGTATGATCTTCTCCGATGAGATGGTAGTGGTGGTTTGGGGAAGAAGAAGGGGGTGGGGGTATTTAACTCCTTTTATAGTGGCTGGACTGAAAGGACCAGATTACCCTCATGTGCCAAGCACATGGGGTGTTTTAACAGAGATATTTAGCTGATGTTAGGGCTGGGGACCAAGCGAGTTCATTTTTGACAAGTTTTGGTATGTAATTAGTAAACCACTAGGACCAAGTCTGCAATTTTTGCAAACCACAGGGACCAACCAAGCATTTAACTCTATAATATTATATTAAGTTATGAGAAGATGTACGAGATTATTCCGAGCTGTAAAACTAAACTGGAATTGTAGCTTAAAGAAATCGTCTTGTGTTACTTTCGAGATGTCTATTTGCTCAAGGAACAAATGATTAGCATGGAAATTTGATTCTTGACATAACAACATCGCCGTAAGGAAATTGGTCTCTCTATGACTAGATTCGGTTTTGAGAACCAGTATATTGATTCGTGAAAGTAGTAACGTATACGTGAGGGTTATAACAAGGTTATGGTGACATAACATCTAGTCCTCGTCCATGTCGAATTCTATTATATGGCTTTTTTATATTTGGTTAGTTTGTTATTGATGGTCTCAAATTTGTTCAGACTGGTCACTCTTTTCTATTTCAGGACGCTTGATCCGGTCCATTATTACATTATGTATGTCGACTAAACCAAACTATCATAGGTATTATGCTCCGGCTACAACCCATTTCTAGAGTTAATCACACTTTGTGCCTAGCTTGCTTCAACTTGATCCATGTGACAATGTTGCAACAGGATTGTAGTTGTTTGGTGGCTGCCAAAATAGCCAATAAGTGTAAAATGAAGACATTTGTGTGTTATATTAGTAATTAATCAATTAAAAAATCAACTTTCAGTTATGTTCACCCAAGGTAATAAGTTTGAGGTTAATATCATCCGCTAACTCCACATGAACTCGACACTTTTCTTACCCTATCTAATTAAGGTGATTGGGACATAACTCTCTTTGCTTTGATCGATACTTCGATGCCCGATCATTAGGGTTGTGAAGCTTGCCAAATTTCATTTACAATAAATGAACGGTAGCAGCCTTTTAACATTTCTTTTCCTTCAACTCATTAATTTTTATTAAAAAATCTCTAACAGGACGCCATGTAGATGAAAAAAAGCCGAACTGGATTGGAAAAGTTGGAACCGAAAACCGAATTACATTTTTTGTTCGGTTGAAAACCGAATTACAAATTCTGTTTCGGTTGAAAACCGAACTTATAATTCGGTTCGGTTTAAACGGTTTCGTTTTCGCTTTGGTAATTGGTTTAATCGGTTTGAACCGAATATTAAACACCCCTAGTTTTAACCCAAGCTGACTAACTTAAGTATATCTAAATTGATTCGTTGACGAATCTAAGGTGATCCAAATGAATCCATATACAATTTTTTTTTTTTCAAAATAACTTGTTTTTTAAAGCAATGGTTATGATCGTCATAGCTTACCTTAGCAAGCACATGGCGGCTACTCATTGCTGTGGTTCATGGTCCATAGATTTTGGTGGTCTACAAAGAGAGTAGTGGTTAAATGGCTAAACTTGGGGTTGGGTTTGAGAATTGAAAGTGGTCTGCTAAAGATTTGCAAGAGGGTCCGATCAACTTTTTCTTGGATTCTTTTTACCTCTGTGAACTTGTTTTCAGCTGGGGCCTTCCCCTGCTGACCGTTAAATATATCCGTTCCTGCCCGGCTGCCCCTATGTTGATACCACACGACTTATTCAACTTCTTTAATCAGCACCACATATATTAAAATTACATCATAGGTCAGTAATAATCCAGTTATGGGTGCCGACTAAAGGCACTTTGGAACTAAAGCAGTGATGAAGCGTCAAGATAGCAACTTCAATTTGTAATACTTGTGTCCATTTTTCGGGCATAAGTCACCCAATTATAATCTAGGCATGATGTATACATTGTTTAATCTATGAACAAAGAGCAAAAGGCAAAAAAGAATGAACAACGAATCGACATAAATGACAATAATAATCAACAGACGTGTAAGTATTAACTAATGTTGTTCTCCTTGCTACTTCCCTTTTTCAGACGTCTTTCCAACACTTTCAATGCATGTTTTCATACAGCATTGATATTGTTCTTCGTGGTTGCAGGCAGCCGTTGATGTTAACTGATCCATGTGTAACCAAAATGGTTGCATTATTTCTTGGTCTTAAAGTTGTTTTATCAAGAAATACCAATTGTTTTGCCAAGCAACCACAAGACCAGTGACAGCTCTATTGTCACTATGGTGTGTAGTGAAGTTCTATCCAGCATAATCCCGAATACCGTTATCCCAGCTCTATTATTCTCAAAATACGTCACTACAAAAGATCAAACAGAATAGTTATGATTTAGGTTCAATAATCATTTGCCATTCAGGTGGCAAAATGGTCAGTTCCGGCTTACACAATGACTAGAGCATTTAATGCATGTCAACATGGGTCAGGTTCGGGTTGGATTAACCCAAAACACTTGTTTTTCATTTATATAAACAAGTTATATGATAAGATATTATTTCTAAAACTTAATTACTAAAACAATAATCTTCTATTTTATAGAGTAATTTATAAGGTTGTGTGCATTAAAATACATTTTTGACCCGTTCAACCCTCGAATGATATTGTTAAAAATATTCTATCCACATACCTAAGATGACTTTCAACACATTTATTTTTTATGTTAAAAATGTTCTATCCGCATACCTAAGACGACTTTCGACCCATTTATTTTTTATGTTAAAAATGTGTTATCCGCATACCTAAGATGACTTTCGACCCATTGATTTTTTAGCTCTTATTAAAAAAAATCATTGACCTTTTTACTTTGGCCAACTATCAACCCATTTACCTTTAACCAACTTTTATCTTACCCGTTAGAAAGCAAATAGGTTAAAATTGACACCTTTTTTGTTATTTTGACCAGGTTAAAAAACCTTACCTAAGGCTTCTCTTTTTTGAAAAGAGATTGTGCTATAAGCATATGCCGGTATGAGTTTAGTATTGTCCAACTCATCTTCTTCACTCCCAACATCCTCACAGTCAGAAGACGATGCTTCACATGGAAGCACCGGGGTGCCAACAACACCAACAGGCGGGGTTTCGGTATCAGCAACTTCAGGTGACTCAAAGTTATCAATTGTAGCACATACATGCCACTTGGCGGCCAGACATGTCACGCCTTGTGCCTTATGTGTGATCCTAGTCGCACTCCTTAGCAGTATCATTAAGCCCGCAAGCAGGCTTACAGAAACCAACTACAATACAAGAAAACAGAATACCCATGTCATAACTAAAAGTGTATATGGTATGAATACTGAATGAATATTATTGATCAATGAAACCCTTTAAATAGGGAAAATGCAATGTGCCCTACAACTGTTTTAGGACGAGATATACATGAATATTACATATAAACAATTAATAATAATCTCTAATGATATCGGCTAAGAATAACGACGTCTTGACCAATTTACGTATGCACGCGTATATTCGTGTTACATTTATCTTTAATTGGTAAAAAACAATGTTTTTAAACCGGACTAGTAATCAAACAAGCAGTTCTACTGGTCCACCAGTCGGACTGGTCTCAATAACCAGATGACTTAATAAATAATTTAATAACTAAACACTAAAAAAATCACACTATAATTAAACTGAGCGTAGAAGTATAAAAATATATAGGTTTTGTTAATTGTATAGAGCAATTAACTTACAAGAGTCATCTCAAATATTAATATTTACCCATGCATATAATTAGTTAAACTGGTAGATGAGTTAGTAATTGCTTTTATAAATTGTACCATAGGTCCCAAATTTGAAACTTGGGGCTTACAGATATAATTTTTTAGGTTTAACTTTATTAGAACCCATTTTTTTCCATTTGCACCTCAATAAATTCAGAAGACATGTAATTTATCAAACTAAGTTTGGTTTGACCCGACCTACTCTGCAAGATCAGTTTTGACCAGTCTGTGGTTTGCCAGCTCAACCGCCAAGTCAAAATAACCGATCAATCCAACCCGTACGTACCAAACCAGCGATTAGTCTGGTTTCATTGGTAATTAGGATAGCTATAAGAGTAACATGTTGAATTCTGTGCAAATGGTCCTTAATGAAACAATGCAACTTTTTCAATCATACTTTACACACTAATTTATTTAAAAAGCCAAATTTACAAAAGCTACAGAGAGACTTACTGCAAGTTCACCGGTTTTGAAAATGCTGAGTTCAGCAGTGTGGCGGGTGGTATTAAGAAGTGCTGCAAACTGACTGACTGTGACAAAAATGAGGGCAAACAATATGAACATGCGGAAACGGTGACTTATAATTTTCAGGTGCCTTCTGATCCTGAGATGTTCCTCAATACAGACTCAACATCAGAGTCTATTTGGAAAACTAGAGCGAAATCTTGTAAACGGAGAATTTGGAGGTAACAAATGAGGCGAAAAAGCACGCAAACAAGGAAAAACACAATGGTTCGGTAGAGCCACGAGCCAAGTTCCAGAACACATGCTACTGTGTCACTCACTATAACATTCCCCAGAAAAGGAATGGCGGTTGCACCTGAAGTGTACCACCAGATCTTGTATGCACTCTCAGCAGCAAAACAAGGGGTAACGAAGATTGAGAGGATTTTGAGTGATCTCTGCATGTATATTTTCATAACAAGAGTGAGGTTAAGAACACTAAATTAAGGCAAGAACAAAAAGAATAAATCTAAAACATTTAGCTTTTTATCAATGGCTAAAATATTACTTTTTGCATACTAACAAGTACATAAAAATAAAAACAGTAAACTATTTTTTTCATATTGTTTTTTACCTTTTAAACGTTTATATACACATGTACATGGGGTGTGCCAAATTATCCGTAACCAAAAAAACCGAGCCTTTTCGGTTATTCAGTTCGGTTCCTAACCATATCCAAATTATTTATTTGATTTATGGTCCGGTTAATGTTTCCACAAATCTTGCTTATTCGGATAACCAAACCGAATTAAATCGAATACACCAAACAATATTAGGTTTAATCGGATAATATAAACCGGTTTAATTGGTTGAATTCAGTTCAAATATATTGTTCTCCAATTCGGATCAGTTCATTTTCGGTTACGACAATAACAAAAAAATCAAAACCTGAAAAAACCGTAATCATAACCGAATAATATTAGGTTTAATCAGATAACCGACCCGTTTAAATCACTTAAATTTAGGGGTTGTTTGGCAACTTCTGAATGGTTAAGTATTGAACCAATAAGAGGTTTGAACCATTAAGAGCCAGTTTAATGCTTAACCGTTCAAAGGCAAATGTCTGACCAATTCAGATTAGAGGTCTTAACCATTTAGACTTAGTATAATGCTTAACCATTCAAAGGCAAATGTCTGAACCATCCAGACATATGTTCGCGAAACAAACAGTCTGAATCATTGAGTGTCGAACAAGCAAGAGGTCTAAACCATTAAGAGCTAAACAAACAGCTTCGGGTTAGACAGTTTTCTAATTCCGATCAGTTCGTTTTCAGTTATAACAAAAATAAAAAATTCAAAACTGGATAAACCGATATCAGAATTGATGAACACCCTTACATGTACATGACTTGCAGATGTATAAAATTTATTACCAATTTACCATAAAAAGTTTGTTCATATTTCTTTTTGTATTTCGGAATCAAAGCATTGCATTTCAATAATTCATAACAATCAGCGCAAAATTTTATTCTAATCAAGTAATAACCAAAGATCCAAAATCAATAAATCATAACAAAATCGACAAGCAACAAACAATTAAACAAAAAACACACAACAGAGTACGTACATTAAGCTGAGCAGTGTACCCCTTCCTCACAGTCTCACTCTCGTCACAAAGCTTATCAAAGAACAAAAACCTCCTCAGTCCATAAATCCTCACAAACTGCGAAAGCGAAACAAACGACAGCGTAGCAATACAACTCAATGACAACTGAACAAGGCTATCATAAGGCCTCGCGTGCCGGTTATCACAATCGCTACACGCGAGATAGAAATGCGAGAAGCCGGGGATGATGAAGGTGAAGATGATGAAAACGAACCACGAGAGTGTTGCAGTCCAGCCGTTGGACTGGTCAACGCACATCCACCGGAGATATGATCGGAAACTGTGGAGTTCGTCGTAAGCGTGTGAGGCGCTGCGAGCGTATGCTCGCTTTTTGCTGATGAGAGGTAGAGTTCTGTTTTCGTTTGCCATCGGGATTGTGGTGACGAAGAAGATGTTGGAGACGGTTGTGTTTGATATTGTTTTGATTTGTCGTAATTTTATACGGGTGAAATTTTCAGAAATACCCCTCAACTTTAAAGTGTTAATAGTTTTGGGTGCGGAAAACCACCAAGTTACGAGAGTCGAGAACATGGAAAAAAAAAACGGAAGGTAAATTTGATTTAAATAATCTAACTGACTATTTTCTGTCAATAATAATTCTAATGGAGTTTATTCCAGACAGTGGTCTCAGCTTTTTCATTTTGTTTGTAATGATCTGTCGTTAAAAAAAAATAATAGAGTCACGTTTTTTTTTTTTCCAAATTACAAAATAATATTTTTGGGTTTTTATCAGAACGAGGATACGGGTCGATTGAGGTACAACTTACCTTGAAACAGTGCTCCAAACGACGTAAACGGTGTTTCAATTCGAGTGTTTAAACTTCAAATTAACAAAAATCAAACCGTTTGTACCACCATTTCGACGTATGTTTTACATTAATCAATTCGTATCCTACTTCTGATTAATAGCCCTAAACATCGCTTTGTAATTTAGAAAAAAAAACCTAACTCCGTTAAGTTATTTTTAGTGGTGGACCATTATACAAACAAAATAAAAAAAAAGTTGGGACCAATGTCAGCAATAAACTCAGTCAGGAGTATTATTGACAAAAACAACTAGTTCGGATTATTTATACCCAGTTTCTTAAGAAAAACTAATTTTTTCACGTGCATATTTTTATGTGCTTGCCGGTATAAATTCAATTTGCTCTACATGTTGACGTAAACTTTTTCTGCAAACGAATCAGGTCAAATATAATACATTTCCGTTTAAAAAAACATTTTTATGTGCATATTTTTATGTACGTTTTTGGTTTAAATTTGAGTTGGTGTATGTTTCAATGTAAACTTTTTTGGGAAACAAGTCAGTTGATGTTTTATAAATTTTGTTTTAAACACAGTAGAGTCAAATTGTGGTTTCTTTTTTTCCATTTATTCAAAAGCTCTAATTCATCTCTCTCTTTTGATTATACGTGTCAATTTTTCCGTTATATCTGTTACATTTCTATGTATGACTATCGTTATGATTGTACGGTATAAATTTGATTTACTTTATATATAGGTTACATTGAGTTCAATCAGATACGTCGAAACGCGTGTTTTCATATGGTTAACGTATTACATAAAGTTTGGATTAATCCATTCGATGTACCGCGACGCAACGCGTGCAGTTCTTATTACTAGTTTTATTTTATTATTTAAGATAAAAACAGTACCGTAAAAATACAAAAAAAAAGTGTTTAGCGAGAAGTAACGTATATGTAGCTCGTATAAGGGATATATATATATATATATATAGCTAAGGAAGTCATATTACATGCATATTCTTTTATTGTTTTAGAGTACTTCTATTGTAATTAAAAAACTAAACCAAAGGCTGTTTGGATTGATGTTGGTTTCTTGTTTTTCATTTTTCATATATCTTTATAGTTCTCACGTAAGCTTTTCTATCGTTGATTACACCTCCACAGTTATCTATCATGTAATCTTTTCTATAGTAGATTACAGCTGAAAGTTTCTTTTAGAGGAAGGGGATATTCATTAATCATTATAGTAGTTGACAAGAGAGTAACACATAATTAACGATGAAGAGAATCACATGATATTGTTTACTTTTTGTGAGTCGCATGTAATAACGACGGCGGAAATCACGGAATATGAATACTTTTTGTGAGGTTTATCTCTTGACACCTCTTTTTGCTTATAAATGTACAACTTCCAAAGCAGGATGCACAATACTAAATTTTGTAGTCATCTATTTTCTGTTTGTATTTTGTTTAATGACTAGATTTTGTCCCGTCAGTGTTGCAGGATCTCTCATAACATGAACGTCTGTGTTTCGGTTACTTGTACATACTACTCATAACATGATCTCAAAAATATTACATTGAGTCAACCAATTAAAATAAAACATTATCATACTTTTGCTTAGAAAACAAAAACGATGGAAAAACTATAATTTTAAAATGGGGGCAAAATTGTAATTTTTAGGACAAATGAGCGAGTGCCAGGCAGCCATTTGGCACGAATAAAATTTACACCGAGTTAACAAATTAAAACAAAACCCTACCATAGTTTTGTCAAAGAAAAAACTAAAATGATGGCATGACTGTAATTTTACAATGTAGGTAAAATCGTAATTTGACTGGGAAAACAAACAAAAACGATGAAAAAATGTATATTTAAATTGAGGACAAAATCGTAATTTGGCTGGGAGGAAAAAAAACTAATGGCAAAACTGTAAATTTAAACGGGGCAACGCGTAATTTTGAACAAGGTAAAAATTGTAATTTTTAGCTGAAGGCAAAAGAATGATTTTATTTTGAACAGGGAGCAAGAACATAATTTTGAACTGATGGCAAAATCGTGATTTTTAAACGCGGATAAAATCGTAAATTAATTGGACCAATGGAGGAGTATCATGCAGCTGCCTGACAGTATTCCTCCAACTTCTCTATATATATGTAGTAAATTTGAATATATGTTTTTAAATGTCTAAAAAACCTCGATAAAAGACTTGGCTCAAGAAATGGTCGTTTGTAAATGAGCTGGCTCCCGAGTCAGGGCTGGTTCGGCTCATGGCTTGCTCGATAATTGACTTTTAACTAGTTTAAATTAAACGAAATTTTAATGTATAATAATAATAACAACAACATGTAAAAAAAAGTAAACAAAAACAATACATATAATATTTGAATTTGGCACTAGTATTTTTAAAACCATAAACAATACGTATATGTATGTTAAAAACTTATCTGTTTGCTTTTATATACGAAGATGTATAAATAAAATAAAAGCAACGAGAAAGTTCGAGCTCCACTTTTAACCATGATATTTATATACTTATTTCTTCAAAATTTTGTTATAAGGGTAAGTGTAATGTGAATGTGAGCTATGTTGGCGGCTAGACGCTACGTAAGTAGAAGAGCATTCTATCTCACAATCTTATTAACCATGTCTCATACTTAATGAGTGTAAATGTGAGTGCCATTACGTGTAATTTATTTAAAACTTTAACACAATTAAAATGTTAAATATTATATATATTCGAATGTCTAATAAAAAATGTAAAAACTGTATACGATATCAAAAATACTTTATATTGAAAACAACTTGTCATTAAAGTTTATGTCGCAATGCTTATAATATTTTTTTGTGTATTTCATTTTTTATTAACAAGTACAAGTTATTTGAGAAGAAATAAAAAATGATAAATAAAACAATACAAAAATCGGCTTCATTTCAAATCGTAAAATCTAAATGTTGCTTCATCATTTCCACGTTAGCATGAGGATGGGCAACCTCACGGCTCACAAAACAGTCACGCAACAACGGCATGATATTTGCGTTAGCATGAGCTTATATGGTCTAATACAAATTAATCTTTTTTACTTTTAATTTTAACTGATGATACTTTCAAATAATATTTCCTAAATACTATTAAACGGGGGTAACAATTAAAAAAAACATATTATACAATGCCAAGCATATTGGGGGCGCCCCATGATGGCCCGTTGCTTGTGGCTCATGAAGAAACACCAGTTGAACCTAGGAATATCCGGAGATATATCAGTCACACTAGGGTGTTTCTGCATAAATGGTTAACCTCTCACTTCACCTTTGGGTTTGCAAGCTCACTCCAGATGATCTGCAAAACTAGCAACGTCGTTAGTCTCGTCACGGAAAAAATGGTGGTTTTCTCCGTGACCACACTCCGGCGTGAGAATAAGTATTTTTGGTTAAGAAAAGATAAGAGATTGCAGATGTAAGCGAAAGCTTATGTGTGTGTTAAGTGGTGTAGCAGGTATATGCCTTGGTAAATGTGTTATTACCTGGAGATCTGATACTTATTTATAGCCGAGAGAAGGTACGTTTTGGAGAAATGCTGGTGGGCCTTGGGCACGACCCATACAGCCAGAAACATCCCTTTTGTCCCTCGGCCGCAGACATTAAATGCTCCCTGCAGGAGAATTAATGCTCTCTGTCGGGAGGTATGTTCTGTCGGGTGTTGAGTGGTGCCACATGTAAAGTAGCCGTTTCTGGTGTCCGGCCTGCTGCCAGCCGAAATGGAGAAAGCGGAATAGTCACTGGCAGGACAGTGGTTGGTGTATGGTCTGACACTTGCCCTATTGTCATGAGTGCTGTCACACGCAACCTGTCAAGTAACCTTTGGTCACAGTTCTGCCATTCCGTACCCTGAGGTATGGTCAACATCTCTTAGTGCTTACCCCTTTCTGCGAGACTGTCAAGGTTTTTCCCGCCAGCGCAAGGTGTCAGGGGTGTATCCTTTTGTCCTGAGACTATGAGGCGGTTCTCATGTGTGTCTTGTTCTTGTAAGGTTTTGGGATTCACAGCTTAGAGAATTGTTGTTGTGCGCAGGGTCTAGTGAACTGCGCGCATGAGTCTAACTTACCGTTTGTGGCGAGTACACAAAGCTCGTTGTGTGACTTAAAGAAGTTGGTCTAATTCACCGTTACGCTGAGTGCACAAGGCTCGTTTTGTGACCTAGAAGTTGTTGGTCTAATTCGCCGTTACGCTAAGTACGCAAAGCTCATCGTATAACCTGGAAGTTGCTGGTCTAGTTTACCGTTACGCTGAGTGCGCAAGGCTCATTGTATGACCTACTGGTTCTAAGGAAAAACGCACCATTGCACGTTGTATACAAGGTTATCCTTATGTGTGGTTAAGGGTATGGTTATTTGGGACCATACCTCCTCAGCACCACGCGTGGATCATCGCCGCCGGTCACGGTGACCACGCGTTTGTGGTAACCACGCATAAACGTCTCAAATGTTATTGTTGGGAGGAGGGGACCGTTGGAGGAGGAGATGAAATTGAGCGGTGAAGGCGAATGAGAAACATGCAGGAAGATGAAGATCTGGAGCAGGCGGATGAAGATCTAGAGTGGGATGAAATTGGGGATATTGTGGACGATGATGAAAAACATGTCGTTCAAGGTGAAACTGTGAAGAAAGGTGAGTTCCGTTAAATATTTCAGAAGATGATGAAGATTTTTAGTTAGGATATAGTGTGAGTTCACCGCGCAAGTTCACCTCAGTTTCATTAGTTTTTGTCACCAATTCAACTTTATTGTTAATTTATTATTAAAAAAAATCCATCACTAGTGATGGACACCTCTACTAAAATCCATCACTAGTGATGGAATGAAGTTCGATAACATGACGGAAGCTGATTGGGTGTTGTAAGTGATGAAAAGTGAAGCACCCAACCCCTAAGATTTGTGTACATTATAACACCTATGCAAGTACAACCACATTTTATTTTATATATATATATACATAAGCCATGCATGAGAATAGTGCGCACAAGTTACGATTTTACTCCAACTTAGAATTACGATTTTGTCACCAATTCAAAACTACAACTTTGCCATCTTTATGTATTTTGACAAATTATGATTTTTTCCTCCGGTTAAAATTATGATTTTGCTCCAGTCAAACTTACGATTTTCCAACGGTTCAAAATTACAGTCTTGGCATTGTTTTCGTTTTTTTTTCTTGCGAACCTATGATAGTGTTTTGTTTAATTGGTCGACTCAATGTAATTTTTATTCGCTAGCGCTCGCTCATTGACAAATTACGACTTTGCCCTCAGTTTAAAATTACAGTTTTCTCATTGTTTTATTATTTTTTTTTCTATCATAGTATTTTGTTTTAATTGGTAGAGCATTATTTGACCAAGTATCCCGCAACACGGGACGGAGCATAAACGATGTGGGGCACATAACATCAATAAGATTTGTGTACATCACAACACCAATGCAAGTACAACCATATTTAGCATGTATGTCATTTATGGAATTTGTTTTCCGAAAGTCACCTCTCTCTTTCAAACAAACGATTATATATAATATATAATATATTTTTCTATCTATTCATATTATATGTAATATATATTTTTTTCTGTCTATTCATAGAATTTATTATTTAAACTAGAAAATAATATCTGCCGACACCTGTTTTTTCTTCAATCCTTTTAAATTAGCCACAACTATATTATTTAAACGATTAAAAACAAAAACAAGTATAGTGAACTTTGGGGCAAATTATCTTAATTTAAAACATCACACGTAATTTGAAATAGGAATACCAATAATAATAATAATAATAATAATAATAATAATAATAATAATAATACTAATAATAATAATAATAATAATAATAATAATAATAAAAATAATAATAAGAATAATAATAAGAATAATAATAATAATAATAATAATAATAATAATAATAATAATAATAATAATAATAATAATAATAATAACAACAAAGGTGAGAGGGGTCACATGCTAAGCTAGCAAGTGGTTGCAAAGCCTTTAACATGTGAAATGATGGTACGTATGTTCTAATTTGTATGGATTAGCTTCCATGTGGTCATGTATACGACAAAATATCTACAACTGTCTGATTTGGTAGCCTAACATGAGCTGTCACTTTTGTCAACGCACCGGGTTGGTTGGTTGGTTGTATACATGAATTGTCACGACTTAAATACTATTTTATAATCTTAGACCATTCTATGATAACTTGATATTTTATAACGTTAGACCATTTTGATAACTTCATATTGTATCATGGGACAGGGGCGGATCTACCCTAGGGGAAAGGTAGCCTTCGTTATCTCTTGGTGCTCCGGCGGTAGTGTAAATTTTGAAAAAAATTGACTTTTTTTGACGTTTTTTCGATTTCGTTACCATTTTTTTATAAAACGTTACACCTACGAATATTTTATAGATCCGCCACTGTCATGGGGATATAATGAACATTTATTTACCCGGTTTGTATAGGTTAAGTTACTTATATGTTTGTCCTTATAGAAAGAATAAACAAGCTAATGTGAAGTTTTAAGAGTGGTTGTGTAACATTCGGCCCCTATTACTACTAATATTGTTTGTTTTGTTCTCAAGAAGTTACCTATTAATGATCTCATGGATTCTTGGTTGTCACGGTGAAACCTTTTCAAGGTGTTACCCATGCTCCCGTTTGAGCATGCTTAACCATCGAGTTTTCATTTGCTCCACAACTAACACGCTCAAACGTGTTGGTGATATTTGAGGCAGTGCATGTCTTATAAACCAAGAATCTTGTAGAACGTGGGTCATAATTATGATAAAAATTATATATGTAAATATAAAAGTGTAAAGATACTCTCGTTACATAATTTTGGGAAATTGTAGTACCCATACCGTGTACAAATCAATACAAAATTAAATATGAAATACAACATATTTCAATAAATCCATTCAAGTAGTTCTCTTTGACAAGAGCTTGAGAAGCGTCTTTTTGTACAATTTCCGCTACGAGAACTTGAACCGCTTCTCCTTGTGCGATCCTTCTTGGCTCCAAAAAATAAATAAACTGATGTTGACGGTTGTGGCTAAAGATTTCGTGCCTCTACTTAAGACGACGTGTCTGTTTCCCAGAGTATAACAGCCGAAGCAGTATGTACTCCTGGAGATGGCTCACGCGCCCGAGATTACACCGGATAAAATTATAGTGTTAGATCTTGTGGAAAAATATGATACGAAGGTGATGAAATCGTATAAAGAAACATATTTCTCTAAGTACCCAACACATAGGTCTTCATATATTTCTTCTTTCCAAAAACTCTCCATATATTCATGTATTTTTCTTGTATCCATTCTCTTGTATTTTTTTTAACATTTTTCTCTATCTCAAAATGAGGCACTTAGCCTACAATTTTTACAAGAGTTAAGAATAAATAAAAAATCTTACTTACTTAACTACTTAATTATATACTTAACTTGAGACATAAAGACTCAATTAAAAGACATAAAAACTCTATTCAAGAGTTTAATCTTTAATTCACCATATGAAGAGTTTATTAATAATTACAATTTTCTTAAATTATAATTCACTAAATATCCATTCACCAAATTTCCAACAAATCTCACCTGGTCACAACTGATATGTGATTCGTCTAAGGTGTTATAATGGGCCGACCATATTAATTTTCTTTGTATCATTACAGACTGTGCTTTATAATTTGAGTTTTATTGGGTCTTTTTCATTATTTTCTTAATAAATGAGGTCTTTTCATTATTTTCTTAATTGATGATTTATTAGAGAAATAAGTAGTCAAGATCAGAACGGGTCGTATCTTGTTGGTTTTGTTTATATTGTTTTTAGAATATCAAAATTATTTTGTTTTTCTTGGTTGTAAGTTAGAGAGGTATGCATTCATGATTAAATATATTAGTCATACAAGGATTCACTAAGAGCAAAATTTAGGTGCTAATTAGGAAGCATGTCCAATATGATGATCATTTGATAGTTGATAGATGCGTGTAGAAGATCGAAGATGTGGACAACTTTGATTAATCATGCTATATCAAAATTTAGGTTTTCCTAGTTGTTTGTTGCTAGAAGTATAAGAGCTTAACTAAAAATCACATTTTTCTTAAAAATTTGTTTATCTTCTAAAAATTTCTCACATCTCATTCTTCATTTTTATCTAATTCTTACTCAAAAAGAGTTATTTTATTACTTTGTCTTCGTTTTATACATTCACAGCGTTTAATTTAGAGACGAAGAGTAAGATATCAAATATGGAAATTAAATTTATTTTCACTATATATTTTTGTGATAAAGAGTAAAATGGTTAGATGTGAAATGGTTTCTTTGAGATAGAGAGTAAAATGAAGAAGTTATTGTAAATGCTCGAATATCTCGATTATTTAGGGATAAGTGACACTTATATTCTTTATAATTTTAAAGTTATTTTACGTAAGGTGAAGGTTATAGAAAACATGTGATGTTTGATTAAGTAGTTTTAATTTCATTTTCATCTGTTGGAAAATTAAAAAAAAATAATCAAAGGTGGATAACTTAATAGTATCTGGACTCAGTTTTAGTACAAATGAATGTTAATACGATCTTATAGTGATCACAAAGGGGTAAAACTTTAACTTGGACTAAGAATTTACAAAAGAATTAAGAAATTTATTTAAAAAAGAGAATTAACAAGATAATTGAAAAGGGGAATTGCATTTTATTGTAACATACAACTTTTTAAGTATCAGAATTCAGAAATGATTACATGGTTCTCTTCAAGACACCATCTCTCAATCGGATAGAGGTATGAACTATGATTAAAAAGCTACATGATTAAAGTAATAATTCAACTTTACCAAAATATCATCTATACGTATTTTTCATTTAAATACAATTTAAAGAATTGCAACCCTTATGACATTAACATGTTTGTCCGTTGATGAAAACAAGATCAATTTTTCCAAGTTTAGCACCAAAGTTTGGTAGCTGACCTTTTGGGCTCTCTTTATCCCACGGGTTGTTTAAGAAGCTTATCAGTTTCGGGCTTTCGTTAGCCCATGGATTGTTTAAGAAGTTTGTTATTTTTGGGCTCTTTTGTTGCCCAATGACTTTGCTGAACATACAAACTTTTTGGGCTCTATTTAGCTCATGGGTTGTTTAAGAAGTTTATTAATTTTGGGCCTTGCTTAGCCCATTGATTGTTTAAGAAGTTTGTTATTTTTTAGCTCAATGCTTTGCTGAACATAAGTACAAGTGACTGCAGTAAAAAGTGAATCATTATCGTTGGTGTAAAATCTACCTTTATATACTAATTCTTTTGACAAATAAAGCTTAAGCAAGTCTATTTATCTTAAGTAAATCCGTTCAAAAAAACTTTTTTTAAAAAAAAATCTTAAGTTAGTTAAATAGCACTCGTGATAAAGCGTCCCATTAAATATCAATGCAATAGAGCTGTCAAAGTATCGAACCTGGAAGGTCTTTGTTACAAAGCCTTTTTAATTTCCGCAACTAAAAAATGTTTTTATTAAAATAATTTTATACTATATATAAAATAATCCATTTGGTTGTGAAGTGTATAGCATTGCTAAATGAGTCCTCAATGTGTATGAGTGGTACAATTTGTAGTGAGTGAACCCTTCTGACACTTGTTTTTTAAACTGGTCTATATTTAAGCGATCACATTTCAATCCTTTGATACCTTCTTTAAAACTTTGCTTTTGGTTCGAACTCGGTTCACTGTTTTGACACGAAGCTAGTCTTACTTTTTGGATGTGTGCGATCATTTATTTAAACAAGTTTCATTTACATACTCCCAGTGCCGATATTGCCATATTGGCGACGACAAAATAAATAATGGATTAGTCCTTTACCCTTTAGGCATTGTTTTTTATGTATTCCTTTTCTTTTAAAAATAATTAAGAACTATTCATGGTAACCATTTAAGCCAACAAAGTTGGTAATATTATCCGTGAACGTACTAAACAATGTAATAAACAAGTAAAGATTGTAAATACCGGTTTTGTACTTCAAGTTAGTGATGGCATCGCTCGTATTCACGGTCTTGATGAAGTAATGGCGGGTGAATTTATAGAATTACAAGAGGCCTTGCTCTTAATTTGGAATTAGTTAACGTTGGTGTTGTATTAATTGATGATGTTTTGCTGATACAAGAAGCGAATTTTGTAAAAGCAACAGGAATAATTGCTCGTATACCAGTCAGTAGTTAGTGAGGCCTATTTGGGTCATGTTATAAACACCCTCGCTAAACCGGTGAAATTTCATCTTATGAATATAGGTGAATTGAATTGCCCTTTCCGAGGATTATTTTTTGAAGCTTTGAATATGAGCCTCTTCAAAAAAGGGCTCATTGCTATTAATCTAATGATTCCCATATAAGATGGACAAGGAGAATTAATTATTGGGGATAGAAAGGCTAATAGAACAGTAATAGCAAAAAAAAAATAATTCTAAATCAAGAATGCCAAAATGTAATATAAGGTTATGTAGCTATTGGTTAAAAGGCATATTCTATGACTCAGGTAGTCACTACTTTCCAGAAATAGGGTCGGTGCGATGGAATATACTATTGTGGTGGCCGAAACGACGAATAACCGTGTTACATTACAATATTTCACTCTTTATACAAGAGAAGGCCTGACTACATATTTGGGGACACACTTTAATCATTTATAATTATCTTTCTAAACAAGCGCAAGCTTATCGCTAATAATCTCTTTAGTTAAAACAAAAAGCCAAATCAGCGTGCCTCACAACAGTTTTCATGAATAGTAAAAATAAAAAATAAAAAATTCTTTTGTTATAGCTTATTTTTTCAGTTACTTTTTCCTATTTCGTTTGAGCATATTTTGTTTTTCTTCTGTAACTTTTAAAATATAGTATTTTATAAAATTTTAAGTATGCGATCGCATCGTGCTTATTTTTATGTACATGTTGATATAAGTGTACAACCGATTGAAGAACACACGTACATGTCATCAACGTTGTCTCGCAATTTAGTTTTTTTTTAAAATGACGTCATTTACCTTTTTTCGTTATTTTAGTAATATCGTATAACGTTTTATAAAGTTTTGAATATACTGTTGTGACATGTTTATTTATATATACAGTTCAATAAAAGTTTTCTTTTAATTTTATTTTCTATATCGTGAGGAAACAAATCGATACCAAGATTTATTTGTATAGAAAGTGATGTTTATTGTTTTCGTTATTTAGTAAAATACGATATAACAATTTATAAAATTCTCTATATACCATTGCGACGTGCTTATTTTTTTCACGGTTAGATTTTTATTCAAAATTCTTTACCATGAGGAAACGAACCATGATCTGAACATTGGTATCGATACTGTATTAGTTTTTACTTTTTCTCGGCGTGGCGGTATAGAATTTATTAAAAACGACGTTGTATTTGCAATAAACTATTTTCTGATATCATAAGCTATAGTGAGTGCCTGTATGATACAATATTGTGACGAACTGAATCAGTACCGACAATTCAACATTGATATCGGTATTCATTTTTTACTTTTCAATCTATGTAACCACGTGTCGATATCCTCTTGGACATATCTCTTTTGGGTGCTATACCAAGTGTCGATGTCGTACCAAATCAAACCGCTACAGACCGAAGCCCGCTACGAAAGGAATAGACCCACTAGAATTAATATAAAGTGTTGGATTCAAATAATATATTAACAAATATAAATATATTATACTATTAATATACCAAATTTTATATAAATTTAAAGAATAAGAAGTTAATCTTTAAAATATTGATTACTAGTTTTTCTTTACTACCGACCGCTGGGTCATTGGCGGATCCATCGAAACATTTTGTGCCACATGGACGATGAATACCGACAAACTTTTACCACCGCCACAAATTCGTCCTTAGTAAACATGTGGTGAAAGTTGTTGAAGTTGTGAACAAGAAGAAACACACCGTGATTGAAGTGTTATTCCACAACATTTTCAGGAGCGATGTCGAACCGGTCTCCTTAACGGTCTACTGCTCGGACCAGTCTTTGAGAGGGTGGGTTTATAACTATCACTACACAGCTGATTGGATATCCATTATTGCATCAAATTGGATCATTTCTTTATCACCCTCGCTCTGCGTGTGGCTTTATTTCTTTTCGTCGTGGATACCTTCGGCCGAGTCTCCAATCTCCCACCGACTATTTTCCAACCCTACCCATAGTTAGCCACATCTTGTTCTTAAACAAACCTCTCAACAGATCCCTTGCCACAATCTTCGCTTTGGATCCCACCGTGTACTATTAGTCTCCCCGCCTTCTACTACCTAAGAATGTCTCACTAAGAATGACATACAATCTAAGTAGTAAATACGTTAAAATATTGGATACTAGTTAAGGACCGATATTTGAGATATCGGTTATCGTGGTGGGATATCGGTAATATATATATATATATATATATATATATATATTTGGTGTGGATTATTACAGAACACTAATTATTGCGAGAACAAAAAGAACAATTCTAAATCACTACATTTTGAGATTTAAGGTTCATGTTTCTTACATTTTTTGTTTATTACATTCATATATGTATTATATATATATATATATATGTAAAAAAACCATATATTTTTTCCTACACATAACCTACATACATGTAGGTAATTTAACTTACACATAACCTACTTATGTGTAGGATATATAAAAAATAGAAAATTTTTCGTATTTTGTTTTAAGTTCTAGTGTAAGAAACAATAAATCTTACATTTGTAACAATTTCATTTACTTTTTAGTTTTTTAGGATTGAAAATGGGTGATTCATTTTGTTTTGCGTATTCTCACAATATTTAGTGTTCTAGAATCTTCCCATATATATATATATATATATATATATAAATTTAACACTAACAATTCAGTATACTCTCCTACCATTAAAAAATTAACATTTGAAACTTGCAAAACAATAACAACTATAGCAAGTAGGAACTCACTAAGACTTAAAACACTAACATTTAACAATAACAATTAAGACTTAAAACACTAATAGCAACAATAAGAAGAAACGCAAATGGTTGAACTAAGAAGAAATGTATTGACATCGGGAAAATCGTTATATCGATCAAATATCAGTCAATATGACTGATATATCGATAATGATATTATTGGTATGAGGTTATTCTACAAAGCGTACAACTATTTCTTTTTGGTTCAACTTGTTTATTCGACAATATATTTCGTTTTATGTAGCAAGCTACTAAGGTTATCATTGAAACTCAAGGCCTGAAACTATAATCCTTTTGGTTTTCAAGTTTGATACAATAAATTAATGATACCTTAAAGTTCTTCTCAACTTGATTCGATTGTATTTATTTTGTACGAACATAACTGCTAAGTTTTTTATGAGCTTTGTATTTTAAAAATAGAAATTGGGTGACAAAAATGTTATTTGATGAATATATGAAAGTTATATTGTTATTGTTATACATAATTGGAGTATATTAGAGTTGATTTAACTACATTGATTCATCAGACTTTATAAATTTTGGACTATATGTAACATCCGTAAAAACCGGGTTAACCAAACCCGCTTCGTTTATTAACCGGACAACCAGTTAAAAATTTCGTTGCATGTTTAATGCTCAAATTAATTTTAAACGATACATAATTAATAAGTATATTAGAATATAAAATTTATATTTGAAAATTTATAAAAAAATTGTGAGAAAAAAATTAAATGCTGAAGCCGGGTTTCGAACCCGGGTCAGCCGAGAACTCAAAGACTTAACTCACACTCGCCCAACCACTCCGCCACTTATGATACTTGTTGATTATTTGAAACAATTAATACATATAATAAAACTGGAAATCAAACCCAGTCAACAGCGCGCCCAAATCCGCAGATGCCGGAAAATACGCGAGATTTCGACGTTTTCTTTTGACTTCGGAATCATGCAAGTATAACGGACAATAATCATCGGTTATAACCGAAAAACTCAATAAATTTCATTCATGGACCATAATTCCCGTTCGAAACCGAAAATATAATTCAAATCCGGGTTATACTTTGTTCATCAGTTGAGCTCACGAATTTATCCAACTTACACTCTCCATTTTGCTCAGAAAACTTCGCCGCAAGTCGCCGGATTTCTCTGTAAATTAACCGGAAATTATCGCCGGAAAACCGAATTCATTCCATCCCGTCTGCTTACCCAAAAATAAGATCTTTAGAGCTCATACCGACATCACCCACACTCACCTTAAACCCCCAGAAGAATCTCTGTCGCAAGAAATACATCGCCGGAATTCTCTACAAGTCGCCGGAAAACCGAGACTTTCATCTTCACGGTAAATACCTCGACTTTTCCTGTTTTAACCCATGGTTAGACTATTACTAACATCAATCCCTCACCCAGAATCTATTCCAGACGACGTTGCCCGGATTTTCTGTTTTCGCCGGAAAACTTCTGGAATTTCCAGAATCTCGCTGTTAATCGGTATGATCATCTAAACATCCTGATAATCGTTACTCAGTAATTCAATTTCATATCTAATCGATCAAAGTTGCTAATTGATCCGAACAGACGGAATATACAAAACAGAGCCGGCGATCCTTGCCGGAGTTCTGAAAAAGATGATCTGTTCCGGTACTTTCTTTCCCCAAACCCTCTCCGTTCATTACCTTTCAATTGCTCATAATTTTCGTTAACCGAATTAAACAAGAAACAGTTGGTTTAAACCGTTGTCTGTGTTTTGAACGAAGAAGACGAAGTCGTGTATGATATAAGATTAATTAAAATCGGTATTATAAACGGGTTAGACACACAGTCCAGCGGTGGACTGTGTGCAAACAATACGCACACGTCCCGAGTTCGATCCTTGACACACCGCACATTCGCTGTAATAAAAATGTTCTTTTTTTAAACCGAACCGGATCCACACGCAGTAAGATGTTAAGTATAATAAAAAACCGGAATATTTACCAAGTTAGACACACAGTCCAGCGGTGGACTGTGTGCCAAACTAAACCACAGGTCCCGGGTTCGAGACCTGTGGAGAGCACCGAGTCGATACCATTAAATCCTTTTTAAAATAAATGATTTTCGGATTAACTTAAATAGTGTATAAATATAATTAAAAACAGAAATATTTCGGGTTAGACACGTAGCTCAGTTGGTAGAGCTGCGTGCACGCGTACGGGAGGTCACGGGTTCGAGTCTCACTCAGTGTAATAATATTCCCAATCGAACCGGTCAACGGTCAACAGTCGTGGTCAACGGTCAAAAGTCAACATTTTTTTTTATTATTTTTATTTATTTATTTAATTTAAAAATCAATTAAAAATACTTAAAAATAACATTTTTAAAGTTAGAAAATAGCTTTAAACTCACAAAAATATATCCAAAAATCCTACTAAAATTGATTAATAAAATCCGCTTATTTACCGAACCGTTATGTTATTATTTAGGTTAGTTTCTCTCGTGGTTAAATCCAAATTCGTGCGCATTCATCATCAATCCAAGAAACGCAACCACTGTGAGTGAATCTTACAACTCCCCTTTTTATTACACGTTTCGGGGTGTATCATGTGTTGCTTAAACTAATTCGTTTATTCAAACTCGTGCCATACCATATTATGATTTAAACTTAGAATGTAAATATTGTTTGTAGTTATGTATTACATATTGTCAAGTTGTATGCAAATTATTTGTTAGGCCCATCAGTTCCTCGTGGGAGACGAGTTGAACAACGCGTGCCTTAAAACTCATTTATTAGGCCCATCAGTTCGTAGAACAACGCGTGCCTCAAAACTCATTCATTAGGCCCATCAGTTCCTCGTGGGAGACGAGTTGAACAACGCGTGCCTCAAAACAATCTATTATTGTATGTGTGTGCATTATTTAATATTAAGTGTTTTGTGAATAAGTTTACATCTATATTTACTCATATGTGGTTATGCACTTTATTTTATAATCAATTCAATAAACTTGTTCAAATGTTTTTCATAGGATTCACTCGCCAACTTTTTGTTGATCCAAAAATCATTTTTACACATGATACAGGTGAACAGGATGAAGCATGGAAAACATAGGAAAGTGCCTTAGAAGAAAAATAATGAAGCCTAGAAAGATGTATAGGACATGTTGAACTTGTATGATATGATTGTATGATCTTCTTTAAAATTGTGATAATAAATATGAAACGTTATAATAAATGTCATGAGCTTTGATGAAAACCCAATCATGCCCCGATCACCTTTTCCGCTGCGGGTCGGGGTGTGACACTATATATACTAAATCATTATGGTGAACAGAAACCTGAAGAAATTTAAACTGATTTATTATTGCATACTGATCTGCCAGTCATATCTTCAAGCTGTGCATATCTCTCACATCTCGACATCAATTGTTGTTCGCTAACTTTATGTTTATCTTTATTAATTGTTTTCCTATCTTAATTATGTTTGGGTGATTGATTTTTGTCATGATTTTGTATGTTATTCGTTGGAATTATGCTTCAAATGTGGTTACCTTGTGTATATTTTGGCTGTGAAGGTTTGCAGCAAAGATATCACGAGTTGTTGGAGCTTTACATGTACAAGAAGATAGAAACAAGACAAAGATGAGCATGGACATAGTTATACTCCAAAGGGCGTAACCCTAATCCCACTCTATTTTGATACCTAGGCATATTTGGGGTATATGGCAGGTGAATTACAAAGATTCAGAAAAGTTAACTTTAGAGCGATCGTATCCCTACTCTCCTGGATATTGCCCTATGTATCGACCCACGATAAACTAGTGTTTTCACCAGCCTTTGATGGGTTTTTATGGTCCTATTCGTGAAAAAAGGCACACAATACAACATCTAGGGGAGCAAAGGAATGAAGAAGGTGCTTAGGAACTTTAGTGACAAAGTATTCTTTCATTCAATTCATGCCTTTCGCCTCCCGAATTCATATTATTTCATTCCTTCATCATGAGTAGTTAGATCTTCCATGGTTGCATCAAGGTCTAGGGTTTGATTTCATTTAGTATTCAATTTGAAGTGTAAGTACATTTAACATGGATTTGCTTTGATTTGTTAAATACTTAATATTTTCTTTTTGATTTCATGTGTTTATCATGTTTCCAAGTTTAACAATTTACTATTTTGAAACTTCATAATATTGTTTCTTCTATTTGGTGTTTATCATTAGAGAACAACGTGTTTTGATTGATAGCATCGGATAGTGAATTGATAATAACCTCATGATACATCATAAATTATTCGGTCTAGAATCGTTAAAAAAATTTATGTTTGATTGAAGAATCTATTGATTATCCAATGTGTGAATGTGGTGAACTTAAGTATGTCTATGTAGTGATGAATGTGCTATCGAATTAGATGTCACACCCCGGCTTTCCACAGCTAATCCAAACACCGGTGGGCCCGGGTGGGGAATATCGTGACGTAAGTTGATAACATCATAGACAATTAAACACAGCACAACGGAATTCTTGGATTTAAATTACTATTACAAACAAAATGTTCGAAATAAAATAATATACAGGCTCGTAATAGAAGATCCACAAGCGGATCATAAATTGTACAAAAGAAAGAATGTAAAACAAACTTTAGGCAGATCTAGGATTTGCAAGATCCTTTTATCACTACCGAGCACTTCCAGCCTATTTTCGTATTGTACCTGCAAGCTTAGTCTTTTGAAAATACGTCAGTTTTCACTGGTAAATACACCCAACTGACTCATTTTGAAAACATTTTAAAAATATGTTTTAAGTGCATATCAGCATAAAATCTTTTATAACTTGGAAAAGTTGACGTTGCAACCTTGTTAACAGATTCACATGTTTGTCCATACATACAGGGCCAGTGCGAAAACCGAGACATGGTTAACTACACACCACTTACAAACTCACGAAGGAGTTATCCCAACGTCTTAGGTAATTGCATTTGAGCGTCTGTTGGGTGTATGCCTACACCCCGTGCTAAGGTCGTGGCCATTAACTAATGTAATGAGCCGAGGATATCTAGGACATGGTAGTTAATCCCCGATGTTTAAGTCATCAAACAAAACTGATTAAAACAGAATATGCGGATTTACTAGCCACAATCCGGCATTCGATTGATCCCATTTCCGACCAAGCGGTAATAGTTTACCGTAACCCAAGCCCGTATAGGGGACATAAGTCGAGAGTATTTACCTGAGCTCGTCTTTGTTTAAACGCAAGATTTATTAACTCAGCCGTACACAAAAGCACTAAGTGCAGATATCATTTACCAGAATGTCTCTAGTCTGGATTAGGGCATAAGCTAACCAATTAAATACTAATGGTCTTTCTTAAGTCACAGACTTAGACCGACTAGCGTACATGATCAATACGTATAACGTTAGATTAAACGATGACTGGATAGAATGTAGTTTAATCCCAACAAGTACTTTGACTTGTGTAATATGGATAAACTATAAACATTCTGTATTTTGAGACTTAAATGACAAGGTTAGACCCGTTTCGGTTAATTTCCGTAAACTAGTTACATATACCGTACGCATATCAGTGATATCGGGTAACCGGATAAGTTATGGACAAGTTCTATATGCCACTATATTTAAAAATAAGTTGTAATATCAGTAGGATATCAACTTATAATCCTGTTAAGGTTTTAAAATGAAACTATGTCTCATAAGGGCATTTTGGTAATTTCATACTTATAAAAGGAACTTGAATATAATATGATGTTATAATCATAAGTATTCTAAAAAATAACTTATTTATGATATAAATCAGTAGGATATTAATTATATGTGTAATTTATCTTTTATGACCAAACTATGCACCAAAGGGGCATTTTCGTCATTTTACACATAGTTTGTTAAATTATTTGGGATTCTGAGTTTGTATTATGTACCTACTATAAAATATTTAAAATATGTTTTAAAATCAGTAGGTAACAAGTCTTGGTTAGTAAATATGGTTTAAAACCATACTATGCGCCGAAACGACGCTTATGTCGTAAAATGACGATTTATGTGATGTTTAAAGAAAACTGATGTTAATGTCAGGTTAACATGTCTTAGATATGTTATTTAATATAACATATCAGTAGATAAAAGATTTACTTTGACAAGATGTGATTAAAACCATTTATAAGCCTCAAGGGCCTTATCGTCATTTATTGACATAATACAAGGACTTGTTCATAAACTCAGTTTATCATCTGGTTTGACATCTCAAATAATCCTACTTATAATATTACATCAGTAAGAAACTCATTTTCAAGTTCATTATCATTTAACCCTCTTTTATGCAAAAATGGCATTTTAGTCAAAATGTTACGGAACTTGTGCATAAACTCAGATTCTGTTTATGATCATGTAGTATAACCTCAGAAGGTTATGCTACATTATATTATGATCATAATGTAACTTTAGATTAGTAGGTAACTAATCTAAATCGGGTCAGAATCAAAAGTCAAATCAGAAGTCAAACTTCGCGATTTTCGGTTGCGAACCGACCCTAGAACTGAAATTGACGAGCCGAACATGTTCTTACATGTTCTAATAATTATTACCAACTTGTTTAAGTGTCAAAACAAGTTTCATAACATATATAAGATCAAATTATAACATTTCTGAAAAATGGTTTGTTTGACTTTCTAATATAATAACTTTGATCCGTCAATTGGTCTAGCAAACGTGATCTTCAGGAGGTGTCCTTTATAGGGACTAACACCTACCTTATTACGATCACTTAGCCATGTTCATTATGAACAATGGCTGGACCATAATGGTCTTAACCAAAATCAAGGCGTTTTCCGTAAAACACTTGACTTTTGGCTATAAAAGCCTATAAACGAAAATGCAAGAGGAAAGAAACTTACAAGTGGTTCCTAGGATGCAATAGAACTAAGTTGGATGTTCCTTTCAGTTAGGAACTTCCAGAGGAGGGAGATAGAGTTGTGAATGAGAAAGGTGTAAGTTCAAATGGTGAACCTTGGGCACCTATTTATAGTTGGAGAGCTTGAAGGAGGTGATGCCAGGTGTTAAGGGGTGTAAGAGGAAGCTTACAAGTGTCCTAAAACGTGGCATAGCAGTTTGGAAAGCCATGTTTCGAATCAAATGGTTTTTGGCAATTTGTGTGGAGGCCAAGGAATTTTTCTACAAACACAGGCCTCTCGTGCCCCGCGAGAGCCATGGCCTTGCCTCTCGCGCCCCGTGGCCAGATTCAAACTTTGACACTTTTAGCCCCTCAACTTGTCACACCCCGACCCGCAGCGGTATAAAAGTCGGAGCATGATTGGGTTATCACCAAAGCTCATGATATTTACTAATAAGTTTCATATTTATTAAATTCAAATTAACCTCAAGTATCCAACACAAAATTCATACAAACGATAAACCAAACAATTGTTCCAAAACGAAATAACTTGTTTATTCTTCTAAAGCCTATGTGTTTCTTTCCTCAACTTGTTCACCTGTATCATGCGTAAAACAAAAATTTGGGTCAACAAAAGTTGGCGAATGAACCTTGATAAAACATTTAAATAATTGAATTTTATTGTTGTTTAAATAAAATTGTGCATGAATCATACGTGAACAGATGTATACATATAACCAATCACAAACCACATTGTATGAACACATGACATGACGAATGATGTATTTGAGATCAAGGCTCAATTAAACGGAGCCGATCTAATGAGGCACCTGATGCTCAACCCGTATCCCACGAGGAATCTGATGGGCCTAATGAAATGATTGCACTGAAATGATAAAATGTATCCACATATAAACCACATAACAACTATACACATTTGGTCACGAAAATGATATTAGCACAAGTGTTAAATAAAATAAAAGAAATTGTACACATGATACACCCCAAAACATGATTAAAATGGAGAATTTGTAGAGATTCACTCATAGTGGGTGCGTATCCTTGATTGAAGATGAGAGCGCACGAACCGATGAAGGAGTACTAACCTAAAATAATTAACGCGATAACTCGATTAATTAAATAAATTTATTTTTAGGTTATAATCCTTTGTTTAGGTTTTTAGATTATTTTGGTGAGTTTTATTGATATATTAAACCCTTAAAATATGTATTTTTAAACAATTTAATTGATTTTTCAATTAATTAATAAGCCATAAAATAAAAATAAAATAATTTATAGACTGACAAGGCTGTCAGTCGGCCGGTCGGATTGTGTTTTAAGCATGCGTGTGGTGAGGCTCGAACTCGTGACCTCTCGGTTGCGTGCACGCAGCTCTTCCAACTGAGCTACGTGTCTAACCCGAAAGAATCATGATTTTAATTATTCTTACACTTCTTAGGTTTATTTAAATTCATTTAAATTTAACAAGATTATACTGTATTGAACAGGACGCGTGCCATGAGTCTCGAACCCGAGACCTTGGCTGTAACCTGCACCCAGCCCAACCAACTGGGCTGGGTGTCTAACCCATCAATACTTGAAATTTAATTATATTTATGTACTGAATATGTTGATGCAGATAAGGTTAATTTAAAAAAAAGGATTTCACAGTGGTCCGACCGGTAGATGCTTGGACTCGAACCGGGTGTCCCGGGTTTTGGTTGCACCCGCCCAACCAGTTGGGCTGGGTGCTTAACCCGTTTGTAAACCGTATTATATTAAACATAACCACAGTCTGACATCGTCTTCTTCGTTTAACATTTGAACCAGTTACATACCCGCCCAATTTAATCCTTTTTACTGTTAATGTATCTTAAGCTAATTAAATAAAATTTAAAAGAAAGGAATGAGAGTCTACCTCGAGGATCACGGTTTTCCGACGGTGGACTCCGGCGGTTGTCAGCATTTTCCGGCAAACAGGGGGGGGGGGGTTGAGCAGAGAAACAATGAGAGTCGAAAAGGGGGAGTTTTGATTGAGAAAACGATTAGTATTTATAGGCGGAGGCAGGGTGCTTGGTTTTCGGCTTTTGGAATCTTGTTCGGGTAATTGAAGGTGACAACCAACTCAATTGGGTTTTGCCAAAAATAAACTCGGAGCCAGTTGTCGGAGATTTCAACAAGAAAGGAAAGGCACGTCTTTGATTGCGGTCATGGTTGCAGGTTTCAACTTAGATTCAACATAAGTGCAAAAATAATCCAAAATCGACACAATTGATGTGTGTATCGCAGTGGTGTTTGTTGCGTGTGTGTATCCGAGGGAACCCGGGTTCGATTCCCGGTTCACCCATTTATTTTTAAAACCGTTTTTCCTTAATTGCTTTTATTAAACCTTTTGGATTATAATAAGTATTTATTAATTAGTTGATTTATTTTATTTAATTAATGCATTATATTATATTATTTCTTTAAACATTATTTATTAATTTATTTTTAAACATTGAATTTTATTATTATATAAGTAATATTGTAAACAATAACTAGATAACTAAATGACGTAAACAAATATACTTTGATTGATAAAATGAGGCGGGTTTTCGAAACCCGATTTACACAAATGTTACACAACTTATAAAACCTATCTAAAACACCTTTTTAGCACATTTAACCCTCCGTAACCAATATTTAGCGTACCCGGGAGTATGCCCGGACTTGTCGAGCTCTCGGTTCGTTAAAAGGTCACTCAGAGGTATACATTATGTTGACACTTTTAACCCCTCCATTATCCAACTTTCACATTTTTACAGAATTAACCTCACTCGTCCAACAAGTGGCACGCATTAGAGTTAGGACTTTGTAAAGGATTATTCAGAGGCTCATTATATGCATGTTGACATATTAGTCACTCAGAGGCTAGGCATGTTGACATATCAGTTATTCAGAGGCCAATGTTTAAGCATGTTGACATATCAGTCACTCAGAGCTAGGCATGTTGACATATCAATCACTCAGAGCTAGCATGTTACATATCAGTCACTCAGAGGCCAAATTTGAGTATGTTAACACCTTTAGTCCCTATTAGTCTTTAATAGACTAAAAATAAAAACAACACGTGTCACTATACTATTGGACACGATTTTTACGAGGTGTTATATTAGATTTCTTATTGAATGTGCAAACCCAATCCTTGGTGTGACCATCTTTTAATTACTTGTGATCAAATCAATCAGTTTAGTTTTACTTTTGCAAATTACTTAATCTAAACAACTCAATCAACGAATCAAGTTTACAATATATTAATGAATAAATTAAATGTGAACACTAACTAAAAATCTTCGTTGTTCGACACGCTAATTGCCATAACTAGGTTAAGGTATTTTAGGAACACGATTCTCTCTATCATCGGTACACCGATGCCAATCACTTAGATGCTCCAAAAAATACTCCAAGACTGAATCTGTTCAAGTTGGGTGAACCCCCTTCTTAATTGGTCAAAATTGTTGTTTTCCATAATATCCGTCGAAGTGGAAACAGCATCGGCGTCAGGGACACCATTGGTGAAATCCAACACGATCGAGTGTTGGCTGACGCCAAATTGTACCGCCAAATACGTCGTCGATGCCAGTTTTAGCGTCTGTGACGCCAATATTACCTTTTTACCTTTTTGAAACCCAATATTTAGATTTGTCTTACTGAGATACTCAAGATTCATATATTGTAGCTCACATAACTCATTTTGTAGCCCGAGATATGTCTGTTTTAATCATTGAGTGTTTCTTGTCGGTTTCTCTTGTTGTTCCGCGTTGTTTGCTTCCAAATTGATCTATTACCGATATGTGTCTCCCCTTGACTTCTTAACTTCATCCGCAAAGCCTCGGTAAACTTCTAGAATGAACCTTAAACCTGTCAATGCCTCCAAAACACAAACCATATGAAAGTTGTGTCGTTGAAAAGTAAATTTCACATAACTTAGTACAATTAAAGTGGTTAAGACCTAGACTTTTACCAACTCATGGGGGGGGGGGGGGGGGTGAAGAAATTCATAATTAATTATTTATTGCATTTTTACCTACAAGCATATCTTCAACTCTTCAAGTTAGGGGTAAGCAAAATAACCGTCATAACAATAATCGAACCATAACCGAACCACTATTAACCGATAACCAATATAACAGATGGTTATGTTTATGAAACTTTGTATAACCGACTAATCGGTTATGGTTACGGTTATGAAGCTTTGGTTAACCGATAATAAGTGAAACCGCACATGTAATTACAAGTCTATATAATGGATTTATGTTTTACATTAACCATGTAGATATTTTTTACTAAGATAAAAGTATGTAAGTAACAAAATGATATTGATGGAGATGCCCTTTTATTTTAATGAAGAACAAAGGTATTATTATTGTATTTTTTTGTTGAGAATTTAACTTATTAAAGGGAATCGCACATCGGTGGTTTAACCAAAAAGTATAGTTTTGGTTATTTTATAAAAAAGACCCAAGCTTAGTCCTAACAAGGCACTCCCCTAATTACACCCATGTTTATTTCAAACATTTCTTGGTTATTTAACCGAAACCGAACCATGACTGACTTGTTAATTGATTAACCATAACTGATGTTTGGTTATGGTTAAGAAAATTTCATAACCGAAGTTAGCGGTTATGGCTATGACTAATGGTAAAAACCAAACCAAACAAACTGACCTATGCACACCCCTACCTCAAGTCGTGCATATCTCGACGTCAAATATTTCCCGCCAACTTTATGTTTATCTTTATTAATTGCTTTCCTATTTTCTAGTTCCTAATCGATTGTAAATTCTCTACTATAAATTATTGGTTGGTGATGGAGTGAAAAAACAACTTCTGATATCAAATTTATGAGAACCAAGCTACAATTCAAAAAAGCCTAACCAATACAAAAAATTGATGGTCTTGCTTCTTTTGGATTTGGTAACTTCATTTGCTTTGTGGTAAAAACAAACTACATAACAAAAACCAATTTTTATAAAAATGTACAAATTTTTACAAAAATGCCCCAAAATCCACAACATAAAAATGACATGTTTCTGCAGGCCTTGGGCCAAATTGGTCCACCCCTAAACTTCAGGTCAAACTCTAATCAACCAAACATCAATGTTCAAACCAGTCAGCACGTGACCCAAAATCGTATTACCTTAAACCAAATTAATTAAAACCGGTTGGTTTCCAACTATGACTAACCGAATATACAATTTTATTATTTGTATTTATAATATAATAGCTTAAATTTATGTCACTGTTAAGCGTATTTAAAAAAAAATAACTGGGATAGAAAAAATTCCAGATGAACTTTTTTTTTCTTTTTTTTTTATTCATTTCTTTTCCATGTTTTATTTCACACTCTTAAAGAAGTGTGTCGTGAATATCATAGGATTACAAGAGGAGAACGAAGAGAGTACAATTTTTATTGGTGAGAAAACATATCCAAGTTAGGAATCAACCAACTTTAATAGCATAATACTAGGCATTTTAAGCACCTACAAACGCTTCACGTCCGTATCAGTTTTCTCTCAACCTTTAAAAACACCATTTTATATCCAATGTTACATACTTCCACAAATGTCCTTTCATTTTCACATTATGGCTACTTCTTACATTTATTTTTCATCATCTAAGTTATTTTTATAATAAACAAATTGTTTATCAAATTTTAATTAACTTATGATAGTAAACAAACACTTGGTAAAGTAATCTATACAAATCAAATTATCGTACAATAAATAAATATACTGTAAAAAAATATTAAACTTAATGTTTTTAAAATCAAAGCATTACATATTTTTCTATCTACATATTATATGTAGAATGATTTACAAATAAAAAATAAATAATGTGTAAAAATCCTTACATATTTTTCTATCTAAATATCACTAGTACAAGTCATAAATGATCCACTCCACATACAATTAAAATAAAACGCGAGTTTGTCCCACACCTTACCCCTCGTCTTTCTCTATCCCAACGTCACAACTACTGGACAAACTCGAACAAGCGCTCCAACGCAACCGTACGCCAACGTGAAGTTGCGCTAAGTGTTGGAGTTGTTAGTAACTAGCAAATATCCTCGCACGTTGCGGCGGGTCCAAATGTAAAGTAATTGGGATTTGTACCATCAAGACCCGAATCGTTTCTGAAAAAAATTTGCGTCAAAACGTGGATAAATTGAAGTTGTACATAATGATAAGCACGAAAACGTATTATATTTGACCCCACCTATTTGCAAAACAAATTTACTTCGAACACCAACTTGAACTTATACCGACGCGTACATAAAAATAAACACAAAATTGTGTTTGTTTAAAGTTAAAAATGTACCACGCGTTGCGGTGGCACCAAATGTAAAGTAAGTCGAATTTATACAATCTAACGAAAACGTATTATATTTGACTCAACTTGTTTCAAACCAAAATTTATGCCAAAACGTAGACCAACTGAAAACGTACAAAAAAGTACAAAAACATATTATATTTGACCATATCAATTTTCAAAGAAACGTAATCAATTTCAATGTATACCGACCCGTGTATAAAAATAAACACGCAAAAAAATATTATACAGTTTTTGAAAGTTGAAAGATTGTAAGTGTGAATACTAAATGTTAAGGGTAAAGATTAAAAAATATATATATACTAAAAGGAGAAAAATTCAAAATTAGCTCATCTGAAGTTACTATATATGTTACATATACAGTAACTATATGTAACATACAATTGTAAGTATATATAATTCTCTTAGGTAGTGCTTTTTGAACACTAGGTTTGTTTTCTTAGAAGTTAAATCAAGATTCTAAACCTAAATTTAGAACTTAAAATATAATGTGAAATTGTTATTTCAATTATCTTAAAAAATGATCAGTACAAATGAAATCTGCTTCTTATTCTTGAATTTTTATGCTGTACGGAGTTTTTTTTCTTGTTATAAGTATGCTCAATTTGAAAGTAAGAGCATGGCGTGTACTCTAACATTTTAGGTATTAATGGTGACATGACGTGTTAAATGACATTGCAAACCACTCCTTTCTTGTGTTAAGAGGCATTAAATGGGTTATCTATTAACATGGTAACCACATGTTAAAATAGTTAATTAGTTATTCTTTTGTTTTTGTAAACAAAAAACCTCTAAAAAACAGAGTTAGATGAAGTTAATGGGATTAAACTATTTCCTTGGAGTAAGGCATAGTGAAATAGGGGGAAAATGGGTGATATGGCATTTAAGTAGAGTTAGGGAGAGTTAAAGTATACACCAAGGCATAAGTTAAGTTGAAGAAAGTATCACACGAGTCGATTTTGTTGGATTTTAATGAATTGGACTTGGTTGCGAGGTTGGTTGTGCAACTAAGTTTATGAGTTATGATCTATGTAACATGGATAAAGGCCAAATGAAACTTGTGTCTTGTTTGAGTCGACCTGTGGGTCACATATATACATATTTCACATCTTTCTACTTGCTAGCTCAGTAAAATGGCAAACAAAAACACAACAATTAGGTTTACAAGTCACATATGAACATTTAGGAAAATTCTCATTAGAGAAACAACCAACATTCAATGATTTTTTGACAGTCTTGATCTTGTCAATTATAAGTGGAAATGTTTTGAGCGTGAGACGTTAGTATACAAAATATCGGGGTATTAAACAGTGGATCATTGTCACAAAACTGGATTTATTATTTGATTTGTATGAAAGAAACTAAAACCAAGTAATCTAATCCAATTTGGTGATAAAAAGTAATCCACTTCGCCGATCCATGAATACTCAGAATATCTCTAGCTTCGAAAAAAATACATGGGGGGGGGGGCTCCACTACTGCATAACCTTGTCCTAAACCTGCTGTGAAAACGAACAAAGCGCAAACACATGGTCTACATTTTCCTCAAACAATCCGCAGAAAGGGCAGCAGCTGGTAGTAGGGGAGCGCACTGCCTTTTAGCTAAATTCGACCTAGTAGGAAGGCACTCCAAATTTAACCTCCAGGCTGTGAAGTTGACCTTCAACGGAACCCAATAATTCCAAGTGAAGGAGCAAACGCCCAGACGACGCCATAAGCCCACGCAGGCTGCTCACTGACACCATCCTGGAATTCAGAACTGCCGCCATCGCTTCAACTTGAATTAGTTCATCTCTATGTACCGGAGCTCGAGTCCAGTAGAAGGAAACGTATTGAACCCCATGATCTATTTTTACTCGGTCCATAACAGATGCCAATTGTTTCTTTTCGAGGCAGGAAATTTTATGGCAAAAGGCTCATCTGTGGCCCATACCAGAAGGATGTGCCTATCCCCAAACCCGATAACTCGTGATGAATTCTAGCCACCTGTTTCCAGGGACCTGTGGCTGTCAGCTTTACTGGTACAAAGTTCCAGGACCTAGAGTGTTGGGGAAGGCTCCACACAACTTTTCTCCAGAGGCAATCTTTGTCCGTCTTGAAGCGCCACCACCACTTTTCTAGTAACGCAACATTAGCGTCCTCAAAGATCAGACACCAATAACATTTGCTAGTAACAGCAAATGTTATTTCTGCTTTATTTTATACCAATAATTGTAAATAATTTTTAACCAGGTTTAAATCTGACACCTCTTTTACTCCTTCTAAAAGGCATGAACCTCTACCAAATGGGTAGCATCATTCGCCATAAAACTATAATTCAAACCAGTAATAACATCATTCGCCATAAAACTATCAAATGACAAAAAAAAGTTTAAATTAACGTGTAAAACCATGTAAAACCATGTCCAATAGTACAGTGACACGTGGTGTATTTTAAATATAGTCTATTAAAGACCAATAAGGACTAAAGACGTCAACATGCTCAATCTGAGCCTCTGAGTGACGGTCCGATGCCAACATGCATAAATAATAGCCTCTGAGTGACTGATATGTCAACATGCTTGAAATTTGGCCTCTAAGTGACTGATGTGTCAACATGCCCAGCCTCTTAGTGACATCAGAGTCAACATGCTTATAATAAGCCTCTGAGTGATCCTTTGTGAAGTCCTAACTCTCATACGTGCCATTTCTTGGACGAGAGGGTTCAATTTTGTAAAAATGTGAAAGTTGGATGATGGAGGTATTAAAAGTGTCAACATGTTAATTTATACCTCTGAATGATCTTTTAACGAACCGAGAGCTCGACAATGTCCGGGCATAATCCCGGGTATGCCAAGAATAGGCTACGGAGGGCTAAAAGTGCCAAAAATGTGTTTTAAAAGGTTTTTAGAAGCTTTATAAAGTTAAGGGGTTAAAGTGTCAAACTTTGAAACTGGCCAACGGGCGGTCGCGGGCCGCGAGAGACCTGGCCTGGGTCTCTCGCGGGGCGCGAGAATCCCTCTGCTACAGAAAGTTTTGCTTGGTCTCCAAACAAAACTCCAAAAAACCATGTATTCGAAACTATGGACTTGTAATCAGCTATGCCACGTTTTGAGACACTTGTAAGCTCCCTCTTACACCCCTAAACACCTGGCTTCACCTCCTTTGAGTTCTCTAACTATAAATAGGTGATCAAGTTCATCATTTGAACTTGCACCTTTCTCATTCATTCACTCTTCTCCATCCTCTGGAAGTTCCTAGCTAAAAGGAGCATCCAACATAGTTCTTTTGCACCCAAGGAATCACTGGTAAGTGTTCCTTCCTTGTGCATTTTCGTTATAGGCTTTTATAGCCAAAAGTCAAGCGTTTTACGAAAAACGCTTTGACTTTCGGTTAAGACCATTGTGGTCCAGCCATTGTTCGAAATGAACATGGCTAAGTGATCGTAATAAGGTAGGTGTTAATCCCTATAAAGGGCACCTCCTAAAGCTCACGTTTACTAGACCAATTGACGGGTCAAAGTTATGATATTAAAAAGTCAAACAAGCCATTTTTCGGAAAAATCATAATTTGATCTTATATATGTTATGAAACCTGTTTTGACACTTAAACAAGTTGGTAATAATTATTAGAATATGTAAGAACATGTTCGGCTCGTCAATTTCAGTTCTAGGGTCGGTTCGCAACCGAAAGTCGCGAAGTTTGACTTCTGCTTTGACTTTCGATTCTGACCCGATTTAGATTAGTTACCTACTAATCTAAAGTTACATTATGATCATAATATAATATAGCATAACCCTCTGAGGTTATATTACATGATCATAATCAGAATCCAAGTTTATGCGCAAGTTCCGTAATTATGCCATCTTTGACCAAAATGTCCTTTTCGCATAAAACAAGGTTTTAAATGGTAATGAACTTTAAAATAAGTTTACTGATATAATGTAACGCTCCGCGTTTCTATACTTTATATATTTGGAAACCTTGTATCGTACTTCTATTTTTAATAAGCGTTGTATCTTGTATTCGTCTTTCGTTGTAAATGTTGTAAACCGAGACTTGGATTGTAATGAGAAACTCGTATTTTATCCATATTATGTTAATCATAGTCCTGTTACACTTATACTTGTTCATACTTTAAACGTGTAAACATATTCGTGGTACTCTCAATCGTAAACGTGTGATAACTCGCAAACTTGGTTTGTATTGCGTAAACGAGACTCAAACTTGAAATTTTTAATCGTTAAACTAAATTCGTTACGAAAATATAATTACCTATTCATTTATTAAGTTAATTAATTAAATAAATTAATTAATTAAATTAATTAATTAAATTAGTTAATACAATTAATTAATTTCTTTTACAAAAAAAAAATTAAAATGCTATATATATATATATATATATATATATATATATATATAACATTTTGAATTTAAATGTTAATATATATCTTCTTTAATAAAGTCCAAGGTCTAATGTGTAATTACTGAATTCTTGAACTACAGGGGCCTTTCCTGCCAATTGTGAAACTGAATTATTGAGTTTTTGATTAAAAATAAAAAGAAAATAATAATAATCAAACAAAACCGGATCCGCGGGACTCGAACCCGGGACCTCCGGTTCAACATGCAGCGCCTTAACCACTCCGCCACTCGCCATCAATCTGAAGTAACCCGGGAACAAAAGCCTTATATGCTTTGTTCCCGGTCGAGCTGAAAGGCAACAAGCGCGGACAGCAACCATTTGGGCGGGTTTTTGGTTAATTTTTTGAACTTTTTACCATTAATTACCCACTTAAACCCCACCTAACTAACCCTAATCCTTCCCCTATAAAACCCACCTCTAATCCAAGCATTTTTACACTTTAATCTCTCTCAAATCACCTCAAGATCCTTGCAACATCAGATTTTCGAGCAGATTGTATACCTCTTACTAAAGTGAGTGTAACTCACTCATTTCTTAATGAAATCACTCCATTCTTTTTCCTACTTGCTTGGATAAACTTTGGGTTGAATTCCTAGGTTTCTCCATGGAGAATCCAGACCTGGAAATGCCCCAAAATGTCCACAAACTTTCTGTTTTGTCTAAACTTTTATCAAACTTGTGTTTTAACTTCAACAAACTTGTGTTCTTGTGCTTACAATCAAGCTTATGATTAGTAAAGCCTAACCAAGCTTGTTAACATGAACTAAGAGCTGTTTTAACACCCTAAACTTTCTGTTTTTGAAGAGCATTGAGCTCACAAGTGATGCAAGTTCTTAAACTTGTTCATGTGTCTCCACCAAGGAAGCTTGGGCTATCCTAACTTGAGACCACACATCACTTGATGATTTTTCATCAAGATCCCAAGATAGTTTGCTAGACTTAAAGTGTCACAACCCCACAAAGCCGTTGACGATTGTCCTCGTGTGCTCGTCGGGTTGTTGAATACTTGGCTACTTGGTATCTAGATGACACCTTATCATTTTTGTCTTTACATTCTTGTATAGTATATAGTTCTTGTACCCTCCTTGTTACCAATGGTAACTTGTGTAGTGGTGAACATAATCCGAGGTTCAAAGTGGATGGTTTAACCTCCCACCTCATACTTGACATACATGACACTAGAGGTTACAAAGTGGATGGTTCATCCTCCCACCTCCTACATGATTATAATGATATATATATAACTATATTATAATTCTAAAACCGAAACCTTGATAATGAACTTATAATCACCTATCAAGTTATTAAGTTTAAACACTAAAGTATGTAATTCCTTGTCACGATTCTAATAGGCCCCGAACCTATGAAATCACACCCAAACTCGTAAGAGTTACTATAGTGTCAAGAACGAGTGTTACATCTTAGTGAATACTTTCGTATCATAATACTTTATCAAACATATTTTTTATCACGCTCGAATACTCCTAATCTCCCGTTGAAACTCTATACTCATACGCCTCGTTTCCTCTTGTAGGATAATTCGGCGTCATCCTCGAACCAACGTCTTCACGGATTGTCAAGTGTAGAAAAGACTTAGCAAAACCGTGAGTACACTCGACCCACATTTGTTTATATCACTTTTTGGGTGTAACATGTTTCCATATACAAAAATCACAAACACTTAAACTTTATGAAACGCACAAACAATCCTATACACATGACTACTTGAATCGTATACTTGTTGCTTGTCTAGGGATAAACGTTGTGCTATGCTTTAGTCATTAACTATTTTTAGCCTTTGTTTGACATGCTTAGCGCTATAGGAATTCACGCATCCACCTCCATCGTGTTATTCGTGAGGTCATGTTAAAACATCGTGATTGCGTTACGGGTTTGATTATTAGCATTGCATGCCTTGATATTGCTCTTGTATAGATTTAGTTGCCATGAGGATTGTTAAAACTTTATTCGTATACGTATGCTATGCTTAAACTTGTGTACTCGCCTTTGCTTTTGCATTGACTTTATTTTAAAACATGTTACAGGTTGAAGGAGATGACGTTATGAAAACAATATAGCAAGGACTAGATACACACAAATTAGACGTTAGGTTTAATGTCGACGTATCAATTTTGTTATGACTTTGCAAATGTTAGATTGTTCTTTGTTTTGTTACATTGATGTATTTGACAATTCTTATGAAATGAAATATGGTTTAATTAATTATTGTCACTTAATAATGTTGTGAGCAATGAGCAATCTCGTTTTCGTCTCATCCCGATGTTTCCGCCATCGGTTGGGGTGTTACATATAATATTATAAGTAGGATTATTTGGGATGATATACCAAATTATAAACTGAGTTTTCCAATAGGTGCTTAAACTATGTCGATAAATGACGATTTTAGCCTTTATGGCTTATAAAATAGTTTTAATCAAATCTTTTCAAGGTAAATCATTTACCTACTGATATGTTATATTAAATAACATATTTAAAACATTTTAATCTGACCTTATGTCAGTTTTCATAAAACATCGTATAAAGACGTCATTTTACGATATAAACGCCGTTTCGGCGCATCGTATGGCTTTAAAGCATATTATTGACCAAGACTTGTTACCTACTGACTTTAAAACTTATTTTAAACATATTTACAGTAGGTACATGTTATAAACTCAGAATTTCAAATAATTTATAAACTATGTGTAAAATAACCAAAATGCCCCTTCGGTGTATAGTTTGGTCATAAAAGATAAATTACACAAATAATTGGTATCCTACTGATATTATATCATAAATAAAATATTTTTCCAGAATACTTTTAACTATAACATTAAATTATATTCAAGTTCCTTTTATACGGTATAAAATTACCGAAATGCCCTTATGAGGCATAGTTTCATTTTAAAACCTTAACAGACATATAAGTTGATATCCTACTGATATTTTAACTTATTTAAAATATAATGACATATAGAACTTGTCCATGACTTATCCGGTTATCCATTATCGCTTATAAGGATACGGTTGATTATACCTAACTAGTTTACGGAATTTAACCGAAACGGGTTTAACCTTATCATTTTAATCTCAAAATCCAGAATGTTAATAGTTTACGCATATTATACAAGTCAAGGTACTTGTTGGGATTAAACTACATTCTATACAATCATCGTTTAATCTAGCGTCATACGTTTTGATCAAGCACGCTAGTTGGTCTAAGTCTATGACTTTAATAAGACCATTAGTATTTAATTGGTTAGTTTATGCCATAATCCAGACTAGAGACTTGCCAGTAAATGCTATCTGCACTTAGCAATTTTGTGTACGGCTGAGTTATTAAAATTAAAAGAAGACTAGCTCAGGTAAATACTTTCGACTTATTTCCACTATACGGGCTTGGGTTACGGTAAATTATTACCGCTTGGTCGGAAATGGGATCAATCGAATGCCGGATTGTGGCTAGTAAATCCGCATATTCTGTTTTAATCAGTTTTGTTTGATAACTTAAACATTGGGGGCTAATTACCGTGTCTTGGATATCCTTTGCTCGTTAATGGCCACGACCTTAGTGCGGGTGTAGGCATACCCACAAGGTTGGGAGGAATTGACTCCTTCGTGAGTTCAAAGTGGTGTGTACGTTAATCATGTCTCGGTCTCCGTACCGGGCCCTGTATGTATGGACAAACATGTAAATCTGTTAACAAGGTTGGACGGTCAACTTTCCCAAGTTATAAAAAGATGTAGTGCTGATACGCACTTAAAACATTTTTGAAATGTTTTCAAAATGAGTCAGTTGGGTGTATTTACCAGCGAAAGCTGACGTATTTTCAAAAGACTAAACTGCAGGTATAATACGAAAATAGGCTGGAAGTGCTCGGTAGTAATAGAGGATCTTGCAAATCCTAGATCTGCCCAAAGTCTGTTTTATATTCTTTCCATGTACAATTTATGATCCGCCTGTGAATCTTCTATTACGAGCCTGTATATTATTTTATATTTTCGAACATTTGGTTTGTAATAGTAATTTTACTCCAAGACTTCCACTGTGCCGTGTTTAATTGACTATGATCTTATCAACTGACATCACAATACTCCCCACCCGGGCCCACCGGTGTATGAATTTGGATTAGAAATCCGGGGTGTGAAATAACCTAATATACTAATATTCATTTAAAATATTCTATTTTTCACTTTGAATGTATTAATTATATTCTACTTTCAGTGTCTTACAAATATAATCACTAATCAAGTACCTTAAATATTGTGTGGTGTGAGTGACCTACTACCAACCAACTAACCAAAGTAATTATATGTAATAAAGAAGCCTAGTTCAGTAACCTATCAACATTTTTAGTGTAAATGTGATATACACTTTCAAACACACCTCTTATTTAGATGGTGATAATAAAAATAGCAACGTGTGAGTAATAAAAAAAGCTTCGCTAGTTCGATTTTATAATCATTAATCTTCTGCAATTAAAAAAACTAAATAAATAGAAGCAAAAATGTGAGATCGACACCAACCGAACAAAGTGGTAGAAAAATTTAGCTTCCGAAGCATGACAAGACCACAATCCGACCCTATCGAGTTTTCACACAATATTCAGTTTGGATATGTCACACTCTTACCCGCAGCGGAAGTAGAAGTCGGGGCATGATTGGATCTTTTTTCATCAAAGCTCATGACATTTACTATAATTAAGTTTATATTTATTAATTGAAATTTAAAGAAAATATCCAAACACAAAGAAACATACAAACACAAGAAACATTATTCTAAACATGATGTATTTTATTCATCTTTTAAGGCCAATCCTAAGTGTTCTTTTCCTCAGACTGTCCACCTGTATCATGTGTAAAACAAGAGTTTGGGTCAACAAAAGTTGGCGAGTGAATCTAAGTTAAACATATAAGCAAATTTGTTACATTGGTTAATTTAATAAAAATGTGCATGGACCATATATGAGCATATGTATATATAATCAAATCACAAACCACATAATATCAACAATGTACATATGAGCATGATGAATGATGAACTGTGAGATCAAGGCTCAATCAAACGGAGCCGATCTAATGAGGCACGCGAGGCTCAACTCGTATCCAACAAGGAACTGATGGGCCTTATATGAATGATTGCACTGAAATGATAAATTGTAACCACATATAACCATAACAACAAAATATACATATTAGATCACATAATGGTGTTAACACAAGTATTTTGTATAAATAAAACAAGTAACGACACATGATACACACCAAAACATGAATAAAAAGGGGAATTTGGAAGGATTCACTCACAGTGGGTGCGCTTCCTTGGATTGATGACGAACGCGTACGAATTTTGGATTTAACCACGAGAGAAAACTAACCTAAATAATAACGTATTAATTCAATAAATAAATAAATTTTATTAGAAATTAATGTTTTTATTTAAAGCTTTTTATTAGTTTGTTAGGGTTATTTTTTGTGGAATTAATACAAATTTTTAGACTTTAAAACCTTATTTTTAAGTATTTTTAATTAATTTTTAATGAAAATAATAAGGATTTTAATTATAAAAAAATTTACCCTTTTTCAGGGTTTGACTGGTCAACCGGCCGGACTCGAATATTATTGGCAGCGTGTGAGGTTCGAACTCGTGACCTCCCGTATACGTGCACGCAGCTCAACCAACTGAGCTACGTGTTTAACCCGAAATAATCTCTAATTTAATTATTCTTATATACTAGTTAGGTAATTCTGAAATTTATTTAATTATAAAGATTTTAAAACCTTTGAACCGGTGCACAGTCCTGGAATCGAACCCGCGACCTATGTTACGCTTTGCACCCAGCCCTACCAACTGGGCTGGGTGTCTAACCCGGAGAATATAGGATTTTAATTATATTTATATATTATCTGTATTGTTTTTAATTAAAGTTATAAAAAATTTTGGTTTATATAAGGAATTCGGCATCACGTATGAGACTAGAACCCGGGATCTCGCGTTTCAAATGCACACAGACCACCATTGGAGTGTGTATCTAACCCGGTGTGTAAACCGATTTTTATTTCTGATAAATACATACTTCAGTTCATCTTCTACGTTTCAAAACACAGAAGATGATTTAGAACCTGATTCGATCTGAGATGATTTATAGCTCAACTTCAGACGAGATTATATTTGGACAGTAAAGGAAAAGAGTATAGGATGTACCAATCCGTGGGGTCTTTCTGAGCTCCGGCGTGATTTTCCGGCGAACGAGGGTATCTCCGGCGAAATATAATTTCGAAAACAGAGGATTTGTAAGATGTTTTGGTGAGGGTGAGCGAGTTATACAGAGGTGCAGGGATCCTTATTTATAGTTGAAGGTTACTTTGAGTTTATTTCTAGTTTCTTTCGGTTTCGGTCAAAAGAATTTATGACCGAATGATTTGTAACCGAACTTGACCCAATGATTATGCTTAATCACATATTTTAAAAACGTTTCTTAGTTTAATTTTGCAGAAGTGATGAAGATTGATGATGGGAGTTGGTGGGTAGAGCCGTTACAATCGATTGTTTGAAATGGGTTTCAAGAAGTTGGTTCAATATAAAATTTATTTAATTCGGATTTGTTTTAGATATGTGTGTGCAGCTCAGTGGTGTTTTGTGTGTGTGAACTTGTGGGGGAACTTGGGTTCGAATCCCGGCTACCCCTTTTATTTATTTTTATTTTTTTATGATTTTAAGTTTTTAATTAATTTACTTGATCTCTTATTGATTAATATTTTAATTATGTAACTATTTATTAACTAAAAATAATACGATTTAAATAAACGCTCAACGAACTTCTAATAAATTTGATTCTCAAACGGAGCGGGTTTTGGAACTTGTTTTTACATGAATGTTACAGATATACCACTGATCACAATTAAATGTGCGATGCCAATAACCTTTTGGTCTAGTAGCATCAGGTGTTCATCCACTACCAAAAGGATGTGGTTTTAAATTTTACAAAGTAGTCAAGTAGTCAGATGTGGATTTTTTTTTTGCAATCTAGTAATATGACTCAAAGATGGGGGTTATGGTCACTTATTAGTGATTTGATCGAGTTATGTGTTAGGTTCTCACCTTATGTGCTTATGTGTTTCGCGCTAGTTAAATGATGGGTAAATGATGTTTATTTGTGCAGTTGATGAATGATGATATACTATGTGGATGATGAATGATATTTAATTATGCGAGTGAGGAATGATGTTTTGTTGTGTAGTTTTTAGAACATGGTTAAGTTACAACTGGATTTGTTTTTAAGAGTAATTTTTTTAAGTGGTGTGTATTCGGTATTAAAAAAACCTTAAAGGTGCGATGTTTTTGTTATATATTTTAAGACTATTAATTTTTATACAACTAAAAACACATTTTATATGAACATTATAACTTTAACAAAACTCAATAACTTTGTTATTTTGGGAAATCATCATTCTTGCTTTTGTCATCCGTTTACTAACTTGCACTCTTTATTTAACAACCTAACATACATGGTAAAGTCAAAACTCACATTTCCTAGATGATACATATCAATGTTTTTAACGTGGAAAAGTGTTTAAATGTGGTTTTAAGGAAAGAGCACCTACTATTCCCAAGTCTAAATTGTGTAGAAAAATCACAACACAATCACAGTCCGGTTGTCTATGCTTGATATCTTTCTCAAACGTTGTCAATTTTCTTCTTAAAAATTAACTCAAACCCACATAATTTTAACACAATCCAATATAAAAAAAAATTACTTTCTAAACATGTAGATACAAAACTGGAGTACATGTCCGGTCACCGAACATTATAATGGTCCCCCACTAAGTTTGACATGATGAATGTTCGGCCTCCACATAGGACGCATATTAAAAGGTGCGTCCAGACCAGATGACGTCACCCAATGAGCAAGGATAAATACTCTTCTCCAAATACATTTCAAGTACTATTTCTCTAAATCTTTGTCCTTACTTTCTCTCTCTAAACAAATACTTATCCTCACGCCGGAGGGTAGTCGCAGAATGACCCTCCCACCTCTACGACAAGCATAACGGTTTATTGCTTGTGCAGAAACAATTTCTTGCAGCTTTTAAGGTCTAATTCACCTGGCCAGATTTTAGCCCAGATTTTGGATATTCAAAACACATTCTTAAGTGTTCATTTTAATCATACATCTATGACCAACAACTAAGGAAGAAACAAGATTAAGCTTGTCGTAATATTTTGCAAACTTGTTTGGATAGATGATTACCATTTTATAAACGTGTATATTAAAGAAGGAACAAGATTAAGCTTGGCGTAATATTTTGCAAACTTGTTTGAATAGATCTTTACCATTTTATAAACATGTATGTATATATAGTAATGATCTCTACAAAGATCAAGAATCACCAACTAATGATTCTATGACAATACTATGAAAAAAATAGTAAATAAAAGCTCATGATTAAATAAGACCAAATAATTGAATAAGATAAAATTATAGTTTCAGACATAACCACAATATAAAAAATCAAAATTTAATAAACACAAGATAGCTAACAAATCCCTTCTATGAGTAGGAAAGGATCTATCTAACCAACTTACACGAAACATTAAAAGTCATAACAAATAGCAGCAACCAAACCTAAATATACCTTTTTCTAAACCAAATAAATAGTAAAAATAAAAAAAATAATAATATATAATAAGAAATACTTCGAAAACACGAAGAAGGTCTAGCTAAACAACCCCACCAGACTCATTATCTTCCTCTTGTCTCTAATAACCCGTAGGAAATTTGCAGCTACCATATCCTGCAAATATAAATATAAATAAATTCATTATTAACAAATCTAGTAAAGAAATATAAAAATTAAATAACAAAATATAATCACAAATAGAAGTTAGGATATTCCGTACGAGGCGGTTGCGAGACCACGTAAGCCGCACCACCAAAATTACAGGAGCCACTAGCACGTGATTGTTTCTGTAGTAACTGTTGAACGCATAAGAAGCGTGAGCCTCAAGCGTATTAGGATTGTAACACGTGTCACCAGCCTGAATCGGACTGCAATCAGCACCACCTTCTCCACATGCATAATCCAACGCATCCTGCAACTTCTTTTCCCCTACATTCCCGTTCGCAACACACCACGTCTGCCCTACTTTACTCACCGTCACATCTCCGTCAGTTGACGGTGACGGCGTCGGTGCCACAGCTACATCCGTCTTGCTACCGTTAACATTAGCTAAATCCTTCACACTAAACGGCACATTATACACCTTCTGTTCATTAGGATAAAATAAACCGTAATTACGTTCAGAAGTTGGACCGGTTTTCTGATTCTCATTGAACAATGCAAACAGGTACACAACTAACGGATCGTTAGGTCTTAACGGAGTGCCACTTCCAGTGAGCACTGTGCGTACCAAATTACCGTTGTACTGTTCAGCATTGTCTTCAGCAGCGCCGATTTCATTCGAATCGCCTTTCGAAGGCCATCCAGTTTCCGAAACAACTAATTTCACTTCGTTGAAATTCAAGGCATCCATAGCAGCGTAAACCGCGTCAAGCTGTGCTTCGAATAATGACTTGTAAGTGATTCCGGATTTCGTGTCCTTCACGCCATTGTTTTCACGTAACAAAGCGTAATCTAATGATATTGTATCCGTGTTCGCGGCGTAAGCGAAAAACGGATACACATTCACCATAAGATATGAACCGGTTTTTTTGAGGAAGCTAAGCATTGGCTTCATTACTGGTTCTGCCAGATCAGGTTTGAATATACCGGCAGATGAAGGATAAGAAGTAGCCAATGCGCTAAGCGCAATTGGCGAAGAAACTTTGATTGTTGTAATGTCGTTTTTTACTAATGAAGCGTAGACGTTCTTCATAGCGGGAACGAGGAAGTTTGTGATGTTGTTTGGATCAACGAATACTTCGTTACCGACCGCAATCGCTTCGATGATTGTGGACGGGTGGTATGGTAGTATGTTTGATATCACCCAACTATCTGTGAAGGTTTGGTCTGCGGCTGCGGATTTGAGGAGTTCGTTGGGGAGGCAGACGGTGACGGTGATTTTGGAACCGGATAGGGCTTTGAGGACGGTGGAATCAGTGTCGAAAATTTTGATGTGGCTGATGGAGTTTTGTTTTAGTAGTTGGACTACTTTGGTTGGGTCGGGTAGGTTGTTGGCAATGCGGCCGTAGTTAACGCCGATGGTGCCGGTGGCGGTGGAGGATGTGATGGCGGAGATGAGGAGGAGGAGGAGGAGGAGAGGGGTGAGTAGGGTAGACGCCATTGTTGTGGATGATGAGTTGAAGATGGAGGTTGCAAGTTGAGGGAATGGAGTATAAATAGGTGTGACTGTGTGAGGTTGCAAAAATGGTAATGTGAGGTTGCCGAAATAGTGAAAATAGTGGGTATAATGGAGTTGGTAAAACCTAGAGAGTGGGGTTAATCGTGGATAGTTTTTTTTTCTTTTAACTAAACATATTTTTTTTCTTTTAACTCCTACACATAAAATGTAGTTCTAAAATCCAACTATTTTAACAGGATAAACCCATAGTGCCGATAGATTAAGTGGTCGCTCGATCGTTGTTTTTCTAAAATTGTTGCGCCTATAGGACATGGAAATAATGGTGTTAGAATTGTTATATTTAAAAGGATTTAATAGAAATGTTAGGTCTATGTTGATTTACTCGATTAAACACATCTTGTTTCGATTAATCTATTTAATATGTTTAATTTTTAGGTAAACATGTTTATCTGTCAAAACTTTGAAACTATAAAAAATACCATTTCATAAGGCCTATATATATTATATATATATATATATATTATATATATATATATATATAAATATAACTCATTTAGCTAATTTATAACTTGTCAATCAATTTGACTCGTTCAGATAAATGAGTTATACGAAAAAATTCATTTTTGTTAGATTGTTTTAAATATGTTTCGTTTAGGGTTGTATTTGAGTTATCATGACCACGACATGATTGTCCACCGACAAATTTTTGTTCATAAAAAAGTTATGGTTCCACAAGGGTTAATATTTTGTAATCATAGTTTATAGAAAAAGTTATGGTTCTATAATATTTTGTAATCATAAAATATCACCAATCGAATATTTATAATATATATATATATATATATTGAAAAAGATTGAGATATTACAGTTTATTAATTTATTGCTAGAATATCTATAAAAACTAATTTAGAAGATCTTCACAAAATTATAGATTGGTCATATGTATAAAAGTAACGAATTTATACATAAGAAAACACGTTTTTATAAAATGATATGCTAAGAAAAATATAATACAATATTTTTTTTCCTTAATATGTTTTTTTATCTATATATATTAAATGATACGATTTCCAACATTGGTATAACTAACTTCAACAAGGATAGGTTACCATCCATAGTTGTGGTACAACTTTATTTTTTCTTTCTTCCATTTTGGTTGATGGCAAATCTAAGACGTCATACTGAAATTAGTTTATTTTACAGGTTTTAAAATAAAAAGGTCATGTAAATTGAAATATGAGGAAAAAACAATTTATCTCGATATTGAGTTGTCGATCACATGTCTTTTTCAATCATCTTTCTTACATGAGAAGCCATTACTAGTAAATTCATGTAATCTTATTAAATACTGTTAATTAACAAGATCATGTGAGATACGGTTGACGCTCCATTGATAATCAACCTTCAAGAGAGTTAAAAGAAAAAAAAAATAATACAGTAAACATGGAAATTTGCTTGAATCGGTGTTTTTTTTTTCTTATAATTTTTATAGGTAGTCATTATGTAAAAATAATTAATTATAACATTCATAATATTGTAATTTTAATAAGGAGATAAGCATTAGATAATTAAATTTAGTGTATTTGGTCTACTTTACCATTTATTAGTTGACTTCTTCGTTAACCTTTTTTCAATCAACTTCTTACTTCTTAGCTTTACTCTTCTGTTTTATAAACATCAACAAAAAGCACAAGCTTGTGTCATGTCGGCTCAAATAACTTTTTTATTCTTAAAGTATTTAGTGAAAATAAACCAGTTGTGACATTGTTGATGTAAATGGGTTTCATTATTCTATTCTCTTTTACTTTACAAACATTTATTATCCATTAAACATTTAGTTGGATTGCATTGAACTCTATAGTCTAAGGATTGGTATGGTTAAACCATACATTGATTTTTTTTAATAATATAGTTATATGTGTTATCTATAATAATGTGGCATTCGGATTCTTTGTAAGTAACATAATTATATAACTAGTCCAATATTTCTCTAGAAACTAAGAATGAGAAAACTTGAAACTTAGAACATACACAAATTTTTTTATGCTTATGATTATTACATCTAGCATCATAATTATATAACTAGTCCAATATTTGGAAACTAGAATGAGAACAACCTAAAACTTAGAACGTACATGGATCTTTTTTGCTTATGATTATTACGTCTAGCAGGGGCGGATGTACATGTTTATAAGGGGTAGCTTCCGTCACCCCTTTGCGCTCTGGCGGTAGTGTAAATTTCGGAAAAATTTTACGTTTTTTTGATTTCGTTACCCCTTTCTTTTAAAACGTTACCCATATGAAAGTTTTTTAGATCCGCCACTGACGTCTAGTACACATATTTTAAGTAGTCTATATTTATGCTTATGATTATTACGTCTAGCACACATAATTTTAATTAGTTTATATTTATGCTTATGATTATCACATCTAGTTGAAAATCTATTTACGTTTCTTATGGTTGCAACTTATATTATGACTAATATCTTTACCGGACAAATCATCCTCTTATAACTAGCAACCAAAGCAATTAATGAACCTTGTTATCAAAATGTAAAAGGAAACAAAAGTGGTTGAGTTAGCAATAAAAATTAGGAAGAAGTGGGTATGGGCAGACGAGAAAAAAATAGAGGAAAGGTTGGGAGTAGATTTAGGCCAACCTTATTTGTGTTTTGACTTGTGACATGTGAATACAAAACGGTCAAAAACCATGATTAGTCATCTTTTTTAAATATTTTTTAACCCATGATTAGTCATCTTTTTTAAATATTTTTATGTTTATAACCTGGATATAAATAATAAGTCAAACAATAGATACAACACAAGCTCCCCTTTAGGCTAGTCGGTGTGGGTGACGGACCTCCCAAGAGTACACCTGCCACGTCAGCATCCACGTCAGAGTCCTTGGAGGACGCCCCTCCAAGGATGAAACAAAAGAAATGGGTGACGACCCGACCCCACCTAGTTTTTTATTCTTCTTTTTAATTTTGGCAATATATTTATAAAAACTAAAGTTAAGTATTAATTCAAACATTACATTAAATAAACCAACATAATATTAAAAAAACTGCTAGTCTTTATCCGGCATGTCGTCGGTTGGTTCGTTCTGTGTGTTGTTCCAAATGTAGTCCACCAAGTCCGCTTGTAGGTTGTGATGTATGTACTCGTTACGTAGAGAGAATCCGTTTAAATCTTGTTGTTCTGCACTCACTGGAACAGAATTCCCGCTTGACACGCTTTCCTCATAGTCACAGATCGCTCTACCCTCGTCTTCGATGATCCTTTGTGGTGTAAAAGAACATGCTGGATATTCAATGATATGCCACTTTTTTTGTAGAACCCCAAAACATCGTTCAATATCTTTTCTCGCCCCCTCTTGAAACTTGGCAAATTTCTTTCTTTTATCGTCTGTCGGGTGCGGAATAGTTTTAACGATTGTAGAGTACGTCGGGTATGTTCCATTTGTAAGGTAGTAACCGCGCCTGTATTCCACCTCCGAAACCGTAAAACTTGTGTCTGCACCTGTTCCTTGTATTACATCGTCAAATATATGTGATTGATAGATGATGTTAAGGTCATTAAATGAACAAGGCAGACAAAAAAAGGCATGCCAAATCCAAAGATCCTGTGACGCAACAGCCTCTAGTACTATAGTTGGATGCCCATGATCGCCCCGAGTATATTGACCTTGCCAGGCAGTAGGGCAGTCATGCCAGGGCCAGTGCATGCAATCAATGCTTCCGAGCATTCCTGGAAAACCATGTCTTTCTTCGTGCGCTTGATATAATTTTTGGACGTCGTTTGCGTTTGGTTTTCGCAGACATTTTTTGCTATATAACGTCACGATCCATTTGCAAAACTTGTGCAAACATTCACGTGAAGTTCTTTCGGACATCCTTAAATACTCGTCCAACGAATTGGATTCAGTCCCGTATGCGAGCAGGCGAATGGCCGCGACACATTTATGTAAAGTGGTGAATCCCCTACGACCCCTAGCGTCGTATCGAAGTGTGAAATACGGATCAGACTGCGCCAAGTCGTCTGCTATACGTAAGAATAGTCGACGACTCATTCGGAACCGACGTCTAAACATCTCGTCCGTGTACACAGGTTCGTCGGCAAAGTAATCGGCCACTAAACTATCATGCCCAGCTGATTGTTAACAACGGATTATATAAATTAGGAAAGTACATCAAAATAAAGATACACTAAAAAATTAAATACGTTATTAACAACGTATTAAATACCTTCTCGTTGTCGATTTAAGGTAGCCGCCCTAGTTTGCGGTTGTAACGATGTTTCTTCCTCTTCCTCCTCCTCCATGATCATCTGTGCTGCTTGTATAATGAAGTTCGCAATAAATAATTCGCCTTCACCCGAAGATGATGAACACCACGATGAAGAAGAAGAAGACATGCCTATATTTTTAAAAATAATATAGTTGTGTATGAAAAATTGGGAGAGATTGAAAAGTTTTGGGTTAAAAGTGGGGAATAAGGGGTATATATCTATAAGGTGAGAGAATAAAAGATTTAAAAAAATTGAATTTTTTAAAACTAGCCAACGGCTAGTTTTGTTTGCACACGGCCACCAACGTCTCCCTGCGGATGCCCAAGACGCCGCCGGACCACTCGAGACGGTGTTGAGGGACGTCGCCGGGCTAGGCCCGGCCTGAACAACCCACACCGAATGACCTTAGATTAAGCGGTGTGATGGATAATTGCAAGGTGGCAAAAGCATGCCACCAAATGGGCTTTGTCTTCCACCTCACAAAAAGAAAATAGGTGATGAAAGAAAAAGGTCAAAAGGCAAGGTGATGAAAAATCTAATGAGTAAAAGTTGGAAGAACCTCACGTCCCTGGAATTCTTGTCTTTGGTTTTGGGCAACGCCCCTCTTCTATATCGGGGGGTGGGGGGTGGGGGGCAAGGCGTAGAGGACCCCTCTCCACAGCCCCACATCGTCCACTCTTACATTCAGAAATGCGTATATCATAAACATTTGATAGAGTATGTGAATATATTATATTAAAAGTTATTGATTTAAGTTTGAACATAACCTTCATACACCTTATAGACTCACAACCATAAACTAGTTTGTTGTTATACAACTAATGATAAATTTCTTTTATATATATAACAATTCAGGGAACTTTGTTACAGTTTCTGAACTCATCTATATAATATGTATTATGGTACATATAGCTACCATTTTAACTATATTTATTAAAATAATTGAATGTATACATATAAATAATAAACAAGTCGAGTTTGAGCTTGTAACATAAACTATAAACCAAGTTAGACTCGAGTTTAGTCGAGCTTGAGTTTGTCTCAACTTGTTTACACTCCGAAGCCACAACACGGGTGGTGATTGATTGACGAAATAGTTTTTTTTTGTTTAAGTTTAGTCATAGAGCTTGTTGTCAAGTTGTGGTCTCGTCTAGCACAACGTTAACTTTAGTTCCGATTCGTGAAAATCATCATAAACATAGGTTGGTTTCGGACAAATTGTTTCAGCTTATTTTTTTTCTTTTCATTCGTCAAGAGCTGAATAAGTAGCATATATCGATTTGGTGATGGTGAAATAAAAAACAATATTTAATAGTTCATATAAAATAAGCGAATGAACTGAAGCTTGGTATAGTTGATGACTTGATGAAGTGTTCTCTTATTGTAGTTGAACCAAACTTTGCCACTCACCTTCATCCGAAAGAGAACGCACAAAAGCTGTTTTTCCGAAACCGTGTATCGTCTGGTTTGAAAATTCAGTCTTTTAACAGCTTGCAGGGCCTGAAGGTAGGTACCTGTGCAGGTGAGGCGTCGGTCGGTCCTAGAAACGGCGGCAACGACACGAGGAGTTAACGACCGAACGTGCTGCAACCTAGGGATCACCAGGCAGTTCTTTCGCTGCCTATGCATACGTATGTGGGCCGAGAAGCAAAGAAAATAATATTTGGGCCTATACATGTGTTATCAATCATGGCATCACGCCACGGCACCACCCAAATCGACGAATTGGCATTTTTATGTTTTCTACCTAGTGAATAATTACATTTTTTATTCTTAATAAACAAATAATTTAAATCATATTGATTTATTTATTTTTAATTATTTTATTTAATTCATCTTAATTAATTTAAAATTTGAAGATTTTATCATGAATTAATAAAGAGTGAATTGCAAATTTTGTCCTTTATCTTTATATTGTGTTTAAAATTAATAAGTCTGCATTTAATGTTTTAAAATGTTATACGTTATGTCCTTTAGATCTAATCTAGTTAGATTTTTTGATTCAATCTGATCATGTGCATTGCACATGAGGGTAAATAAGTCACTTCCTCTGTATTCTCTATTTTTCACCAAAAATAATTATTTAAAAATATTACATTACATTACAATAAATACAATAAACAAGCCCCCAATTAACTCAAATTCTCCACTATTTCAACTCCTGAGATCTTGGTTCAATCAACACCCCATTATCCAAATTCACCATGAAAACCGTAGAACTTGAAAAATTAACAATCAAAGATTTAAGCTCAAACAAACTAAACCTAAAAGAAGAATGTACAAAATGCTGCTCACCATTCTCAAATTTTGCAAAGAAGCTAGCCTTATTATTCTCACCATTTTCAAAAATTGAACACTCTTGAGTAAAACTTGCAATTCCACAAATATTATCTAATTAATCTTCTTATAATATTCTTCATATCTGTAAACAAACAACACACACAGTACATAATTTCTTCCCAAAAAATGTCGATTTTCGCTAAAGTCACCGATCCACTAGACGAAAGCTAACAATAAAAAAATCGATCCGGATCTGGAATGCGATTTCGATCCAATTAACTCAATTCTTAATTTCAGTTTTTAGATCTCAAAATCCATATCATTTTGTGGAAAAATTTATTGAATTTGGGGTAAGTTCTTCATTGAAGTTGTACATTTCATCATCATCATCATCATCATCTTCAAAGTTTAAGGTTGTTGAGGGCGTGATTGTGGATAAGGTTGAGAACTTGGAAGTGGGTGTTGGGTAGGGGTGGTTTGGGTGACACCAGATGGGGTGGGTGGGAGGGCGGAGCTCGCGTAGATGGCTGGTATTATAGGACTCGTATTCCAGATGAGGGGAGGGGTGGTGCAGGTGGCTGGGAATACAGAGAGGGAGAAAGGGTTGGGTGGGGGTGGGCTAGGGTCTTATTTGTTTTCCTTTTCTTATAGTTATATATGATGCACTTTGTTAGGAAAAGACAAGAATACCCTCAAATGGGTCTATATGATCTAATTTAACAAATATAATTAACTTGGTTAAAGTAAAATGACATAACATGTAACATTTTAAAACATTAAGTACAAAACTCGTTAATTTTAAAGATAAAAATACCGTCTGAAATTAGGTATAAAGATAAAGGACAACACTTTCATTTCACTCGTTAATAAACAAATAATTATTTCATTTACATTGTATCGATTTATTTTAGTGTAATTATATTATTTAATTCATCTTTATTAATTTAGATTTTGAACATTTTCTCATGAATAATTACATTTTTTAATTCTTGATAAACAAATATTTATTTCATTTAAATCATATTGATTTATTTTAGTTTCATTATTTTATTTAATTCATTTTTATTAATCATGTAACGCCTCGTATTTCCAATATTTATTTTTTTTTATAAAAATTCACGCTCGTTTTCTATTTTCCTGAGTCGCAACTTCAACCGGATCGAAAAACGGTGTAAAAACGGAAACAACGCATTTTTACGTGTTTTTAACGAAACGACAACCGAACGCGATATTTTTGATGTCTTACATTTATTTCCGGTGCTTAAAAACTTAAATAAAATTATACGCTATTTCATCGCGTTCGGGCCACTCTCAAGCTTTTAAACCCAACCTATCAAACCCTTACCACTTAACCTACCTATTTAAAACTCCCCTAACCCTCATCTTCTTCCTCCAACCAAACCCTAATGCACATCCTCTCAACACCAGCCGCCACCCCCCCTCCTCGGCGTTTTTCGGCGACCGGCGCCGTCTCTGGCGGCGCCCTTCTTCTCCGGTAACTCCCCTCCCACTCATACATCCCTGCGATCTCTTAAACCCGACACACACACACCCGCATATACACTTGCAGACAGACAGAGAGAGAGAGAGAGAGAGCGGTGAGGAGAGAGAGACGAGATAGAGAGAAGGTTTCGATCGATGGCGGCAGCAGCCGTCACATCCAGCGGGCGACGGCGGTGCGGTGGCGTGACGGCGGAGCAGCGTCGCGGCTGCGACGATGCATCGGACCAGCGGCGGCGGCAGTCGCCGTGTCTCAGCGGCGAGTCGAATCTCGGTTCAGTAAAGGTTAGTCTCAGTTCAGGTTTCGGTTTCTCGTTCAGTATTCGGTTCGAGTATGTAGTTCAGTTTCAGTGTCGACTCGGTTCAGGCTTGATTAGGGTTCGGGTTCGAGCTCAAGTGTTTCGGGTTGAGTCAAGTTTGGCGACTCGGCTCGGTACGACTCAGTTGTCCGAGTTTACTCGGTTAACACCGGGTCAAACCCGGTCAAGCTGGTCAACATCAGTCAACAGACAAGATTTGGTTCAAAGTTTGCGTAATCTCGGCTCGGGTTAAGTTTGAATGTTCGGTCAAACTTGGTCAACGAAAGTCAACTGGTCAACTTGGTCAAACAGTCAACGGTCAGCCTTAGTCAAAGTCAGATTCGGTTCGGGTCAACACTAGTCAACAGCCGTCTTGGTTCGTTTCAGGTTCGAGTCTCTTATTCTATTTTGGTTCCGATTTAGTCAGTTTCGTGTCTCAACTCGACGGTTGTTTTGTCGTTTCAGTTGGCTCGGCTTTCACGACACAAGTTAACTCGGTTCAGTTTAGTGCGACTCGGCTTAGCTCCAGTCAAACCTGGTCAACTGTCGGGTCAACGATCTAGAAACGAGGCCCGGTATAGCAATGACGTGTATATTAAACCTTGTTATTCCATATTCATTTATCGTTTTAATTGTGTAACCTAATTTTATATATAATTTGGAAACATAAGTAGGATATGTAAATATATATTTGTATTGTTTTGATAAAATTGTTGAGTTTTGAAAACATTTAATCGACAACTAGATTGTCAGGATCGTCCAAAAACAAGAGGAAACTCTGCCCGATTTTCTACAAGTTGTATATTTATTAAACTATTCGACAAAATATACTTATTAAACTATTCGATAAAATATATTTATTATTTGAACTATCCGACGGGATATATTTATCGATATTATTTTTTTGTCGACAAAAATATACTTACTTTCTTTATTATGCTTTTCGATAAGAGCATAAATTTATTTATTATAATTCTCGACGAATATACTTATTTACTAAACTTTTGACAAAACATATTTACTTGTTATATTCATCGACAAAATATAAATTTATTTATTATAATTCTCGACAAATATACTTATTTACTATACTTTTGACAAAACATATTTACTTATTATATTCATCGACAAAATATAAATTTATTTACTATAATTCTCGACAAATATACTTATTTACCATACTTTTGACAAAACATACTTATTCATTATATTCATCGACAAAATATAGATATATTTATCATATCTCTCGACAAATATACTTATTTATTTTACTTTCGACAAAACATATTTATTTTACTTTCGACAAATATATTTGTACACCATTCGACAATATACATATATATCTCATACAATTCGTTAGAATACAAATATATATATACCAAATATGCTTTTCGTCAAATATATATATTAATTATTTGACAACACTCCTACAACCCTTTTGATGAATTTAATTTAGAAATTCCTTTCTTAAACGATGTTAACTATATACGTACTTTCAACTCCAATTCGAATCCTTCGTCGTAGCTTCTATTATTCATGTACATTCGTTTGCCATTTTTAAGGTGACCTCGATGTCCCCTTTCTCCCACTCATCAACTCGTCGTGGAATTTCCAAAGAAGACTTAGCAGTTTTGTGAGTACACTCGACCCACAATTGTTTTATATCACTTTTTGGGTGTAACATGTTTCCATATACAAAAATCACAAACACTTAAACTTTATGAAACGCACAAGCAATCCTATACACATGACTACTTGAATAGTATACTTGTTGCTTGTCTGGGGATAAACGTTGTGCCGTGCTTTAGTCATTAACTATTTTTAGCCTTTGTTTGACATGCTTAGCGCTATAGGAATTCACGCATCCACCTCCATCGCTTTACACGTGAGGTCATGTTAAAACATCGTGATTGCGTTACTGGTTTGATTATTAGCATTGCATGCCTTGATATTGCTCTTGTATAGATTTAGTTGCCATGAGGATTGTTAAAACTTTATTCGTATACGTATGCTATGCTTAAACTTGTGTACTCGCCTTTGCTTTTGCATTGACTTTATTTTAAAACATGTTACAGGTTGAAGGAGATGACGCTATGAAAACAATATAGCAAGGACTAGATACACACAAATTAGACGTTAGGTTTAATGTCGACGTATCAATTTTGTTATGACTTTGCAAATGTTAGATTGTTCTTTGTTTTGTTACATTGATGTATTTGACAATTCTTATGGAATGAAATATGGTTTAATTAATTATTGTCACTTAATAATGTTGTGAGCAATGAGCAATCTCGTTTTCGTCTCATCCCGATGTTTCCGCCATCGGTTGGGGTGTTACAGATTGGTATCAGAGCCATAACTATAGGGAATTAGGCAAATTGCTATGCTTTTGACCTAGTCTATAGTTAAGTACCATACTTGACCATACGTGATTCAAATGCTAATTTCTTAAAACGTCTCTTATATGTTAAATTTATGAAATGCTTTACGTGTTCATACTCGTTACATTATTTCAATCGTACGCCTTCCCTAATGCATCTTACTCGATTATACTAAACTCGAAAACACTCGTATTACACAAGTGAGACGACTTCACCGAAATAGGCGTGATATCCACAATTTGGTGAACGATTCTCATTACGCTTATTCTTTATATTTTTACGAGGTTACACCATCAAGTTAGGAGTGACATCCACACCTTGATGGAAAACTTCCCATTCAAACTCTAGTGGACTCTCGTCAAAGTGTCGAAATTAATTTTGACCCGAAGAGTGCCAACCACACTTAGGGTACGAAATCGTTGAGTTAGGGGTGAAACCCGCACCTTGTCGATTAAGTCCCATTCCTCGATTTTCAATCTCGCCAAAGTTTCGATTTTCCAATCGATTAGAGACGTGTAATAACTGGAAGGGTAAAATGCCGTTAATCGCTTCTCGACGAGAGCGTTTTACCTATAGGCCAAAGCACGTTTCTAATTCGAAAGGATCTTCGATTCACTTTGGAATAGTCGACGTTTCTCTACCCGAAACAGTCTAATGTTTTCTGAGACTCTCTTTTATACCATTTCAATTTATACATGACTTTTTATATACTTGTTACCATTTCTTTCAAGTTTCTAATTTATTTTAAGGTTTTTACGCAATTCGTATTAAACCTTTTCATCCACTTATACATTATTTGCATACATGATTTCAAAACGTCATCAACTAGTCTTATATTTCTCGGGAAGTCCGAAATGGAGACCGTCGTCGAGATAGGAGTGAATTCCTTACCTAGACGATCAAACTTCGTTTCCTTCCTTCCTTAAAACGACCTCACCAACGGATTAGGGGTGATTCCCATACCTCGGTGATCGTTACCAACCCTCCTTCTTGGAGACTTTATTACACAAACCACATGTTTAAATTGTATACCTAAACCTTTTACCATGTTGTCAAAATTCTTACTTAGACGAATTTCAAAACGTACTATTTTATCAAACGTATTTCCCATCCGGTAATCTATTTCATATAAATCCCACACGCATATACTTGGTCACCACATGAAATGTTTTGTTTTACGATTTTCAAAGCTCGACAGAATGCTACCTACCAACTTAATCGGTCTAACGAATACCTTGCCCACAAGTCTTATGTTTAACTTAATCACTAAAACACGCTCACGCAATAACTTTATGTTACAAATTTTCGTTTGTAAAAAAAAAAAAAAAAAAACCAATATCTTATAGGCATTATGGGATCGTTGTACTAAAGGTGTGTTTGGGATTGTTTTGCAACCTAATATTTTGTTTTGTGTTTGGAGGCACAAATATTAAATAAATAAATAAATAAAAATCTATTTTTTTAGTGTTTGGAAAAAAAAATATATATATATATATATATATATATATATATAATAATATATATAAAAAAAAAAAACTGATTTGTTTTACGTGTTTTAGAGATCAAAGCTCGTCTATTTATAACTTTATATGTACATGTATATATATTTTTCAAACACTCAAATAGTTGATTACCTGATTATTGTGATATCAAATAACATAATCAAATCCAAACACTATCTTCCTACAGTATGTTTTGTTACAACTAATTATCTGACTCTGATTATTCAGAACGCATAATCTATTTTCAAAACTCAACCCCAAACACCCTCTAAATCTCTCATCGCGATTAAGAAAACATTTCGCTAAACGTTTTTTTCAACGGTCATTAAATCAATTAACACGGATTTCCTCTCAAGGGTCAACGTTTCACAAGCACCACTAAATTTCAAATCTCTTATATCCTTTGAAAACAATGCAAACCTACTATTTTAAGACCTTATCATACACCTCCCGAAATGTCACATGAGTTTCAAAACACGTGGGCAAGAAAACTTTATGAAGACCAACCATTTTCGACCTACTTAAATTCTTTTAAAACAAATGGTAGCACTCCCGTCCTTTACAAAATACGTAACGCATAATCAATAAGTACCTTATATTCCTTTATATTCACACACTAGGTCCTATATTCTAAGTTAAACTTAAGCCTATTTTAGAAGCGATAACTTCAAAGTTTTGCTCAAACAACAATACGTGCGTATCCTCGCACATGGTTTAGTCAACTGTTGCATGACATTTTAAACGTATCATTCGTTTTACATACCCTGATTTCTCGACTATTTTATGTAAATAAATTCGTAGCATTCAATTCATATCATACGCACCATTATCGTCTGTTACACTTGTTGACGTTCATAATTATACACATATTCATGTTCATGAAAATAACGTGTCATTTTTCATGCTTATTATAACACCTAATGACATACCTCCCAACATCGTCCGTAGACAGGAGAGATTCCTGGCTCGTAAGTAATGCCCTACCTCTAAAATCACCAACGCGTTTTGGGCTTAATGCTAGTGGATGAGAGGAGAACTCCACAGTTAAGCGTGCTCAAGTGGGAGTAGTACTAGGATGGGTGACCTCCTGGGAAGTCTCCACCAGGGCAACCAAAAACAAAGTCGTGAGTTCCTGGATGGGCCCCCCATCAAGGGCAAAGCGGACAATATTGGTGATAACGAGGGGCAGGGGTGTTACAGGGGTATTACACTTATACTTATCATCACATTCATGCATATACGTCTTAATCCATGCTTATACTTATTTCCATACTTATGCTTATACTCATACACATACCTATACTTGTACTCGTATTCATATTCGTGCCTATGCGCGAGCGAAACCCGAGGGATTCGCTTACGTGGGCCACAAGCTATTTGCACGCAAACATGCCTACGCACTACATTCTTACACACACGCGAACTTATTTTCAAAATTTATGTACACCTTTATTCATGCGCTGCTAGTACAAGCTATGCGGATCATGTGATGATCGGTATAATCGCGGGTGCACACGGGATTATAGCGATAAGCACATGAGAACCATAGAGTGTACTACCGCGTATGGTAACACACGGAACGTAACATTGCATCGAGTAATGAAACGGTCGCAACGTGGTCAAAACATGGTGGATACGCCACTGGTAATCCCTATACATAAGTGTTTTCACCATGCTGCCAAACTTTCGTAATACGTGCCATGAGAAATTCGGTGATTTACAGACCATAATATGACCTAACACGCCAGCTTTAAACAACTCACAACTGCACTGCTAAGTGCGCGCTACCCGATTATCCACGACGAGTCTTAATCCCTAACGTAACATTTTCATTTGTTCGTATACATATGCCATCCTTACACGAGTATTCGTTGATCGAATCAATCGTCCGCTCTTATGCCTCCGTTACTCCCGATAACCTTGTCTTTTTATGCAACCTCGTTTACAATCAATCGTGTAAGCATTCAAACCCTAAATGCCTTCTTACTCTAAAGTTATCTCCCATTCTCGTAGATAGCGACACGCTTAATTGGCCGCTACCTCGATAACTAGCTTATTTTTAATACCTAACCTTCTCGTTTTCCATCATTAAGCAACTCTCTACAAAATCGAGATTTATTAATGCTCTTCAAAGTTGAGTGAACTTTCTAGCGACCTACGGTTCGACCACACTCACCATTAAACTGCATACCACTTCTCACGAGAGCTTTTCTGCTTAGATGGCATATCATTTGAGTTATTCAAAGCTCGTTTAAACCACCCTCCTATACGCATACTTACGCGCTTTACTTACGCTTGATGGCTTTAATCTTTCTAGTCAAGCAATTTCTTCTTGCAAACCTAACTCTTCGATGCTCTAAACTTCATGCTTTCCCTCATGTGTCCAAACATCCAAGTCTCAATTTTAGACGATCATTCTATAGCCAAATCTTTCTAAAGTCTTCCTCTTGAATAAATTTCGGGACGAAATTTCCTAAAGGAGGGGAGACTGTAACGCCTCGTATTTCCAATATTTATTTTTTTTATAAAAATTCACGCTCGTTTTCTATTTTCCTGAGTCGCAACTTCAACCGGATTGAAAAACGGTGTAAAAACGGAAACAACGCATTTTTACGTGTTTTTAACGAAACGACAACCGAACGCGATATTTTTGATGTCTTACATTTATTTCCCGTGCTTAAAAACTTAAATAAAATTATACGCTATTTCATCGCGTTCGGGCCACTCTCAAGCTTTTAAACCCAACCTATCAAACCCTTACCACTTAACCTACCTATTTAAAACTCCCCTAACCCTCATCTTCTTCCTCCAACCAAACCCTAATGCACATCCTCTCAACACCAGCCGCCACCCCCCCTCCTCGGCGTTTTTCGGCGACCGGCGCCGTCTCTGGCGGCGCCCTTCTTCTCCGGTAACTCCCCTCCCACTCATACATCCCTGCGATCTCTTAAACCCGACACACACACACCCGCATATACACTTGCAGACAGAGAGAGAGAGAGAGAGAGAGAGCGGTGAGGAGAGAGAGACGAGATAGAGAGAAGGTTTCGATCGATGGCGGCAGCAGCCGTCACATCCAGCGGGCGACGGCGGTGCGGTGGCGTGACGGCGGAGCAGCGTCGCGGCTGCGACGATGCATCGGACCAGCGGCGGCGGCAGTCGCCGTGTCTCAGCGGCGAGTCGAATCTCGGTTCAGTAAAGGTTAGTCTCAGTTCAGGTTTCGGTTTCTCGGTTCAGTATTCGGTTCGAGTATGTAGTTCAGTTTCAGTGTCGACTCGGTTCAGGCTTGATTAGGGTTCGGGTTCGAGCTCAAGTGTTTCGGGTTGAGTCAAGTTTGGCGACTCGGCTAGGTACGACTCAGTTGTCCGAGTTTACTCGGTTAACACCGGGTCAAACCCGGTCAAGCTGGTCAACATCAGTCAACAGACAAGATTTGGTTCAAAGTTTGCGTAATCTCGGCTCGGGTTAAGTTTGAATGTTCGGTCAAACTTGGTCAACGAAAGTCAACTGGTCAACTTGGTCAAACAGTCAACGGTCAGCCTTAGTCAAAGTCAGATTCGGTTCGGGTCAACACTAGTCAACAGCCGTCTTGGTTCGTTTCAGGTTCGAGTCTCTTATTCTATTTTGGTTCCGATTTAGTCAGTTTCGTGTCTCAACTCGACGGTTGTTTTGTCGTTTCAGTTGGCTCGGCTTTCACGACACAAGTTAACTCGGTTCAGTTTAGTGCGACTCTGGCTTAGCTCCAGTCAAACCTGGTCAACTGTCGGGTCAACGATCTAGAAACGAGGCCCGGTATAGCAATGACGTGTATATTAAACCTTGTTATTCCATATTCATTTATCGTTTTAATTGTGTAACCTAATTTTATATATAATTTGGAAACATAAGTAGGATATGTAAATATATATTTGTATTGTTTTGATAAAATTGTTGAGTTTTGAAAACATTTAATCGACAACTAGATTGTCAGGATCGTCCAAAAACAAGAGGAAACTCTGCCCGATTTTCTACAAGTTGTATATTTATTAAACTATTCGACAAAATATACTTATTAAACTATTCGATAAAATATATTTATTATTTGAACTATCCGACGGGATATATTTATCGATATTATTTTTTTGTCGACAAAAATATACTTACTTTCTTTATTATGCTTTTCGATAAGAGCATAAATTTATTTATTATAATTCTCGACGAATATACTTATTTACTAAACTTTTGACAAAACATATTTACTTGTTATATTCATCGACAAAATATAAAATTTATTTATTATAATTCTCGACAAATATACTTATTTACTATACTTTTGACAAAACATATTTACTTATTATATTCATCGACAAAATATAAATTTATTTACTATAATTCTCGACAAATATACTTATTTACCATACTTTTGACAAAACATACTTATTCATTATATTCATCGACAAAATATAGATATATTTATCATATCTCTCGACAAATATACTTATTTATTTTACTTTCGACAAAACATATTTATTTTACTTTCGACAAATATATTTGTACACCATTCGACAATATACATATATATCTCATACAATTCGTTAGAATACAAATATATATATACCAAATATGCTTTTCGTCAAATATATATATTAATTATTTGACAACACTCCTACAACCCTTTTGATGAATTTAATTTAGAAATTCCTTTCTTAAACGATGTTAACTATATACGTACTTTCAACTCCAATTCGAATCCTTCGTCGTAGCTTCTATTATTCATGTACATTCGTTTGCCATTTTTAAGGTGACCTCGATGTCCCCTTTCTCCCACTCATCAACTCGTCGTGGAATTTCCAAAGAAGACTTAGCAGTTTTGTGAGTACACTCGACCCACAATTGTTTTATATCACTTTTTGGGTGTAACATGTTTCCATATACAAAAATCACAAACACTTAAACTTTATGAAACGCACAAGCAATCCTATACACATGACTACTTGAATAGTATACTTGTTGCTTGTCTGGGGATAAACGTTGTGCCGTGCTTTAGTCATTAACTATTTTTAGCCTTTGTTTGACATGCTTAGCGCTATAGGAATTCACGCATCCACCTCCATCGCTTTACACGTGAGGTCATGTTAAAACATCGTGATTGCGTTACTGGTTTGATTATTAGCATTGCATGCCTTGATATTGCTCTTGTATAGATTTAGTTGCCATGAGGATTGTTAAAACTTTATTCGTATACGTATGCTATGCTTAAACTTGTGTACTCGCCTTTGCTTTTGCATTGACTTTATTTTAAAACATGTTACAGGTTGAAGGAGATGACGCTATGAAAACAATATAGCAAGGACTAGATACACACAAATTAGACGTTAGGTTTAATGTCGACGTATCAATTTTGTTATGACTTTGAAAATGTTAGATTGTTCTTTGTTTTGTTACATTGATGTATTTGACAATTCTTATGGAATGAAATATGGTTTAATTAATTATTGTCACTTAATAATGTTGTGAGCAATGAGCAATCTCGTTTTCGTCTCATCCCGATGTTTCCGCCATCGGTTGGGGTGTTACAAATCAAGATTTTGAAGATTTTCTCATAAAAATGATTCACAAGTAACTATGTTCTTTAGCGTGTGTTCTTTATGTTGCAGGCTTTGAATGGCATTTACGTATACTTTAGCATGTGTATTCCTTAAGTTGTAGGCTTTGAATGGCGAAAACAATCACACAGTTTGACGGTTTAAAATTGTTAAGGTAGGATATTTTTTGCGAAACATGACATATGCTAAAGCCCTATCGAAATCAATTTTTTTACATGCTATGCAAACCAATTTCCGTGCTTTGCAGGATAATGATACACATGTATTGATTCCCCGACCCCATGATCGATTGATAATTCGATGTAAGTGGCTTTTTTCCATCTCAAACTCAAATCAGTTGGCACCTTGGAACACAACAAACCATGATCAGTCCTAAACTATTGCCATCAAGAATACATTTAGTCCAGTTGTCAAACCAACACCTATTCAGGCTATCCTCTCAGTAAACGTGTCTCATTCTCAATCTGCTCACAAATTAAACATGAAAAACACTTTCTTACATGTGAATCGTAGAAACAATGTATATGCACCATCCACCACGTCTTATCAATCACGTGACACCAGATCCGGTATCGCAGTCGTACAAGTCCTTATACGAACTCAACCCAGCTCCCCCCCCCCCCCCCCCCCTCTCCCGAGATACTACAAACTTTTCTCAACATACATCAATTATTTTTGTAATTGTTTCATTTAAGTGGTACTAAGCTTGGATATGTAAAATCTACGGGGTATTTCTTGACATGATCAAAAATAACTTATTCTCATTCCTCAATTTCCACCGTCAGATCGGCGGTATCCACGAAACAATCGGAACCGTTGATTCAAGTACTTGACCTTTCACGCTTTCACATTTTTTTTATATAAACAATAAACTGAGGAAGAAATTTCAGCGTACTAGTGGCGCAAAGAACCGATCAGACAAACAAATTGTGAGTGTGAATTTTCATTGATCGGAGCAAAAGATGTCGGGAGTCACCAACAACGAAGAAGACAAGAAGCCAGCCGGAGATCAAGGCGCACATATCAACCTGAAAGTCAAAGGACAGGTTAGGGTTTATGTTTACTTTTTTTGTTTTTGTTTTCGTGATACATGCAATTAGTTCGTTTTTTCGTATAATTCCGGTGACGAACGATGTTTGCTTTAGTTAATTTGATGTCTTGTGTTGTTTTGATGATGATTACTGTTTGATTAGGTTAATTGTTTAGAGATTTGTATGGAATTTACGGTTTCGGTTATATGTGTGTGATTTGATTGTGTGTATTAGTGTATATCTTTTGATTTCCGTTGGATCGTTTGTGTCTGGAATTTAACATACGCGTACGAATCGATAGGGTATTTAACAGGTGTTTTTATAGGAAATTAACTAAAGTTTGATTTTTAGCAGATTTTGCTCATCAATGTGGGTACTATGGAACTTTAGTTTCTCTACATCCATTAAACTTTGATCGCTTGTTCATTTTGTTTAGTTGTGTTTTTAAAATCTTAGATGACAGAAACTGTTTTTTGCTTGATAAGATAACTTTGAGATTTTTTAGAAAATTCCTTTTTATTACCTGGAGAACGCGTTACCGGTAAACTCTCTGCCTCGTCAACTTGGTTTAAAAAAGTTGGGGGGCATAGAGGCGTTTAAGCTCTGGTTTTGAAAGCCGAGCTGGGAGTTTAACTTAGGCGGTAAAAGTCAAAATCGGATCAAAATTAGTCAAAATCGGTCTAAAATCGGACTAATCGGTCAAAAAAGGTCAAAAGTGGATCATGATAGGTCAAAATCGGACCAAATCTGTCAAGTGGAATGAGTTCTCACCTCGATTCAAACCACAATCGGACCTGAATCTGTATCCATTGTTTGAAATTAAACTCCCTGGAGGAAATAATTGTTTAGATGAAGCGATTTTGGGGATAGGGTTTTTGTTTTTGTTGTTGTATCTGATGAAAGTTGAACAGTTGAAAACAGTCGGCGTTATAATGAACGTGGGTAGGGATTAGGTTTTATTAAGTTTGGGTTTCTAACATTTAACACTTCTTTGTCTTTCACTAATATACATATGGTTCCCAAACTTGCAAATTTATACATAAAATGTATAAAATTAACTTTATATTTATATATATTGTAAAATTATACATAAAAAGTCCAATCCGATTAATCCTAGGCGGTATCCTACCGCCCGACTAGCACCTAGCGATCTCTACCACACTGTATGTGTGTCATCTGTTTTACATGCGAGTCTTTTATCAAGTAAATCATTCACAATATCGTCATCCTGTTGGTTGTTTTTACATATCACTCTTCTATAGACCACAATTTTGACTAGATGTGCATCAGACCTCTGCCGAATCATGATGGCCTTGTACATCAGGCACACTTTTTTAAACCAAGCTTATCAATACCCTATTTAAGAATAGGGTGTGAAAGCTGGATTGGAACTTGATTCAGGCGTTTACCACTGTGTCACCCCCTTGCTATCGTCAAATTTCCTTAACAGGCTATCTAATTTCATCTGCAAGTTATTTTTTTGATATCTTTCTTTATATGTTATCTGATGGCTTGTTTGTGGCTGATCATTCTGATCTTGCAATTGGATTTTGTTTTACGATACCAGTTTCTATGTCTTTGATGTCCTATACTCCTGTACTTCTCTCTGTTTTTATAATCTCAATTTCACTTTTATAGATCTGTAACATGGCCTTTTTTTCGATTTTACGATATTCAACTATTACAAATGGTTTATGCATAGGTGAATTGGTGATATTGTTTTTATAATAGGTTCAGATGATCTTAATATGTGTTTGTTCTACTTTTAATTCTTTTACAGGATGGAAATGAAGTGTTCTTTAGGATCAAACGAAGCACACAACTTAAGAAACTGATGAATGCATACTGTGACAGGCAGTCTGTTGAGATCAACTCCATCGCTTTCTTGTTTGATGGCCGCCGTCTTCGTGCAGAGCAGACGCCAGATGAGGTTCTCTCTCTCTCTCTGTCCCTCCTACACACACATTTACACATATGAATCATGAATAAAGCTTAGTGTTGCATTTGGGCTAGTCTTTTTATATATATATTTTTTGTTATCAATCCTTTTTGACGAGTCTGATACATTAAAATCGTACAGTTGATGGAAACAGGGTATTTCAGGTTGAATGTTACACGTAATGGGTCAAATGGGTCGAACTAGTAATAAATTATAAATGTATATTCAGTTGCGTGCAATGTACTAAATTGTTTTGTTTTAAAGGGAAGATTTATAATTTTAGAAATGTTGTTATTGTTACCACTATTTAATACATTGATGGATTGATTTGGAAACAAAATAAAAAAAAAAAAACAAAAATGTTTGTGGTACTACCTAGTTCGACCTGTTTAGACAATAATTTGTTTTGACCCGTTATCCGACCTGTCAGTTCATTTTGCAAATGTGCGTCTATATGAGGGTGCTCATGTTTATAGTATTGTTGTTAACAGTTGGAGATGGAGGACGGTGATGAGATTGACGCGATGCTGCACCAGACAGGTGGTGGCGGTTTGTTGTGGTTCCTGACATATAACTGGAGTTGAGCTTTAAGCTTTTAGTTTTCTAGTTTGGAGTTCAACTGTTGTGTATCTATCTAATAACTCAAATGTTGTGCTATTCTACCTTAATCACCATGGTTATGCTTTTATATCCCTACAAATTTGTTGCATCCTTAATTTGGTCATCTTTTTTTTCAATATTATCTTAATAGCCACTAAAACTTTCGAAAATCCTCAGGTTCAGTTTGATTTTACCTAAAGCTTAGATGAGTTGGTTTGTAGCTGATGTGTCTGATAATAGTACCCTAAAAAGTAAAAACTAAAGAAGTTGAATGTACTTTCATAGTAAGAGGCACAGTAATTTTTATTCAGATAATTTGAGAATAATTTGTTAAATACTACTCTCAAAAACTAATGACACGTGAGAGAATACTTTGGTTTAAGAGAATTTTAAAGGGATGAATCAGAAAAATTATGATATAATTTGTGCGAATGGCTATAGATTAGTGGATGACAAATGATCATATCAAAGTGACTCTTATTGAATTCTCTCTTTCACTAAAATTTGCTCCCATTAGACTGAACGGAGTGGAGGGTGTGAGAGGGTCATTCATGCTGGGCTGGGCACACTGACCCATGGGGTGGCTCGGTTGGCGTGGGGCAAATGGAGGTAGTACGTGTGGTTGGTTGTTTTGGTTTTTTAAATGGTTCTTTCACTCTGTGGCTTGAAGGGCAAAACCTTCTTTACGGACGTAGTGATGTGACAACCATGTGTCGTTCCACGTCTCCTTTAAGCCCCTTTCACTCCGAGTAATGTCTTATCACTCTCATAATATAAATACTTTTACATAGGAAGTGTCTTATCACTCTCAGTTATATAAATACTTTTACATAGGATTCGGTCATGAGAAATACAATAGTTTGTGTTGTGAGACCACTACAAACGACCATACACAACCTATAAGAAAGATAATTCAGGTGCATCATCATTTGCTAGCATAACCATACATATTTAATCAAAGTAGGTCCATCCACTCCTAAGAAGAGTGTAATGGGTAACGCCCCCATGATGTGACAGGTGAAAGGGTCGTGAAACACCCAAGAACGAGTGTAATGGGGTAATGCCCCATAATTTGACAAATGAAGGGGGCGTGAAACACCGCCCCAAGGGGCATGAAAAGGGGTGTTATGGGGCACTTCATTAGCTGCATAACAGACGTGAGAGTGTGGTGATTGCCCTAACCTTTTTTACACTGGTCAAAATTATTCTTTCTTTTTTTTTTCTTTTTTTTTTAGTTTATTAGATTTAACTATTATTTTTAAAGGATGATCGGTATTTAAAAATTGTGAAACAATTACACACTAAAGTTGAAAAAAAGTGAGTGACAGCTCCTGCCAACATGATAGTAACGTGGAAGACACATGACATCGTGGTTAAAAAATATAAGCCCATTACACAGTTTTTTTTTTGGAAAGACCGCACTTTTATTGACAGGACCCATTAGCAAGCGACTAAATTACATTTATATACTTGTTTAGTTTAATATTTTATTTATTTAAAAATGATTTGTTATATGAACGAACCGCCGCACATAAAGAGACTCGAACCCAGGTATCTCTGATTGTGTTGCACACACTCCACCACTGGACTGTGTGTCTAACCCGGTTAAACTTATGATTTTAATTATACTTATGCACTAAAAAAACTTCATCTTCTTCATAAGTATTACCCAGAAACATCAACCCGACTGTTAACCCAATTTCACAGTTTTGATTAACTATTTTAAGATCGTAACACACTAAACATAAGATAACAAAGAGGTTAAGAAGATTATACCAATTTGGAGATGTGTTTCAGTTTTCCGGTTATGAATTCCGGCCAAAAGTAGAAGTTTCCGGCGACACTTGATTTGAGCTGAGAGAATAGATTTGAGAGTGAGCGAGTTTAGATGAGGTGAAATGATTGGTATTTATAGCCAATCATTGATTTCAGTTTCGATTCAATCATTTCTTTGGTTTTCAAAACAACATTGATTTCAGACAAGTTACATAATAAATTGGTTTCGATTTTATGGTTGAAACTGATGTGTGAGATCGGTTATATATGATTTCACAATCGAAATCGTAAATTAAGCTTGATTGATCGAATGGCAGTTACAGGTTTGAAGTTTCAAATTTGCAGGTTTGAGATTTGTGTGCGTATAAGATTTAATTGTTGTGGGTTTAAATCAAATGGTGTGTGTAGCTCAGTGGTGTAAACTGTGTGTGTGTTTGATGGGGACCTGGATTCGAAATCCGGCTGCCCCTATATATTTTTTTCTATTGTTTTTAGGCTTCATTAATAATATTATTATTTCACTTTTTATTTATTTCATATTTTAACTATATAATTTAGTTATTAGTCACAAAAATTAAATAATATGAGTTTGAACGATAAATAAATGCGTAACAAAAACTTAAATAAAATACTTGAATTATTTAAACGAAGCGGGTTTTGGAACCCGTTTTACACAAATGTTACAGTATCCCCTACTTTTAGAAATTTCGTCCCGAAATTTAAGTAGTAGATGTAACTGGAAAGAGATACGAGTATTTTTCACGCATTGAGTCTTCGCGTTCCCAAGTAAACTCATGTAACATTTGTGTAAATCGGGTTTCGAAAACCCGCCCCAATTTATCAATCAAAGTGTATTCTTGTCGTTCGGTTATTTTTATATTTCTTAAATAATGTTAATGAATGTTTAAAAAAAATCTTTATAAATAACCAACTAAATAATAAATAATTAGATAAACACAATAAAAATAAGGAAAATAGGTGAACCGGGAATCGAACCCGGGTCGCCCGAGTAACGACACACAATAAGCACCACCGAGACACACGCACCTTTTGTTAAGAAGTCCGAATACACTTATATATATATATACATGAACCCGAGTGATGTTTCCTGCGAATTCAAACCAGCGAACCCGCCTGACTCGTCCCTGTGCTGGCATCCGAATAAGTCCAGCTAGCAAACCGCGTTTAATCTTTCCAATCAAGCACCAATCTATTGTAATTGTGCGAATCAATCAAATTGTTTCTAAAAAAACCAAAATCAATCACCCTTTTTAAAAACCGAAAATCGATCACTTTATGAAATCTATATAAACCGGCGTTAACCTCACTCTCAAGCTCGCTCAACCTTCCTCCTCTAATCTCAAACTTCCTCTGTGCAAACCCTTCCCCTCAGTTTCACCGGAAACCGCCGCTCCTCGCCGGAGAACCGAAGGAAACGCCATATTTGGTAACAATCCTCCACCTAACTGTCTTAATTCATGTTTAGATTCTTTATCGAATAAGAATGAGAAATCACATTCCTGAATAAATGGTTATTCGGGCGGGTAAATGTTTTTGGGTTTATTCAAATGAAGAAGATGAGTTGCAGAATGTGTATGTATATAATAAAATTCGAGTTATAAACTGGGTCAGACACACAGTCCAGTGGTGAACTGTGTGCACACTAAACGCGCACGTTCCGAGTTCGATACTTGCAACGAGCACCGTTTTCTTTAAACTGTTCTCCTTTTTTTTTATTAAAAACCAAATCATGCTGAAATCCATTGAGTTGTTAAATATAATATAACTTCTATATCATATGGGTTAAGCACCCAGCCCAACTGGTTGGGCCGGGTGCAAACCAATCACTGAGTCGTTGGTTCGAGTCCCTGTTGTCACCCCGGTTGAAAATTTTTCAAAAATTAAATAATTACCAAATTCTGAATGAAGCTAACAAGATTATAAGATTAATTAAAAACCGTATTCTTTCGGGTTAGACACGTAGCTCAGTTGGAAGAGCTGCGTGCACGCAACCGAGAGGTCGCGAGTTCAAGCCACATCCCGCACAGTCAAACAGTCAACGAACCGGTCAGGCCTTGTCAGACCTGACAATATATATATTTTTTTATTTTCATTTTTATTTATTATTTATATCAAGTATACATTATTATTTTTAATTTTAAAACAATAAAAAAAAACAACTAAAAATCTGAACTTCCTAGCGATAAAATTCTCAATAATAATACTATCTCAAATCTAATAAAGAGTATAAAACAAATATTAACCTGTTTATATTTACTGATTTATCGTGTATCATTTTAGGTTAGTATTCTTTCGTCGATCAAATCCTCAACTCGTGCGCTTTCATTATCAAGCAAGGAACGCACCCACTGTGAGTGAATCTCTACAAATTCCCCGTTTTAATCACGTTTTGGGGTGTATCATGTGTCGTACCATTCCTTTATTTTATTTAAACACTTGTGCTTATATCATTTTGTGATCAAATGTGTATTGGTGGTTGTGTGGTTTATATGTGGATTAAATTTATCATTTCAGTGCACACATTTCATTAGGCCCATCAGTTCCTCGTGGGATACGGGTTGTGCATCAGGTGCCTCATTAGATCGGCTCCGTTTGATTGAGCCTTGATCTCAGATACATCATCATTCATGTCATATATTCATTCAATGTGGTTTGTGATTGTTTACATATATATATTTGCTCACATGTGATTTATGCACGAATTTTCTTTAATAAACAAAACAAGCAATTATTTAAAATGTTTTATCAAGGTTCACTCGCCAACTTTTGTTGACTCAAAATCTCCTCTGTTTTACACATGATACAGGTGATCAAGTTGAGGAAAGAAACACTTAGGATAACCTAGAAGAATAAACAAGTTATTGAGTTGGAATAAACATTTAGATTTTTTTGTATTTGTATGAATTTTGTTTGTTGGATATTTAAATTTGTAATTTGAATTTAATAAATATGAAACTTCTTAGTAAATATCATGAGCTTTGGTGATAACCCAATCATGCCCCGTCTTTTATTCCGCTGCGGGTCAGGGTGTGACAGATTGGTATCAGAGCTTGTGACTATAGGGATATAGGATAGGTTATTAGACCCTTAGACCTATACTATAGTTGATCAAATTTTAATTGTTTATGTGTTACATGCAAAAATTCATGATGTTTATATGTTTCATGTTTATTTTCACACCCAATATTATGCAAACACTCTCACAAGTACATGTTAATATGCAATGCTCATCATAGTTCATATCCTCATAACATGTCATACCTATGAAAACACACACCTCACGATTTCCATGATTTTTGCAATGTTTTCGTATTTTTCAAATCACATCAAAGTGGGTTTTCACGACGGGCATGTAGTAACTGGAAGGGTACGAGTACCGGTAGTCGGAACGTCCTGTCTAGGCTTGGCATTCGTATAAATCCAAAATAAAGGACCAGTTTGCCTACATGGGGACTAACGATGAGAGTACGAAGGACCTATTAGGCCAAAGCATGCTATACCAAACGTCGTGTGAGCTAACCACACTTTGAGTTGTCATTGTGTCTACACCTGGACATCCTCCGACCATACATCTCGCAATCATGTTTTTACGATTTTCATTCGGGTGGTGCGAGTGTTAACCCGCTGACACCAATGTGAATCCTACCAAGCCCAATAGTCATGGGGCCCACATGACTACACATGCAATGATATGGGGGACATTTGGAGGCCCAAACATGAGCAAACCCCAGACATCCTATGGATGTAGTTAAATTATTTTCAGTTATGTTTTTTCATTCTTTTTACGACACATGACACCTAGGAAATTCTTGAACTCACAATCTTCCTACATATGTTCCTGTAGATGTCGGCTAGGCAATTACCTGGAGGTAGAAGGTCAGGAAAGTCAAACGAACGCTTGGCCACGCAAATTGCTAAACAAATGGCCGCAGTGCTTCCTGACAGCGTGCTACAAGTTCAGCAAGCCCTCACCGCTAATCCCATCAACCCTCCCAACCAAGAAGACCAAAGCGTCGCCAACCCTCCTCCCAAAACCCCCAAATGCACCTACAAACACTTCAAGTCCTGCGATCCCCCAAAATATGAAGGGACTGAAGGTGTCACCGCCGACACCAATGTGAACCCTATTTTACGGTTTTCATTCGGGTGATGCGAGTGTTAATCCGCCGACACCAATGTGAACCCTACCAAGCCCAATAGTCATGGGGGCCCACATGACTACACAGGCAATGGTATGGGGGACATTGGAGGCCCAAACATGAGCAAACCCAAGACATCCTATGGATGTAGTTAAATTATTGCCAATTATGTTGTATTTCATTCTTTTTACGACACATGACACCTAGAAAATTCTTAAACTCACAAACTTCCTATGTATGTTCCTGTAGATGTCGGCTAGGCAACTACGTGGAGGTAGAAAGTCAGGAAGATCAAATGAACGCTTGGCCACACAAATTGCTAAACAAATGGCCGCAGTGCTTCCTGACATCGTGATTCAAGTTCAACAAGCTCTCACCGCAATCCCATCAACCCTCCCAATCAAGAAGACCAGAGCGTCGCCAACCCTCCTTCCAAAAAGTGCTCCTACAAACACTTCAAATCTTGTGATCCCCCAAAGTATGAAGGGACCGAAGGTGTTACCGCCCTCCTTCACTGGTTTGAAGAAATGGATAACACCTTTCTCAATTGCGACTGTCCCGAGGACCGTAAGGTACGTTACGCGACTGGAAGATTGTTTGGGGTAGCCATTACCTGGTGGAACACGGAAAAGGGTAAGCGAGGCGTTGAAGATGCCATGGCCTTATCATGGGAAGAGTTAAGGGAAATCATGACGAGACGCTTCTATCCAAGAAGCGAAATCAAAAAGCTAGAAGACGAGTTTCACGCGTTGAAACAAAAGGAAGGAGACCACACTTCATACAATAAGAGATTTCTCGAGTTGAACCAGATGATCCCCAATCTGTTCACCCCATTATACCGCCTAGTCGAACACTACATTCGAGGCCTCCCCTCGAAAATCCAAGATTCGGTTTTAAGCACTTCGCCTGCAACACTTGAAGCCGCAATGGAGTTAGCTACAGAACTCACTGAAAATCGCATTCGAAACGGCAAATTCAAAGATGAGAAGAAGAAAACACCCATTGAGACCCCAATTCCAAACCACCCAGGTTCATCCTTGAAGTTTGCTGGTAAGAGGAAGCGAAATGGCAAGAACTTTGCCGTCACCCAAACCAACCCTCCCATCACTGCTGCCCCAATCACCCAAGTTGCCCCCCAACCGCACCATTCAAAAGGCCATACACTGGCCCACACCCAAAGTGTAACCGTTGTCAATACCATCACCCTCTTGAAAACCCCTGCCAACATTGCACAAGTTGTGGCTGTGCGAGTCACACCATCCAAACCTGCCGTACCCTTCAGCGATTGAACCGCAGTCAACCTCCAACCCAAACCCAAAATCAAATGGTGGGCCAAGCCCAACAACCCTTACTTCTACCACCTGCACAACTCGCAGCCCAACCTTACTACCAACCTAACTACCCCATGATGCAACCCATGCGAGCCTGTTTCAATTGTGGGGACCCAAACCACTTCAGGAACACTTTCCCACGCCTGGTGAACATCATCCATGCCCAAGCTCAAGCAAACCCGGTAAACCAAGCCAACCAAGCTCCTCCACCTGCTAGAGGAAGAGCTTTCAATATCAATGCCAACCAAGCCAGGGCTGACAACAATGTGGTCAACGATACGTTTCTCATAAATGGTAGTTATGCATCCATATTATTCGATACTGGTGCAGATAAGAGCTTTGTGTCCTTAGAATTCGAATCTATCCTCGACCAACCTCGTGTTAATCTCGTTGAATCTCTAAACGGTGGAAGTTGCTGACGGAAAACCCACTTCATTAAATTCTATTATACGCGATTGTACTCTCACCCTAAATGATCACGATTTCCCAATTGATCTCATTCCTATGAAATTGGGAAGTTTCGATGTTATCATCGGCATGGACTGGCTCATCCAGCATCACGCTGAAGTGGTGTGCCATGAAAATTCATTCGTATTCCTCTCACCGACCGTCAGACACTACGTATCTTTGGGGAAACCCCTTCGAAAGGACTCAAATTGATGTCCTGCCTTCAAGCCCAAAGTTATCTTCGCAAGAACTACGTCGCATTTCTAGCTCACGTCGTCAAGAAGGAGGCAAGGAAGAAAGCTCGAAGATATTCCAATTGTGAAAGAATTCCCGCAAGTTTTTCCCGACGACGTTTCAGGACTTCCTCCTGTGAGAGAAGTCGAATTTCGAATCGATCTTGTGCCTGGCGCTACACCAGTCGCAAAATATCCTTATAGGTTAGCCCCATCCGAGATGCAAGAGTTGTCCAGTCAACTGCAAGAGTTGGCCAGTCAACTGCAAGAGTTGACTGACAAAGGATTCATACGTCCTAGCTCATCACCCTGGGGTGCGCCTGTTCTTTTTGTGAAGAAGAAAGATGGAACCTTTCGCATGTGCATTGATTATAAAGAACTCAACAAGTTGACGGTTAAGAATCGCTATCCACTGCCTCGTATTGATGACCTTCTAGACCAACTTCAAGGCGCCACCTGTTTTTCCAAAATCGACCTTCGTTCTGGTTATCATCAGCTTAGAGTGCGCGAAGAAGATATTCCAAAAACTGCCTTCCGAACTCGTTATGGTCATTACGAGTTCATGGTTATGCCTTCGGGTTAACCAACGCCCCCGCTGTCTTCATGGATTTAATGAACAGGGTATGCAAACCCTATCTCGACCGTTTCGTCATAGTCTTCATCGACGACATTCTTATCTACTCAAGTCAAAATCCGATCATGAGCGACACCTTCGACTCATTCTTACACTCTTAAGGACGGAAAGGCTTTACGCTAAGTTCTCAAAATGCGAATTCTGGTTAGGAGAAGTAAAATTCCTTGGTCATGTCGTCAATGACAAAGGGATTCATGTCGATCCTTCGAAAATCAAGGCAGTACAGGAATGGCACGCGCCACGTACCCCTACCGAAGTTAGGTCATTTCTTGGCTTGGCTGGTTATTACCGACGCTTCATTGCCAATTTTTCCCGTATCGCCGTTCCACTCACGGCCCTGACTCACAAAGGAAAACCCTTCATTTGGGGACCTAAGCAAGAGGAGGCCTTCCGAACTTTAAAGCAAAGGCTTTGTGACGCACCTATCCTTACACTCCCTGAGGGTTGCGATGACTTTGTGGTTTATTGCGACGCATCAGGGCAAGGATTAGGCTGTGTGTTGATGCAAAGAGGAAAAGTGATAGCCTATGCCTCTAGGCAACTCAAAGTTCATGAGAAGAATTACACCACCCACGACCTGGAACTTGGAGCCATTGTGTTCGCTCTCAAGATATGGAGACATTATCTTTACGGTACCAAGTGTGAAATATACACCGACCACAAGAGTCTCCAGCATATCTTCAACCAAAAAGAGTTGAATATGAGGCCACGAAGATGGGTCGAACTTCTTAACGATTACGACTGCGAAATTCGGTACCATCCTGGCAAGGCAAACGTGGTGGTCGATGCGCTTAGTCGAAAGGGATATGCGAACTCTATTCGTCTTCTATGTTCACAAATCATAACCGATATCAAAGATCGAATCCAGGCAGCTCAACATATCTCTGTAACGGAAAATGACATACGCGATGAGCTGTCATGTGGAGCTGAACTCAAGATTGAAACCAAATCCGACGGTATTCTATATTATTTAAACCGCATATGGATTCCCGATCGCGACAACCTTCTGATTTCCTCATGAATGAGACACACAAAACACGATACTCTGTACACCCAGGAGCCGATAAGATGTATCAAGACCTACGATACACCTACTGGTGGCCTGGCATGAAAAAGGATATCGCTGTTTTTGTTTCCAAGTGCCTTACCTGTTCCAAAGTAAAAGCTGAACACCAAAGACCTTCAGGACTTCTAGTCCAACCCGAAATACCTGTATAGAAGTGGGAAAACATAACCATGGACTTCATTACCGAGTTACCTCGCACCTCCAGTGGGTATGACACCATATGGGTAATAATCGATCGTCTTACAAAATCATCTCATTTCATTCCGATTCGCGAGGACTTCAAGAACGAGAAGTTAGCTCGTATCTACATCAGCGAGATCGTAAGCCGTCATGGTGTACCGTTAAGCATCATTTCAGACCGTGATGGTCGTTTCACTTCACGAACATGGCAAGCCGTATAAACCGCTTTGGGTAAACGGTTAGACCTCAGTACCGCCTTTCACCCTCAAACTGATGGTCAATCTGAACGCACCATCCAAACACTTGAAGACATGCTTCGAGCATGTGTCATAGACTTCAAAGGGAACTGGGACGCTCACCTACCGTTAGTCGAGTTTTCGTACAACAATAGCTATCATTCAAGTATCGGCATGGCTCCTTTCGAAGCTTTATATGGTCGTAAGTGCCGATCTCTAGTATGTTGGCACGAAATTGGCGAAGCGCAAATCACCGGATCTGAATTGATTCAAGAAACAACCGACAAAATCCTTCAAATTCGAAACAATCTTCTAGCAGCTCAAAGTCGTCAAAAGAGTTATGTGACAAACGACGAAAGCCTTTGGAATTTGGCGTTGGTGATCAAGTACTTTTGAAAGTATTACCGTGGAAGGGAGTGGTTCTTTTGGCCAAAAGGGCAAGCTAGCACCACGCTATGTAGGACGTTTCAAGATACTCGAAAGAGTAGGTCCTGTAGCATACAAGCTTGACCTACCAGAAGAGCTCAACAGAATTCATCCCACGTTCCACGTATCAAACTTGTAAAAGTGCCTTGCCGACGAAAACCTCCATATTCCTCTAGAAGACATTCAAGTCTATGAATCGATGCACTTCGTTGAAAGACCAGTAGAAATCATGCATTTTGGTGAGAAGCGCTTGAGGCGAAGTCGTATTCCAATCGTCAGGGTGCGTTGGGAGTCAAAACAAGGACCTGAGTTTACTTGGGAACGTGAAGACTCAATGCGCGAAAAGTACCCGCATCTCTTTCCGGTTACCACTACCACTTAAATTTCGGGACGAAATTTTAAAAGTAGGGGATACTGTAACATTTGTGTAAATCGGGTTTCGAAAACCCGCCCCAATTTATCAATCAAAGTGTATTCTTGTCGTTCGGTTATTTTTATATTTCTTAAATAATGATAATGAATGTTTAAAATTAATCTTTATAAATAACCAACTAAATAATAAATAATTAGATAATTAAAAAAAAACACAATAAAAATAAGGAAAATAGGTGAACCGGGAATCGAACCCGGGTCGCCCGAGTAACCACACACAACAAGCACCACCGAGACACACCACCTTTTGTTAAGAAGTCGAATAAACTTATATATATTACATGAACCCGAATGATGTTTCCTGCGAATTCAAACCAGCGAATCCGCCTGACTCGTCCCTGTGCTGGCATCCGAATAAGTCCAGCTAGCAAACCACGTTTAATTTTCCAATGAAGCACCAATCTATTTTAATTGTGCGAATCAATCAAATTGGTTTCTAAAAAAAACCAAAATCAATCACCCTTTTTAAAAACCGAAAATCGATCACTCTATGAAATCTATATAAACCAGCGTTAACCTTACTCTCAAGCTCGCTCAACCTTTGTCCTCTAATCTCAAACTTTCTCTGTGCAAACCCTTCCCCTCTGTTTCATCGGAAACCGCCGCTCCTCACCGGAGAACAGAAGGAAACGCCATCGTTGGTAACAATCCTCCACCTAACTGTCTTAATTCATGTTTAGATTCTTTATCGAATAAGAATGAGAAATCACACTCCTGAATAAATGGTTATTCGGGCGGGTAAATGTTTTTGGGTTTATTCAAATGAAGAAGATGAGTTGCAGAATGTGTATGTATATAATAAAATTCAAGTTATGAACCGGGTCAGACACACAGTCCAGTGGTGAACTGTGTGCACACTAAACGCGCACGTTCCGAGTTCGATACTTGCAACGGGCACCGTTTTCTTTAAACTGTTCTCCTTTTTTTTATTAAAACCCAAATCATGCTGAAATCCATTGAGTTGTTAAATATAATACAACTTCTATATCATACGGGTTAAGCACCCAGCCCAACTGGTTGGGCTGGGTGCAAACCAATCACAGAGTCGCTGGTTCGAGTCCCTGTTGTCACCCCGGTTGAAACATTTTTCAAAAATTAAATAATTACTAAATTCTGAATGAAGCTAACAAGATTATAAGATTAATTAAAAACCGTATTCTTTCGGGTTAGACACGTAGCTCAGTTGGAAGAGCTGCGTGCACGCAACCGAGAGGTCGCGAGTTCAAGCCACATCCCGCACAGTCAAACAGTCAACGAACCGGTCAGGCCTTGTCAGACCTGACAATATATATATTTTTTTATTTTCATTTTTATTTATTATTTATATCAAGTATACATTATTATTTTTAATTTTAAAACAATAAAAAAAAAACTACTAAAAATCTGAACTTCCTAAGGATAAAATTCTCAATAATAATACTATCTCAAATCTAATAAAGAGTATAAAACAAATATTAACCTGTTTATATTTACCGATTTATCGTGTATCATTTTAGGTTAGTATTCTTATCGTCGACCAAATCCTCAACTCGTGCGCTTTCATTATCAAGCAAGGGACGCACCCACTGTGAGTGAATCTCTACAAATTCCCCGTTTTAATCACGTTTTGGGGTGTATCATGTGTCGTACCATTCCTTTATTTTATTTAAACACTTGTGCTTATATCATTTTGTGATCAAATGTGTATTGGTTGTTGTGTGGTTTATATGTAGATTAAATTTATCATTTCATTGCACGCATTTCATTAGGCCCATCAGTTCCTCGTGGGATACGGGTTGAGCATCAGGTGCCTCATTAGATCGGCTCCGTTTGATTGAGCCTTGATCTCAGATACATCATCATTCATGTCGTTATTCATTCAATGTGGTTTGTGATTGTTTACATATATATATTGCTCACATGTAATTTATGCACGGATTTTCTTTAATAAACAAAACAAGCAATTATTTAAAATGTTTTTATCAAGGTTTACTCGCCAACTTTTGTTGACCCAAAATCTCCTCTGTTTTATACATGATACAGGTGATCAAGTTGAGGAAAGAAACACTTTGGATGCCTAGAAGAATAAACAAGTTATTGCATTGGAATAAACATTTAGATTTTTTTTTTGTATTTGTATGAATTTTGTTTGTTGGATATTTAAATTTGTAATTTGAATTTAATAAATATGAAACTTCTTAGTAAATATCATGAGCTTTGGTGATAACCCAATCATGCCCCGTCTTTTATTCCGCTGCGGGTCGGGGTGTGACAACTCAGTTCCTCGTTTTGACTCCCAACGCACCCTGAATATTGGAATACGGCTTCGTCTTAAACGCTTTTCTCCGAAGTCCATGATTCCTACAGGATTAACCGTTTTTTTTTGAGTTGATATTTATTTTTATGGTATTATGTAGATTTGGATTATTTTTTGAGTTAGTATTTATTTTTATGGAATTACAGGATTAACCGTTCAACCCTATTGAACTGCCTAGTACAACCTATTAAATCGTTTCTAAGCCCGAGCTAGTGCACTATAAAAACAGTTTTTAGACAAGTATGTGTACATTTAAGACTAATACTAGGGTGGAATGGACAGCTTTCACTTCATCACACTATCACACCCAATCACCTTTTGACACATCGTTTCATCACATTTTCACCATCACACTTTCAACACCTGTCACATTCCATCACGCTATCACATCGTTTCATCACACTTTCACCATCACACTTTCAACGTCATGTAGCCTACATGTCACATAGGGGACTTTAAAGCCTCTCCATTTAACTTGCATGCAATGGTTTAAAGTCCCTATCATGATTACCTAATTGTTTTTAATTTTATATTTTTTTAAAATTTATATCCCATTTTTATTTGAAACATAATTTCAATACAATAAATAAAAGATTACAAACTACTTAAAAATAAAAACTACAAAGTTACCAAAAGAAACAACCAACTAAAAAATAAAAATAAAAATAAAAACCTACTAAAAATACTAAATTTATATTGCTCGGACTTGTGCCTTAAGAGGCTCGGTCCTCTTTCGGTAGGTGCGAAAAGTCTATCTCGAGAAACTTTATATCTTTCTTCAATTTCTTTCTCTATTTAGGTTCATGTTCCTTTTCCTTGATCGAGAGAAGCGGAGTGAGTTTATCGTCGAACTCATCCAACCTTTATGGGCCATCCGATGGCTTGAATAGGAGGTGTCTCGTGCTTGTATTGCTGCTTCTATCCCTACCTTTGGTTTGTGGCAGCTCTTTGGGTTCCTCAAAATTCAATTCATCCAACTCGTCGTTTAAGTTAATAGTAGTAGGGCCATCAGACTCGGATGGTTCGCTAGTCGTTGTTGATTTGGCCCGTTTTAACCTATTGGCGTTGGATCAAATGGTGGTACAAGATGCTACGCTGGAGATTTGCGAAAAAGCTCCCAATAAGGTATCATCGTAACGGATGCCCATGATACAATCTATATTCATTGTGGGCGGCGGTCATGATGTTCACGCCACTTGAACCGCTTCTTTTTGTGTGATTTTGACGTGGCTATTGTATATGTTGTTGAAGTTGTTAATCTTGGTGCACATTACGGTCCACTTGCCCGAAAACGAATAGAGCGTACGATATTCACCATGACCCTTGTGGCGAAAAACTTCTCCCGTATACGCCTCCAAAAGACGATTATATCTTGGTTGGTTACTATAATTTGAAAAAAAAAATTAACTGAAATTAGAAGCAACAAAATAAAAATATATTTACAAAAGGTTAATGGAGAAAAAAATTACAAACAATCGGATCCTCCGACACGTTGAGCCATGCTCGTGACAATGCAAGGTCTTCGTAGTCGTCCTCGATCGTTTTACATACATTAAGTAAAACTTTGAGAGTTTTGGTAACATGCATTTAAGATATTTGAAAAACTCATGTCAATATCATTAAAGGTCATTACGTAGGAACAACGACTATTAACTCGGGCAAACGCCATTATATATATCGTCCGTGCTGTTTTATTTACCCGAGCAGGTAGCCTACGTAAAACGAAACGCTGGTGCACAAACATACACGAAAATCAATCTATACATCAACGGATGTTGAATTACAGCACATACAACTTCGAGGCATGGCCTTGAGAAAGCACGGCACTACAACAACGATGCAAATCCCGTCAGCGGGAGAACTAACGACTTGAATGCGGCAATTTGTCACGTGGTCCTGCAAGCGATACGAATCATGTTGAGGTACGTCCAAACGAGATTACACAACAATCAGTACTTAGTATAATGAAAATCGCGATTATTGGCATTGCAAAAGAAGTCACATGTCTTCGCATTGTTAAAGCACTGGATCGATGATGAACATCAACATTGCACTTGATTCATGATGTGAAACAACACAAACAAGATAGATGGAGAAGAAGATGTAGGAGAAACTCATTCTGTCATAACAATCGACACATATTTACAACCGAAAGAGTATACATCATCTTCTACAAGCTGGTTTAGATCACAAAGATCTAAACCCTAGCTTTCTCTCACTAACACATAGTGTGTCTCTCTCTCTCTAGAATGTGCACGCCAGGAGGCTTACCAAGATTGTGAGAGGTGCACAAAGCTTGGCCCTAATCTACTCTATACACACATGTATATATAGGCTAGGGACTAAACCCGGACAAAACATATTGTCCGGGATACAATAAACAATCCTATACAAGTTGATCTACATACTCGGGATAATCCAAACTAGAGAAACCTTACGAGTTTACCTCATAAACTCGGAAATACATACATATTTCACATATTCGGAATCTTCGCTTAGGTACACAAGTTCAGACAAGGTACCAAACTCGGAATCTATTATTCCGAGCAACCTTGTCTCCCAGAGACTTGTCTTCATCAACTTTGACTTGTTTGACTTGGACATTTGACTTCGTTGACCAAAAGTGATAAAGCATAGTTACCCGGCAGGAACAACACTTACACGCATCCCCTACTTCATTAATGGTGATTATGCCATATTCGACATTCCGTGATAATGTCACGCAACAACAAGTTATCAAAGAAAATTCCGGGTAAAGTCCTCAACTTTCTTTTATTGAAATTCCAACTTTTGCATATAATAGGTAGATTTTCACAACTCTGCTCCACCTAATGGTCATTGTACCACAAGAATTTCTATCATGATAGCGAACACTTATTTGGTTCATTTCTTGATACATTCATTTGTTACGCATGCATTGTTTGATACGCATGTGGTTGGCTTGAATCGTGAAGATCATTTGGGACTTCACTATAGATGGTTGTTCTATCCGTAGTTCAAATATTATTTCGCTATATCCAATTATTGCCTTGTGTTCGAGATGGCCTACATTATTCTAAGTATTGAATCCTTGATATCGAGTCAACGGATTTCTTGAAACTCCTTTTCTTTTCAAGTTACATACATGGTTTCTTGTTGTAACCATGTCAAAATTTCCTTGTTGACACATGTATTCATTGTTGGATTGTGCCTAAACCAAGTTCAAATTTTTGAACTTGCTCAGTATATATGTATGTGTGTGTGTGTGTGTGTATATATATATGTATATTCAAGGATTCCATATGATGGATTGAGGCCATCATATTCCAAGTAATATCAACAAGCATTTCATTTATATCAAACCATAGTAGTCTTGTTAGTCTTCACATATGTTGAATCGTTTCTTTGGTTACGACCACCTTGTGCTGGCATTTTCACTAACTTGAAGCTTGCGCTAACCTCGACTTCACACCTCATTTACGAATTTATTATTTATTTTTAAATCCGTCTTGTTGGTTTATTATTTTAAAGAGTTCTCAATACAATTGTGTGTTAAGATAATGGTACACATATTCATGTTATATTCTGGTGTACCTCTTAACGATTCTTTCATCATCGGTCGAAAATTTTATGATACTTATTGTTCTTCCACTATCGACCAAAAATTATATTTATTTGTTCTTTCATCATCAATTGAAAATCCTATGAGATTTATCTGGATCAAACATTCAGATTTTCTTCGTTAAACCTTTTATCTGATTGCAAACACGGTGAATTTGTTCAGCCACCGTTATCATTGAATTATCGATCACTACGACACCCTGTGGTGTCGATATAAACTTGTAGCTTGGGCTAATCATGATCAATCGTTTCATGCAAAACTATGTATACCTTTCGTTTGACTCATCATTTAAATAGTCTTAATGCAACTATGTGTTAAGACAACGATACACTAAGTTTTGTTGTATATCGGTGTATCCTTGCAATTCAGTAATGTCAACACATTGATTTTTATTCATGTTATCGTTGAAAGTTGACAAATCAGTTTCATGATTCTATTTCATTGAGCTTGTGATTCTAGTTTTCACTTATTTAACGACTAACGTAAGTTTCCGTTGGTAAAAATTTCTATTATTTCAAAAAAATCACTTGCAGATTATTAATGTTCATTTGGACATCTATTGGTTGAATTCCTCTTTTGTTGGACCCTTGTAAACTTAGGCACATTGGTGATAGTGTCACTACGCTTCGTTCACTTGGCATCGATATCTGAAACAAATTAAGTTGAATCGTTGGGTTCTTACTGTTGTAGTAAGTCAATGTATTCACATAATTCAAACAAGTCTTGATTCAATTCCGTAGTCATTCACTTTGGTGTTATTCGTACCCACCTATGCATGACACAACTCTAAGGAGACTACATAGTCTAAATTTCGAGGACGAAATTTCTTTAACAGGTGGAGAATATGACAACCGCTACTTTTCGGTTTTAAATTACGTGAATAACAAACATAAAGTAAATAATACGTAGCGTAATTTGACATAAATTAACTTAATTTGGCCTTTGGAAAGCCTAGGAGCGTCTACTTGATTCACGTTACGCGATTTGGCGATTGTCGAGAATTTTAGCGCGCAATTGAACTTTAAGCGAACTGACATCGGATAACTACTGACAACGCATAAAAACACTAATTTTGTGCTTATATTTATCATATATTTATAATTATGCGAATTATTTGGATTGTCGGACATCACAGAGCACAAACACAGAGCATAAAGTGTGCATTACTTAACTCACACCAAGTCAACCCTCGAGATCCTCATCCTGAAAATTGTCATTTCAAACTCAAAAGAGCTCAGTGTTGCTAACTCTTATCAATGACATAACTATTTCTCTAAACTAAATAACTATTGTGTTGGCTATGCAGAAGGATCACTGTAAACTGTTTTTAATGAATTCAGATATCCAAATTTGCTAAACGGTATACAAAATTACTAGCAACTTGACTCCGAAGTAGTATATCACCTCCTTTTACATTCAATGCCCGTCAAAAGCAATCATCATCAACAAAACGTTTGAGTGTAAGATGGAGTCGTATATTTGAAGAGCAAAGCTCAGCGGACCCATCTGTATAACGGCAAAGAGTAAGCACAGATCCACATGCAAAAGAATACAAGGATTTGCTTCAACTTAGATTAAATTTCGTAAGAGGACAAGCGAAAGTATCATTTTACTCATCTCAATTGGTGGAAACTCTGCAGTATGTTTGTATAATAATTGTAACAAGCTGATAACTGATTACAAGGTCCAAAAGTGTAAAAGCAACAAAAATGCACCTGCGTACACATCAAGATAACAAACATGTGATCCAAAAAGAAGACGGCATTGCATCTTCTGTATATTTGGAACATCCTAGACAAGATTTAAGTGTATCCTGTAAAAGTGTAGAAATAAAACAAAGAATCATATCTGACGCAAGCAAAGAACAAAGAGTAGAAATAATCCGCTTTCGTTCGTGTCTGTTTTTGCTTTCTTTAGCTTTTCGCTTTGTTTTGTTTTCCTCCGGTTTCTTGTTGGCCCTTTATATATATAGAGAGAGAGTTGTATTCCTCACAGATTGCACTGGGCCCGGTACAAAGCTATGAACTTAATATTTTGCTAGGAAGACCAAATTATATTTCGCTCTTTGATTTCCTAAAAACCCTTATCTACTCAACTAATTGCAGCGATGTTTAACTCAAACTGATAAGCTCTACTTTTCCGAAAGGCAACTGATAAGTAGAGGTTGAAGCATATTATGATATGAGGGATCACAGCAGTAAAATAAGGTCAAAAACCAATTCGTATACATAAGCTAAATCCATTGAGATGCATGAATCAGCCAACATAAGTTGTCTTTTAACATTCATGTCCATAATTAACAACTACAACTGATACATAAACATCAGTAAGTTATTTATATATTTCACACACTGAGGATGGTTAACACGAGGTCATGACTCCAGAGCAGATTTTAACAGCATAAGGTGTTTCATCCCCAAGGAGACCTATATCATCTTGAAAGGGAGATACGCGCATGCCTAGAACATTAGAGACACGTATACATTTCTCAATGACTAACCTTCAGAAAGAGGTCCCTAGACAAATTTGTCAAGTAAACGTAATGACCGGGAAGTAGCATGCCTTTAAAGTTTTTTAACATCAGTATGAACCTTACAAGACAAAAATATATCTTGGTTGACTGCTAAGATCTCATTCAGCTACATAAAAGATACCTTAGCATCATTCCAACTTGGTGTAAGTCAATCACAAAAGTGATGTTTGTTAGCCCAGTCTTCCAATCACGAACATACTATCTGTATTATTAAACTCTACTCGACAAATAAAATTGAATACATAACCTTGTATTTATACTAAACATGATCTAATCCTATACCTACTCAAACTCTATTGAAGTAATTAAATAAACTAACTAGATAAACCTATCTAATAAATAGATAATTTAAACTAATAAAATAAATAAACCAAACTATTTAATCTCATACTAACTTGAATTATCCTTAACTATATTAACCAATCAGAATTATTCCTTCAATGTTCAGCAGTCATAAGCCTGCTTTTGCAGCATCTTCCAATGCGCGCAAGAGAAACTATTAATGCTTCCTGCGTTTCAAATAACAATGTGATTGGTAATTAAAAGAGTTCATCTTGATTACAGACTTCGAGTCGATGACCTAGTTCAGCAGGATTATTTGGACTCTGTGCAAGTTTTTGTGAAACAAATACAAGTAGAAACATATACTCATGTAGAGATATGAACATTACAGATTTTGATATGATGTAATAAACAATCTCTCTATCCAACTAAACCAAGAAACAATATACATAGATAACAATCCAAATACCTTGATCAATAGTCGGTACCAATAGGAAGAAATAAATCTAACTATCATTTCCTGCAAAACATGACTGATGATCATTAAATCGGCTAAATGTTACTCTTTACTTGCAAGCAACTTTTTTGGTTAGATGTATATCCAAGTTCTTTTTCAATGCATTAAAAATAAAAAAAGAAAAGATTGCTACCACTCAACTAAATCTAATATATTTTACAAAGAGCAGACCGCCAAAATTAATATTTACAACGGTATTTCCCATCAAAATTTAGCTAGTGTTTGGAAGGGTGCGCCAGGCCAAGGCAGTAGTGCAAGACCAAGGCGACGTATCAGATATTAAACTGATAAGAACAGATACTACACTTGATCTTAGCCAAAAGGCCGAGAAAGGTATGCTTTTCCTCTTCTTGGGCTTCTGTTTATAAAGGCAGTCTCTTCGTCTTTGTATAGTTCACTCAGCCAATATGGACTGACTGTGAGTGACTTTTGTTCTTTGTATTTTCCTCTTTCATAACTTAAAACCGTAACATTTAACAGAATCCCAGTAGAAGATCTTCAGAAAAGTTTAGTTCAATATTTTGTCAATGTGAAGAAGTGCAGAAAAGCCAACAAACAAAGAAACAAACTTACCCAGTAGAATCTCACCCATTATAGCATATACGGTTATATAAAAGTTGATAATGAAGTCGTAATACGTATAAAATAAGATGCTTTGTCCCAAAAGTTTATATTGCAACCCAGTAGATTCTAGTATGAATAAAGGTAAGATTATGATCAGATACAACGAAATTTGCATCGGGATCCATTGCAATTGATACACTCCCACACTCATTTTGTTCAATGGTATCCACCACTCTGTAGTTCTCCAATATGGGCTGAAATCATGTATGTGTTTAAAGAAATGTGTCAAACCAACAATAAAATGATGTGATAACTTACAAAGCAGATTCTTTCTTTAACGTTTGACCCATCATCCATTCCAGTTACCAGCAGCAGATACACTAATCTTTTTGTGTTATGAAAATAAAAGAGAAAATGTCAAAGAAGGTATTAAGAAGAAGAAGAAGAAGAAGAACTCTAGAGGCTGAGAGACAGCATGTCTACTGAAACATGCTTTATTATGTCACTATAATGCAATTATGTGTATCACTGTAAGAGCATTACCAAACATATTAATGTCAAACAAGTTCAGGCATAATAATGTTGTGTTATTAAATTTTAGGTCAAAATAGGTTAACCTTCATGGATCGCCTAGATCAATAAATATCGCTTTGGTCCTTATGATTTTATTGATTCGTATTCGGTTTGTTCGCTTCAGTTAGACACTTCTTTAAATAAATTCAGTTTAGTTTGGTATTATTCTGTTACCACCAAATAAAACATAAACTGAATTAACCTTTATCCGAACCGATGAACTGTCATGATCAAAAGAGTTACACTTTGGACGACGAACCAAGAACAATATTTATGAGATAAATATTATAGTTCACAAAATGAGCTATATTTAACGCTAATGCGGTTTATACATTTGGTGAAACATTTACAAAATTAATTCTTTATGAGATAATTAATTATATATTTAGTTATTTATTTAATTAAGAGTTAATTAAATAATAATTAAAATAAAGGTGGAAGAATAAATTATTTATTATATAAATAATATAAGTATTTTAGTTATTAGATAAATAAAATAAGTAGGTGATAAATATATATTATTAATTAAATAAATAATATGTGTTAAATAATTATGGGATAAATATAAAGTGAAGTATTTATATTAGAACACAATATTAGACACTGGTACTTGAGGGCAACTCTAATTCCTACATGCACTATAAATCAAGGGATTAGGGAGTCTAAGAGGACACGTCAAATACAAGTTTGTGAGACAAACAACCCACACCATCATCACATGACCGCCGCCTCCCGCAAGAATCCTGACATCTCCGCTCGCCTTGCGCACTCACTAGACCACCACCTCCTGGCCGTCGTACACCGCCGACCACTCCATTGCACAAGGTCGCCGCGGTCTCGACGGAGAACCTAGTTTGACCATGTTTGATTTTCAGTTTGACTTTTTGACCGTGAAGGAGTTCTCGAGTCTTGCATTCGGGTTAGAAGATTCGGGTCAAGGAGTTGATTCGGTTCTTGGTTTGTAAACAAACGTCAACTAGCGTGTGATGATTCGTTGATTCAAAATGCGAAGCTTCGGTTTTTCGTCAAAGGTTATTTTCTCCAGAACCCCAATGGTTGTGTATTACACGCTTTAAGTTCGTAATTAATATTAGATATTAATTAACAATAAATAAAAAAGAGTTTATTCAAAATTAAAATGGTAAACTAATTCCCAAAATGTTCCCCTAATAGGTGTTGGAAAAGTGTTATCCTATCAGGTTGAGGGCTCTAGTCTCATGGTCATAGTAGATGAAATGTGTACACAATGTTTTAAAACTCGGTTCAAACCGGCTGGCATTACCGTTTGAAGAACCAACTACTGGAGACATCACCTGTATGATAGAGCCCGATCTAGTTAGGATACACTTTAGTTATCAACGTCTATTACTGGTCTATAACGAATGATTTTTTATCGTGAATTTGATGCATTCAACACTCTAATGGTATAAACTTACTGTAGACTTTTATTTAATAAAACTTTGTTGGAGAATTGATTTTTGATTATGGTGTTAAGTAGATTTGGATTAATTTTTTGAGTTAATATTTATTTTTATGGAATTACAGGATTAACCGTTCAACCCTATTGAACTCACTAGTACAACCTGTTAAATCGTTTCTAAGCCCGAGCTAGTGCACTATAAAAACAGTTTTTAGACTAGTATGTGTACATTTAAGACTAATACTAGGGTGGAATGGACAGCTTTCACTTCATCACACTATCACACCCAATCACCTTTTGAACATCCTTTCATCACACTTTCAACACCTGTCACATTCCATCATGCTATCACATCCGATTAACATTTGACACCTCATTTCTTTTTTCACTGTCAACAGTCAAATTCACACAGTATCCCTTCTATACCATCGTAATATACATGCACTATTCCTCCTCATCGTCATGAAACACCCACTTACGTTGGTGTTTTACATTCATCACACACGGGGACCATAATTGGGGATTTCACAGGGCGCCTTGACCACCCTTTGTGGGTGTTTACATTTGCTATTTCTTTCGTTGGGTGGTGTGGTATAAAGCCCTAGGGCTTTATCATGCCACATCAACATCATGTAGCTTACATGTCACATAGGGGACTTTAAAGCCTCTCTCCATTTAACTTGCATGCAATGGTTTAAAGTCCCTATCATGATTACCTAATTGTTTTTAATTTTATATTTTTTTAAAATTTATATCCCATTTTTATTTGAAACATAATTTCAATACAATAAATAAAAGATTACAAACTACTTAAAAATAAAAACTACAAAGTTACCTAAAGAAACAACCAACTAAAAAATAAAAATAAAAATAAAAATAAAAACCTACTAAAAATACTAAATTTATATTGCTCGGACTTGTGCCTTAAGAGGCTCGGTCCTCTTTAGGTAGGTGTGAAAAGTCTATCTCGAGAAACTTTATATCTTTCTTCAATTTGTTTCTCTATTTAGGTTCATGTTCCTTTTCCTTGATCGAGAGAAGCGAGTGAGTTTATCGTCGAACTCATCCAACCTTTATGGGCCATCCGATGGCGTTGAATAGGAGGTGTCTCGTGCTTGTATTGTTGCCTTGCTTCTATCCCTACCCTTTGGTTTGTGGCAGCTCTTTGGGTTCCTCAAAATTCAATTCACCCAACTCGTCATTTAAGTTAATAGTAATAGGGCCATCAGACTCGGATGGTTCGCTAGTCGTTGTTGATTTGGCCCGTTTTAACCTATGGGCCGTTGGATCAAATGGTGGTACAAGATGCCACGCTGAGATTTGCGAAAAAGCTCCCAATAAGGTATCATCTAACGGATGTCCATGATACAATCTATATTCTTGTGGGTGGCGGTCATGATGTTCACGCCACTTGAACTGCTTCTTTTGTGTGATTGTTGACGTGGCTATTGTATATGTTGTTGAAGTTTTAATCTTGGTGCACATTACGGTCACTTGCCCGAAAACGAATCGAGGTACATATTCACCATGACCCATTGTGCGAAAAACTTCTCCTTATACGCCTCCAAAAACGATTATATCTTGGTTGGTTACTATAATTTGGAAGAAAAAATAACTAAAATTAGAAGCAACAAAATAAAAATATATATTACAAAAGGTTAATGGAGAAAAAATTACAAACAATCGGATCCTCCGACACGTTGAGCCATGCTCGTGACAATGCAAGGTCTTCGGTAGTCGTCCTCGATCGTTTTACATACATTAAGTAAAACTTTGAGAGTTTTGATAACATGCATTTAAGACATTTGAAAAACTCATGTCAATATCATTAAAGGTCATTACGTAGGAACTACGACTATTAACTCGGGCAAACGCCATTATATATATCGTCCGTGCTATTTTATTTACCCAAGCAGGTAGCCTACTAAACCGAAACGCTGGTGCACAAACATACATGAAACTCAATCTATACATCAACGGATGTTGAATTACATCACATACAACTTTCGAGGCATGGCCTTGAGAAAGCACGACACTACAACAACGATGCAAATCCCGTCAACGGGAGAACTAACGACTGGAATGCGGCAATTTGTCACATGGTCCTGCAAACGATACGAATCATGTTGTGGTACGTCCAAACGAGATTTCACAACATCGGTACTTAGTATAATGAAAATCGCGATTATTGGCATTGCAAAAGAAGTCACATGTCTTCGCATTGTTAAAGCACTGGATCGATGATGAACATCAACATTGCACTTGATTCATGACGTGAAACAACATAAACAGATAGATGGAGAAGATGATGTAGGAGAAACTCATTCAGTCATAACAATCGACACAGATTTACAACCGAAAGAGTATACATCATCTTCTACAAGCTGGTTTAGATTACAAAGATCTAAACCCTAGCTTTCTCTCACTAACACATAGTGTGTTCTCTCTCTCTAGAATGTGCACACCCAGGAGGCTTACCAAGATTGTGAGAGGTGCACAAAGCTTGGCCCTAATCTACTCTATACACACATATATATAGGCTAGGGACTAAACCCGGACAAAACATATTTCCTGGATACAATAAACAATCCTATCCAAGTTAATCTACATACTCGAATAATCCAAACTAGAGAAACCTTCCGAGTTTACCTCATAAACTCGGAAATACATACATATTTCACATATTCAGAATGTTCGCTTATGTACACAAGTTCGGACAAGGTACCAAACTCGGAATCTATTATTCCGAGCAACCTTGTCTTCCGGAGACTTGTCTTCATCAACTTTGACTTCTTTGATGACTTGGACATTTAACTTCGTTGACCATAACTGATAAAGCATAGGTTACCCCGCAGGAACAACACTTACACGTATCCCCTACTTCATTAATGGCGATTATGCCATATTCGACATTCCGTGATAATGTCACGCAACAACAAGTTATCACAGAAAATTCCGGGTAAAGTCCTCAACTTTCTTTTATTGAAATTCCAACTTTTGCATATAATAGTAGATTTTCACAACTCTGCTCCACCTAATGGTCATTGTACCGCAAGAATTTCTATCATGATAGCGAACACTTATTGGTTCATTTCTTGATACATTCATTTGTTACGCATGCATTGTTTGATACGCATGTGGTTGGCTTGAATCGTGAAGACCATTTGGGACTTCACTATAGATGGTTGTTTTATCGTAGTTCAAATATTATTTCGCTATATCCAATTATTGCCTTGTGTTCGAGATGGCCTACATTATTCTAAGTATTGACTCCTTGATATCGAGTCAACGGATTTCTTGAAACTCCTTTTCTTTTCAAGTTACATACATGGTTTCTTGTTGTAACCATGTCAAAATTTCCTTGTCGACACATGTATTCATTGTTGGATTGTGCCTAAACCAAGTTCAAATTTTTGAACTTGCTCAATATATATGTATGGTGTGTGTGTGTGTATATATTATATTCAAGTATTCCATATGATGGATTGAGGCCATCATATTCCAATAATATCAACAAGCATTTCATTTATATCGAACCATAGTAGTCTTGTTTAGTCTTCACATACGTTGAATCGTTTCTTTGGTTACGACCACCTTGTGCTGGCATTTTCACTAACTTGAAGCTTGCGCTAACCTCGACTTCACACCTCATTTACGAATTTATTTATTTATTTTTAAATCCATCTTGTTGGTTTATTATTTTAAAGCATTCTCAATACAATTGTGTGTTAAGATAATGGTACACATATTCATGTTATATTCTGGTGTACCTCTTAACGATTCTTTCATCATCGGTAAAAAATTTTATGATACTTATTGTTCTTCCACTATCGACCAAAAATTATATTTATTTGTTCTTTCATCTTCAATTGAAAATCCTATGAGATTTATCTGGATCAAACATTTAGATTTTCTTCGTTAAACCTTTTATCTGATTGCAAACACGGTGGATTTGTTCAGCCACTGTTATCATTGAATTATCGATCACTACGACACCCTGTGGTCGATATAAACTTGTAGCTTGGGCTAATCATGATCAATCGTTTCATGCAAAACTATGTATACCTTTCGTTTGACTCATCATTTAAATAGTCTTAATGCAACTATGTGTTAAGACAACGATACACTAAGTTCTGTTGTATATCGGTGTATCCTTGCAATTCAGTAATGTCAACACATTGATTTTTATTCATGTTATCGTTGAAAGTTGACAAATCAGTTTCATGATTCTATTTCATTGAGCTTATGATTCTAGTTTTCACTTATTTAACGACTAACCTAAGTTTTTGTTAGTAAAAATTTCTATTGTTTCAAAAAAATCACTTGCAGATTATTAATGTTCATTTGGACATCTATTGGTTGAATTCCTCTTTTGTTGGACCCTTGTAAACTTAGGCACATTGGTGATAGTGTCACTACGCTTCGTTCACTTGGCATTGATATCCGAAACAAATTAAGTTGAATCGTTGGGTTCTTACTGTTGTAGTAAGTCATCGTATTCACGTAATTCAAACAAGTCTTGATTCAATTCCGTGGTCATTCACTTTGGTGTTATTCGTACCCACCTATGCATGACACAACTCTAAGGAGATTACATAGTCTAACTTTCGAGGACGAAATTTCTTTAACAGGGGGAGAATATGACAACCGCTACTTTTTGGTGTTAAATTACGTGAATAACAAACATAAAGTAAATAATACGTAGCGTAATTTGACATAAATTAACTTAATTTGGCCTTTGGAAAGCCTAGGAGCGTCTACTTGATTCACGTTACGCGATTTGGCGATTGTCGAGAATTTTAGCGCGCAATTGAACTTTAAGCGAACTGACATCGGATAACTACTGACGACGCATAAAAATACTAATTTTGTGCTTATATTTATCATATATTTATAATTATGCGAATTATTTGGATTGTCGGACATCACAAAGCACAAACACAGAGCATAAAGTGGCATTACTTAACTCACACCAAGTCAACCCTCGAGATCCTCATCCTGAAAATTGTCATTTCAAACTCAAAAGAGCTCAGTGTTGCTAACTCTTATGAATGAACATAACTATTTCTCTAAACTAAATAACTATTGTGTTGGCTATGCAGAAGGATCACTGTAAACTGTTTTTAATGAATTCAGATATCCAAATTTGCTAAACGGTATACAAAATTATTAGCAACTTGACTCCAAAGTAGTATATCACCTCCTTTTACATTCAATGCCCGTCAAAAGCAATCATCATCAACAAAACGTTTGAGTGTAAGATGGAGTCGTATATTTGAAGAGCAAAGCTCAACGGACCCATCTGTATAACGGCAAAGAGTAAGCACAGAATCCACATGCATAAGAATACAAGGATTTGCTTCAACTTAGATTAAATTTCGTAAGAGGACAAGCGAAAGTATCATTTTACTCATCTCAATTGGTGGAAACTCTGCAGTATGTTGTGTAAATAATTGTAACAAGCTGATAACTGATTACAAGGTCCAAATGTGTATAAGCAACAAAAATGCACCTGCGTACACATCAAGATAACTAACATGTGATCCAAAAAGAAGACGGCATTGCATCTTCTGTATATTTGGAACATCCTAGACAAGATTTAAGTGTATCCTGTAAAAGTGTAAAGAATCAACAATCCTGTAGATAAAACAAAGAATCATATCTGACGCAAGCAAAGAACAAAGAGTAAAATAATCCGCTTTCGTTCGTGTCTGTTTTTGCTTTCTTTAGCTTTTCGCTTTGTTTTGTTTTCCTCCAGTTTCTTGTTGGCCCTTTATATATACATATAGAGAGAGTTGTTCGAAAAAAATCCCTACCTTTAGTAGGAATTGAAATTTTACTTGAATGGAATACTAATTTATAAAGTGCTGACATACCACCTTTCAAATTTAGAAAATAGGAAGAAAAAGATGAACATAACAAAATATAAATATTGACTGCAAATTGGAGGGGTGCGCCAGGCCAAAGCGATAGTGCAAACCAAGGCGACGCTCAAAAGCCCCAATAGCAAGCTATTGCGATGGACCTTTCCCCGTAAAAAAATAAGATTAATATCGAGTGGGCCGACGGCCCACGTATCAGATATTAAACTGATAAGAACAGATACTACACTTGATCTTAGCCAAAAGGCCGAGAAAGGTATGCTTTTCATCTTCTTGGGCCTCTGTTCATATAGGCAGTCTCTTTATATATGTTATTTTTCACTCAGCTGATGTGGGATTGTGAGTGACTTTTGCTCTTTGGATTTTCATCTCTCAGTTATTGATAATTTCTACCTGAACTATCAAACTTAACATTGCTGACGGAAATTTAAGTGGGATTCTCACAGATTGCACTGGGCCCGGTACAAAGCTATGAACTTAATATTTTGCTAGGAAGACCAAATTATATTTCGCTCTTTGATTTCCTAAAAACCCTTATCTACTCAACTAATTGCAGCGATGTTTAACTCAAACTGATAAGCTCTACTTTTCCGAAAGGCAACTGGTAAGTAGAGGTTGAAGCATATTATGATATGAGGGATCACAGCAGTAAAATAAGGTCAAAAACCAATTCGTACACATAAGCTAAATCCATTGAGATGCATGAATCAGCCAACATAAGTTGTCTTTTAACATTCATGTCCATAATTAACAACTACAACTGATACATAAACATCAGTAAGTTATTTATATATTTTACACACTGAAGATGGTTAACACGAGGTCACTCCAGAGCAGATTTTAACAGCATAAGGTGTTTCATCCCCAAGGAGACCTATATCATCTTGAAAGGGAGATACGCGCATGCCTAGAACATTAGAGACACGTATACATTTCTCAATGACTAACCTTCAGAAAGAGGTCCCTAGACAAATTTGTCAAGTAAACGTAATGACCGGGAAGTAGCATGCCTTTAAAGTTTTTTAACATCAGTATGAACCTTACAAGACAAAAATATATCTTGGTTGACTGCTAAGATCTCATTCAGCTACATAAAAGATACCTTAGCATCATTCCAACTTGGTGTAAGTCAATCACAAAAGTGATGTTTGTTAGCCCAGTCTTCCAATCACGAAAATACTATCTGTATTATTAAACTCTACTCGACAAATAAAATTGAATACATAACCTTGTATTTATACTAAACATGATCTAATCCTATACCTACTCAAACTCTATTGAAGTAATTAAATAAACTAACTAGATAAACCTATCTAATAAATAGATAATTTAAACTAATAAAATAAATAAACCAAACTATTTAATCTCATACTAACTTGAATTATCCTTAACTATATTAACCAATCAGAATTATTCCTTCAATGTTCAGCAGTCATAAGCCTGCTTTTGCAGCATCTTCCAATGCGCGCAAGAGAAACTATTAATGCTTCCTGCGTTTCAAATAACAATGTGATTGGTAATTAAAAGAGTTCATCTTGATTACAGACTTCGAGTCGATGACCTAGTTCAGCAGGATTATTTGGACTCTGTGCAAGTTTTTGTGAAACAAATACAAGTAGAAACATATACTCATGTAGAGATATGAACATTACAGATTTTGATATGATGTAATAAACAATCTCTCTATCCAACTAAACCAAGAAACAATATACATAGATAACAATCCAAATACCTTGATCAATAGTCGGTACCAATAGGAAGAAATAAATCTAACTATCGTTTCCTGCAAAACATCATTAAATCGGCTAAATGTTACTCTTTACTTGCAAGCAACTTTTTTGGTTAGATGTATATCCAAGTTCTTTTTCAATGCATTAAAAATAAAAAAAGAAAAGATTGCTACCACTCAACTAAATCTAATGTATTTTACAAAGAGCAGACCGCCAAAATTAATATTTACAACGGTATTTCCCATCAAAATTTAGCTAGTGTTTGGAAGGGTGCGCCAGGCCAAGGCAGTAGTGCAAGACCAAGGCGACGCTCAAAAGCCCCAATAGCAAGCTATTGTAATGGATCTTTCCTCATAAAAAATAAGATTAATATCAAGTGGGCCAATGGCCCACATATCAGATATTAAACTGATAAGAACAGATACTACACTTGATCTTAGCCAAAAGGCCGAGAAAGGTATGCTCCTTCTCTCCTTGGGCCTCTGTTAATATAGGCGGTCCCTTCACCTTTGTGTTTTCACTAAGCCGATGTGGGACTGTGAGTTACCTTTGCCCTTTGTAAATGTGTATTAATTTATATCTAATAAAACTAGCCTTAACAAAGTTTCAAACTTAATCTTATGTTATACACAAATTAGACATGTTCTAAGAGCCCTTATCTACCTGACTAATTCCAGCTACATTTAGCTTAAACTGATAACCTCTATTTGTGAGTACATCCCAATCATGACTCTAACTTATATCCGTTGGTTACATACTCGTGGAATTCAAAGGATTGTAAGAAACTACATGGGTTCATCACGTCTTCTCTAGGTGTGTTTTTTCCCCTTGTTTCCTTTAAGTGCTAGAGAAAACCAAAACATTGTATAAAAACATAACATACCTACTTAATTTGTATGCGAAACCTGTGGAAGCAATTTATCTCTTAACATGTAAGAAAGACGTGCAAGTTCCAAGGGCGGCACCTGCATGCTAAGCAGTGATATAATCAGTTTAAGTTACTTGATAAATTTGTTTCACGTTCTAATGTTGACTCGATTAGGATGACTATTCAAGTTCTTCAGATCTATGTTGCCAAGGCTCACCCAGGCGTGCGCCTAGGCCTACTTTTCCGGCCCAGCGCAGCTTTCTCGCTTCGCCTCAGAAACCCCACTCTCAGGCCCTCGGACGCATTTTCAGGCCAAATTCCAAGGAAATTCCGGTCAAAATTCATTCGAACATGTTTGAAACAATTATAAGAACCCTAAACAAGCCTGGAGACAACCTAAAACTAGCCCTAAAGAAGCCTAAAACATGTCTAAAATCCCTAAAAAAATGTATTTTTATACTAAACGTCTCGCCCAAAAAAGCCCTTGCTTTTTAAGCGCCTTGCATTGAGGTCCAAGGCTCACCCTTTACGCCTTGAGTGCGTCTTGCGCCTTTGACAACTACGCTTCAGATGAATGATTGGATACAAAATTAAGACGACTATATAAGTTCTTCAGATGAAACAAAGACTAATATCTGACTCGGAGAAACCATGTCCTATTACAGGAAAAAAAACATATCCAACATCAACAGTATGAACGCGTACGTAAAGTTGTTTAATTACTGAAATTGAACTTGGGAATCCATGTTTACCTTAAAAGACGTTTACCCATGGGTGCCAGAATAATTAGGTTCTGCACTGATACGAATATATCCTGTAAAATTTACTTTGTAGAAACAGTAAAAGAATAAGCCTAATGTTTTATGCAATCTCATAAGCCATGTAAAATCATTTCAAATGTTCTAAATCCCGGACCATCACCAGCACCCGTGGTTCACTAGTTGTCAGCCTGGTCTCAAGAACCAGATGTCCAAGGAGGCAAGATTGATCGTTTTCAATGGTATTGTCCGGTTTTTTCGTGTCCGGTTGGTTAGCTGATAATCAATGAACGTTCTCATCCCCATGTGTGTGCTGTTTTGAGTTAGAATATGGAATAGTTTCTTTACTATTAGAATCTGACTTTGCAGCATGCGTTTCTTCAAATGCAATTTTCACTTTATACCAAAGGAGCAATTTCTAATGATCCAAAAGACCTCAGAGATGGCATTTGAAAAGATAATTGACTGCTAATTAACTCAACATAAATGACTTACACTCTACCAATACCCATGTGGCTTGGATGTTTGTTCGTGTAGAAGATCTACAATGCCTCATGAGCTACAGATCGTTGATGGATGGAACCACAATTACAAGAGTACAAAACAACACAGTTTAAAAGTCCGACGCCCAAGTCAACCGAAGAAGACAACTACAAGTGAGTTTCAATTATCACGGATTTAAACAGAAGTAGAAAACCAACAAAAAATCTCAATTTTTTGGAGAATTCTTACATAACATAGAAAGCAGGTTCTTCATTAAAAAAAACATAAAACTGCAAATTGGAAGGGTGCGCCAGGCCAAGGCAGTAGTGCAAGACCAAGGCGACGCTGAAAGACCCCAATAGCAAGCTATTGTGATGGGCCTTTCCACATAAAAAATAAGATTAATATCAAGTGGGCCAATGACCCACGTATCAGATATTAAACTGATAAGAACAGATACTACACTTGATCTTAGCCAAAAGGCCGAGAAAGGTATGCTTTTCCTCTTCTTGGGCTTCTGTTTATAAAGGCAGTCTCTTCGTCTTTGTATAGTTCACTCAGCCAATATGGGACTGACTGTGAGTGACTTTTGTTCTTTGTGTTTTCCTCTTTCATAACTTAAAACCGTAACATTTAACAGAATCCCAGTAGAAGATCTTCAGAAAAGTTTAGTTCAATATTTTGTCAATGTGAAGAAGTGCAGAAAAGCCAACAAACAAAGAAACAAACGTACCCAGTAGAATCTCACCCATTCTAGCATATACGGTTATATAAAAGTTGATAATGAAGTCGTAATACGTATAAAATAAGATGCTTTGGCCCAAAAGTTTATAATGCAACCCAGTAGATTCTAGTATGAATAAAGGTAAGATTATGATCAGATACAACGAAATTTGCATCGGGATCCATTGCAATTGATACACTCCCACACTCATTTTGTTCAATGGTATCCACCACTCTGTAGTTCTCCAATATGGGCTGAAATCATGTATGTGTTTAAAGAAATGTGTCAAACCAACAATAAAATGATGTGATAACTTACAAAGCAGATTCTTTCTTTAACGTTTGACCCATCATCCATTCCAGTTACCAGCAGCAGATACACTAATCTTTTTGTGTTATGAAAATAAAAGAGAAAATGTCAAAGAAGGTATTAAGAAGAAGAAGAAGAAGAACTCTAGAGGCTGAGAGACAGCATGTCTACTGAAACATGCTTTATTATGTCACTATAATGCAATTATGTGTATCATTGTAAGAGCATTACCAAACATATTAATGTCAAACAAGTTCAGGCATAATAATGTTGTGTTATTAAATTTTAGGTCAAAATAGGTTAACCTTCATGGATCGCCTAGATCAATAAATATCGCTTTGGTCCTTATGATTTTATTGATTCGTATTCGGTTATTCGCTTCAGTTAGACACTTCTTTAAATAAATTCAGTTTAGTTTGGTATTATTCTGTTACCACCAAATAAAACATAAACCGAGTTAACCTTTATCCGAACCGATGAACTGTCACGATCAAAAGAGTTACACTTTGGACGACGAACCAAGAACAATATTTATGAGATAAATATTATAGTTCACAAAATGAGCTATATTTAACGCTAATGCGGTTTATACGTTTGGTGAAACATTTACAAAATTAATTCTTTACGAAATAATTAATTATATAGTTAGTTATTTATTTAATTAAGAGTTAATTAAATAATAATTAAAATAAAGGTGGAAGAATATATTATTTATTATATAAATAATATAAGTATTTTAGTTATTAGATAAATAAAATAAGTAGGTGATAAATATATATTATTAATTAAATAAATAATATGTGTTAAATAATTATGGGATAAATATAAAGTGAAGTATTTATATTAGAACACAATATTAGACACTGGTACTTGAGTGCAACTCTAATTCCTACATGCACTATAAATCAAGGGATTAGGGAGTCTAAGAGGACACGTCAAATACAAGTTTGTGAGACAAACAACCCACACCATCATCACATGACCGCCGCCTCCCGCAAGAATCCTGACATCTCCGCTCGCCTTGCGCACTCACTAGACCACCACCTCCTGGCCGTCGTACACCGCCGACCACTCCATTGCACAAGGTCGCCGCGGTCTCGATGGAGAACCTAGTTTGACCATGTTTGATTTTCAGTTTGACTTTTTGACCGTGAAGGAGTTCTCGAGTCTGGCATTCGGGTTAGAAGATTCGGGTCAAGGAGTTGATTCGGTTCTTGGTTTGTAAACAAACGTCAACTAGCGTGTGATGATTCGTTGATTCAAAATGCGAAGCTTCGGTTTTTCGTCAAAGGTTATTTTCTCCAGAACCCCAATGGTTGTGTATTACACGCTTTAAGTTCGTAATTAATATTAGATATTAATTAACAATAAATAAAATAAGAGTTTATTCAAAATTAAAATGGTAAACTAATTCCCAAAATGTTCCCCTAATAGGTGTTGGAAAAGTGTTATCCTATCAGGTTGAGGGCTCTAGTCTCATGGTCATAGTAGATGAAATGTGTACACAATGTTTTAAAACTCGGTTCAAACCGGCTGGCATTACCGTTTGAAGAACCAACTACTGGAGACATCACCTTATGATAGAGCCCCATCTAGTTAGGATACCACTTTAGTTATCAAACCGTAAATACTGGTCTATAACAAATGATTTTTTATCGTGAATTTGATGCATTCAACACTCTAATGGTATAAACTTACTGTAGACTTTTATTTAATAAAACTTTGTTGGAGAATTGATTTTTGATTATGGTGTTATGTAGATTTGGATTATTTTTTGAGTTAATATTTATTTTTATGGAATTACAGGATTAACCGTTCAACCCTATTGAACTGCCTAGTACAACCTGTTAAATCGTTTCTAAGCCCGAGCTAGTGCACTATAAAAACAGTTTTTAGACTAGTATGTGTACATTTAAGACTAATACTAGGTGGAATGGACAGCTTTCACTTCATCACACTATCACACCCAATCACCTTTTGACACATCGTTTCATCACACTTTCAACACCTGTCACATTCCATCATGCTATCACATCCAATTAACATTTGACACCTCATTTCTTTTTTCACTGTCAACAGTCAAATTCACACAGTATCCCTTCTATACCATCGTAATATACATGCACCATTCCTCCTCATCGTCATGAAACACCCACTACGTTGGTGTTTTACATTCATCACACACGGGGACCATAATTGGGGATTTCACAGGGCGCCTTGACCACCCTTTGTGGGTGTTTACATTTGCTTTTCTTTCGTTGGGTGTGTGGTATAAAGCCCCTAGGCTTTATCATGCACATCAACATCATGTAGCTTACATGTCACATAGGGGACTTTAAAGCCTCTCTCCATTTAACTTGCATGCAATGGTTTAAAGTCCCTATCATGATTACCTAATTGTTTTTAATTTTATATTTTTTAAAATTTATATCCCATTTTTATTTGAAACATAATTTCAATACAATAAATAAAAGATTACAAACTACTTAAAAATAAAAACTACAAAGTTACCTAAAGAAACAACCAACTAAAAATAAAAAAAAATAAAAATAAAAACCTACTAAAAATACTAAATTTATATTGCTCGGACTTGTGCCTTAAGAGGCTCGGTCCTCTTTAGGTAGGTGCGAAAAGTCTATCCGGAGAAACTTTATATCTTTCTTCAATTTGTTTCTCTATTTAGGTTCATGTTCCTTTTCCTTGATCGAGAGAAGCGAGTGAGTTTATCGTCGAACTCATCCAACCTTTATGGGCCATCCGATGGCGTTGAATAGGAGGTGTCTCGTGCTTGTATTGTTGCCTTGCTTCTATCCCTACCCTTTGGTTTGTGGCAGCTCTTTGGTTCCTCAAAATTCAATTTATCCAACGTTTAAGTTAATAGTAGTAGGGCCATCAGACTCGGATGGTTCGCTAGTCGTTGTTGATTTGGCCCGTTTTAACCTATGGGCCGTTGGATCAAATGGTGGTACAAGATGCCACGCTGGAGATTTGCGAAAAATCTCAAAATAAGGTATCATCGTAACGGATGTCCATGATACAATCTATATTGGTTGTGGGCGGCGGTCATGATGTTCACGCCACTTGAACCGCTTCTTTTTGTGTGATTGTTGACGTGGCTATTGTATATGTTGTTGAAGTTGTTAATCTTGGTGCACATTACGGTCCACTTGCCCGAAAACAAATCGAGCGTACGATATTCACCATGACCCATTGTGGCGAAAAACTTCTCCCGTATACGCCTCCAAAAGACGATTATATCTTGGTTGGTTACTAAAATTTGAAAAAAAATTAACTGAAATTAGAAGCAACCAAATAAAAATATATTTACAAAAGGTTAATGGAGAAAAAAATTACAATCAATCGGATCCTCCGACAAGTTGAGCCATGCTCGTGACAATGCAAGGTCTTCGGTAGTCGTCCTCGATCGTTTTACATACATTAAGTAAAACTTTGAGAGTTTTGGTAACATGCAATTTAAGACATTTGAAAAAACTCATGACAATATCCATTAAAGGTCATTACGTAGGAACTACGACTATTAACTCGGGCAAACCCATTATATATATCGTCCGTGCTGTTTTATTTACCCGAGCAGGTAGCCTACGTAAACGAAACGCTGGTGCGCAAACATACATGAAACTCAATCTATACATCAACGGATGTTGAATTACATCACATACAACTTTCGAGGCATGGCCTTGAGAAAGCACGACACTACACAACACGAAAGACGGTGGCAATCATGTCTGAAGGATACGATCTACCAAACGAGATTTCACAACAGTCGATACTTAGTATAGTGAAAATCGCGATTATTGGCATTGCAAAAGAAGTCACATGTCTTCGCATTGTTAAAGCACTGGATCGATGATGAACATCAACATTGCACTTGATTCATGACGTGAAACAACATAAAACATGATAGATGGAGAAGATGATGTAGGAGAAACTCATTCAGTCATAACAATCGACACAGATTTACAACCGAAAGAGTATACATCATCTTCTACAAGCTGGTTTAGATCACAAAGATCTAAACCCTAGCTTTCTCTCACTAACACATAGTGTGTCTCTCTCTCTCTAGAATGTGCACACCCAGGAGGCTTACCAAGATTGTGAGAGGTGCACAAAGCTTGGCCCTAATCTACTCTATACACACATATATATAGGCTAGGGACTAAACCCGGACAAAACATATTTTCCGGATACAATAAACAATCCTATCCAAGTTATCTACATACTCCCGGGAATAATCCAAACTAGAGAAACCTTCCGAGTTTACCTCATAAACTCGGAAATACATACATATTTCACATATTCAGAATGTTCGCTTATGTACACAAGTTCGGACAAGGTACCAAACTCGGAATCTATTATTCCGAGCAACCTTGTCTTCCGGAGACTTGTCTTCATCAACTTTGACTTCTTTGATGACTTGGACATTTAACTTCGTTGACCATAACTGATAAAGCATAGGTTACCCCGCAGGAACAACACTTACACGTATCCCCTACTTCATTAATGGCGATTATGCCATATTCGACATTCCGTGATAATGTCACGCAACAACAAGTTATCACAGAAAATTCCGGGTAAAGTCCTCAACTTTCTTTTATTGAAATTCCAACTTTTGCATATAATAGGTAGATTTTCACAACTCTGCTCCACCTAATGGTCATTGTACCACAAGAATTTCTATCATGATAGCGAACACTTATTGGGTTCATTTCTTGATACATTCATTTGTTACGGATGCATTGTTTGATACGCATGTGGTTGGCTTGAATCGTGAAGACCATTTGGGACTTCACTATAGATGGTTGTTTTATCGGTAGTTCAAATATTATTTCGCTATATCCAATTATTGCCTTGTGTTCGAGATGGCCTACATTATTCTAAGTATTGACTCCTTGATATCGAGTCAACGGATTTCTTGAAACTCCTTTTCTTTTCAAGTTACATACATGGTTTCTTGTTGTAACCATGTCAAAATTTCCTTGTCGACACATGTATTCATTGTTGGATTGTGCCTAAACCAAGTTCAAATTTTTGAACTTGCTCAATATATATGTATGTGTGTGTGTGTGTATATATGTATATTCAAGTATTCCATATGATGGATTGAGGCCATCATATTCCAAGTAATATCAACAAGCATTTCATTTATATCGAACCATAGTAGTCTTGTTTAGTCTTCACATACGTTGAATCGTTTCTTTGGTTACGACCACCTTGTGCTGGCATTTTCACTAACTTGAAGCTTGCGCTAACCTCGACTTCACACCTCATTTACGAATTTATTTATTTATTTTTAAATCCATCTTGTTGGTTTATTATTTTAAAGCATTCTCAATACAATTGTGTGTTAAGATAATGGTACACATATTCATGTTATATTCTGGTGTACCTCTTAACGATTCTTTCATCATCGGTAAAAAATTTTATGATACTTATTGTTCTTCCACTATCGACCAAAAATTATATTTATTTGTTCTTTCATCTTCAATTGAAAATCCTATGAGATTTATCTGGATCAAACATTTAGATTTTCTTCGTTAAACCTTTTATCTGATTGCAAACACGGTGGATTTGTTCAGCCACTGTTATCATTGAATTATCGATCACTACGACACCCTGTGGTCGATATAAACTTGTAGCTTGGGCTAATCATGATCAATCGTTTCATGCAAAACTATGTATACCTTTCGTTTGACTCATCATTTAAATAGTCTTAATGCAACTATGTGTTAAGACAACGATACACTAAGTTCTGTTGTATATCGGTGTATCCTTGCAATTCAGTAATGTCAACACATTGATTTTTATTCATGTTATCGTTGAAAGTTGACAAATCAGTTTCATGATTCTATTTCATTGAGCTTATGATTCTAGTTTTCACTTATTTAACGACTAACCTAAGTTTTTGTTAGTAAAAATTTCTATTGTTTCAAAAAAATCACTTGCAGATTATTAATGTTCATTTGGACATCTATTGGTTGAATTCCTCTTTTGTTGGACCCTTGTAAACTTAGGCACATTGGTGATAGTGTCACTACGCTTCGTTCACTTGGCATTGATATCCGAAACAAATTAAGTTGAATCGTTGGGTTCTTACTGTTGTAGTAAGTCATCGTATTCACGTAATTCAAACAAGTCTTGATTCAATTCCGTGGTCATTCACTTTGGTGTTATTCGTACCCACCTATGCATGACACAACTCTAAGGAGACTACATAGTCTAAATTTCGAGGACGAAATTTCTTTAACAGGGGGAGAATATGACAACCGCTACTTTTCGGTTTTAAATTACGTGAATAACAAACATAAAGTAAATAATACGTAGCGTAACTTGACATAAATTAACTTAATTTGGCCTTTGGAAAGCCTAGGAGCGTCTACTTGATTCACGTTACGCGATTTGGCGATTGTCGAGAATTTTAGCGCGCAATTGAACTTTAAGCGAACTGACATCGGATAACTACTGACAACGCATAAAAATACTAATTTTGTGCTTATATTTATCATATATTTATAATTATGCGAATTATTTGGATTGTCGGACATCACAGAGCCCAAACACAGAGTATAAAGTGTGCATTACTTAACTCACACCAAGTCAACCCTCGAGATCCTCATCCTGAAAATTGTCATTTCAAACTCAAAAGAGCTCAGTGTTGCTAACTCTTATGAATGAACATAACTATTTCTCTAAACTAAATAACTATTGTGTTGGCTATGCAGAAGGATCACTGTAAACTGTTTTTAATGAATTCAGATATCCAAATTTGCTAAACGGTATACAAAATTATTAGCAACTTGACTCCAAAGTAGTATATCACCTCCTTTTACATTCAATGCCCGTCAAAAGCAATCATCATCAACAAAACGTTTGAGTGTAAGATGGAGTCGTATATTTGAAGAGCAAAGCTCAGCGGACCCATCTGTATAACGGCAAAGAGTAAGCACAGAATCCACATGCATAAGAATACAAGGATTTGCTTCAACTTAGATTAAATTTCATAAGAGGACAAGCGAAAGTATCATTTTACTCATCTCAATTGGTGGAAACTCTGCAGTATGTTTGTATAATAATTGTAACAAGCTGATAACTGATTACAAGGTCCAAATGTGTATAAGCAACAAAAATGCACCTGCGTAACGTTTAATATATATAGCTTTTCGCTTTCTTTAGCTTTTCGCTTTGTTCTGTTTTCCTCCGGTTTCTTGTTGGCCATTTATATATATATATAGAGAGAGAGTTGTATTCCTCACAGATTGCACTGGGCCCGGTACAAAGCTATGAACTTAATATTTTGCTAGGAAGACCAAATTATATTTCGCTCTTTGATTTCCTAAAAACCCTTATCTACTCAACTAATTGCAACGATGTTTAACTCAAACTGATAAGCTCTACTTTTCCGAAAGGCAACTGATAAGTAGAGGTTGAAGCATATTATGATATGAGGGATCACAGCAGTAAAATAAGGTCAAAAACCAATTCGTATACATAAGCTAAATCCATTGAGATGCATGAATCAGCCAACATACGTTGTCTTTTAACATTCATGTCCATAATTAACAACTACAACTGATACATAAACATCAGTAAGTTATTTATATATTTCACACACTGAGGATGGTTAACACGAGGTCATGACTCCAGAGCAGATTTTAACAGCATAAGGTGTTTCATCCCCAAGGAGACCTATATCATCTTGAAAGGGAGATACGCGCTTGCCTAGAACATTAGAGACACGTATACATTTCTCAATGACTAACCTTCAGAAAGAGGTCCCTAGACAAATTTGTCAAGTAAACGTAATGACCGGGAAGTAGCATGCCTTTAAAGTTTTTTAACATCAGTATGAACCTTACAAGACAAAAATATATCTTGGTTGACTGCTAAGATCTCATTCAGCTACATAAAAGATACCTTAGCATCATTCCAACTTGGTGTAAGTCAATCACAAAAGTGATGTTTGTTAGCCCAGTCTTCCAATCACGAACATACTATCTGTATTATTAAACTCTACTCGACAAATAAAATTGAATACATAACCTTGTATTTATACTAAACATGATCTAATCCTATACCTACTCAAACTCTATTGAAGTAATTAAATAAACTAACTAGATAAACCTATCTAATAAATAGATAATTTAAACTAATAAAATAAATAAACCAAACTATTTAATCTCATACTAACTTGAATTATCCTTAACTATATTAACCAATCAGAATTATTCCTTCAATGTTCAGCAGTCATAAGCCTGCTTTTGCAGCATCTTCCAATGCGCGCAAGAGAAACTATTAATGCTTCCTGCGTTTCAAATAACAATGTGATTGGTAATTAAAAGAGTTCATCTTGATTACAGACTTCGAGTCGATGACCTAGTTCAGCAGGATTATTTGGACTCTGTGCAAGTTTTTGTGAAACAAATACAAGTAGAAACATATACTCATGTAGAGATATGAACATTACAGATTTTGATATGATGTAATAAACAATCTCTCTATCCAACTAAACCAAGAAACAATATACATAGATAACAATCCAAATACCTTGATCAATAGTCGGTACCAATAGGAAGAAATAAATCTAACTATCATTTCCTGCAAAACATGACTGATGATCATTAAATCGGCTAAATGTTACTCTTTACTTGCAAGCAACTTTTTTGGTTAGATGTATATCCAAGTTCTTTTTCAATGCATTAAAAATAAAAAAAGAAAAGATTGCTACCACTCAACTAAATCTAATATATTTTACAAAGAGCAGACCGCCAAAATTAATATTTACAACGGTATTTCCCATCAAAATTTAGCTAGTGTTTGGAAGGGTGCGCCAGGCCAAGGCAGTAGTGCAAGACCAAGGCGACGTATCAGATATTAAACTGATAAGAACAGATACTACACTTGATCTTAGCCAAAAGGCCGAGAAAGGTATGCTTTTCCTCTTCTTGGGCTTCTGTTTATAAAGGCAGTCTCTTCGTCTTTGTATAGTTCACTCAGCCAATATGGACTGACTGTGAGTGACTTTTGTTCTTTGTATTTTCCTCTTTCATAACTTAAAACCGTAACATTTAACAGAATCCCAGTAGAAGATCTTCAGAAAAGTTTAGTTCAATATTTTGTCAATGTGAAGAAGTGCAGAAAAGCCAACAAACAAAGAAACAAACTTACCCAGTAGAATCTCACCCATTATAGCATATACGGTTATATAAAAGTTGATAATGAAGTCGTAATACGTATAAAATAAGATGCTTTGGCCCAAAAGTTTATAATGCAACCCAGTAGATTCTAGTATGAATAAAGGTAAGATTATGATCAGATACAACGAAATTTGCATCGGGATCCATTGCAATTGATACACTCCCACACTCATTTTGTTCAATGGTATCCACCACTCTGTAGTTCTCCAATATGGGCTGAAATCATGTATGTGTTTAAAGAAATGTGTCAAACCAACAATAAAATGATGTGATAACTTACAAAGCAGATTCTTTCTTTAACGTTTGACCCATCATCCATTCCAGTTACCAGCAGCAGATACACTAATCTTTTTGTGTTATGAAAATAAAAGAGAAAATGTCAAAGACGGTATTAAGAAGAAGAAGAAGAAGAAGAACTCTAGAGGCTGAGAGACAGCATGTCTACTGAAACATGCTTTATTATGTCACTATAATGCAATTATGTGTATCACTGTAAGAGCATTACCAAACATATTAATGTCAAACAAGTTCAGGCATAATAATGTTGTGTTATTAAATTTTAGGTCAAAATAGGTTAACCTTCATGGATCGCCTAGATCAATAAATATCGCTTTGGTCCTTATGATTTTATTGATTCGTATTCAGTTGTTCGCTTCAGTTGGACACTTCTTTAAATAAATTCAGTTTAGTTTGGTATTATTCTGTTACCACCAAATAAAACATAAACTGAATTAACCTTTATCCGAACCGATGAACTGTCACGATCAAAAGAGTTACACTTTGGACGACGAACCAAGAACAATATTTATGAGATAAATATTATAGTTCACAAAATGAGCTATATTTAACGCTAATGCGGTTTATACATTTGGTGTAACATTTACAAAATTAATTCTTTATGAGATAATTAATTATATATTTAGTTATTTATTTAATTAAGAGTTAATTAAATAATAATTAAAATAAAGGTGGAAGAATAAATTATTTATTATATAAATAATATAAGTATTTTAGTTATTAGATAAATAAAATAAGTAGGTGATAAATATATATTATTAATTAAATAAATAATATGTGTTAAATAATTATGGGATAAATATAAAGTGAAGTATTTATATTAGAACACAATATTAGACACTGGTACTTGAGGGCAACTCTAATTCCTACATGCACTATAAATCAAGGGATTAGGGAGTCTAAGAGGACACGTCAAATACAAGTTTGTGAGACAAACAACCCACACCATCATCACATGACCGCCGCCTCCCGCAAGAATCCTGACATCTCCGCTCGCCTTGCGCACTCACTAGACCACCACCTCCTGGCCGTCGTACACCGCCGACCACTCCATTGCACAAGGTCGCCGCGGTCTCGACGGAGAACCTAGTTTGACCATGTTTGATTTTCAGTTTGACTTTTTGACCGTGAAGGAGTTCTCGAGTCTTGCATTCGGGTTAGAAGATTCGGGTCAAGGAGTTGATTCGGTTCTTGGTTTGTAAACAAACGTCAACTAGCGTGTGATGATTCGTTGATTCAAAATGCGAAGCTTCGGTTTTTCGTCAAAGGTTATTTTCTCCAGAACCCCAATGGTTTGTGTATTACACGCTTTAAGTTCGTAATTAATATTAGATATTAATTAACAATAAATAAAAAAGAGTTTATTCAAAATTAAAATGGTAAACTAATTCCCAAAATGTTCCCCTAATAGGTGTTGGAAAAGTGTTATCCTATCAGGTTGAGGGCTCTAGTCTCATGGTCATAGTAGATGAAATGTGTACACAATGTTTTAAAACTCGTTCAAACCGGCTGGCATTACCGTTTGAAGAACCAACTACCGGAGACATCACCTGTATGATAGAGCCCGATCTAGTTAGGATACCACTTTAGTTATCAAACCATCTATTACTGGTCTATAACGAATGATTTTTTATCGTGAATTTGATGCATTCAACACTCTAATGGTATAAACTTACTGTAGACTTTTATTTAATAAAACTTTGTTGGAGAATTGATTTTTGATTATGGTGTTATGTAGATTTGGATTATTTTTTGAGTTAATATTTATTTTTATGGAATTACAGGATTAACCGTTCAACCCTATTGAACTGACTAGTACAACCTGTTAAATCGTTTCTAAGCCCGAGCTAGTGCACTATAAAAACAGTTTTTAGACTAGTATGTGTACATTTAAGACTAATACTAGGGTGGAATGGACAGCTTTCACTTCATCACACTATCACACCCAATCACCTTTTGAACATCGTTTCATCACACTTTCAACACCTGTCACATTCCATCATGCTATCACATCCAATTAACATTTGACACCTCATTTCTTTTTTCACTGTCAACAGTCAAATTCACACAGTATCCCTTCTATACCATCGTAATATACATGCACTATTCCTCCTCATCGTCATGAAACACCCACTTACGTTGGTGTTTTACATTCATCACACACGGGGACCATAATTGGGGATTTCACAGGGCGCCTTGACCACCCTTTGTGGGTGTTTACATTTGCTATTTCTTTCGTTGGGTGGTGTGGTATAAAGCCCCTAGGGCTTTATCATGCCACATCAACATCATGTAGCTTACATGTCACATAGGGGACTTTAAAGCCTCTCTCCATTTAACTTGCATGCAATGGTTTAAAGTCCCTATCATGATTACCTAATTGTTTTTAATTTTATATTTTTTTAAAATTTATATCCCATTTTTATTTGAAACATAATTTCAATACAATAAAAAAAAGATTACAAACTACTTAAAAATAAAAACTACAAAGTTACCTAAAGAAACAACCAACTAAAAAATAAAAATAAAAATAAAAACCTACAAAAAATACTAAATTTATATTGCTCGGACTTGTGCCTTAAGAGGCTTGGTCCTCTTTAGGTAGGTGCGAAAAGTCTATCTCGAGAAACTTTATATCTTTCTTCAATTTGTTTCTCTATTTAGGTTCATGTTCCTTTTCCTTGATCGAGAGAAGCGAGTGAGTTTATCGTCGAACTCATCCAACCTTTATGGGCCATCCGATGGCGTTGAATAGGAGGTGTCTCGTGCTTGTATTGTTGCCTTGCTTCTATCCCTACCCTTTGGTTTGTGGCAGCTCATTGGGTTCCTCAAAATTCAATTTATCCAACGTTTAAGTTAATAGTAGTAGGGCCATCAGACTCGGATGGTTCGCTAGTCGTTGTTGATTTGGCCCGTTTTAACCTACGGGACGTTAGATCAAATGGTGGTACAAGATGCCACGTTGGAGATTTGCGAAAAAGCTCCCAAGAAGGTATCATCGTAACGGATGCCCATGATACAATCTATATTCGTTGTGGGCGGCGGTCATGATGTTCACGCCACTTGAACCGCTTCTTTTTGTGTGATTGTTGACGTGGCTATTGTATATGTTGTTGAAGTTGTTAATCTTGGTGCACATTACCGTCCACTTGCCCGAAAACGAATCGAGCGTACGATATTCACCATGACCCATTGTGGCGAAAAACTTCTCCCGTATACGCCTCCAAAAGACGATTATATCTTGGTTGGTTACTATAATTTGAAAAAAAAAATTAACTGAAATTAGAAGCAACAAAATAAAAATATATTTACAAAAGGTTAATGAAGAAAAAAATTACAAACAATCGGATCCTCCTACACATTGAGCCATGCTCGTGACAATGCAAGGTCTTCGGTAGTCGTCTTCGATCGTTTTACATACATTAAGTAAAACTTTGAGAGTTTTGGTAACATGCATTTAAGACATTTGAAAAACTCATGTCAATATCCACTAAAGGTCATTACGTAGGAACTACGACTATTAACTCGGGCAAACGCCATTATATATATCGTCCGTGCTGTTTTATTTACCTGAGCAGGTAGCCTACGTAAAACGAAACGCTGATGCGCAAACATACATGAAACTCAATCTATACATCAACGGATGTTGAATTACATCACATACAACTTTCGAGGCATGGCCTTGAGAAAGCACGACACTACAACAACGATGCAAATCCCGTCAGCGGGAGAACTAACGACTGGAATGCGGCAATTTGTCACGTGGTCCTGCAAGCGATACGAATCATGTTGAGGTACGTCCAAACGAGATTTCACAACAATCGGTACTTAGTATAATGAAAATCGCGATTATTGGCATTGCAAAAGAAGTCACATGTCTTCGCATTGTTAAAGCACTGGATCAATGATGAATATCAACATTGCACTTGATTCATGACGTGAAACAACATAAACAAGAATGATGGAGAAGAAGATGTAGGAGAAACTCATTCAGTCATAACAATCGACACAGATTTACAATCAAAAGAGTATACATCATCTTCTACAAGCTGGTTTAGATCACAAAGATCTAAACCCTAGCTTTCTCTCACTAACACATAGTGTGTGTCTCTCTCTCTAGAATGTGCACACCCAGGAGGCTTACCAAGATTGTGAGAGGTGCACAAAGCTTGGCCCTAATCTACTCTATACACACATATATATAGGCTAGGGACTAAACCCGGACAAAACATATTGTCCGGGATACAATAAACAATCCTATCCAAGTTAATCTACATACTCGGAATAATCCAAACTAGAGAAACCTTCCGAGTTTACCTCATAAACTCGGAAATACATACATATTTCACATATTCAGAATGTTCGCTTATGTACACAAGTTCGGACAAGGTACCAAACTCGGAATCTATTATTCCGAGCAACCTTGTCTTCCGGAGACTTGTCTTCATCAACTTTGACTTCTTTGACTTGGACATTTAACTTCCTTGACTTCTTTGACTTGGACATTTAACTTCCTTGACCAGAACTGATAAAGCATGGTTACCCCGCAGGAACAGCACTTACATGCATCCCCTACTTCATTAATGGCGATTATGCCATATTCGACATTCCGTGATAATGTCACGCAACAACAAGTTATCACAGAAAATTCCGGGTAAAGTCCTCAACTTTCTTTTATTGAAATTCCAACTTTTTCATATAATAGGTAGATTTTCACAACTCTGCTCCACCTAATGGTCATTGTACCACAAGAATTTCTATCATGATAGCGAACACTTATTTGGTTCATTTCTTGATACATTCATTTGTTACGCATGCATTGTTTGATACGCATGTGGTTGGCTTGAATTGTGAAGACCATTTGGGACTTCACTATAGATGGTTGTTTTATCCGTAGTTCAAATATTATTTCGCTATATCCAATTATTGCCTTGTGTTAGAGATGGCCTACATTATTCTAAGTATTGACTCCTTAATATCGAGTCAACGGATTTCTTGAAACTCCTTTTCTTTTCAAGTTACATACATGGTTTCTTGTTGTAACCATGTCAAAATTTCCTTGTCGACACATGTATTCATTGTTGGATTGTGCCTAAACCAAGTTCAAATTTTTGAACTTGCTCAATATATATATATGTATGTGTGTGTGTGTGTATATATATATTCAAGGATTCCATATGATGGATTGAGGCCATCATATTCCAAATAATATCAACAAGCATTTCATTTATATCGAACCATAGTAGGCTTGTTTAGACTTCACATACGTTGAATCGTTTCTTTGGTTACGATCACCTTGTGCTGGTATTTTCACTAACTTTAACTTGCTCTAACCTCGACTTCACACCTCATTTACGAATTTAATTATTTATTTTTAAATCCATCTTGTTGGTTTATTATTTTAAAGCATTCTCAATACAATTGTGTGTTAAGATAATGGTACACATATTCATGTTATATTCTGGTGTACCTCTTAACAATTCTTTCATCATCGGTCGAATTTTATGATACTTATTGTTCTTCCACTATCGACCAAAAATTATATTTATTTTTCTTTCATCTTCAATTGAAAATCCTATGAGATTTATCTGGATCAAACATTCAGATTTTCTTTGTTGAACCTTTCATCTGATTGCAAACACGGTGAATTTGTTCAGCCACCGTTATCATTGAATTATCGATCACTACGACACCCTGTGGTGTCGATATAAACTTGTAGCTTGGGCTAATCATGATCAATCGTTTCATGCAAAACTATGTATACCTTTCGTTTGACTCATCATTTAAATAGTCTTAATGCAACTATGTGTTAAGACAACGATACACTAAGTTCTGTTGTATATCGGTGTATCCTTGCAATTCAGTAATGTCAACACATTGATTTTTATTCATGTTATCGTTGAAAGTTGACAAATCAGTTTCATGATTCTATTTCATTGAGCTTGTGAGTCTAGTTTTCACTTATTTAACGACTAGAGTAAATTGCACAAAACGTCCTTTATGTTTTCTCAAACTTGCAGGTTCCAGCCTTAATGTTTAAAACTTGCCAAAAACATCCTTTACGTTTATTTTTGTTGCCGGTTCAGTCCTTTATTACTAACCAAGTTAATTATCTCAGTTTATTTCCCTCACATGCCTAACATGTGAGGGTATATTCGTCATTTTGTTTCCTCTTCTGCAACTCACCATCACACCAATGACCATAACCAACACCCTATCATCACCACCACCATCCCACAAAACCCTCTATTCCACCCCATTCTCCCCCTCAATCTCAAAACCCTAACTCCAATCCACCTCAAATCCACCTACCACCGTCGCCGGACCACCCTCACCGTCGCCAAATCCACCGGCGCCGACTCTCCGGACGGCCCAGACAGGCTAATCTCCGCGCTATGCTACTTCTACCCATTCTTCGACGGCATCCAGTACGGCAAATACGCAATCAATCAATTCTCGTTCATTCAAACCCTAGTTCAACCACTGGTGCCTGCAATTAGAGTTTATAAAAGCGTGCCATTCAACGGCGTGCTGGTGTTTCTAACGCTGTATTTTGTGGTGGTTAGAAACCCTAATTTTAGTAGGTATGTTAGGTTTAATGCTATGCAGGCTGTTGTGCTTGATGTGTTGTTGATATTTCCTGATTTGTTGGAGAGAGGGTTTGAGGCTAAAGATGGTGTGGGGTTGGGGTTGTTGATGAGTGTTGATAGCACTGTGTTTTTGTTTATGTTGGTTTCTTTGGTTTATGGGTCTTCTTGTTGTTGTTTGGGGCAGCTTCCTAGATTGCCTATTGTTGCTGAGGCTGCTGATAGACAAGTTATGTAATGTAATGTGGTGAACAAATGTTGGTGTTTTTTTTATAATTTTTGGATTGTCAAGTTGTGTATGTGATTTGTGGGTTTTGGGTTACGTTTAGCGCGACGTCATCCCCCGAAAACGCTGAACTTGAATGTTTGTGTGTTATTCGGAAATGAGCGTGAGCCGAAAGATAGGTGTATAGTGAACTTATCTGAAGTTTTAAGTAGATTGGTGTGGATTGATCAATGGTAGGGTAGTGTTAAGGTTTTGGATTGATATTGATATTAGGTTGTGTTTATAACATGTATATACTCGATGGTCACTCTGTTAGCCGTGAAGTTGCAGACGTGGCAGACGGAGGTCGGTGACGTGGCCGCCGGAGCAACCGACGCCTCGCCAGTCGCATGGAGCGGAAGAGGTTGACCGGTCCCAGCTAGTGAGTGCACCGAGTGGATCATGGAGGTTGAGTTTGAAATCGAGAAGTGTGTCGACTTCCGTTAGGGTTTCAGGCGAAGGGTCGGCGTATGTTAGCAAAGTGGCGGAGGAGACGAGGATGAGGAGGATGAAGAGGATGAAAAATAAGAGTAAATTGCACAAAACGTCCTTTAAGTATGAAATAGACGGTTTTACCCTCACATGGCTTGCATGTGATGCCATTTAACATGATTTAATAACTGAGTTAGTGATAAAGGATGAAACCCGTAACTAATTTAATCTTAAAGGCTGGTTTTGGCAACTTTTAAAGATTAAGGCTAAAACCAGCAAGATTGGTGAAACATAAAGGACGTTTTGTGCAATTTACTCTAACGACTAACCTAAGTTTCCGTTAGTAAAAATTTGTATTGTTTCAAAAAAATCACTTGCAGATTATTAATGTTCATTTGGACATCTATTGGTTGAATTCCTCTTTTGTTGGACCCTTGTAAACTTAGGCACATTGGTGATAGTGTCACTACGCTTCGTTCACTTGGCATCGATATCCGAAACAAATTAAGTTGAATCATTGGGTTCTTACTGTTGTAGTAAGTCATTGTATTCACATAATTCAAACAAGTCTTGATTCAATTCCGTGGTCATTCACTTTGGTGTTATTCGTACCCACCTATGCATGACACAACTCTAAGGAGACTACATAGTCTAAATTTCGAGGACGAAATTTCTTTAACAGGGGGAGAATATGACAACCGCTACTTTTCGGTTTTAAATTACGTGAATAACAAACATAAAGTAAATAATACGTAGCGTAACTTGACATAAATTAACTTAATTTGGCCTTTGGAAAGCCTAGGAGCGTCTACTTGATTCACGTTACGCGATTTGGCGATTGTCGAGAATTTTAGCGGGCAATTGAACTTTAAGCGAACTGACATCGGATAACTACCGACAACGCATAAAAATACTAATTTTGTGCTTATATTTATCATATATTTATAATTATGCGAATTATTTGGATTGTCGGACATCACAGAGCCCAAACACAGAGTATAAAGTGTGCATTACTTAACTCACACCAAGTCAACCCTCGAGATCCTCATCCTGAAAATTGTCATTTCAAACTCAAAAGAGCTCAGTGTTGCTAACTCTTATGAATGAACATAACTATTTCTCTAAACTAAATAACTATTGTGTTGGCTATGCAGAAGGATCACTGTAAACTGTTTTTAATGAATTCAGATATCCAAATTTGCTAAACGGTATACAAAATTATTAGCAACTTGACTCCAAAGTAGTATATCACCTCCTTTTACATTCAATGCCCGTCAAAAGCAATCATCATCAACAAAACGTTTGAGTGTAAGATGGAGTCGTATATTTGAAGAGCAAAGCTCAGCGGACCCATCTGTATAACGGCAAAGAGTAAGCACAGAATCCACATGCATAAGAATACAAGGATTTGCTTCAACTTAGATTAAATTTCGTAAGAGGACAAGCGAAAGTATCATTTTACTCATCTCAATTGGTGGAAACTCTGCAGTATGTTTGTATAATAATCGTAACAAGCTGATAACTGATTACAAGGTCCAAATGTGTATAAGCAACAAAAATGCACCTGCGTAACGTTTAATATATATAGCTTTTCGCTTTCTTTAGCTTTTCGCTTTGTTTTGTTTTCCTCCGGTTTCTTGTTGGCCCTTTATATATATAGAGAGAGAGAGTTGTATTCCTCACAGATTGCACTGGGCCCGGTACAAAGCTATGAACTTAATATTTTGCTAGGAAGACCAAATTATATTTTGCTCTTTGATTTCCTAAAAACCCTTATCTACTCAACTAATTGCAGCGATGTTTAACTCAAACTGATAAGCTCTACTTTTCCGAAAGGCAACTGATAAGTAGAGGTTGAAGCATATTATGATATGAGGGATCACAGCAGTAAAATAAGGTCAAAAACCAATTCGTATACATAAGCTAAATCCATTGAGATGCATGAATCAGCCAACATAAGTTGTCTTTTAACATTCATGTCCATAATTAACAACTACAACTGATACATAAACATCAGTAAGTTATTTATATATTTCACACACTGAGGATGGTTAACACGAGGTCATGACTCCAGAGCAGATTTTAACAGCATAAGGTGTTTCATCCCCAAGGAGACCTATATCATCTTGAAAGGGAGATACGCGCATGCCTAGAACATTAGAGACACGTATACATTTCTCAATGACTAACCTTCAGAAAGAGGTCCCTAGACAAATTTGTCAAGTAAACGTAATGACCGGGAAGTAGCATGCCTTTAAAGTTTTTTAACATCAGTATGAACCTTACAAGACAAAAATATATCTTGGTTGACTGCTAAGATCTCATTCAGCTACATAAAAGATACCTTAGCATCATTCCAACTTGGTGTAAGTCAATCACAAAAGTGATGTTTGTTAGCCCAGTCTTCCAATCACGAAAATACTATCTGTATTATTAAACTCTACTCGACAAATAAAATTGAATACATAACCTTGTATTTATACTAAACATGATCTAATCCTATACCTACTCAAACTCTATTGAAGTAATTAAATAAACTAACTAGATAAACCTATCTAATAAATAGATAATTTAAACTAATAAAATAAATAAACCAAACTATTTAATCTCATACTAACTTGAATTATCCTTAACTATATTAACCAATCAGAATTATTCCTTCAATGTTCAGCAGTCATAAGCCTGCTTTTGCAGCATCTTCCAATGCGCGCAAGAGAAACTATTAATGCTTCCTGCGTTTCAAATAACAATGTGATTGGTAATTAAAAGAGTTCATCTTGATTACAGACTTCGAGTCGATGACCTAGTTCAGCAGGATTATTTGGACTCTGTGCAAGTTTTTGTGAAACAAATACAAGTAGAAACATATACTCATGTAGAGATATGAACATTACAGATTTTGATATGATGTAATAAACAATCTCTCTATCCAACTAAACCAAGAAACAATATACATAGATAACAATCCAAATACCTTGATCAATAGTCGGTACCAATAGGAAGAAATAAATCTAACTATCGTTTCCTGCAAAACATCATTAAATCGGCTAAATGTTACTCTTTACTTGCAAGCAACTTTTTTGGTTAGATGTATATCCAAGTTCTTTTTCAATGCATTAAAAATAAAAAAAGAAAAGATTGCTACCACTCAACTAAATCTAATGTATTTTACAAAGAGCAGACCGCCAAAATTAATATTTACAACGGTATTTCCCATCAAAATTTAGCTAGTGTTTGGAAGGGTGCGCCAGGCCAAGGCAGTAGTGCAAGACCAAGGCGACGCTCAAAAGCCCCAATAGCAAGCTATTGTAATGGATCTTTCCCCATAAAAAAATAAGATTAATATCAAGTGGGCCGATGGCCCACATATCAGATATTAAACTGATAAGAACAGATACTACACTTGATCTTAGCCAAAAGGCCGAGAAAGGTATGCTCCTTCTCTCCTTGGGCCTCTGTTAATATAGGCGGTCCCTTCACCTTTGTGTTTTCACTAAGCCGATGTGGGACTGTGAGTTACCTTTGCCCTTTGTAAATGTGTATTAATTTATATCTAATAAAACTAGCCTTAACAAAGTTTCAAACTTAATCTTATGTTATACACAAATTAGACATGTTCTAAGAGCCCTTATCTACCTGACTAATTCCAGCTACATTTAGCTTAAACTGATAACCTCTATTTGTGAGTACATCCCAATCATGACTCTAACTTATATCCGTTGGTTACATACTCGTGGAATTCATAGGATTGTAAGAAACTACATGGGTTCATCACGTCTTCTCTAGGTGTGTTTTTTCCCCGTGTTTCCTTTAAGTGCTAGAGAAAACCAAAACATGGTATAAAAACATAACATACCTACTTAATTTGTATGCGAAACCTGTGGAAGCAATTTATCTCTTAACATGTAAGAAAGACGTGCAAGTTCCAAGGGCGGCACCTGCATGCTAAGCAGTGATATAATCAGTTTAAGTTACTTGATAAATTTGTTTCACGTTCCAATGTTGACTCGATTAGGATGACTATTCAAGTTCTTCAGATCTATGTTGCCAAGGCTCACCCAGGCGTGCGCCTAGGCCTACTTTTCAGGCCCAGCGCAGCTTTCTCGCTTCGCCTCAGAAGCCCCACTCTCAGGCCCTCGGACGCATTTTCAGGCCAAATTCCAAGGAAATTCCGGTCAAACTTCATTCGAACATGTTTGAAACAATTATAAGAACCCTAAACAAGCCTGGAGACAACCTAAAACTAGCCCTAAAGAAGCCTAAAACATGTCTAAAATCCCTAAAAAAATGTATTTTTGTACTAAACGTCTCGCCCAAAAAAAGCCCTTGCTTTTTAAGCGCCTTGCATTGAGGTCCAAGGCTCACCCTTTACGCCTTGAGTGCGTCTTGCGCCTTTGACAACTATGCTTCAGATGAATGATTGGATACAAAATTAAGACGACTATATAAGTTCTTCAGATGAAACAAAGACTAATATCTGACTCGGAGAAACCATGTCCTATTACAGGAAAAAAACATATCCAACATCAACAGTATGAACGCGTACGTAAAGTTGTTTAATTACTGAAATTAAACTTGGGAATCCATGTTTACCTTAAAAGACGTTTACCCATGGGTGCCAGAATAATTAGGTTCTGCACTGATACGAATATATCCTGTAAAATTTACTTTGTAGAAACAGTAAAAGAATAAGCCTAATGTTTTATGCAATCTCATAAGCCATGTAAAATCATTTCAAATGTTCTAAATCCCGGACCATCACCAGCACCCGTGGTTCACTAGTTGTCAGCCTGGTCTCAAGAACCAGCTGTCCAAGGAGGCAAGATTGATCGTTTTCAAAGGTATTGTCCGGTTTTTTCGTGTCCGGTTGGTTAGCTGATAATCAATGAACGTTCTCATCCCCATGTGTGTGCTGTTTTGAGTTAGAATATGGAATAGTTTCTTTACTATTAGAATCTGACTTTGCAGCATGCGTTTCTTCAAATGCAATTTTCACTTTATACCAAAGGAGCAATTTCTAATGATCCAAAAGACCTCAGAGATGGCATTTGAAAAGATAATTGACTGCTAATTAACTTAACATAAATGACTTACACTCTACCAATACCCATGTGGGTTGGATGTTTGTTCATCTGGAAGATCTACAATGCCTCATGAGCTACAGATCGTTGATGGATGGAACCACAATTACAAGAGTACAAAACAACACAGTTTAAAAGTCCGACGCCCAAGTCAACCGAAGAAGACAACTACAAGTGAGTTTCAATTATCACGGATTTAAACAGAAGTTGAAAACCAACAAAAAATCTCAAATTTTTGGAGAATTCTTACATAACATAGACAGCAGGTTCTTCATTAAAAAAAACGTAAAACTGCAAATTGGAAGGGTGCGCCAGGCCAAGGCAGTAGTGCAAGACCAAGGCGACGCTGAAAGACCCCAATAGCAAGCTATTGTGATGGGACTTTCCCCATAAAAAAATAAGATTAATATCGAGTGGGCCAATGACCCACGTATCAGATATTAAACTGATAAGAACAGATACTACACTTGATCTTAGCCAAAAGGCCGAGAAAGGTATGCTTTTCCTCTTCTTGGGCTTCTGTTTATAAAGGCAGTCTCTTCGTCTTTGTATAGTTCACTCAGCCAATATGGGACTGACTGTGAGTGACTTTTGTTCTTTGTGTTTTCCTCTTTCATAACTTAAAACCATAACATTTAACAGAATCCCAGTAGAAGATCTTCAGAAAAGTTTAGTTCAATATTTTGTCAATGTGAAGAAGTGCAGAAAAGCCAACAAACAAAGAAACAAACGTACCCAGTAGAATCTCACTCATAATAGCATATACGGTTATATAAAAGTTGATAATGAAGTCGTAATACGTATAAAATAAGATGCTTTGGCCCAAAAGTTTATAATGCAACCCAGTAGATTCTAGTATGAATAAAGGTAAGACTATGATCAGATACAACTTTAAATTTGCATCGGGATCCATTGCAATTGATACACTCCCACACTCATTTTGTTCAATGGTATCCACCACTCTGTAGTTCTCCAATATGGGCTGAAATCATGTATGTGTTTAAAGAAATGTGTCAAACCAACAATAAAATGATGTGATAACTTACAAAGCAGATTCTTTCTTTAACGTTCGACCCATCATCCATTCCAGTTACCAGCAGCAGATACACTAATCTTTTTGTGTTATGAAAATAAAAGAGAAAATGTCAAAGAAGGTATTAAGAAGAAGAAGAAGAAGAAGAACTCTAGAGGCTGAGAGACAGCATGTCTACTGAAACATGCTTTATTATGTCACTATAATGCAATTATGTGTATCATTGTAAGAGCATTACCAAACATATAATGTCAAACAAGTTCAGGCATAATAATGTTGTGTTATTAAATTTTAGGTCAAACAAGGTTAACCTTCATGGATCGCCTAGATCAATAAATATCGCTTTGGTCCTTATGATTTTATTGATTCGTATTCGGTTATTCGCTTCAGTTAGACACTTCTTTAAATAAATTCAGTTTAGTTTGGTATTATTCTGTTACCACAAAATAAAACATAAACCGAATTAACCTTTATCCGAACCGATGAACTGTCACGATCAAAAGAGTTACACTTTGGATGACGAACCAAGAACAATATTTATGAGATAAATATTATAGTTCACAAAATGAGCTATATTTAACGCTAATGCGGTTTATACATTTGGTGAAACATTTACAAAATTAGTTCTTTATGAAATAATTAATTATATATTTAGTTATTTATTTAATTAAGAGTTAATTAAATAATAATTAAAATAAAGGTGGAAGAATATATTATTTATTATATAAATAATATAAGTATTTTAGTTATTAGATAAATAAAATAAGTAGGTGATAAATATATATTATTAATTAAATAAATAATATGGGATAAATATAAAGTGAAGTATTTATATTAGAACACAATATTAGACACCGGTACTTGAGTGCAACTCTAATTCCTACATGCACTATAAATCAAGGGATTAGGGGGTCTAAGAGGACACGTCAAATACAAGTTTGTGAGACAAACAACCCACACCATCATCACATGACCGCCGCCTCCCGCAAGAATCCTGACATCTCCGCTCGCCTTGCGCACTCACTAGACCACCACCTCCTGGCCGTCGTGCACCGCCGACCACTCCATTGCACAAGGTCGCAGCGGTCTCCATGGAGAACCTAGTTTGACCATGTTTGATTTTCAGTTTGACTTTTTGACCGTGAAGGAGTTCTCGAGTCTTGCATTCGGGTTAGAAGATTCGGGTCAAGGAGTTGATTCGGTTCTTGGTTTGTAAACAAACGTCAACTAGCGTGTGATGATTCGTTGATTCAAAATGCGAAGCTTCGGTTTTTCGTCAAAGGTTATTTTTTCCAGAACTCCAATGGTTGTGTATTACACGCTTTAAGTTCGTAATTAATATTAGATATTAATTAACAATAAATAAAATAAGAGTTTATTCAAAATTAAAATGGTAAACTAATTCCCAAAACTAATGTTCCCAAAATTAAATGATGAGACGGAGATACGTCGTGAGGTATGATGATATGAATGTTAAATCAATGAGTATAAAACAAAACTGGAATAGTAATTCGCATAAGATTCTTGGATAAAATTTCCAATTTATAATTGAGATACGTGAAGATTGAGATAAACATAAAGAAAACATAAAAACTAAGCGGTTGGAGTTGAATCTTTATTTTTGGTGAAGAAAACTAGTTGGGTGGTTCGTTTGGGCCGTCATTATCTTCAACAGGATTGGCGTTGATGTTGTAAACTCTTCCTCTTGTTGGTGGCCTAGTGGTTAGGTTTTCTTGATTTGCTTGGTTAACTGGGTTTGCTTGAGCTTGGGCGTTTATGATGTTAACCAATCGAGGGCACGTGTTTCTAAAGTGGGTAGGGTCGCCACAATTGAAACAAGCTCGAACATATGGAAACATGGGGTATTGGGGTTGTTGATATGTTTGGATCATGTTTTGAGTAGAGGGTGAGGTTTGGTTTTGAGGGGTGCGGCAAACCTTGCTCAAATGACCATAGCGTCCACAATTCGCACATAGTAGACAAGGTAAGGTAGATGGATGGTGGTAAAAACATGTGTTGCATTGAGGGAGAGGTCCAAAGTAAGGTTTTTATTTGGGTAAGTTGAGTTGGGTGCTACTTGAGTGATTGGGATAGCTTGGAGGGGTACGGCTTGTGAGGCTGATTGATTGCGTTGGGTGATAGCGAAAAGTTGCCCATCTCGTTTTCTCTTAGAAATGGGTTGAGAAGGGAATTCGGTTTGGGTGGAGTTTGAGGTTTCAGTTGATGCTTTATCCTTCTTCTTCTCCTCCTTGAAGTCCTTATTTCGTATGCGGTTCTCGGTGAGCTCTGTAGCTAACTCCATTGTTGCTTCCAAAGTTGCAGGTGTGGTACTTATTACAGAGTCTTGAATTTTTGAAGGAAGACCTCGGATGTAGTGCTCGATCAAACGGTAGAGGGGAGTGAACAAGTTGGGGACCATTTGATTTAACTCAAGGAATCTCTTGTTGTATGTGGTGTGGTCGCCTTCCTTTTGTTTCAAAGAATAGAACTCATCCTCCAATTTCTTGATTTCGCTTCTTGGACAAAACCGTCTTGTCATGATTTCCTTCAACTCTTCCCAAGTCAAAGTCATAGCATCTTCAACACCTCATTTGGCCTTCTCTGTATTCCACCATGTAAGTGCTATTCCAAGTAAACGACCGGTAGCATATCGCACTTTGCGATCATCGGGGCAATCGCAATTTAGAAAAGTGTTTTCCATTTCCTCAAACCAATGGAGGAGAGCGGTGACACCTACAGTCCCTTCGTATTTTGGAGGGTCGCAGAATTTGAAATGCTTGAAGGTGCATTTAGTGGTAATTGGGGGAGGGTTGACAACATTTTGATCTTCTTGATTGACGGGATTAGCGGTAAGGGCTTGTTGAACTTGAACTACAATGTTGGGTATTACGGCAGCCATTTGTTGAGCGATTTGGACAGCCATGCGCTCGCGGGCTTTTCCTGATCTCATCTTCCTACGGGCGAGATTAAAAGACATCTACAAGGAATACATATCAAGAGTATGAGTTGGATGTTTTAGGGGTCATGTGTCGTATTTAGGAATGAACATTCATAAAATAAATACAGAATAATAAATCTAAAACATCCATAGGATGTCTTGGGCTTTGCTCGTAATTGGGCCTTGCATGCCGCCATACTTCACCTTCGTAATCGAGTGGGCCAATGACCCACGTATCAGATATTAAACTGATAAGAACAGATACTACACTTGATCTTAGCCAAAAGGCCGAGAAAGGTATGCTTTTCCTCTTCTTGGGCTTCTGTTTATAAAGGCAGTCTCTTCGTCTTTGTATAGTTCACTCAGCCAATATGGGACTGACTGTGAGTGACTTTTGTTCTTTGTGTTTTCCTCTTTCATAACTTAAAACCGTAACATTTAACAGAATCCCAGTAGAAGATCTTCAGAAAAGTTTAGTTCAATATTTTGTCAATGTGAAGAAGTGCAGACAGGCCAACAAACAAAGAAACAAACGTACCCAGTAGAATCTCACCCATTATAGCATATACGGTTATATAAAAGTTGATAATGAAGTCGTAATACGTATAAAAATAAGATGCTCTGGCCCAAAAGTTTATAATGCAACCCAGTAGATTCTAGTATGAATAAAGGTAAGATTATGATCAGATACAACGAAATTTGCATCGGGATCCATTGCAATTGATACACTCCCACACTCATTTTGTTCAATGGTATCCACCACTCTGTAGTTCTCCAATATGGGCTGAAATCATGTATGTGTTTAAAGAAATGTGTCAAACCAACAATAAAATGATGTGATAACTTACAAAGCAGATTCTTTCTTTAACATTTGACCCATCATCCATTCCAGTTACCAGCAGCAGATACACTAATCTTTTTGTGTTATGAAAATAAAAGAGAAAATGTCAAAGAAGGTATTAAGAAGAAGAAGAAGAAGAAGAACTCTAGAGGCTGAGAGACAGCATGTCTACTGAAACATGCTTTATTATGTCACTATAATGCAATTATGTGTATCACTGTAAGAGCATTACCAAACATATTAATGTCAAACAAGTTCAGGCATAATAATGTTGTGTTATTAAATTTTAGGTCAAAATAGGTTAACCTTCATGGATCGCCTAGATCAATAAATATCGCTTTGGTCCTTATGATTTTATTGATTCGTATTCGGTTATTCGCTTCAGTTAGACACTTCTTTAAATAAATTCAGTTTAGTTTGGTATTATTCTGTTACCACCAAATAAAACATAAACCAAATTAACCTTTATCCGAACCGATGAACTGTCACGATCAAAAGAGTTACACTTTGGACGACGAACCAAGAACAATATTTATGAGATAAATATTATAGTTCACAAAATGAGCTATATTTAACGCTAATGCGGTTTATACGTTGGTGAAACATTTACAAAATTAATTCTTTATGAAATAATTAATTATATAGTTAGTTATTTATTTAATTAAGAGTTAATTAAATAATAATTAAAATAAAGGTGGAAGAATATATTATTTATTATATAAATAATATAAGTATTTTAGTTATTAGATAAATAAAATAAGTAGGTGATAAATATATATTATTAATTAAATAAATAATATGTGTTAAATAATTATGGGATAAATACAAAGTGAAGTATTTATATTAGAACACAATATTAGACACTGGTACTTGAGTTCAACTCTAATTCCTACATGCACTATAAATCAAGGGATTAGGGAGTCTAAGAGGACACGTCAAATACAAGTTTGTGAGACAAACAACCCACACCATCATCACATGACCGCCGCCTCCCGCAAGAATCCTGACATCTCCGCTCGCCTTGCGCACTCACTAGACCACCACCTCCTGGCCGTCGTGCACCGCCGACCACTCCAATGCACAAGGTCGCCTCGGTCTCGATGGAGAACCTAGTTTGACCATGTTTGATTTTCAGTTTGACTTTTTGACCGTGAAGGAGTTCTCGAGTCTTGCATTCGGATTAGAAGATTCGGGTCAAGGAGTTGATTCGGTTCTTGGTTTGTAAACAAACGTCAACTAGCGTGTGATGATTCGTTGATTCAAAAAGCGAAGCTTCGGTTTTTCGTCAAAGGTTATTTTTTCCAGAACCCCAATGGTTGTGTATTACACGCTTTAAGTTCGTAACTAATATTAGATATTAATTAACAATAAATAAAATAAGAGTTTATTCAAAATTAAAATGGTAAACTAATTCCCAAAATGTTCCCCAAATAGGTGTTGGAAAAGTGTTATCCTATCAGGTTGAGGGCTCTAGTCTCATGGTCATAGTAGATGAAATGTGTACAAAATTTTTTATAAAACTCGGTTCAAACCGGCTGGCATTACCGTTTGAAGAACCAACTACTGGAGACATCACCTGTATGATAGAGCCCGATCTAGTTAGGATACCACTTTAGTTATCAAACCGTCTATTACTGGTCTATAACGAATGATTTTTTATCGTGAATTTGATTCATTCAACACTCTAATGGTATAAACTTACTGTAGACTTTTATTTAATAAAACTTTGTTGGAGAATTGATTTTTGATTATGGTATTATGTAGATTTGGATTATTTTTTGAGTTAATATTTATTTTTATGGAATTACAGGATTAACCGTTCAACCCTATTGAACTGCCTAGTACAACCTTTTAAATCGTTTCTAAGCCCGAGCTAGTGCACTATAAAAACAGTTTTTAGACTAGTATGTGTACATTTAAGACTAATACTAGGGTGGAATGGACAGATTTCACTTCATCACACTATCACACCCAATCACCTTTTGAAACATCGTTTCATTACATTTTCACCATCACTCTTTCAACACCTGTCACATTCCATCATGCTATCATATCCAATTAACATCTGACACCTCATTTCTTTTTTCACTGTCAACAGTCAAATTCACACAATATCTTTTCTATACCATCGTAATATACAGGCACTATTCCTCCTCACCGTCATGAAACACCCACTTACGTTGGTGTTTTACATTCATCACACACGGGGACCATAATTGGGGATTTCACAGGGCGCCTTGACCACCCTTTGTGGGTGTTTACATTTGCTATTTCTTTGGTTGGGTGGTGTGGTATAAAGCCCCTAGGGCTTTATCATGCCACATCAACGTCATGTCGCCTACATGTCACATAGGGGACTTTAAAGCCTCTCTCCATTTAACTTGCATGCAATGGTTTAAAGTCTCTATCATGATTACCTAATTGTTTTTAATTTTATATTTTTTTAAAATTTATATCCCATTTTTATTTGAAACATAATTTCAATACAATAAATAAAAGATTACAAACTACTTAAAAATAAAAACTACAAAGTTACCTAAAGAAACAACCAACTAAAAAAAAAAATAAAAATAAAAACCTACTAAAAATACTAAATTTATATTGCTCGGACTTGTGCCTTAAGAGGCTCGGTCCTCTTTAGGTAGGTGGAAAAGTCTATCTCGAGAAACTTTATATCTTTCTTCAATTTGTTTCTCTATTTAGGTTCATGTTCCTTTTCCTTGATCGAGAGAAGCGAGTGAGTTTATCGTCGAACTCATCCAACCTTTATGGGCCATCCGATGGCGTTGAATAGGAGGTGTCTCGTGCTTGTATTGTTGCCTTGCTTCTATCCCTACCCTTTGGTTTGTGGCAGCTCTTTGGTTCCTCAAAATTCAATTTATCCAACGTTTAAGTTAATAGTAGTAGGGCCATCAGACTCGGATGGTTCGCTAGTCGTTGTTGATTTGGCCCGTTTTAACCTATGGGACGTTAGATCAAATGGTGGTACAAGATGCCACGTGGAGATTTGCGAAAAAGCTCCCAAGAAGGTATCATCGTAACGGATGCCATGATACAATCTATATTCGTTGGGGCGGCGGTCATGATGTTCACGCCACTTGAACTGCTTCTTTTTGTGTGATTGTTGATGTGGCTATTGTATATGTTGTTGAAGTTGTTAATCTTGGTGCACATTACGTCCACTTGCCCGAAAACGAATCGAGCGTACGATATTCACCATGACCCATTGTGGGAAAAACTTCTCCCGTATACGCCTCCAAAGACGATTATATCTTGGTTGGTTACTATAATTTGAAAAAAAAATTAACTGAAATTAGAAGCAACAAAATAAAAATATATTTACAAAAGGTTAATGGAGAAAAAAATTACAAACAATCGGATCCTCCGACACGTTGAGCCATGCTCGTGACATGCAAGGTCTTCGGTAGTCGTTTCGATCGTATTTACATACATTAAGTAACTTGAGAGTTTTGGTAACATGCATTTAAGACATTTGAAAACCCATGTTAATATCCATTAAGTCATTACGTAGGAACACGACTATTAACTCGGCAAACGCCATTATATATATCGTCCGATGCTGTTTTATTTACCAGCAGGTAGCCTCGTAAAACAAACCTGGTCGCAAACATACATAGAAACTCAATCTATACATCAACGGATGTTGAATTACAAAAGGTTAATGGAGAAAAAATTACAAACAATCGGATCCTCCGACACGTTGAGCCATGCTCGTGACATGCAGGTCTTCGGTAGTCGCCTCGATCGTTTATACATTAAGTAAAACTTGAGAGTTTTGGTAACAGCATTTAAGACATTTGAAAAACTCATGTCATACATTAAAGGTATTACGTAGGAACTACGACTATTAACTCGGCAAACGCATTATAATATCGTCCGTGCTGTTTTATTTACCCAGCAGGTAGCCTACTTAAAACGAACGCTGGTGCGCAAACATACATGAAACTCAATCTATACATCAACGATGTTGAATTACATCACATACAACTTTCGAGGCATGGCCTTGAGAAAGCACGACACTACAACAACGATGCAAATCCCGTCAGCGGAGAACTAACGACTGAATGCGGCAATTTGTCACGTGGTCCTGCAAGTGATACGAATCATGTTGAGTACGTCAACGAGATTTCACAACAGTCGGTACTTAGTATAATGAAATCGCGATTATTGGCATTGCAAAAGAAGTCACATGTCTTCGCATGTTAAAGCACTGGATCGATGATGAACATCAACATTGCACTTGATTCATGACGTGAAACAACATAAAAAGATAGATGGAGAAGAAGATTAGGAGAAACTCATTCAGTCATAACAATCGACACAGATTTCACCGAAAGAGTATACATCATCTTCTACAAGCTGGTTTAGATCACAAAGATCTAAACCCTAGCTTTCTCTCACTAACACATAGTGTGTGTCTCTCTCTCTAGAATGTGCACACCAGGAGGCTTACCAAGATTGTGAGAGGTGCACAAAGCTTGGCCCTAATCTACTCTATACACACATATATATAGGCTAGGGACTAAACCCGGACAAAACATATTGTCCGGGATACAATAAACAATCCTATCCAAGTTAATCTACATACTCGGAATAATCCAAAACTAGAGAAACCTTCCGAGTTTACCTCATAAACTCGGAAATACATACATATTTCACATATTCAGAATGTTCGCTTATGTACACAAGTTCGGACAAGGTACCAAACTCGGAATCTATTATTCCGAGCAACCTTGTCTTCCGGAGACTTGTCTTCATCAACTTTGACTTCTTTGTGACTTGGACATTTAACTTCGTTGACCAGAACTGATAAAGCATGGTTACCCCGCAGGAACAGCACTTACACGCATCCCCTACTTCATTAATGGCGATTATGCCATATTCGACATTCCGTGATAATGTCACGCAACAACAAGTTATCACAGAAAATTCCGGGTAAAGTCCTCAACTTTCTTTTATTGAAATTCCAACTTTTGCTATAATAGTAGATTTTCACAACTCTGCTCCACCTAATGGTCATTGTACCACAAGAATTTCTATCATGATAGCGAACACTTATTTGGTTCATTTCTTGATACATTCATTTGTTACGCATGCATTGTTTGATACGCATGTGGTTGGCTTGAATCGTGAAGACCATTTGGGATTTCACTATAGATGGTTGTTTTATCCGTAGTTCAAATATTATTTCGCTATATCCAATTATTGCCTTGTGTTCGAGATGGCCTACATTATTCTAAGTATTGACTCCTTGATATCGAGTCAACGGATTTCTTGAAACTCCTTTTCTTTTCAAGTTACATACATGGTTTCTTGTTGTAACCATGTCAAAATTTCCTTGTCGACACATGTATTCATTGTTGGATTGTGCCTAAACCAAGTTCAATTTTTGAACTTGCTCAATATATATGTATGTGTGGTGTGTGTGTATATTATATTCAAGATTCCATATGATGGATTGAGGCCATCATATTCCAAATAATATCAACAAGCATTTCATTTATATCGAACCATAGTAGCTTGTTTAGACTTCACATACGTTGAATCGTTTCTTTGGTTACGATCACCTTGTGCTGGTATTTTCACTAACTTAACTTGCTCTAACCTCGACTTCACACCTCATTTACGAATTTAATTATTTATTTTTAAATCCATCTTGTTGGTTTATTATTTTAAAGCATTCTCAATACAATTGTGTGTTAAGATAATGGTACACATATTCATGTTATATTCTGGTGTACCTCTTAACAATTCTTTCATCATCGGTCGATAATTTTATGATACTTATTGTTCTTCCCTATCGACCAAAAATTATATTTATTTTTCTTTCATCTTCAATTGAAAATCCTATGAGATTTATCTGGATCAAACATTTCAGATTTTCTTTGTTGAACCTTTCATCTGATTGCAAACACGGTGAATTTGTTCAGCCACCGTTATCATTGAATTATCGATCACTACGACATCCTGTGGTGTCGATATAAACTTGTAGCTTGGGCTAATCATGATCAATCGTTTCATGCAAAACTATGTATACCTTTCGTTTGACTCATCATTTAAATAGTCTTAATGCAACTATGTGTTAAGACAACGATACACTAAGTTCTGTTGTATATCGGTGTATCCTTGCAATTCAGTAATGTCAACACATTGATTTTTATTCATGTTATCGTTGAAAGTTGACAAATCAGTTTCATGATTCTATTTCATTGAGCTTGTGATTCTAGTTTTCACTTATTTAACGACTAACCTAAGTTTCCGTTAGTAAAAATTTGTATTGTTTCAAAAAAATCACTTGCAGATTATTAATGTTCATTTGGACATCTATTGGTTGAATTCCTCTTTTGTTGGACCCTTGTAAACTTAGGCACATTGGTGATAGTGTCACTACGCTTCGTTCACTTGGCATCGATATCCGAAACAAATTAAATTGAATCATTGGGTTCTTACTGTTGTAGTAAGTCATTGTATTCACATAATTCAAACAAGTCTTGATTCAATTCCGTGGTCATTCACTTTGGTGTTATTCGTACCCACCTATGCATGACACAACTCTAAGAGACTACATAGTCTAAATTTCGAGGACGAAATTTCTTTAACAGGGGGAGAATATGACAACCGCTACTTTTCGGTGTTAAATTACGTGAATAACAAACATAAAGTAAATAATACGTAGCGTAACTTGACATAAATTAACTTAATTTGGCCTTTGGAAAGCCTAGGAGCGTCTACTTGATTCACGTTACGCGATTTGGCGATTGTCGAAATTTTAGCGCGCAATTGAACTTTAAGCGAACTGACATCGGATAACTACTGACAACGCATAAAATACTAATTTTGTGCTTATATTTATCATATATTTATAATTATGCGAATTATTTGGATTGTCGGACATCACAGAGCCCAAACACAGAGTATAAAGTGTGCATTACTTAACTCACACCAAGTCAACCCTCGAGATCCTCATCCTGAAAATTGTCATTTCAAACTCAAAAGAGCTCAGTGTTGCTAACTCTTATGAATGAACATAACTATTTCTCTAAACTAAATAACTATTGTGTTGGCTATGCAGAAGGATCACTGTAAACTGTTTTTAATGAATTCAGATATCCAAATTTGCTAAACGGTATACAAAATTATTAGCAACTTGACTCCAAAGTAGTATATCACCTCCTTTTACATTCAATGCCCGTCAAAAGCAATCATCATCAACAAAACGTTTGAGTGTAAGATGGAGTCGTATATTTGAAGAGCAAAGCTCAGCGGACCCATCTGTATAACGGCAAAGAGTAAGCACAGAATCCACATGCATAAGAATACAAGGATTTGCTTCAACTTAGATTAAATTTCGTAAGAGGACAAGCGAAAGTATCATTTTACTCATCTCAATTGGTGGAAACTCTGCAGTATGTTTGTATAATAATCGTAACAAGCTGATAACTGATTACAAGGTCCAAATGTGTATAAGCAACAAAAATGCACCTGCGTAACGTTTAATATATATAGCTTTTCGCTTTCTTTAGCTTTTCGCTTTGTTTTGTTTTCCTTCGGTTTCTTGTTGGCCCTTTATATATATAGAGAGAGAGAGAGTTGTATTCCTCACAGATTGCACTGGGCCCGGTACAAAGCTATGAACTTAATATTTTGCTAGGAAGACCAAATTATATTTCGCTCTTTGATTTCCTAAAAACCCTTATCTACTCAACTAATTGCAGCGATGTTTAACTCAAACTGATAAGCTCTACTTTTCCGAAAGGCAACTGATAAGTAGAGGTTGAAGCATATTATGATATGAGGGATCACAGCAGTAAAATAAGGTCAAAAACCAATTCGTATACATAAGCTAAATCCATTGAGATGCATGAATCAGCAACATAAGTTGTCTTTTAACATTCATGTCCATAATTAACAACTACAACTGATACATAAACATCAGTAAGTTATTTATATATTTCACACACTGAGGATGGTTAACACGAGGTCATGACTCCAGAGCAGATTTTAACAGCATAAGGTGTTTCATCCCCAAGGAGACCTATATCATCTTGAAAGGGAGATACGCGCATGCCTAGAACATTAGAGACACGTATACATTTCTCAATGACTAACCTTCAGAAAGAGGTCCCTAGACAAATTTGTCAAGTAAACGTAATGACCGGGAAGTAGCATGCCTTTAAAGTTTTTTAACATCAGTATGAACCTTACAAGACAAAAATATATCTTGGTTGACTGCTAAGATCTCATTCAGCTACATAAAAGATACCTTAGCATCATTCCAACTTGGTGTAAGTCAATCACAAAAGTGATGTTTGTTAGCCCAGTCTTCCAATCACGAAAATACTATCTGTATTATTAAACTCTACTCGACAAATAAAATTGAATACATAACCTTGTATTTATACTAAACATGATCTAATCCTATACCTACTCAAACTCTATTGAAGTAATTAAATAAACTAACTAGATAAACCTATCTAATAAATAGATAATTTAAACTAATAAAATAAATAAACCAAACTATTTAATCTCATACTAACTTGAATTATCCTTAACTATATTAACCAATCAGAATTATTCCTTCAATGTTCAGCAGTCATAAGCCTGCTTTTGCAGCATCTTCCAATGCGCGCAAGAGAAACTATTAATGCTTCCTGCGTTTCAAATAACAATGTGATTGGTAATTAAAAGAGTTCATCTTGATTACAGACTTCGAGTCAATGACCTAGTTCAGCAGGATTATTTGGACTCTGTGCAAGTTTTTGTGAAACAAATACAAGTAGAAACATATACTCATGTAGAGATATGAACATTACAGATTTTGATATGATGTAATAAACAATCTCTCTATCCAACTAAACCAAGAAACAATATACATAGATAACAATCCAAATACCTTGATCAATAGTCGGTACCAATAGGAAGAAATAAATCTAACTATCGTTTCCTGCAAAACATCATTAAATCGGCTAAATGTTACTCTTTACTTGCAAGCAACTTTTTTGGTTAGATGTATATCCAAGTTCTTTTTCAATGCATTAAAAATAAAAAAAGAAAAAATTGCTACCACTCAACTAAATCTAATGTATTTTACAAAGAGCAGACCGCCAAAATTAATATTTACAACGGTATTTCCCATCAAAATTTAGCTAGTGTTTGGAAGGGTGCGCCAGGCCAAGGCAATAGTGCAAGACCAAGGCGACGCTCAAAAGCCCCAATAGCAAGCTATTGTAATGGATCTTTCCCCATAAAAAAATAAGATTAATATCAAGTGGGCCGATGGCCCACATATCAGATATTAAACTGATAAGAACAGATACTACACTTGATCTTAGCCAAAAGGCCGAGAAAGGTATGCTCCTTCTCTCCTTGGGCCTCTGTTAATATAGGCGGTCCCTTCACCTTTGTGTTTTCACTAAGCCGATGTGGGACTGTGAGTTACCTTTGCCCTTTGTAAATGTGTATTAATTTATATCTAATAAAACTAGCCTTAACAAAGTTTCAAACTTAATCTTATGTTATACACAAATTAGACATGTTCTAAGAGCCCTTATCTACCTGACTAATTCCAGCTACATTTAGCTTAAACTGATAACCTCTATTTGTGAGTACATCCCAATCATGACTCTAACTTATATCTGTTGGTTACATACTCGTGGAATTTAAAGGATTGTAAGAAACTACATGGGTTCATCACGTCTTCTCTAGGTGTGTTTATTCCCCGTGTTTCCTTTAAGTGCTAGAGAAAACCAAAACATGGTATAAAAACATAACATACCTACTTAATTTGTATGCGAAACCTGTGGAAGCAATTTATCTCTTAACATGTAAGAAAGACGTGCAAGTTCCAAGGGCGGCACCTGCATGCTAAGCAGTGATATAATCAGTTTAAGTTACTTGATAAATTTGTTTCACGTTCCAATGTTGACTCGATTAGGATGACTATTCAAGTTCTTCAGATCTATGTTGCCAAGGCTCACCCAGGCGTGCGCCTAGGCCTACTTTTCAGGCCCAGCGCAGCTTTCTCGCTTCGCCTCAGAAGCCCCACTCTCAGGCCCTCGGACGCATTTTCAGGCCAAATTCCAAGGAAATTCCGGTCAAACTTCATTCGAACATGTTTGAAACAATTATAAGAACCCTAAACAAGCCTGGAGACAACCTAAAACTAGCCCTAAAGAAGCCTAAAACATGTCTAAAATCCCTAAAAAAATGTATTTTTGTACTAAACGTCTCGCCCAAAAAGCCCTTGCTTTTTAAGCGCCTTGCATTGAGGTCCAAGGCTCACCCTTTACGCCTTGAGTGCGTCTTGCGCCTTTGACAACTATGCTTCAGATGAATGATTGGATACAAAATTAAGACGACTATATAAGTTCTTCAGATGAAACAAAGACTAATATCTGACTCGGAGAAACCATGTCCTATTACAGGAAAAAAACATATCCAACATCAACAGTATGAACGCGTACGTAAAGTTGTTTAATTACTGAAATTAAACTTGGGAATCCATGTTTACCTTAAAAGACGTTTACCCATGGGTGCCAGAATAATTAGGTTCTGCACTGATACGAATATATCCTGTAAAATTTACTTTGTAGAAACAGTAAAAGAATAAGCCTAATGTTTTATGCAATCTCATAAGCCATGTAAAATCATTTCAAATGTTCTAAATCCCGGACCATCACCAGCACCCGTGGTTCACTAGTTGTCAGCCTGGTCTCAAGAACCAGATGTCCAAGGAGGCAAGATTGATCGTTTTCAAAGGTATTGTCCGGTTTTTTCGTGTCCGGTTGGTTAGCTGATAATCAATGAACGTTCTCATCCCCATGTGTGTGCTGTTTTGAGTTAGAATATGGAATAGTTTCTTTACTATTAGAATCTGACTTTGCAGCATGCGTTTCTTCAAATGCAATTTTCACTTTATACCAAAGGAGCAATTTCTAATGATCCAAAAGACCTCAGAGATGGCATTTGAAAAGATAATTGACTGCTAATTAACTTAACATAAATGACTTACACTCTACCAATACCCATGTGGGTTGGATGTTTGTTCATCTGGAAGATCTACAATGCCTCATGAGCTACAGATCGTTGATGGATGGAACCACAATTACAAGAGTACAAAACAACACAGTTTAAAAGTCCGACACCCAAGTCAACCGAAGAAGACAACTACAAGTGAGTTTCAATTATCACGGATTTAAACAGAAGTTGAAAACCAACAAAAAATCTCAAATTTTTGGAGAATTCTTACATAACATAGACAGCAGGTTCTTCATTAAAAAAAACGTAAAACTGCAAATTGGAAGGGTGCGCCAGGCCAAGGCAGTAGTGCAAGACCAAGGCGACGCTGAAAGACCCCAATAGCAAGCTATTGTGATGGGACTTTCCCCATAAAAAAATAAGATTAATATCGAGTGGGCCAATGACCCACGTATCAGATATTAAACTGATAAGAACAGATACTACACTTGATCTTAGCCAAAAGGCCGAGAAAGGTATGCTTTTCCTCTTCTTGGGCTTCTGTTTATAAAGGCAGTCTCTTCGTCTTTGTATAGTTCACTCAGCCAATATGGGACTGACTGTGAGTGACTTTTGTTCTTTGTGTTTTCCTCTTTCATAACTTAAAACCGTAACATTTAACAGAATCCCAGTAGAAGATCTTCAGAAAAGTTTAGTTCAATATTTTGTCAATGTGAAGAAGTGCAGAAAAGCCAACAAACAAAGAAACAAACGTACCCAGTAGAATCTCACCCATAATAGCATATACGGTTATATAAAAGTTGATAATGAAGTCGTAATACGTATAAAATAAGATGCTTTGGCCCAAAAGTTTATAATGCAACCCAGTAGATTCTAGTATGAATAAAGGTAAGACTATGATCAGATACAAATTTAAATTTGCATCGGGATCCATTGCAATTGATACACTCCCACACTCATTTTGTTCAATGGTATCCACCACTCTGTAGTTCTCCAATATGGGCTGAAATCATGTATGTGTTTAAAGAAATGTGTCAAACCAACAATAAAATGATGTGATAACTTACAAAGCAGATTCTTTCTTTAACGTTCGACCCATCATCCATTCCAGTTACCAGCAGCAGATACACTAATCTTTTTGTGTTATGAAAATAAAAGAGAAAATGTCAAAGAAGGTATTAAGAAGAAGAAGAAGAAGAAGAACTCTAGAGGCTGAGAGACAGCATGTCTACTGAAACATGCTTTATTATGTCACTATAATGCAATTATGTGTATCATTGTAAGAGCATTACCAAACATATAATGTCAAACAAGTTCAGGCATAATAATGTTGTGTTATTAAATTTTAGGTCAAACAAGGTTAACCTTCATGGATCGCCTAGATCAATAAATATCGCTTTGGTCCTTATGATTTTATTGATTCGTATTCGGTTATTCGCTTCAGTTAGACACTTCTTTAAATAAATTCAGTTTAGTTTGGTATTATTCTGTTACCACCAAATAAAACATAAACCGAATTAACCTTTATCCGAACCGATGAACTGTCACGATCAAAAGAGTTACACTTTGGACGACGAACCAAGAACAATATTTATGAGATAAATATTATAGTTCACAAAATGAGCTATATTTAACGCTAATGCGGTTTATACATTTGGTGAAACATTTACAAAATTAGTTCTTTATGAGATAATTAATTATATATTTAGTTATTTATTTAATTAAGAGTTAATTAAATAATAATTAAAATAAAGGTGGAAGAATAAATTATTTATTATATAAATAATATAAGTATTTTAGTTATTAGATAAATAAAATAAGTAGGTGATAAATATATATTATTAATTAAATAAATAATATGTGTTAAATAATTATGGGATAAATATAAAGTGAAGTATTTATATTAGAACACAATATTAGACACTGGCACTTGAGAGCAACTCTAATTCCTACATGCACTATAAATCAAGGGATTAGGGAGTCTAAGAGGACACGTCAAATACAAGTTTGTGAGACAAACAACCCACACCATCATCACATGACCGCCGCCTCCCGCAAGAATCCTGACATCTCCGCTCGCCTTGCGCACTCACTAGACCACCACCTCCTGGCCGTCGTACACCGCCGACCACTCCATTGCACAAGGTCGCCGCGGTCTCGACGGAGAACCTAGTTTGACCATGTTTGATTTTCAGTTTGACTTTTTGACCGTGAAGGAGTTCTCGAGTCTTGCATTCGGGTTAGAAGATTCGGGTCAAGGAGTTGATTCGGTTCTTGGTTTGTAAACAAACGTCAACTAGCGTGTGATGATTCGTTGATTCAAAATGCGAAGCTTTGGTTTTTCGTCAAAGGTTATTTTCTCCAGAACCCCAATGGTTGTGTATTACACGCTTTAAGTTCGTAATTAATATTAGATATTAATTAACAATAAATAAAATAAGAGTGTATTCAAAATTAAAATGGTAAACTAATTCCCAAAATGTTCCCCTAATAGGTGTTGGAAAAGTGTTATCCTATCAGGTTGAGGGCTCTAGTCTCATGGTCATAGTAGATGAAATGTGTACACAATGTTTTAAAACTCGGTTCAAACCGGCTGGCATTACCGTTTGAAGAACCAACTACTGGAGACATCACCTGTATGATAGAGCCCGATCTAGTTAGGATACCACTTTAGTTATCAAACCGTCTATTACTGGTCTATAACGAATGATTTTTTATCATGAATTTGATGCATTCAACACTGTAATGGTATAAACTTACTGTAGACTTTTATTTAATAAAACTTTGTTGGAGAATTGATTTTTGATTATGGTTTTATGTAGATTTGGATTATTTTTTGAGTTAATATTTATTTTTATGGAATTACAGGATTAACCGTTCAACCCTATTGAACTGCCTAGTACAACCTTTTAAATCGTTTCTAAGCCCGAGCTAGTGCACTATAAAAACAGTTTTTAGACTAGTATGTGTACATTTAAGACTACTACTAGGGTGGAATGGACAGATTTCACTTCATCACACTATCACACCCAATCACCTTTTGACACATCGTTTCATCACATTTTCACCATCACTCTTTCAACACCTGTCACATTCCATCATGCTATCACATCTAATTAACATTTGACACCTCATTTCTTTTTTCACTGTCAACAGTCAAATTCACACAGTATCCCTTCTATACCATCGTAATATACATGCACTATTCCTCCTCATCGTCATGAAACACCCACTTACGTTGGTGTTTTACATTCATCACACACGGGGACCATAATTGGGGATTTAACAGGGGGCGCCTTGACCACCCTTTGTGGGTGTTTACATTTGCTATTTCTTTCGTTGGGTGGTGTGGTATAAAGCCCCTAGGGCTTTATCATGCCACATCAACATCATGTAGCTTACATGTCACATAGGGGACTTTAAAGCCTCTCTCCATTTAACTTGCATGCAATGGTTTAAAGTCCCTATCATGATTACCTAATTGTTTTTAATTTTATATTTTTTTAAAATTTATATCCCATTTTTATTTGAAACATAATTTCAATACAATAAATAAAAGATTACAAACTACTTAAAAATAAAAACTACAAAGTTACCTAAAGAAACAACCAACTAAAAAATAAAAATAAAAATAAAAACCTACTAAAAATACTAAATTTATATTGCTCGGACTTGTGCCTTAAGAGGCTCGGTCCTCTTTAGGTAGGTGCGAAAAGTCTATCTCGAGAAACTTTATATCTTTCTTCAATTTGTTTCTCTATTTAGGTTCATGTTCCTTTTCCTTGATCGAGAGAAGCGAAGTGAGTTTATCGTCGAACTCATCCAACCTTTATGGGCCATCCGATGGCGTTGAATAGGAGGTGTCTCGTGCTTGTATTGTTGCCTTGCTTCTATCCCTACCCTTTGGTTTGTGGCAGCTCTTTGGGTTCCTCAAAATTCAATTCACCCAACTCGTCATTTAAGTTAATAGTAGTAGGGCCATCAGACTCGGATGGTTCGCTAGTCGTTGTTGATTTGGCCCGTTTTAACCTATGGGCCGTTGGATCAAATGGTGGTACAAGATGCCACGCTGGAGATTTGTGAAAAAGCTCCCAATAAGGTATCATCTAACGGATGTCCATGATACAATCTATATTCGTTGTGGGCGGCGGTCATGATGTTCACACCACTTGAACTGCTTCTTTTTGTGTGAGTGTTGACGTGGCTATTGATATGTTGTTGAAGTTGTTAATCTTGGTGCACATTACGGTCCACTTGCCCGAAAACGAATCGAGCGTACGATATTCACCATGACCCATTGTGGCGAAAAACTTCTCCTGTATACGCCTCCAAAAGACGATTATATCTTGGTTGGTTACTATAATTTGGAAAAAAAAATTAACTGAAATTAGAAGCAACAAAATAAAAATATATTTACAAAAGGTTAATGGAGAAAAATTACAAACAATCGGATCCTCCGACACGTTGAGCCATGCTCGTGACAATGCAAGGTCTTCGGTAGTCGTCCTCGATCGTTTTACATACATTAAGTAAAACTTTGAGAGTTTTGATAACATGCATTTAAGACATTTGAAAAACTCATGTCAATATCATTAAAGGTCATTACGTAGGAACTACGACTATTAACTCGGGCAAACGCCATTATATATATATCGTCCGTGCTATTTTATTTACCCGAGCAGGTAGCCTACGTAAAACGAAACGCTGGTGCGCAAACATACATGAAACTCAATCTATACATCAACGGATGTTGAATTACATCACATACAACTTTCGAGGCATGGCCTTGAGAAAGCACGACACTACAACAACGATGCAAATCCCGTCAGCGGGAGAACTAACGACTGGAATGCGGAAATTTGTCACGTGGTCCTGCAAGCGATACGAATCATGTTGTGGTACGTCCAAACGAGATTTCACAACAATCGGTACTTAGTATAATGAAAATCGCGATTATTGGCATTGCAAAAGAAGTCACATGTCTTCGCATTGTTAAAGCACTGGATTGATGATGAACATCAACATTGCACTTGATTCATGACGTGAAACAACATAAACAAGATAGATGGAGAAGATGATGTAGGAGAAACTCATTCAGTCATAACAATCGACACAGATTTACAACCGAAAGAGTATACATCATCTTCTACAAGTTGGTTTAGATCACAAAGATCTAAACCCTAGCTTTCTCTCACTAACACATAGTGTGTCTCTCTCTCTCTAGAATGTGCACACCCAGGAGGCTTACCAAGATTGTGAGAGGTGCACAAAGCTTGGCCCTAATCTACTCTATACACACATATATATAGGCTAGGGACTAAACCCGGACAAAACATATTGTCCTGGATACAATAAACAATCCTATCCAAGTTATCTACATACTCCGAATAATCCAAACTAGAGAAACCTTCCGAGTTTACCTCATAAACTCGGAAATACATACATATTTCACATATTCAGAATGTTCGCTTATGTACACAAGTTCGGACAAGGTACCAAACTCGGAATCTATTATTCCGAGCAACCTTGTCTTCCGGAGACTTGTCTTCATCAAATTTGACTTCTTTGACTTGGACATTTAACTTCGTTGACCAGAACTGATAAAGCATAGGTTACCCCGCAGGAACAGCACTTACACGCATCCCCTACTTCATTAATGGCAATTATGCCATATTCGACATTCCGTGATAATGTCACGCAACAACAAGTTATCACAGAAAATTCCGGGTAAAGTCCTTAACTTTATTTTATTGAAATTCCAACTTTTGCATATAATAGGTAGATTTTCACAACTCTGCTCCACCTAATGGTCATTGTACCACAAGAATTTCTATCATGATAGCGAACACTTATTTGGTTCATTTCTTGATACATTCATTTGTTACGCATGCATTGTTTGATACGCATGTGGTTGGCTTGAATCGTGAAGACCATTTGGGACTTCACTATAGATGGTTGTTTTATCCGTAGTTCAAATATTATTTCGCTATATCCAATTATTGCCTTGTGTTCGAGATGGCCTACATTATTCTAAGTATTGACTCCTTCATATCGAGTCAACGGATTTCTTGAAACTCCTTTTCTTTTCAAGTTACATACATGGTTTCTTGTTGTAACCATGTCAAAATTTTCTTGTCGACACATGTATTCATTGTTGGATTGTGCCTAAACCAAGTTCAAATTTTTGAACTTGCTCAATATATATATATGTATGTGTGTGTGTGTGTGTATATATATATTCAGGGATTCCATATGATGGATTGAGGCCATCATATTCCAAATAATATCAACAAGCATTTCATTTATATCAAACCATAGTAGGCTTGTTTAGACTTCACATACGTTGAATCGTTTCTTTGGTTACGATCACCTTGTGCTGGTATTTTCACTAACTTTAACTTGCTCTAACCTCGACTTCACACCTCATTTACGAATTTAATTATTTATTTTTAAATCCATCTTGTTGGTTTATTATTTTAAAGCATTCTCAATACAATTGTGTGTTAAGATAATGGTACACATATTCATGTTATATTCTGGTGTACCTCTTAATAATTCTTTCATCAACGGTCGAAAATTTTATGATACTTATTGTTCTTCCACTATTGACCAAAAATTATATTTATTTTTTCTTTCATCTTCAATTGAAAATCCTATGAGATTTATCTGGATCAAACATTCAGATTTTCTTTGTTGAACCTTTCATCTGATTGCAAACACGGTGAATTTGTTCAGCCACCGTTATCATTGAATTATCGATCACTACGACACCCTGTGGTGTCGATATAAACTTGTAGCTTGGGCTAATCATGATCAATCGTTTCATGCAAAACTATGTATACCTTTCGTTTGACTCATCATTTAAATAGTCTTAATGCAACTATGTGTTAAGACAACGATACACTAAGTTCTGTTGTATATCGGTGTATCCTTGCAATTCAGTAATGTCAACACATTGATTTTTATTCATGTTATCGTTGAAAGTTGACAAATCAGTTTCATGATTCTATTTCATTGAGCTTGTGATTCTAGTTTTCACTTATTTAACTACTAACGTAAGTTTCCGTTAGTAAAAATTTCTATTGTTTCAAAAAAATCACTTGCAGATTATTAATGTTCATTTGGACATCTATTGGTTGAATTCCTCTTTTGTTGGACCCTTGTAAACTTAGGCACATTGGTGATAGTGTCACTACGCTTCGTTCACTTGGCATCGATATCCGAAACAAATTAAGTTGAATCATTGGGTTCTTACTGTTGTAGTAAGTCATTGTATTCACAAAATTCAAACAAGTCTTGATTCAATTCTGTGGTCATTCACTTTGGTGTTATTCGTACCCACCTATGCATGACACAACTCTAAGGAGACTACATAGTCTAAATTTCGAGGACGAAATTTCTTTAACAGGGGGAGAATATGACAACCGCTACTTTTCGGTTTTAAATTACGTGAATAACAAACATAAAGTAAATAATACGTAGCGTAACTTGACATAAATTAACTTAATTTGGCCTTTGGAAAGCCTAGGAGCGTCTACTTGATTCACGTTACGCGATTTGGCGATTGTCGAGAATTTTAGCGGGCAATTGAACTTTAAGCGAACTGACATCGGATAACTACTGACAACGCATAAAAATACTAATTTTGTGCTTATATTTATCATATATTTATAATTATGTGAATTATTTGGATTGTCGGACATCACAGAGCCCAAACACAGAGTATAAAGTGTGCATTACTTAACTCACACCAAGTCAACCCTCGAGATCCTCATCCTGAAAATTGTCATTTCAAACTCAAAAGAGCTCACTGTTGCTATCTCTTATCAATGAACATAACTATTTCTCTAAACTAAATAACTATTGTGTTGGCTATGCAGAAGGATCACTGTAAACTGTTTTTAATGAATTCAGATATCCAAATTTGCTAAACGGTATACAAAATTACTAGCAACTTGACTCCAAAGTAGTATATCACCTCCTTTTACATTCAGTGCCCGTCAAAAGCAATCATCATCAACAAAACGTTTGAGTGTAAGATGGAGTCGTATATTTGAAGAGCAAAGCTCAGCGGACCCATCTGTATAACGGCAAAGAGTAAGCACAGAATCCACATGCATAAGAATACAAGGATTTGCTTCAACTTAGATTAAATTTCGTAAGAGGACAAGCGAAAGTATCATTTTACTCATCTCAATTGGTGGAAACTCTGCAGTATGTTTGTATAATAATTGTAACAAGCTGATAACTGATTACAAGGTCCAAATGTGTATAAGCAACAAAAATGCACCTGCGTACACATCAAGATAACTAACATGTGATCCAAAAAGAAGACGGCATTGCATCTTCTGTATATTTGGAACATCCTAGACAAGATTTAAGTGTATCCTGTAAAAGTGTAAAGCCTGTAGATAAAACAAAGAATCATATCTGACACAAGCAAAGAACAAAGAGTAGAAATAATCCGTTTTCGTTCGTGTCTGTTTTTGCTTTCTTTAGCTTTTCGCTTTGTTTTGTTTTCCTCCAGTTTCTTGTTGGCCCTTTATATATACATATAGAGAGAGTTGTTCAAAAAAAATCCCTACCTTTAGTAGGAATTGAAATTTTACTTGAATGGAATACTAATTTATAAAGTGCTGACATACCACCTTTCAAATTTAGAAAATAGGAAGAAAAAGATGAACATAACAAAATATAAATATTGACTGCAAATTGGAGGGGTGCGCCAGGCCAAAGCGATAGTGCAAACCAAGGCGACGCTCAAAAGCCCCAATAGCAAGCTATTGTGATGGACCTTTCCCCGTAAAAAAATAAGATTAATATCGAGTGGGCCGACGGCCCACGTATCAGATATTAAACTGATAAGAACAGATACTACACTTGATCTTAGCCAAAAGGCCGAGAAAGGTATGCTTTTCATCTTCTTGGGCCTCTGTTCATATAGGCAGTCTCTTTATATATGTTATTTTTCACTCAGCTGATGTGGGATTGTGAGTGACTTTTGCTCTTTGGGTTTTCATCTCTCAGTTATTGATAATTTCTACCTGAACTATCAAATAATGCGGTTAGACTAGCCTTTAAAGATCATAAAGATTGCTGATTAATGTCCAATAAACCGTTTCTAAAGGTACTTGACTTGATTCATCCTATAACTTCACCTGAGACTTACTTTTTCAAACTTAACATTGCTGACGGAAATTTAAGTGGGATTCTCACAGATTGCACTGGGCCCGGTACAAAGCTATGAACTTAATATTTTGCTAGGAAGACCAAATTATATTTCGCTCTTTGATTTCCTAAAAACCCTTATCTACTCAACTAATTGCAGCGATGTTTAACTCAAACTGATAAGCTCTACTTTTCCGAAAGGCAACTGATAAGTAGAGGTTGAAGCATATTATGATATGAGGGATCACAGCAGTAAAATAAGGTCAAAAACCAATTCGTATACATAAGCTAAATCCATTGAGATGCATGAATCAGCCAACATAAGTTGTCTTTTAACATTCATGTCCATAATTAACAACTACAACTGATACATAAACATCAGTAAGTTATTTATATATTTCACACACTGAGGATGGTTAACACGAGGTCATGACTCCAGAGCAGATTTTAACAGCATAAGGTGTTTCATCCCCAAGGAGACCTATATCATCTTGAAAGGGAGATACGCGCATGCCTAGAACATTAGAGACACGTATACATTTCTCAATGACTAACCTTCAGAAAGAGGTCCCTAGACAAATTTGTCAAGTAAACGTAATGACCGGGAAGTAGCATGCCTTTAAAGTTTTTTAACATCAGTATGAACCTTACAAGACAAAAATATATCTTGGTTGACTGCTAAGATCTCATTCAGCTACATAAAAGATACCTTAGCATCATTCCAACTTGGTGTAAGTCAATCACAAAAGTGATGTTTGTTAGCCCAGTCTTCCAATCACGAACATACTATCTGTATTATTAAACTCTACTCGACAAATAAAATTGAATACATAACCTTGTATTTATACTAAACATGATCTAATCCTATACCTACTCAAACTCTATTGAAGTAATTAAATAAACTAACTAGATAAACCTATCTAATAAATAGATAATTTAAACTAATAAAATAAATAAACCAAACTATTTAATCTCATACTAACTTGAATTATCCTTAACTATATTAACCAATCAGAATTATTCCTTCAATGTTCAGCAGTCATAAGCCTGCTTTTGCAGCATCTTCCAATGCGCGCAAGAGAAACTATTAATGCTTGCTGAGTTTCAAATAACAATGTGATTGGTAATTAAAAGAGTTCATCTTGATTACAGACTTCGAGTCGATGACCTAGTTCAGCAGGATTATTTGGACTCTGTGCAAGTTTTTGTGAAACAAATACAAGTAGAAACATATACTCATGTAGAGATATGAACATTACAGATTTTGATATGATGTAATAAACAATCTCTCTATCCAACTAAACCAAGAAACAATATACATAGATAACAATCCAAATACCTTGATCAATAGTCGGTACCAATAGGAAGAAATAAATCTAACTATCATTTCCTGCAAAACATCATTAAATCGGCTAAATGTTACTCTTTACTTGCAAGCAACGGTATTTCCCATCAAAATTTAGCTAGTGTTTGGAAGGGTGCGCCAGGCCAAGGCAGTAGTGCAAGACCAAGGCGACGTATCAGATACTAAACTGATAAGAACAGATACTACACTTGATCTTAGCCAAAAGGCCGAGAAAGGTATGCTTTTCCTCTTCTTGGGCTTCTGTTTATAAAGGCAGTCTCTTCGTCTTTGTATAGTTCACTCAGCCAATATGGGACTGACTGTGAGTGACTTTTGTTCTTTGTGTTTTCCTCTTTCATAACTTAAAACCGTAACATTTAACAGAATCCCAGTAGAAGATCTTCAGAAAAGTTTAGTTCAATATTTTGTCAATGTGAAGAAGTGCAGAAAAGCCAACAAACAAAGAAACAAACGTACCCAGTAGAATCTCACCCATAATAGCATATACGGTTATATAAAAGTTGATAATGAAGTCGTAATACGTATAAAATAAGATGCTTTGGCCCAAAAGTTTATAATGCAACCCAGTAGATTCTAGTATGAATAAAGGTAAGATTATGATCAGATACAACGAAATTTGCATCGGGATCCATTGCCATTGATACACTGCCACACTCATTTTGTTCAATGGTACCACCACTCTGTAGTTCTCCAATATGAGCATGCGTATATGTAAATCTATCCACAAACCACATAACATCAAGCAATGAACACATGAGCATGACAAATGATGAACTGTGAGATCAAGACTCAATCAAACGGAGCCGATCTAATGAGGCACGCGATGCTCAACTCGTATCCAACGAGGAACTGATGGGCCTAATGTGAATGATTGCACTGAAATGAGAAAATGTAACCACATATAACAACAAATAAACATCACATAACACGTTAGATCATATTATGGTAATAGCACAAGTGTTTGAATAAACGAAATATGTAACGACGCATGATACACCTCAAAACATGAATAAAAAGGGGAATGTGTAAGGATTCACTCACAGTGGGTGCGTATCTTGGGATTGATGACAATTGCGCACGATTTAGGATTTAACTGGCGAGGGAAACTAACCTAAATAATCACATAATAATTTGATAAATATATAACTTCTATTTGAAATTAATATTTCTAATTAATGCTTTTTGTTAGATTTTTAGGTTTATTTTTGTTGTATTTGTTACAATTTTTAAACTAGAAAAGCCTTATTTTTAAGTATTTTAAGGGATTTTTAAATAAAAATATAAAGAAAATAGTAATAAAATAATAGAAGACCTTGTCAGGTCTGACCGGTTAGATCGTGTATATTTTTGGCATCGTGTGAGGTTCGAACTCGTGACCTCCTGTATACGTGCACGCAGCTCTACCAACTAAACTAGTTTTTAACCCGAAATAATCTCGATTTTAATTAATTTTATACACTTACTGAGTCAATTTATATTTTGGTTTTATTCTAAAAAGGTTTTATTTTCTTCGGAATGCATTCGGCCGCTGCCTAGTCCCGGTTCGAACTTGCGACCTCTGACTTGCGTTGCACCCAGCCCTACCAACTGGGCTGGGTGGCTAACCCGGTATAAACTAAATTTTTATTACATTTATATACTTGTTTAGCTTAATATTTTATTTATTTAAAAAGGATTTGTTATATGAACGGACCGCCGCATATAAACTTATGATTTTAATTATACTTATGCATTAAAAAAAACTTCATCTTCTTCATAAGTATTACCCAGAAACATCAACCCGACTGTTAACCCAATTTCACAGATTCGATTAACTGTTTTAAGATCGTAACACACTAAACAGAAGATAAAAAAGAGGTTAAGAAGATTATACCAATTTGGAGATGTGTTTCGGTTTTCCGGTTATGAATTCCGGCCAAAAGTAGAAGTTTCCGGCGACACTTGATTTGAGCAGAGAGAATAGATTTGAGAGTGAGCGAGTTTAGATGAGGTGAAATGATTCGGTATTTGTAGCCAATCATCGATTTTAGTTTCGATTCAATCATTTCTTTGGTTTTAGAAACAACATTGATTTCAGACAGTTACATAATAAATTGGTTTCGATTTTATGGTTAAAATTGATGTGTGAGATCGGTTATATATGATTTCACAATCGAAATCGTAAATTAAGCTTGATTGATCGAATGGCAGTTACAGGTTTGAAGTTTCAAATTTGCAGGTTTGAGATTTGTGTGCGTATAAGATTTAATTGTTGTGGGTTTAAATCAAATGGTGTGTGTAGCTCAGTGGTGTAAACTGTGTGTGTGTTTGATGGGGACCGGGTTCGAAACCCGGTTGCCCCTATATATTTTTTTATTATTTTTAGGCTTCATTAATTAATATTATTATTTTACTTTTTATTTATTTCATATTTTAACTATATAATTTAGTTATTAGTCACAAAAATTAAATAATACGAGTTTGAACGATAAATAAATGCGTAACGGAAACTTAAATAAAATACTTGAATTATTTAAACGAAGTGGGTTTTGGAACCCGTTTTACACAAATGTTACAGTATCTCCTACTTTTAGAAATTTCGTCCCCAAATTTAAGTAGTAGATGTAACTGGAAAGAGATGCGGGTATTTTTCACGCATTGAGTCTTCGCGTTCCCAAGTAAACTCAGGTCCTCGTTCTGACTCCCAACGCACCCTGACTATGGAATACGACTTCGTCTTAAACGCTTTTCACCGAAGTCCATGATTTCTACAGGTCTTTCAACGAAATGCATTGATTCATCAATCTGAATATCTTCTAACTGGAGATTTTCATCGGCGAGACACTTTTTCAAGTTTCATACATGGAACGTGGGATGAATTCTGTTGAGTTCTTCTGGTAAGTCAAGCTTGTATTCTACAGGACCAACTCTTTCGAGTATTTTGAATGGTCCCACATAGCGTGGTGCTAGCTTGCCTTTTTGACCAAAACGAACCACTCCCTTCCATGGTGATACTTTCGAAAGTACTTGATCGCCAACACAAAACTCAAGTGGCTTTTGTCGTTCATCAGGTAACTCTTTTGACGACTTCGAGCTGCTAGAAGATTATTGCGGATCTGAAGAATTTTATCAGTCGTTTCTTGAATCAACTCAGTCCATTGATTTGTGCTTCCCCAATTTCGTGCCAACATACTGGAGATCAGCACTTACGACCATATAAGGCTTCAAAAGGAGTCATGCCGATGCTTGAATGATAACTATTGTTGTATGAAAATTCAACTAACCAGATGTCCAAGGAGGCAAGATTGATCGTTTTCAATGGTATTGTCCGGTTTTTTCGTGTCCGGTTGGTTAGCTGATAATCAATGAACGTTCTCATCCCCATGTGTGTGCTGTTTTGAGTTAGAACTGATGGAATAGTTTCTTTACTATTAGAATCTGACTTTGCAGCATGCGTTTCTTCAAATGCAATTTTCTCTATATACCAAAGGAGCAATTTCTAATGATCCAAAAGACCTCAGAGATGGCATTTGAAAAGATAATTGACTGCTAATTAACTCAACATAAATGACTTACACTCTACCAATACCCATGTGGCTTGGATGTTTGTTCGTGTAGAAGATCTACAATGCCTCATGAGCTACAGATCGTTGTTGGATGGAACCACAATTACAAGAGTACAAAACAACACAGTTTAAAAGTCCGACGCCCAAGTCAACCGAAGAAGACAATTACAAGTGAGTTTCAATTATCACGGATTTAAACAGAAGTAGAAAACCAACAAAAAATCTCAAATTTTTGGAGAATTCTTACATAACATAGAAAGCAGGTTCTTCATTAAAAAAAACATAAAACTGCAAATTGGAAGGGTGCGCCAGGCCAAGGCAGTAGTGCAAGACCAAGGCGACACTGAAAGACCCCAATAGCAATCTATTGTGATGGGCCTTTCCCCATAAAAAATAAGATTAATATCGAGTGGGCCAATGACCCACGTATCAGATATTAAACTGATAAGAACAGATACTACACTTGATCTTAGCCAAAAGGCCGAGAAAGGTATGCTTTTCCTCTTCTTGGGCTTCTGTTTATAAAGGCAGTCTCTTCGTCTTTGTATAGTTCACTCAGCCAATATGGGACTGACTGTGAGTGACTTTTGTTCTTTGTGTTTTCCTCTTTCATAACTTAAAACCGTAACATTTAACAGAATCCCAGTAGAAGATCTTCAGAAAAGTTTAGTTCAATATTTTGTCAATGTGAAGAAGTGCAGAAAAGCCAACAAACAAAGAAACAAACGTACCCAGTAGAATCTCACCCATTATAGCATATACGGTTATATAAAAGTTGATAATGAAGTCGTAATACGTATAAAATAAGATGCTTTGGCCCAAAAGTTTATAATGCAACCCAGTAGATTCTAGTATGAATAAAGGTAAGATTATGATCAGATACAACGAAATTTGCATCGGGATCCATTGCAATTGATACACTCCCACACTCATTTTGTTCAATGGTATCCACCACTCTCTAGTTCTCCAATATGGGCTGAAATCATGTATGTGTTTAAAGAAATGTGTCAAACCAACAATAAAATGATGTGATAACTTACAAAGCAGATTCTTTCTTTAACGTTTGACCCATCATCCATTCCAGTTACCAGCAGCAGATACACTAATCTTTTTGTGTTATGAAAATAAAAGAGAAAATGTCAAAGAAGGTATTAAGAAGAAGAAGAAGAAGAACTCTAGAGGCTGAGAGACAGCATGTCTACTGAAACATGCTTTATTATGTCACTATAATGCAATTATGTGTATCACTGTAAGAGCATTACCAAACATATTAATGTCAAACAAGTTCAGGCATAATAATGTTGTGTTATTAAATTTTAGGTCAAAATAGGTTAACCTTCATGGATCGCCTAGATCAATAAATATCGCTTTGGTCCTTATGATTTTATTGATTCGTATTCGGTTGTTCGCTTCAGTTAGACACTTCTTTAAATAAATTCAGTTTAGTTTGGTATTATTCTGTTACCACCAAATAAAACATAAACTGAATTAACCTTTATCCGAACCGATGAACTGTCACGATCAAAAGAGTTACACTTTGGACGACGAACCAAGAACAATATTTATTAGATAAATATTATAGTTCACAAAAATGAGCTATATTTAACGCTAATGCGGTTTATACATTTGGTGAAACATTTACAAAATTAATTCTTTATGAGATAATTAATTATATATTTAGTTATTTATTTAATTAAGAGTTAATTAAATAATAATTAAAATAAAGGTGGAAGAATAAATTATTTATTATATAAATAATATAAGTATTTTAGTTATTAGATAAATAAAATAAGTAGGTGATAAATATATATTATTAATTAAATAAATAATATGTGTTAAATAATTATGGGATAAATATAAAGTGAAGTATTTATATTAGAACACAATATTAGACACTGGTACTTGAGAGCAACTCTAATTCCTACATGCACTATAAATCAAGGGATTAGGGAGTCTAAGAGGACACGTCAAATACAAGTTTGTGAGACAAACAACCCACACCATCATCACATGACCGCCGCCTCCCGCAAGAATCCTGACATCTCCGCTCGCCTTGCGCACTCACTAGACCACCACCTCCTGGCCGTCGTACACCGCCGACCACTCCATTGCACAAGGTCGCCGCGGTCTCGACGGAGAACCTAGTTTGACCATGTTTGATTTTCAGTTTGACTTTTTGACCGTGAAGGAGTTCTCGAGTCTTGCATTCGGGTTAGAAGATTCGGGTCAAGGAGTTGATTCGGTTCTTGGTTTGTAAACAAACGTCAACTAGCGTGTGATGATTCGTTGATTCAAAATGCGAAGCTATGGTTTTTCGTCAAAGGTTATTTTCTCCAGAACCCCAATGGTTGTGTATTACACGCTTTAAGTTCGTAATTAATATTAGATATTAATTAACAATAAATAAATAAGAGTTTATTCAAAATTAAAATGGTAAACTAATTCCCAAAATGTTCCCCTAATAGGTGTTGGAAAAGTGTTATCCTATCAGGTTGAGGGCTCTAGTCTCATGGTCATAGTAGATGAAATGTGTACACAATGTTTTAAAACTCGGTTCAAACCGGCTGGCATTACCGTTTGAAGAACCAACTACTGGAGACATCACCTGTATGATAGAGTCCGATCTAGTTAGGATACCTACTGGTCTATAACGAATGATTTTTTATCGTGAATTTGATGCATTCAACACTCTAATGGTATAAACTTACTGTAGACTTTTATTTAATAAAACTTTGTTGGAGAATTGATTTTTTATTATGGTGTTATGTAGATTTGGATTAATTTTTGAGTTAATATTTATTTTTTTGGAATTACAGGATTAACCGTTCAACCCTATTGAACTGCCTAGTACAACCTGTTAAATCGTTTCTAAGCCCGAGCTAGTGCACTATAAAAACAGTTTTTAGACTAGTATGTGTACATTTAAGACTAATACTAGGGTGGAATGGACAGCTTTCACTTCATCACACTATCACACCCAATCACCTTTTGACACATCGTTTCATCACACTTTCAACACCTGTCACATTCCATCATGCTATCACATCCAATTAACATTTGACACCTCATTTCTTTTTTCACTGTCAACAGTCAAATTCACACAGTATCCCTTCTATACCATCGTAATATACATGCACTATTCCTCCTCATCGTCATGAAACACCCACTTACGTTGGTGTTTTACATTCATCACACACGGGGACCATAATTGGGGATTTCACAGGGCGCCTTGACCACCCTTTGTGGGTGTTTACATTTGCTATTTCTTTCGTTGGGTGGTGTGGTATAAAGCCCCTAGGGCTTTATCATGCCACATCAACATCATGTAGCTTACATGTCACATAGGGGACTTTAAAGCCTCTCTCCATTTAACTTGCATGCAATGGTTTAAAGTCCCTATCATGATTACCTAATTGTTTTTAATTTTATATTTTTTTAAAATTTATATCCATTTTTATTTGAAACATAATTTCAATACAATAAATAAAAGATTACAAACTACTTAAAAATAAAAACTACAAAGTTACCTAAAGAAACAACCAACTAAAAAATAAAAATAAAAACCTACTAAAAATACTAAATTTATATTGCTCGGACTTGTGCCTTAAGAGGCTCGGTCCTCTTTAGGTAGGTGCGAAAAGTCTATCTCGAGAAACTTTATATCCTTCTTCAATTTGTTTCTCTATTTAGGATCATGTTCCTTTTCCTTGATCGAGAGAAGCGAGTGAGTTTATCGTCGAACTCATCCAACCTTTATGGGCCATCCGATGGCGTTGAATAGGAGGTGTCTCATGCTTGTATTGTTGCCTTGCTTCTATCCCTACCCTTTGGTTTGTGGCAGCTCTTTGGGTTCCTCAAAATTCAATTTATCCAACGTTTATGTTAATAGTAGTAGGGCCATCAGACTCGGATGGTTCGCTAGTCGTTGTTGATTTGGCCCGTTTTAACCTATGGGACGTTAGATCAAATGGTGGTACAAGATGCCACGTTGGAGATTTGCGGAAAGCTCCCAAGAAGGTATCATCGTAACAGATGCCCATGATACAATCTATATTCGTTGTGGGTGGCGGTCATGATGTTCACGCCACTTGAACCGCTTCTGTTTGTGTGATTGTTGACGTGGCTATTGTATATGTTGTTGAAGTTGTTAATCTTGGTGCACATTACGGTCCCCTTGCCCGAAAACGAATCGAGCGTACGATATTCACCATGACCCATTGTGGCGAAAAACTTCTCCCGTATACGCCTACAAAAGACGATTATATCTTGGTTGGTTACTATAATTTGAAAAAAAAATTAACTGAAATTAGAAGCAACAAAATAAAAATATATTTACAAAAGGTTAATGGAGAAAAAAATTACAAACAATCGGATCCTCCGACACGTTGAGCCATGCTCGTGACAATGCAAGGTCTTCGGTAGTCGTCTTCGATCGTTTTACATACATTAAGTAAAACTTTGAGAGTTTTGGTAACATGCATTTAAGACATTTGAAAAACTCATGTCAATATCCATTAAAGGCCATTACGTAGGAACTACGACTATTAACTCGGGCAAACGCCATTATATATATCGTCCGTGCTGTTTTATTTACCCGAGCAGGTAGCCTACGTAAAACGAAACGCTGGTGCGCAAACATACATGAAACTCAATCTATACATCAACGGATGTTGAATTACATCACATACAACTTTCGAGGCATGGCCTTGAGAAAGCACGACACTACAACAACGAGCAACCTTGTCTTCCGGAGACTTGTCTTCATCAACTTTGACTTCTTTGACTTGGACATTTAACTTCGTTGACCAGAACTGATAAAGCATGGTTACCCCGCAGGAACAGCACTTACACGCATCCCCTACTTCATTAATGGCGCTTATGCCATATTCGACATTCCGTGATAATGTCACGCAACAACAAGTTATCACAGAAAATTCCGGGTAAAGTCCTCAACTTTCTTTTATTGAAATTCCAACTTTTGCATATAATAGGTAGATTTTCACAACTCTGCTCCACCTAATGGTCATTGTACCACAAGAATTTCTATCATGATAGCGAACACTTATTTGGTTCATTTCTTGATACATTCATTTGTTACGCATGCATTGTTTGATACGCATGTGGTTGGCTTGAATCGTGAAGACCATTTGGGACTTCACTATATATGGTTGTTTTATCCGTAGTTCAAATATAATTTCGCTATATCCAATTATTGCCTTGTGTTCGAGATGGCCTACATTATTCTAAGTATTGACTCCTTGATATCGAGTCAACGGATTTCTTGAAACTCCTTTTCTTTTCAAGTTACATACATGGTTTCTTGTTGTAACCATGTCAAAATTTCCTTGTCGACACATGTATTCATTGTTGGATTGTGCCTAAACCAAGTTCAAATTTTTGAACTTGCTCAATATATATGTATGTGTGTGTGTGTATATATATATATATTCAAGGATTCCATATGATGGATTGAGGCCATCATATTCCAAATAATATCAACAAGCATTTCATTTATATCGAACCATAGTAGGCTTGTTTAGACTTCACATACGTTGAATCGTTTCTTTGGTTACGATCACCTTGTGCTGGTATTTTCACTAACTTTAAACTTTCTCTAACCTCGACTTCACACCTCATTTAGAATTTCATTATTTATTTTTAAATCCATCTTGTTTGTTTGTTATTTTAAAGCATTCTCAATACAATTGTGTGTTAAGATAATGGTACACATATTCATGTTATATTCTGGTGTACCTCTTAACAATTCTTTCATCATCGGTCGAAAATTTTATGATACTTATTGTTCTTCCACTATCGACCAAAAATTATATTTATTTGTTCTTTCATCTTCAATTGAAAATCCTATGAGATTTATCTGGATCAAACATTCAGATTTTCTTTGTTGAACCTTTCATCTGATTGCAAACACGGTGAATTTGTTCAGCCACCGTTATCATTGAATTATCGATCACTACGACATCCTGTGGTGTCGATATAAACTTGTAGCTTGGGCTAATCATGATCAATCGTTTCATGCAAAACTATGTATACCTTTCGTTTGACTCATCATTTAAATAGTCTTAATGCAACTATGTGTTAAGACAACGATACACTAAGTTCTGTTGTATATCGGTGTATCCTTGCAATTCAGTAATGTCAACACATTGATTTTTATTCATGTTATCGTTGAAAGTTGACAAATCAGTTTCATGATTCTATTTCATTGAGCTTGTGATTCTAGTTTTCACTTATTTAACGACTAACCTAAGTTTCCGTTAGTAAAAATTTCTATTGTTTCAAAAAAATCACTTGCAGATTATTAATGTTCATTTGGACATCTATTGGTTGAATTCCTCTTTTGTTGGACCCTTGTAAACTTAGGCACATTGGTGATAGTGTCACTACGCTTCGTTCACTTGGCATCGATATCCGAAACAAATTAAGTTGAATCATTGGGTTCTTACTGTTGTAGTAAGTCATTGTATTCACATAATTCAAACAAGTCTTGATTCAATTCCGTGGTCATTCACTTTGGTGTTATTCGTACCCACCTATGCATGACACAACTCTAAGGAGACTACATAGTCTAAATTTCGAGGACGAAATTTCTTTAACAGGGGGAGAATATGACAACCGCTACTTTTCGGTTTTAAATTACGTGAATAACAAACATAAAGTAAATAATACGTAGCGTAACTTGACATAAATTAACTTAATTTGGCCTTTGGAAAGCCTAGGAGCGTCTACTTGATTCACGTTACGCGATTTGGCGATTGTCGAGAATTTTAGCGGGCAATTGAACTTTAAGCGAACTGACATCGGATAACTACTGACAACGCATAAAAATACTAATTTTGTGCTTATATTTATCATATATTTATAATTATGCGAATTATTTGGATTGTCGGACATCACAGAGCCCAAACACAGAGTATAAAGTGTGCATTACTTAACTCACACCAAGTCAACCCTCGAGATCCTCATCCTGAAAATTGTCATTTCAAACTCAAAAGAGCTCAGTGTTGCTAACTCTTATCAATGAACATAACTATTTCTCTAAACTAAATAACTATTGTGTTGGCTATGCAGAAGGATCACTGTAAACTGTTTTTAATGAATTCAGATATCCAAATTTGCTAAACGGCATACAAAATTACTAGCAACTTGACTCCAAAGTAGTATATCACCTCCTTTTACATTCAATGCCCGTCAAAAGCAATCATCATCAACAAAACGTCTGAGTGTAAGATGGAGTCGTATATTTGAAGAGCAAAGCTCAGCGGACCCATCTGTATAACGGCAAAGAGTAAGCACAGAATCCACATGCATAAGAATACAAGGATTTGCTTCAACTTAGATTAAATTTCGTAAGAGGACAAGCGAAAGTATCATTTTACTCATCTCAATTGGTGGAAACTCTGCAGTATGTTTGTATAATAATTGTAACAAGCTGATAACTGATTACAAGGTCCAAATGTGTATAAGCAACAAAAATGCACCCGCGTACACATCAAGATAACTAACATGTGATCCAAAAGAAGACGGCATTGCATCTTCTGTATATTTGGAACATCCTAGACAAGATTTAAGTGTATCCTGTAAATGTGTAAAGAATCAACAATCCTGTAGATAAAACAAAGAATCATATCTGACGCAAGCAAAGAACAAAGAGTAGAAATAATCCGCTTCCGTCCGTGTCTGTTTTTGCTTTCTTTAGCTTTTCTTTTTGTTTTGTTTTCCTCCAGTTTCTTGTTGGCCATTTATATATACATATAGAGAGAGTTGTTCAAAAAAAATCCCTACCTTTAGTAGGAATTGAAATTTTACTTGAATGGAATACTAATTTATAAAGTGCTGACATACCACCTTTCAAATTTAGAAAATAGGAAAAAAAAAGATGAACATAACAAAATATAAATATTGACTGCAAATTGGAGGGTGCGCCAGGCCAAAGCGATAGTGCAAACCAAGCGACGCTCAAAAGCCCCAATAGCAAGCTATTGCGATGGACCTTTCCCCGTAAAATAATAAGATTAATATCGAGTGGGCCGACGGCCCACGTATCAGATATTAAACTGATAAGAACAGATACTACACTTGATCTTTGCCAAAAGGCCGAGAAAGGTATGCTTTTCATCTTCTTGGGCCTCTGTTCATATAGGCAGTCTCTTTATATATGTTATTTTTCACTCAGCTGATGTGGATTGTGAGTGACTTTTGCTCTTTGGGTTTTCATCTCTCAGTTTGATAATTTCTACCTGAACTATCAAATAATGCGGTTAGACTAGCCTTTAAAGATCATAAAGATTGCTGATTAATGTCCAATAAACCGTTTCTAAAGGTACTTGACTTGATTCATCCTATAACTTCACCTGAGACTTACTTTTTCAAACTTAACATTGTTGACGGAAATTTAAGTGGGATTCTCACAGATTGCACTGGGCCCGGTACAAAGCTATGAACTTAATATTTTGCTAGGAAGACCAAATTATATTTCGCTCTTTGATTTCCTAAAAACCCTTATCTACTCAACTAATTGCAGCGATGTTTAACTCAAACTGATAAGCTCTACTTTTCCGAAAGGCAACTGATAAGTAGAGGTTGAAGCATATTATGATATGAGGGATCACAGCAGTAAAATAAGGTCAAAAACCAATTCGTATACATAAGCTAAATCCATTGAGATGCATGAATCAGCCAACATAAGTTGTCTTTTAACATTCATGTCCATAATTAACAACTACAACTGATACATAAACATCAGTAAGTTATTTATATATTTCACACACTGAAGATGGTTAACACGAGGTCATGACTCCAGAGCAGATTTTAACAGCATAAGGTGTTTCATCCCCAAGGAGACCTATATCATCTTGAAAGGGAGATACGCGCATGCCTAGAACATTAGAGACACGTATACATTTCTCAATGACTAACCTTCAGAAAGAGGTCCCTAGACAAATTTGTCAAGTAAACGTAATGACCGGGAAGTAGCATGCCTTTAAAGTTTTTTAACATCAGTATGAACCTTACAAGACAAAAATATATCTTGGTTGACTGCTAAGATCTCATTCAGCTACATAAAAGATACCTTAGCATCATTCCAACTTGGTGTAAGTCAATCACAAAAGTGATGTTTGTTAGCCCAGTCTTCCAATCACGAACATACTATCTGTATTATTAAAACTCTACTCGACAAATAAAATTGAATACATAACCTTGTATTTATACTAAACATGATCTAATCCTATACCTACTCAAACTCTATTGAAGTAATTAAATAAACTAACTAGATAAACCTATCTAATAAATAGATAATTTAAACTAATAAAATAAATAAACCAAACTATTTAATCTCATACTAACTTGAATTATCCTTAACTATATTAACCAATCAGAATTATTCCTTCAATGTTCAGCAGTCATAAGCCTGCTTTTGCAGCATCTTCCAATGCGCGCAAGAGAAACTATTAATGCTTCCTGCGTTTCAAATAACAATGTGATTGGTAATTAAAAGAGTTCATCTTGATTACAGACTTCGAGTCGATGACCTAGTTCAGCAGGATTATTTGGACTCTGTGCAAGTTTTTGTGAAACAAATACAAGTAGAAACATATACTCATGTAGAGATATGAACATTACAGATTTTGATATGATGTAATAAACAATCTCTCTATCCAACTAAACCAAGAAACAATATACATAGATAACAATCCAAATACCTTGATCAATAGTCGGTACCAATAGGAAGAAATAAATCTAACTATCGTTTCCTGCAAAACATCATTAAATCGGCTAAATGTTACTCTTTACTTGCAAGCAACTTTTTTGGTTAGATGTATATCCAAGTTCTTTTTCAATGCATTAAAAATAAAAAAAGAAAAGATTGCTACCACTCAACTAAATCTAATATATTTTACAAAGAGCAGACCGCCAAAATTAATATTTACAACGGTATTTCCCATCAAAATTTAGCTAGTGTTTGGAAGGGTGCGCCAGGCCAAGGCAGTAGTGCAAGACCAAGGCGACGCTCAAAAGCCCCAATAGCAAGCTATTGTAATGGATCTTTCCCATAAAAAAATAAGATTAATATCAAGTGGGCCGATGGCCCACATATCAGATATTAAACTGATAAGAACAGATACTACACTTGATCTTAGCCAAAAGGCCGAGAAAGGTATGCTCCTTCTCTCCTTGGGCCTCTGTTAATATAGGCGGTCCCTTCACCTTTGTGTTTTCACTAAGCCGATGTGGGACTGTGAGTTACCTTTGCCCTTTGTAAATGTGTATTAATTTATATCTAATAAAACTAGCCTTAACAAAGTTTCAAACTTAATCTTATGTTATACACAAATTAGACATGTTCTAAGAGCCCTTATCTACCTGACTAATTCCAGCTACATTTAGCTTAAACTGATAACCTCTATTTGTGAGTACATCCCAATCATGACTCTAACTTATATCCGTTGGTTACATACTCGTGGAATTCAAAGGATTGTAAGAAACTACATGGGTTCATCACGTCTTCTCTTGGTGTGTTTTTTCCCCTTGTTTCCTTTAAGTGCTAGAGAAAACCAAAACATTGTATAAAAACATAACATACCTACTTAATTTGTATGCGAAACCTGTGGAAGCAATTTATCTCTTAACATGTAAGAAAGACGTGCAAGTTCCAAGGGCGGCACCTGCATGCTAAGGAGTGATATAATCAGTTTAAGTTACTTGATAAATTTGTTTCACGTTCCAATGTTGACTCGATTAGGATGACTATTCAAGTTCTTCAGATCTATGTTGCCAAGGCTCACCCAGGCGTGCGCCTAGGCCTACTTTTCCGGCCCAGCCCAGCTTTCTCGCTTCGCCTCAGAAGCCCCACTCTCAGGCCCTCGGACGCATTTTCAGGCCAAATTCAACGGAAATTCCGGTCAAAATTCATTCGAACATGTTTGAAACAATTATAAGAACCCTAAACAAGCCTGGAGACAACCTAAAACTAGCCCTAAAGAAGCCTGAAACATGTCTAAAATCCCTAAAAAAATGTATTTTTGTACTAAACGTCTCGCCCAAAAAAGCCCTTGCTTTTTAAGCGCTTTGCATTGAGGTCCAAGGCTCACCCTTTACGCCTTGAGTGCGTCTTGCGCCTTTGACAACTATGCTTCAGATGAATGATTGGATATAAAATTAAGACGACTATATAAGTTCTTCAGATGAAACAAAGACTAATATCTGACTCGGAGAAACCATGTCCTATTACAGGAAAAAAAACATATCCAACATCAACAGTATGAACGCGTACGTAAAGTTGTTTAATTGCTGAAATTGAACTTGGGAATCCATGTTTACCTTAAAAGACGTTTACCCATGGGTGCCAGAATAATTAGGTTCTGCACTGATACGAATATATCCTGTAAAATTTACTTTGTAGAAACAGTAAAAGAATAAGCCTAATGTTTTATGCAATCTCATAAGCCATGTAAAAATCATTTCAAATGTTCTAAATCCCGGACCATCACCAGCACCCGTGGTTCACTAGTTGTCAGCCTGGTCTCAAGAACCAGATGTCCAAGGAGGCAAGATTGATCGTTTTCAATGGTATTGTCCGGTTTTTTCGTGTCCGGTTGGTTAGCTGATAATCAATGAACGTTCTCATCCCCATGTGTGTGCCGTTTTGAGTTAGAACTGATGGAATAGTTTCTTTACTATTAGAATCTGACTTTGCAGCATGCGTTTCTTCAAATGCAATTTTCACTTTATACCAAAGGAGCAATTTCTAATGATCCAAAAGACCTCAGAGATGGCATTTGAAAAGATAATTGACTGCTAATTAACTCAACATAAATGACTTACACTCTACCAATACCCATGTGGCTTGGATGTTTGTTCGTGTAGAAGATCTACAATGCCTCATGAGCTACAGATCGTTGATGGATGGAACCACAATTACAAGAGTACAAAACAACACAGTTTAAAAGTCCGACGCCCAAGTCAACCGAAGAAGACAATTACAAGTGAGTTTCAATTATCACGGATTTAAACAGAAGTAGAAAACCAACAAAAAATCTCAAATTTTTGGAGAATTCTTACATAACATAGAAAGCAGGTTCTTCATTAAAAAAAAACATAAAACTGCAAATTGGAAGGGCGCGCCAGGCCAAGGCAGTAGTGCAAGACCAAGGCGACGCTGAAAGACCCCAATAGCAAGCTATTGTGATGGGCCTTTCCCCATAAAAAATAAGATTAATATCGAGTGGGCCAATGACCCACGTATCAGATATTAAACTGATAAGAACAGATACTACACTTGATCTTAGCCAAAAGGCCGAGAAAGGTATGCTTTTCCTCGTCTTGGGCTTCTGTTTATAAAGGCAGTCTCTTCGTCTTTGTATAGTTCACTCAGCCAATATGGGACTGACTGTGAGTGACTTTTGTTCTTTGTGTTTTCCTCTTTCATAACTTAAAACCGTAACATTTAACAGAATCCCAGTAGAAGATCTTCAGAAAAGTTTAGTTCAATATTTTGTCAATGTGAAGAAGTGCAGAAAAGCCAACAAACAAAGAAACAAACGTACCCAGTAGAATCTCACCCATTCTAGCATATACGGTTATATAAAAGTTGATAATGAAGTCGTAATACGTATAAAATAAGATGCTTTGGCCCAAAAGTTTATAATGCAACCCAGTAGATTCTAGTATGAATAAAGGTAAGATTATGATCAGATACAACGAAATTTGCATCGGGATCCATTGCAATTGATACACTCCCACACTCATTTTGTTCAATGGTATCCACCACTCTGTAGTTCTCCAATATGGGCTGAAATCATGTATGTGTTTAAAGAAATGTGTCAAACCAACAATAAAATGATGTGATAACTTACAAAGCAGATTCTTTCTTTAACGTTTGACCCATCATCCATTCCAGTTACCAGCAGCAGATACACTAATCTTTTTGTGTTATGAAAATAAAAGAGAAAATGTCAAAGAAGGTATTAAGAAGAAGAAGAAGAAGAACTCTAGAGGCTGAGAGACAGCATGTCTACTGAAACATGCTTTATTATGTCACTATAATGCAATTATGTGTATCACTGTAAGAGCATTACCGAACATATTAATGTCAAACAAGTTCAGGCATAATAATGTTGTGTTATTAAATTTTAGGTCAAAATAGGTTAACCTTCATGGATCGCCTAGATCAATAAATATCGCTTTGGTCCTTATGATTTTATTGATTCGTATTCGGTTGTTCGCTTCAGTTACACACTTCTTTAAATAAATTCAGTTTAGTTTGGTATTATTCTGTTACCACCAAATAAAACATAAACTGAATTAACCTTTATCCGAACCGATGAACTGTCACGATCAAAAGAGTTACACTTTGGACGACGAACCAAGAACAATATTTATGAGATAAATATTATAGTTCACAAAATGAGCTATATTTAACGCTAATGCGGTTTATACATTTGGTGAAACATTTACAAAATTAATTCTTTATGAGATAATTAATTATATATTTAGTTATTTATTTAATTAAGAGTTAATTAAATAATAATTAAAATAAAGGTGGAAGAATATATTATTTATTATATAAATAATATAAGTATTTTAGTTATTAGATAAATAAAATAAGTAGGTGATAAATACATATTATTAATTAAATAAATAATATGTGTTAAATAATTATGGGATAAATATAAAGTGAAGTATTTATATTAGAACACAATATTAGACACTGGTACTTGAGGGCAACTCTAATTCCCACATGCACTATAAATCAAGGGATTAGGGAGTCTAAGAGGACACGTCAAATACAAGTTTGTGAGACAAACAACCCACACCATCATCACATGACCGCCGCCTCCCGCAAGAATCCTGACATCTCCGCTCGCCTTGCGCACTCACTAGACCACCACCTCCTGGCCGTCGTACACCGCCGACCACTCCATTGCACAAGGTCACCGCGGTCTCGACGGAGAACCTAGTTTGACCATGTTTGATTTTCAGTTTGACTTTTTGACCGTGAAGGAGTTCTCGAGTCTTGCATTCGGGTTAGAAGATTCGGGTCAAGGAGTTGATTCGGTTCTTGGTTTGTAAACAAACGTCAACTAGCGTGTGATGATTCGTTGATTCAAAATGCGAAGCTTCGGTTTTTCGTCAAAGGTTATTTTCTCCAGAACCCCAATGGTTGTGTATTACACGCTTTAAGTTCGTAATTAATATTAGATATTAATTAACAATAAATAAAAAAGAGTTTATTCAAAATTAAAATGGTAAACTAATTCCCAAAATGTTCCCCTAATAGGTGTTGGAAAAGTGTTATCCTATCAGGTTGAGGGCTCTAGTCTCATGGTCATAGTAGATGAAATGTGTACACAATGTTTTAAAACTCGGTTCAAACCGCTGGCATTACCGTTTGAAGAACCAACTACTGGAGACATCACCTGTATGATAGAGCCCGATCTAGTTAGGATACCACTTTAGTTATCAAACCGTCTATTACTGGTCTATAACGAATGATTTTTTATCGTGAATTTGATGCATTCAACACTGTAATGGTATAAACTTACTGTAGACTTTTATTTAATAAAACTTTGTTGGAGAATTGATTTTTGATTATGGTATTATGTAGATTTGGATTATTTTTTGAGTTAATATTTATTTTTATGGAATTACAGGATTAACCGTTCAACCCTATTGAACTGCCTAGTACAACCTTTTAAATCGTTTCTAAGCCCGAGCTAGTGCACTATAAAAACAATTTTTAGACTAGTATGTGTACATTTAAGACTAATACTAGGGTGGAATGGACAGATTTCACTTCATCACACTATCACACCCAATCACCTTTTGACACATCGTTTCATCACATTTTCACCATCACTCTTTCAACACCTGTCACATTCCATCATGCTATCACATCCAATTAACATTTGACACCTCATTTCTTTTTTCACTGTCAACAGTCAAATTCACACAGTATCCCTTCTATACCGTCGTAATATACATGCACTATTCCTCCTCATCGTCATGAAACACCCACTTACGTTGGTGTTTTACATTCATCACACACGGGGACCATAATTGGGGATTTCACAGGGCGCCTTGACCACCCTTTGTGGGTGTTTACATTTGCTGTTTCTTTCGTTGGGTGGTGTGGTATAAAGCCCCTAGGGCTTTATCATGCCACATCAACATCATGTAGCTTACATGTCACATAGGGGACTTTAAAGCCTCTCTCCATTTAACTTGCATGCAATGGTTTAAAGTCCCTATCATGATTACTTAATTGTTTTTAATTTTATATTTTTTTAAAATTTATATCCCATTTTTATTTGAAACATTTTCAATACAATAAATAAAAGATTACAAACTACTTAAAAATAAAAACTACAAAGTTACCTAAAGAAACAACCAACTAAAAAAATAAAAATAAAAATAAAAACCTACTAAAAATACTAAATTTATATTGCTCGGACTTGTGCCTTAAGAGGCTCGGTCCTCTTTAGGTAGGTGCGAAAAGTCTATCTCGAGAAACTTTATATATTTCTTCAATTTGTTTCTCTATTTAGGTTCATGTTCCTTTTCCTTGATCGAGAGAAGCGAAGTGAGTTTATCGTCGAACTCATCCAACCTTTATGGGCCATCCGATGGCGTTGAATAGGAGGTGTCTCGTGCTTGTATTGTTGCCTTGCTTCTATCCCTACCCTTTGGTTTGTGGCAGCTCTTTGGGTTCCTCAAAATTCAATTCACCCAACTCGTCATTTAAGTTAACAGTAGTAGGGCCATCAGACTCGGATGGTTCGCTAGTCGTTGTTGATTTGGCCCGTTTTAACCTATGGGCCGTTGGATCAAATGGTGGTACAAGATGCCACGCTGGAGATTTGCGAAAAAGCTCCCAATAAGGTATCATCGTAACGGATGTCCATGATACAATCTATATTCGTTGTGGGCGGCGGTCATGATGTTCACGCCACTTGAACCGCTTCTTTTTGTGTGATTGTTGACGTGGCTATTGTATATGTTGTTGAAGTTGTTAATCTTGGTGCACATTACGGTCCACTTGCCCGAAAACGAATCGAGCGTACGATATTCACCATGACCCATTGTGGCGAAAAACTTCTCCCGTATACGCCTCCAAAAGACGATTATATCTTGGTTGGTTACTATAATTTGGAAAAAAAAATTAACTGAAATTAGAAGCAACAAAATAAAAATATATTTACAAAAGGTTAATGGAGAAAAAAATTACAAACAATCGGATCCTCCGACACATTGAGCCATGCTCGTGACAATGCAAGGTCTTCGGTAGTCGTCCTCGATCGTTTTACATACATTAAGTAAAACTTTGAGAGTTTTGATAACATGCATTTAAGACATTTGAAAAACTCATGTCAATATCATTAAAGGTCATTACGTAGGAACTACGACTATTAACTCGGGCAAACGCCATTATATATATCGTCCGTGCTATTTTATTTACCCGAGCAGGTAGCCTACGTAAACATACATGAAACTCAATCTATACATCAACGGATGTTGAATTACATCACATACAACTTTCGAGGCATGGCCTTGAGAAAGCACGACACTACAACAACGATGCAAATCCCGTCAGCGGGAGAACTAACGACTGGAATGCGGCAATTTGTCACGTGGTCCTGCAAGTGATATGAATCATGTTGAGGTACGTCCAAACGAGATTTCACAACAGTCGGTACTTAGTATAGTGAAAATCGCGATTATTGGCATTGCAAAAGAAGTCACATGTCTTCGAATTGTTAAAGCACTGGATCGATGATGAACATCAACATTGCACTTGATTCATGACGTGAAACAACATAAAAAAGATAGATGGAGAAGAAGATGTAGGAGAAACTCATTCAGTCATAACAATCGACACAGATTTACAACCGAAAGAGTATACATCATCTTCTACAAGCTGGTTTAGATCACAAAGATCTAAACCCTAGCTTTCTCTCACTAACACGTAGTGTGTCTCTCTCTCTAGAATGTGCACACCCAGGAGGCTTACCAAGATTGTGAGAGGTGCACAAAGCTTGGCCCTAATCTACTCTATACACACATATATATAGGCTAGGGACTAAACCCGGACAAAACATATTGTCCGGGTTACAATAAACAATCCTATCCAAGTTAATCTACATACTCGGAATAATCCAAACTAGAGAAACCTTCCGAGTTTACCTCATAAACTCGGAAATACATACATATTTCACATATTCAGAATGTTCGCTTATGTACACAAGTTCGGACAAGGTACCAAACTCGGAATCTATTATTCCGAGCAACCTTGTCTTCCGGAGACTTGTCTTCATCAACTTTGACTTCTTTGATGACTTGGACATTTAACTTCGTTGACCATAACTGATAAAGCATAGGTTACCCCGCAGGAACAACACTTACACGTATCCCCTACTTCATTAATGGCGATTATGCCATATTCGACATTCCGTGATAATGTCACGCAACAACAAGTTATCACAGAAAATTCCGGGTAAAGTCCTCAACTTTCTTTTATTGAAATTCCAACTTTTGCATATAATAGGTAGATTTTCACAACTCTGCTCCACCTAATGGTCATTGTACCACAAGAATTTCTATCATGACAGCGAACACTTATTTGGTTCATTTCTTGATACATTCATTTGTTATGCATGCATTGTTTGATACGCATGTTGTTGGCTTGAATCGTGAAGACCATTTGGGACTTCACTATAGATAGTTGTTTTATCCGTAGTTCAAATATTATTTCTATATCCAATTATTGCCTTGTGTTCGAGATGGCCTACATTATTCTAAGTATTGACTCCTTGTTATCAAGTCAACGGATTTCTTGAAACTCCTTTTCTTTTCAAGTTATATACATGGTTTCTTGTTGTAACCATGTAAAAATTTCCTTGTCGACACATGTATTCATTGTTGGATTGTGCCTAAACCAAGTTCAAATTTTTGAACTTGCTCAATATATATGTATGTCTGTGTGTGTGTATATATATATATTCAAGGATTCCATATGATGGATTGAGGCCATCATATTCCAAATAATATCAACAAACTTTTCATTTATACCGAACCATAGTAGTCTTGTTTAGTCTTCACATACGTTGAATCGTTTCTTTGGTTACGACCACCTTGTGCTGGCATTTTCACTAACTTGAAGCTTGCGCTAACCTCGACTTCACACCTCATTTACGAATTTATTTATTTATTTTTAAATCCATCTTGTTGGTTTATTATTTTAAAGCATTCTCAATACAATTGTGTGTTAAGATAATGGTACACATATTCATGTTATATTCTGGTGTACCTCTTAGCGATTCTTTCATCATCGGTAAAAAAATTTATGATACTTATTGTTCTTCCACTATCGACCAAAAATTATATTTATTTGTTCTTTCATCTTCAATTGAAAATCCTATGAGATTTATCTGGATCAAACATTCAGATTTTCTTCGTTAAACCTTTTATCTGATTGCAAACACGGTGGATTTGTTCAGCCACCGTTATCATTGAATTATCGATCACTACGACACCCTGTGGTCAATATAAACTTGTAGCTTGGGCTAATCATGATCAATCGTTTCATGCAAAACTATGTATACCTTTCGTTTGACTCATCATTTAAATAGTCTTAATGCAACTATGTGTTAAGACAACGATACACTAAGTTCTGTTGTATATCGGTGTATCCTTGCAATTCAGTAATGTCAACACATTGATTTTTATTCATGTTACCGTTTAAAGTTGGCAAATCAGTTTCATGATTCTATTTCATTGAGCTTATGATTCTAGTTTTCACTTATTTAACGACTAACCTAAGTTTCCGTTAGTAAAAATTTATATTGTTTCAAAAAAATCACTTGCAGATTAATGTTGTTCATTTGGACATCTATTGGTTGAATTCCTCTTTTGTTGGACCCTTGTAAACTTAGGTACATTGGTGATAGTGTCACTACGCTTCGTTCACTTGGCATCGATATCCGAAACAAATTAAGTTGAATCATTGGGTTCTTACTGTTGTAGTAAGTCATTGTATTCACATAATTCAAACAAGTCTTGATTCAATTCTGTGGTCATTCACTTTGGTGTTATTCGTACCCACCTATGCATGACACAACTCTAAGGAAACTACATAGTCTAAATTTCGAGGACGAAATTTCTTTAACAGGGGGAGAATATGACAACCGCTACTTTTCGGTTTTAAATTACGTGAATAACAAACATAAAGTAAATAATACGTAGCGTAACTTGACATAAATTAACTTAATTTGGCCTTTGGAAAGCCTAGGAGCGTCTACTTGATTCACGTTACGCGATTTGGTGATTGTCGAGAATTTTAGCGGGCAATTGAACTTTAAGCGAACTGACATCGGATAACTACTGACAACGCATAAAAATACTAATTTTGTGCTTATATTTATCATATATTTATAATTATGCGAATTATTTGGATTGTCGGACATCACAGAGCCCAAACACAGAGTATAAAGTGTGCATTACTTAACTCACACCAAGTCAACCCTCGAGATCCTCATCCTGAAAATTGTCATTTCAAACTCAAAAGAGCTCACTGTTGCTAACTCTTATCAATGAACATAACTATTTCTCTAAACTAAATAACTATTGTGTTGGCTATGCAGAAGGATCACTGTAAACTGTTTTTAATGAATTCAGATATCCAAATTTGCTAAACGGTATACAAAATTACTAGCAACTTGACTCCAAAGTAGTATGTCACCTCCTTTTACATTCAATGCCCGTCAAAAGCAATCATCATCAACAAAACGTTTGAGTGTAAGATGGAGTCGTATATTTGAAGAGCAAAGCTCAGCGGACCCATCTGTATAACGGCAAAGAGTAAGCACAGAATCCACATGCATAAGAATACAAGGATTTGCTTCAACTTAGATTAAATTTCGTAAGAGGACAAGCGAAAGTATCATTTTACTCATCTCAGTTGGTGGAAACTCTGCAGTATGTTTGTATAATAATTGTAACAAGCTGATAACTGATTACAAGGTCCAAAAGTGTATAAGCAACAAAAATGCACCTGCGTACACATCAAGATAACTAACATGTGATCCAAAAAGAAGACGGCATTGCATCTTCTGTATATTTGGAACATCCTAGACAAGATTTAAGTGTATCCTGTAAAAGTGTAAAGAATCAACAATCCTGTAGATAAAACAAAGAATCATATCTGACGCAAGCAAAGAACAAAGAGTAGAAATAATCCGCTTTCGTCCGTGTCTGTTTTTGCTTTCTTTTAGCTTTTCGCTTTGTTTTGTTTTCCTCCAGTTTCTTGTTGGCCCTTTATATATACATATAGAGAGAGTTGTTCAATGACTAACCTTCAGAAAGAGGTCCCTAGACAAATTTGTCAAGTAAACGTAATGACCGGGAAGTAGCATGCCTTTAAAGTTTTTTAACATCAGTATGAACCTTACAAGACAAAAATATATCTTGGTTGACTGCTAAGATCTCATTCAGCTACATAAAAGATACCTTAGCATCATTCCAACTTGGTGTAAGTCAATCACAAAAGTGATGTTTGTTAGCCCAGTCTTCCAATCACGAACATACTATCTGTATTATTAAACTCTACTCGACAAATAAAATTGAATACATAACCTTGTATTTATACTAAACATGATCTAATCCTATACCTACTCAAACTCTATTGAAGTAATCAAATAAACTAACTAGATAAACCTATCTAATAAATAGATAATTTAAACTAATTAAATAAATAAACCAAACTATTTAATCTCATACTAACTTGAATTATCCTTAACCTATATTAACCAATCAGAATTATTCCTTCAATGTTCAGCAGTCATAAGCCTGCTTTTGCAGCATCTTCCAATGCGCGCAAGAGAAACTATTAATGCTTCCTGCGTTTCAAATAACAATGTGATTGGTAATTAAAAGAGTTCATCTTGATTACAGACTTCGAGTCGATGACCTAGTTCAGCAGGATTATTTGGACTCTGTGCAAGTTTTTGTGAAACAAATACAAGTAGAAACATATACTCATGTAGAGATATGAACATTACAGATTTTGATATGATGTAATAAACAATCTCTCTATCCAACTAAACCAAGAAACAATATACATAGATAACAATCCAAATACCTTGATCAATAGTCGGTACCAATAGGAAGAAATAAATCTAACTATCATTTCCTGCAAAACATCATTAAATCGGCTAAATGTTACTCTTTACTTGCAAGCAACTTTTTTTTGTTAGATGTATATCCAAGTTCTTTTTCAATGCATTAAAAATAAAAAAAGAAAAGATTGCTACCACTCAACTAAATCTAATATATTTTACAAAGAGCAGACCGCCAAAATTAATATTTACAACGGTATTTCCCATCAAAATTTAGCTAGTGTTTGGAAGGGTGCGCCAGGCCAAGGCAGTAGTGCAAGACCAAGGCGACGCTCAAAAGCCCCAATAGCAAGCTATTGTAATGGATCTTTCCCCATAAAAAAATAAGATTAATATCAAGTGGGCCGATGGCCCACATATCAGATATTAAACTGATAAGAACAGATACTACACTTGATCTTAGCCAAAAGGCCGAGAAAGGTATGCTCCTTCTCTCCTTGGGCCTCTGTTAATATAGGCGGTCCCTTCACCTTTGTGTTTTCACTAAGCCGATGTGGGACTGTGAGTTACCTTTGCCCTTTGTAAATGTGTATTAATTTATATCTAATAAAACTAGCCTTAACAAAGTTTCAAACTTAATCTTATGTTATACACAAATTAGACATGTTCTAAGAGCCCTTATCTACCTGACTAATTCCAGCTACATTTAGCTTAAACTGATAACCTCTATTTGTGAGTACATCCCAATCATGACTCTAACTTATATCCGTTGGTTACATACTCGTGGAATTCAAAGGATTGTAAGAAACTACATGGGTTCATCACGTCTTCTCTTGGTGTGTTTTTTCCCCTTGTTTCCTTTAAGTGCTAGAGAAAACCAAAACATTGTATAAAAACATAACATACCTACTTAATTTGTATGCGAAACCTGTGGAAGCAATTTATCTCTTAACATGTAAGAAAGACGTGCAAGTTCCAAGGGCGGCACCTGCATGCTAAGGAGTGATATAATCAGTTTAAGTTACTTGATAAATTTGTTTCACGTTCCAATGTTGACTCGATTAGGATGACTATTCAAGTTCTTCAGATCTATGTTGCCAAGGCTCACCCAGGCGTGCGCCTAGGCCTACTTTTCCGGCCCAGCCCAGCTTTCTCGCTTCGCCTCAGAAGCCCCACTCTCAGGCCCTCGGACGCATTTTCAGGCCAAATTCAACGGAAATTCCGGTCAAAATTCATTCGAACATGTTTGAAACAATTATAAGAACCCTAAACAAGCCTGGAGACAACCTAAAACTAGCCCTAAAGAAGCCTGAAACATGTCTAAAATCCCTAAAAAAATGTATTTTTATACTAAACGTCTCGCCCAAAAAAGCCCTTGCTTTTTAAGCGCCTTGCATTGAGGTCCAAGGCTCACCCTTTACGCCTTGAGTGCGTCTTGCGCCTTTGACAACTATGCTTCAGATGAATGATTGGATACAAAATTAAGACGACTATATAAGTTCTTCAGATGAAACAAAGACTAATATCTGACTCGGAGAAACCATGTCCTATTACAGGAAAAAAAACATATCCAACATCAACAGTATGAACGCGTACGTAAAGTTGTTTAATTGCTGAAATTGAACTTGGGAATCCATGTTTACCTTAAAAGACGTTTACCCATGGGTGCCAGAATAATTAGGTTCTAAACTGATACGAATATATCCTGTAAAATTTACTTTGTAGAAACAGTAAAAGAATAAGCCTAATGTTTTATGCAATCTCATAAGCCATGTAAAAATCATTTCAAATGTTCTAAATCCCGGACCATCACCAGCACCCGTGGTTCACTAGTTGTCAGCCTGGTCTCAAGAACCAGATGTCCAAGGAGGCAAGATTGATCGTTTTCAATGGTATTGTCCGGTTTTTTTCGTGTCCGGTTGGTTAGCTGATAATCAATGAACGTTCTCATCCCCATGTGTGTGCCGTTTTGAGTTAGAACTGATGGAATAGTTTCTTTACTATTAGAATCTGACTTTGCAGCATGCGTTTCTTCAAATGCAATTTTCACTTTATACCAAAGGAGCAATTTCTAATGATCCAAAAGACCTCAGAGATGGCATTTGAAAAGATAATTGACTGCTAATTAACTCAACATAAATGACTTACACTCTACCAATACCCATGTGGCTTGGATGTTTGTTCGTGTAGAAGATCTACAATGCCTCATGAGCTACAGATCGTTGATGGATGGAACCACAATTACAAGAGTACAAAACAACACAGTTTAAAAGTCCGACGCCCAAGTCAACCGAAGAAGACAATTACAAGTGAGTTTCAATTATCACGGATTTAAACAGAAGTAGAAAACCAACAAAAAATCTCAAATTTTTGGAGAATTCTTACATAACATAGAAAGCAGGTTCTTCATTAAAAAAAAACATAAAACTGCAAATTGGAAGGGCGCGCCAGGCCAAGGCAGTAGTGCAAGACCAAGGCGACGCTGAAAGACCCCAATAGCAAGCTATTGTGATGGGCCTTTCCCCATAAAAAATAAGATTAATATCGAGTGGGCCAATGACCCACGTATCAGATATTAAACTGATAAGAACAGATACTACACTTGATCTTAGCCAAAAGGCCGAGAAAGGTATGCTTTTCCTCGTCTTGGGCTTCTGTTTATAAAGGCAGTCTCTTCGTCTTTGTATAGTTCACTCAGCCAATATGGGACTGACTGTGAGTGACTTTTGTTCTTTGTGTTTTCCTCTTTCATAACTTAAAACCGTAACATTTAACAGAATCCAGTAGAAGATCTTCAGAAAAGTTTAGTTCAATATTTTGTCAATGTGAAGAAGTGCAGAAAAGCCAACAAACAAAGAAACAAACGTACCCAGTAGAATCTCACCCATTCTAGCATATACGGTTATATAAAAGTTGATAATGAAGTCGTAATACGTATAAAATAAGATGCTTTGGCCCAAAAGTTTATAATGCAACCCAGTAGATTCTAGTATGAATAAAGGTAAGATTATGATCAGATACAACGAAATTTGCATCGGGATCCATTGCAATTGATACACTCCCACACTCATTTTGTTCAATGGTATCCACCACTCTGTAGTTCTCCAATATGGGCTGAAATCATGTATGTGTTTAAAGAAATGTGTCAAACCAACAATAAAATGATGTGATAACTTACAAAGCAGATTCTTTCTTTAACGTTTGACCCATCATCCATTCCAGTTACCAGCAGCAGATACACTAATCTTTTTGTGTTATGAAAATAAAAGAGAAAATGTCAAAGAAGGTATTAAGAAGAAGAAGAAGAAGAACTCTAGAGGCTGAGAGACAGCATGTCTACTGAAACATGCTTTATTATGTCACTATAATGCAATTATGTGTATCACTGTAAGAGCATTACCGAACATATTAATGTCAAACAAGTTCAGGCATAATAATGTTGTGTTATTAAATTTTAGGTCAAAATAGGTTAACCTTCATGGATCGCCTAGATCAATAAATATCGCTTTGGTCCTTATGATTTTATTGATTCGTATTCGGTTGTTCGCTTCAGTTACACACTTCTTTAAATAAATTCAGTTTAGTTTGGTATTATTCTGTTACCACCAAATAAAACATAAACTGAATTAACCTTTATCCGAACCGATGAACTGTCACGATCAAAAGAGTTACACTTTGGACGACGAACCAAGAACAATATTTATGAGATAAATATTATAGTTCACAAAATGAGCTATATTTAACGCTAATGCGGTTTATACATTTGGTGAAACATTTACAAAATTAATTCTTTATGAGATAATTAATTATATATTTAGTTATTTATTTAATTAAGAGTTAATTAAATAATAATTAAAATAAAGGTGGAAGAATATATTATTTATTATATAAATAATATAAGTATTTTAGTTATTAGATAAATAAAATAAGTAGGTGATAAATACATATTATTAATTAAATAAATAATATGTGTTAAATAATTATGGGATAAATATAAAGTGAAGTATTTATATTAGAACACAATATTAGACACTGGTACTTGAGGGCAACTCTAATTCCCACATGCACTATAAATCAAGGGATTAGGGAGTCTAAGAGGACACGTCAAATACAAGTTTGTGAGACAAACAACCCACACCATCATCACATGACCGCCGCCTCCCGCAAGAATCCTGACATCTCCGCTCGCCTTGCGCACTCACTAGACCACCACCTCCTGGCCGTCGTACACCGCCGACCACTCCATTGCACAAGGTCACCGCGGTCTCGACGGAGAACCTAGTTTGACCATGTTTGATTTTCAGTTTGACTTTTTGACCGTGAAGGAGTTCTCGAGTCTTGCATTCGGGTTAGAAGATTCGGGTCAAGGAGTTGATTCGGTTCTTGGTTTGTAAACAAACGTCAACTAGCGTGTGATGATTCGTTGATTCAAAATGCGAAGCTTCGGTTTTTCGTCAAAGGTTATTTTCTCCAGAACCCCAATGGTTGTGTATTACACGCTTTAAGTTCGTAATTAATATTAGATATTAATTAACAATAAATAAAAAAGAGTTTATTCAAAATTAAAATGGTAAACTAATTCCCAAAATGTTCCCCTAATAGGTGTTGGAAAAGTGTTATCCTATCAGGTTGAGGGCTCTAGTCTCATGGTCATAGTAGATGAAATGTGTACACAATGTTTTAAAACTCGGTTCAAACCGCTGGCATTACCGTTTGAAGAACCAACTACTGGAGACATCACCTGTATGATAGAGCCCGATCTAGTTAGGATACCACTTTAGTTATCAAACCGTCTATTACTGGACTATAACGAATGATTTTTTATCGTGAATTTGATGCATTCAACACTGTAATGGTATAAACTTACTGTAGACTTTTATTTAATAAAACTTTGTTGGAGAATTGAATTTTGATTATGGTATTATGTAGATTTGGATTATTTTTTGAGTTAATATTTATTTTTATGGAATTACAGGATTAACCGTTCAACCCTATTGAACTGCCTAGTACAACCTTTTAAATCGTTTCTAAGCCCGAGCTAGTGCACTATAAAAACAATTTTTAGACTAGTATGTGTACATTTAAGACTAATACTAGGGTGGAATGGACAGATTTCACTTCATCACACTATCACACCCAATCACCTTTTGACACATCGTTTCATCACATTTTCACCATCACTCTTTCAACACCTGTCACATTCCATCATGCTATCACATCCAATTAACATTTGACACCTCATTTCTTTTTTCACTGTCAACAGTCAAATTCACACAGTATCCCTTCTATACCGTCGTAATATACATGCACTATTCCTCCTCATCGTCATGAAACACCCACTTACGTTGGTGTTTTACATTCATCACACACGGGGACCATAATTGGGGATTTCACAGGGCGCCTTGACCACCCTTTGTGGGTGTTTACATTTGCTGTTTCTTTCGTTGGGTGGTGTGGTATAAAGCCCCTAGGGCTTTATCATGCCACATCAACATCATGTAGCTTACATGTCACATAGGGGACTTTAAAGCCTCTCTCCATTTAACTTGCATGCAATGGTTTAAAGTCCCTATCATGATTACTTAATTGTTTTTAATTTTATATTTTTTTAAAATTTATATCCCATTTTTATTTGAAACATAATTTCAATACAATAAATAAAAGATTACAAACTACTTAAAAATAAAAACTACAAAGTTACCTAAAGAAACAACCAACTAAAAAAATAAAAATAAAAATAAAAACCTACTAAAAATACTAAATTTATATTGCTCGGACTTGTGCCTTAAGAGGCTCGGTCCTCTTTAGGTAGGTGCGAAAAGTCTATCTCGAGAAACTTTATATATTTCTTCAATTTGTTTCTCTATTTAGGTTCATGTTCCTTTTCCTTGATCGAGAGAAGCGAAGTGAGTTTATCGTCGAACTCATCCAACCTTTATGGGCCATCCGATGGCGTTGAATAGGAGGTGTCTCGTGCTTGTATTGTTGCCTTGCTTCTATCCCTACCCTTTGGTTTGTGGCAGCTCTTTGGGTTCCTCAAAATTCAATTCACCCAACTCGTCATTTAAGTTAACAGTAGTAGGGCCATCAGACTCGGATGGTTCGCTAGTCGTTGTTGATTTGGCCCGTTTTAACCTATGGGCCGTTGGATCAAATGGTGGTACAAGATGCCACGCTGGAGATTTGCGAAAAAGCTCCCAATAAGGTATCATCGTAACGGATGTCCATGATACAATCTATATTCGTTGTGGGCGGCGGTCATGATGTTCACGCCACTTGAACCGCTTCTTTTTGTGTGATTGTTGACGTGGCTATTGTATATGTTGTTGAAGTTGTTAATCTTGGTGCACATTACGGTCCACTTGCCCGAAAACGAATCGAGCGTACGATATTCACCATGACCCATTGTGGCGAAAAACTTCTCCCGTATACGCCTCCAAAAGACGATTATATCTTGGTTGGTTACTATAATTTGGAAAAAAAAATTAACTGAAATTAGAAGCAACAAAATAAAAATATATTTACAAAAGGTTAATGGAGAAAAAAATTACAAACAATCGGATCCTCCGACACATTGAGCCATGCTCGTGACAATGCAAGGTCTTCGGTAGTCGTCCTCGATCGTTTTACATACATTAAGTAAAACTTTGAGAGTTTTGATAACATGCATTTAAGACATTTGAAAAACTCATGTCAATATCATTAAAGGTCATTACGTAGGAACTACGACTATTAACTCGGGCAAACGCCATTATATATATCGTCCGTGCTATTTTATTTACCCGAGCAGGTAGCCTACGTAAACATACATGAAACTCAATCTATACATCAACGGATGTTGAATTACATCACATACAACTTTCGAGGCATGGCCTTGAGAAAGCACGACACTACAACAACGATGCAAATCCCGTCAGCGGGAGAACTAACGACTGGAATGCGGCAATTTGTCACGTGGTCCTGCAAGTGATATGAATCATGTTGAGGTACGTCCAAACGAGATTTCACAACAGTCGGTACTTAGTATAGTGAAAATCGCGATTATTGGCATTGCAAAAGAAGTCACATGTCTTCGAATTGTTAAAGCACTGGATCGATGATGAACATCAACATTGCACTTGATTCATGACGTGAAACAACATAAAAAAGATAGATGGAGAAGAAGATGTAGGAGAAACTCATTCAGTCATAACAATCGACACAGATTTACAACCGAAAGAGTATACATCATCTTCTACAAGCTGGTTTAGATCACAAAGATCTAAACCCTAGCTTTCTCTCACTAACACGTAGTGTGTCTCTCTCTCTAGAATGTGCACACCCAGGAGGCTTACCAAGATTGTGAGAGGTGCACAAAGCTTGGCCCTAATCTACTCTATACACACATATATATAGGCTAGGGACTAAACCCGGACAAAACATATTGTCCGGGTTACAATAAACAATCCTATCCAAGTTAATCTACATACTCGGAATAATCCAAACTAGAGAAACCTTCCGAGTTTACCTCATAAACTCGGAAATACATACATATTTCACATATTCAGAATGTTCGCTTATGTACACAAGTTCGGACAAGGTACCAAACTCGGAATCTATTATTCCGAGCAACCTTGTCTTCCGGAGACTTGTCTTCATCAACTTTGACTTCTTTGATGACTTGGACATTTAACTTCGTTGACCATAACTGATAAAGCATAGGTTACCCCGCAGGAACAGCACTTACACGCATCCCCTACTTCATTAATGGCGATTATGCCATATTCGACATTCCGTGATAATGTCACGCAACAACAAGTTATCACAGAAAATTCCGGGTAAAGTCCTCAACTTTCTTTTATTGAAATTCCAACTTTTGCATATAATAGGTAGATTTTCACAACTCTGCTCCACCTAATGGTCATTGTACCACAAGAATTTCTATCATGATAGCGAACACTTATTTGGTTCATTTCTTGATACATTCATTTGTTACGCATGCATTGTTTGATACGCATGTGGTTGGCTTGAATCGTGAAGACCATTTGGGACTTCACTATAGATGGTTGTTTTATCCGTAGTTCAAATATTATTTCGCTATATCCAATTATTGCCTTGTGTTCGAGATGGCCTACATTATTCTAAGTATTGACTCCTTAATATCGAGTCAACGGATTTCTTGAAACTCCTTTTCTTTTCAAGTTACATACATGGTTTCTTGTTGTAACCATGTCAAAATTTCCATGTCGACACATGTATTCATTGTTGGATTGTGCCTAAACCAAGTTCAAATTTTTGAACTTGCTCAATATATATGTATGTGTGTGTGTGTATATATATATATATTCAAGGATTCCATATGATGGATTGAGGCCATCATATTCCAAAGCATTTCATTTATATCAAACCATAGTAGGCTTGTTTAGACTTCACATACGTTGAATCGTTTCTTTGGTTACGATCACCTTGTGCTGGTATTTTCACTAACTTTAACTTGCTCTAACGTCGACTTCACACCTCATTTACGAATTTAATTATTTATTTTTAAATCCATCTTGTTGGTTTATTATTTTAAAGCATTCTCAATACAATTGTGTGTCAAGATAATGGTACACATATTCATGTTATATTCTGGTGTACCTCTTAACAATTCTTTCATCATCGGTCGAAAATTTTATGATACTTATTGTTCTTCCACTATCGACCAAAAATTATATTTATTTTTTCTTTCATCTTCAATTGAAAATCCTATGAGATTTATCTGGATCAAACATTCAGATTTTCTTTGTTGAACCTTTCATCTGATTGCAAACACGGTGAATTTGTTCAGCCACCGTTATCATTGAATTATCGATCACTACGACACCCTGTGGTGTCGATATAAACTTGTAGCTTGGGCTAATCATGATCAATCGTTTCATGCAAAACTATGTATACCTTTCGTTTGACTCATCATTTAAATAGTCTTAATGCAACTATGTGTTAAGACAACGATACACTAAGTTCTGTTGTATATCGGTGTATCCTTGCAATTCAGTAATGTCAACACATTGATTTTTATTCATGTTATCGTTGAAAGTTGACAAATCAGTTTCATATTCTATTTCATTGAGCTTGTGATTCTAGTTTTCACTTATTTAACGACTAACCTAAGTTTCCGTTAGTAAAAATTTCTATTGTTTCAAAAAAATCACTTGCAGATTGTTAATGTTCATTTGGACATCTATTGGTTGAATTCCTCTTTTGTTGGACCCTTGTAAACTTAGGCACATTGGTGATAGTGTCACTACGCTTCGTTCACTTGGCATCGATATCCGAAACAAATTAAGTTGAATCATTGGGTTCTTACTGTTGTAGTAAGTCATTGTATTCACATAATTCAAACAGGTCTTGATTGAATTCCGTGGTCATTCACTTTGGTGTTATTCGTACCCACCTATGCATGACACAACTCTAAGGAGACTACATAGTCTAAATTTCGAGGACGAAATTTCTTTAACAGGGGAGAATATGACAACCGCTACTTTTCGGTTTTAAATTACGTGAATAACAAACATAAAGTAAATAATACGTAGCGTAATTTGACATAAATTAACTTAATTTGGCCTTTGGAAAGCCTAGGAGCGTCTACTTGATTCACGTTACGCGATTTGGCGATTGTCGAGAATTTTAGCGGGCAATTGAACTTTAAGCGAACTGACATCGGATAACTACTGACAACGCATAAAAATACTAATTTTGTTCTTATATTTATCATATATTTATAATTATGCGAATTATTTGGATTGTCGGACATCACAGAGCCCAAACACAGAGTATAAAGTGTGCATTACTTAACTCACACCAAGTCAACCCTCGAGATCCTCATCCTGAAAATTGTCATTTCAAACTCAAAAGAGCTCAGTGTTGCTAACTCTTATCAATGAACATAACTATTTCTCTAAACTAAATAACTATTGTGTTGGCTATGCAGAAGGATCACTGTAAACTGTTTTTAATGAATTCAGATATCCAAATTTGCTAAACGGTATACAAAATTATTAGCAACTTGACTCCAAAGTTGTATATCACCTCCTTTTACATTCAATGCCCGTCAAAAGCAATCATCATCAACAAAACGTTTGAGTGTAAGATGGAGTCGTATATTTGAAGAGCAAAGCTCAGCGGACCCATCTGTATAACGGCAAAGAGTAAGCACAGAATCCACATGCATAAGAATACAAGGATTTGCTTCAACTTAGATTAAATTTCGTAAGAGGACAAGCGAAAGTATCATTTTACTCATCTCAGTTGGTGGAACAGTATGTTTGTATAATAATTGTAACAAGCTGATAACTGATTACAAGGTCCAAATGTGTATAAGCAACAAAAATGCACCTGCGTACACATCAAGATAACTAACATGTGATCCAAAAAGAAGACGGCATTGCATCTTCTGTGTATTTGGAACATCCTAGACAAGATTTAAGTGTATCCTGTAAAAGTGTAAAGAATCAACAATCCTGTAGATAAAACAAAGAATCATATCTGACGCAAGCAAAGAACAAAGAGTAAAAATAATCCGCTTTCGTTCGTGTCTGTTTTTGCTTTCTTTAGCTTTTCGCTTTGTTTTGTTTTCCTCCAGTTTCTTGTTGGCCCTTTATATATACATATAGAGAGAGTTGTTTAAAAAAAGTCCCTACCTTTAGTAGGAATTGAAATTTTACTTGAATGTAATACTAATTTATAAAGTGCTGACATACCACCTTTCAAATTTAGAAAATAGGAAGAAAAAGATGAACATAACAAAATATAAATATTGACTGCAAATTGGAGGGGCGCGCCAGGCCAAAGCGATAGTGCAAACCAAGGCGACGCTCAAAAGCCCCAATAGCAAGCTATTGCGATGGACCTTTCCCCGTAAAAAAATAAGATTAATATCGAGTGGGCCGACGGCCCACGTATCAGATATTAAACTGATAAGAACAGATACTACACTTGATCTTAGCCAAAAGGCCGAGAAAGGTATGCTTTTCATCTTCTTGGGCCTCTGTTCATATAGGCAGTCTCTTTATATATGTTATTTTTCACTCAGCTGATGTGGGATTGTGACTTTTGCTCTTTGGGTTTTAATCTCTCAGTTATTGATAATTTCTACCTGAACTATCAAATAATGCGGTTAGACTAGCCTTTAAAGATCATAAAGATTGCTGATTAATGTCCAATAAACCGTTTCTAAAGGTACTTGACTTGATTCATCCTATAACTTCACCTGAGACTTACTTTGTCAAACTTAACATTGCTGACGGAAATTTAAGTGGGATTCTCACAGATTGCACTGGGCCCGGTACAAAGCTATGAACTTAATATTTTGCTAGGAAGACCAAATTATATTTCGCTCTTTGATTTCCTAAAAACCCTTATCTACTCAACTAATTGCAGCGATGTTTAACTCAAACTGATAAGCTCTACTTTTCCGAAAGGCAACTGATAAGTAGAGGTTGAAGCATATTATGATATGAGGGATCACAGCAGTAAAATAAGGTCAAAAACCAATTCGTATACATAAGCTAAATCCATTGAGATGCATGAATCAGCCAACATAAGTTGTCTTTTAACATTCATGTCCATAATTAACAACTACAACTGATACATAAACATCAGTAAGTTATTTATATATTTCACACACTGAAGATGGTTAACACGAGGTCATGACTCCAGAGCAGATTTTAACAGCATAAGGTGTTTCATCCCCAAGGAGACCTATATCATCTTGAAAGGGAGATACGCGCATGCCTAGAACATTAGAGACACGTATACATTTCTCAATGACTAACCTTCAGAAAGAGGTCCCTAGACAAATTTGTCAAGTAAACGTAATGACCGGGAAGTAGCATGCCTTTAAAGTTTTTTAACATCAGTATGAACCTTACAAGACAAAAATATATCTTGGTTGACTGCTAAGATCTCATTCAGCTACATAAAAGATACCTTAGCATCATTCCAACTTGGTGTAAGTCAATCACAAAAGTGATGTTTGTTAGCCCAGTCTTCCAATCACGAACATACTATCTGTATTATTAAACTCTACTCGACAAATAAAATTGAATACATAACCTTGTATTTATACTAAACATGATCTAATCCTATACCTACTCAAACTCTATTGAAGTAATTAAATAAACTAACTAGATAAACCTATCTAATAAATAGATAATTTAAACTAATTAAATAAATAAACCAAACTATTTAATCTCATACTAACTTGAATTATCCTTAACCTATATTAACCAATCAGAATTATTCCTTCAATGTTCAGCAGTCATAAGCCTGCTTTTGCAGCATCTTCCAATGCGTGCAAGAGAAACTATTAATGCTTCCTGCGTTTCAAATAACAATGTGATTGGTAATTAAAAGAGTTCATCTTGATTACAGACTTCGAGTCGATGACCTAGTTCAGCAGGATTATTTGGACTCTGTGCAAGTTTTTGTGAAACAAATACAAGTAGAAACATATACTCATGTAGAGATATGAACATTACAGATTTTGACATGATGTAATAAACAATCTCTCTATCCAACTAAACCAAGAAACAATATACATAGATAACAATCCAAATACCTTGATCAATAGTCGGTACCAATAGGAAGAAATAAATCTAACTATCATTTGCTGCAAAACATGACTGATGATCATTAAATCGGCTAAATGTTACTCTTTACTTGCAAGCAACTTTTTTGGTTAGATGTATATCCAAGTTCTTTTTCAATGCATTAAAAATAAAAAAAAGAAAAGATTGCTACCACTCAACTAAATCTAATATATTTTACAAAGAGCAGACCGCCAAAATTAATATTTACAACGGTATTTCCCATCAAAATTTAGCTAGTGTTTGGAAGGGTGCGCCAGGCCAAGGCAGTAGTGCAAGACCAAGGCGACGCTCAAAAGCCCCAAAAGCAAGCTATTGTAATGGATCTTTCCCCATAAAAAAATAAGATTAATATCAAGTGGGCCGATGGCCCACATATCAGATTTTAAACTGATAAGAACAGATACTACACTTGATCTTAGCCAAAAGGCCGAGAAAGGTATGCTCCTTCTCTCCTTGGGCCTCTGTTAATATAGGCGGTCCCTTCACCTTTGTGTTTTCACTAAGCCGATGTGGGACTGTGAGTTACCTTTGCCCTTTGTAAATGTGTATTAATTTATATCTAATAAAACTAGCCTTAACAAACTTTCAAACTTAATCTTATGTTATACACAAATTAGACATGTTCTAAGAGCCCTTATCTACCTGACTAATTGCAGCTACATTTAGCTTAAACTGATAACCTCTATTTGTGAGTACATCCCAATCATGACTCTAACTTATATCCGTTGGTTACATACTCGTGGAATTCAAAGGATTGTAAGAAACTACATGGGTTCATCACGTCTTCTCTTGGTGTGTTTTTTCCCCTTGTTTCCTTTAAGTGCTAGAGAAAACCAAAACATTGTATAAAAACATAACATACCTACTTAATTTGTATGCGAAACCTGTGGAAGCAATTTATCTCTTAACATGTAAGAAAGACGTGCAAGTTCCAAGGGCGGCACCTGCATGCTAAGGAGTGATATAATCAGTTTAAGTTACTTGATAAATTTGTTTCACGTTCCAATGTTGACTCGATTAGGATGACTATTCAAGTTCTTCAGATCTATGTTGCCAAGGCTCACCCAGGCGTGCGCCTAGGCCTACTTTTCCGGCCCAGCCCAGCTTTCTCGCTTCGCCTCAGAAGCCCCACTCTCAGGCCCTCGGACGCATTTTCAGGCCAAATTCAACGGAAATTCCGGTCAAAATTCATTCGAACATGTTTGAAACAATTATAAGAACCCTAAACAAGCCTGGAGACAACCTAAAACTAGCCCTAAAGAAGCCTGAAACATGTCTAAAATCCCTAAAAAAATGTATTTTTATACTAAACGTCTCGCCCAAAAAAGCCCTTGCTTTTTAAGCGCCTTGCATTGAGGTCCAAGGCTCACCCTTTACGCCTTGAGTGCGTCTTGCGCCTTTGACAACTATGCTTCAGATGAATGATTGGATACAAAATTAAGACGACTATATAAGTTCTTCAGATGAAACAAAGACTAATATCTGACTCGGAGAAACCATGTCCTATTACAGGAAAAAAAACATATCCAACATCAACAGTATGAACGCGTACGTAAAGTTGTTTAATTGCTGAAATTGAACTTGGGAATCCATGTTTACCTTAAAAGACGTTTACCCATGGGTGCCAGAATAATTAGGTTCTAAACTGATACGAATATATCCTGTAAAATTTACTTTGTAGAAACAGTAAAAGAATAAGCCTAATGTTTTACGCAATCTCATAAGCCATGTAAAAATCATTTCAAATGTTCTAAATCCCGGACCATCACCAGCACCCGTGGTTCACTAGTTGTCAGCCTGGTCTCAAGAACCAGATGTCCAAGGAGGCAAGATTGATCGTTTTCAATGGTATTGTCCGGTTTTTTCGTGTCCGGTTGGTTAGCTGATAATCAATGAACGTTCTCATCCCCATGTGTGTGCCGTTTTGAGTTAGAACTGATGGAATAGTTTCTTTACTATTAGAATCTGACTTTGCAGCATGCGTTTCTTCAAATGCAATTTTCACTTTATACCAAAGGAGCAATTTCTAATGATCCAAAAGACCTCAGAGATGGCATTTGAAAAGATAATTGACTGCTAATTAACTCAACATAAATGACTTACACTCTACCAATACCCATGTGGCTTGGATGTTTGTTCGTGTAGAAGATCTACAATGCCTCATGAGCTACAGATCGTTGATGGATGGAACCACAATTACAAGAGTACAAAACAACACAGTTTAAAAGTCCGACGCCCAAGTCAACCGAAGAAGACAATTACAAGTGAGTTTCAATTATCACGGATTTAAACAGAAGTAGAAAACCAACAAAAAATCTCAAATTTTTGGAGAATTCTTACATAACATAGAAAGCAGGTTCTTCATTAAAAAAAAAACATAAAACTGCAAATTGGAAGGGTGCGCCAGGCCAAGGCAGTAGTGCAAGACCAAGGCGACGCTGAAAGACCCCAATAGCAAGCTATTGTGATGGGCCTTTCCCCATAAAAAAAAAGATTAATATCGAGTGGGCCAATGACCCACGTATCAGATATTAAACTGATAAGAACAGATACTACACTTGATCTTAGCCAAAAGGCCGAGAAAGGTATGCTTTTCCTCGTCTTGGGCTTCTGTTTATAAAGGCAGTCTCTTCGTCTTTGTATAGTTCACTCAGCCAATATGGGACTGACTGTGAGTGACTTTTGTTCTTTGTGTTTTCCTCTTTCATAACTTAAAACCGTAACATTTAACAGAATCCCAGTAGAAGATCTTCAGAAAAGTTTAGTTCAATATTTTGTCAATGTGAAGAAGTGCAGAAAAGCCAACAAACAAAGAAACAAACGTACCCAGTAGAATCTCACCCATTCTAGCATATACGGTTATATAAAAGTTGATAATGAAGTCGTAATACGTATAAAATAAGATGCTTTGGCCCAAAAGTTTATAATGCAACCCAGTAGATTCTAGTATGAATAAAGGTAAGATTATGATCAGATACAACGAAATTTGCATCGGGATCCATTGCAATTGATACACTCCCACACTCATTTTGTTCAATGGTATCCACCACTCTGTAGTTCTTCAATATGGGCTGAAATCATGTATGTGTTTAAAGAAATGTGTCAAACCAACAATAAAATGATGTGATAACTTACAAAGCAGATTCTTTCTTTAACGTTTGACCCATCATCCATTCCAGTTACCAGCAGCAGATACACTAATCTTTTTGTGTTATGAAAATAAAAGAGAAAATGTCAAAGAAGGTATTAAGAAGAAGAAGAAGAAGAACTCTAGAGGCTGAGAGACAGCATGTCTACTGAAACATGCTTTATTATGTCACAATAATGCAATTATGTGTATCACTGTAAGAGCATTACCAAACATATTAATGTCAAACAAGTTCAGGCATAATAATGTTGTGTTATTAAATTTTAGGTCAAAATAGGTTAACCTTCATGGATCGCCTAGATCAATAAATATCGCTTTGGTCCTTATGATTTTATTGATTCGTATTCGGTTGTTCGCTTCAGTTAGACACTTCTTTAAATAAATTCAATCTTAAGTGAAGCATTTATATTAGAACACAATATTAGACACTGGTACTTGAGTGCAACTCTAATTCCTACATGCACTATAAATCAAGGGATTAGGGAGTCTAAAAGGACACGTCAAATACAAGTTTGTGAGACAAACAACCCACACCATCATCACATGACCGCCGCCTCCCGCAAGAATCCTGACATCTCCGCTCGCCTTGCGCACTCACTAGACCACCACCTCCTGGCCGTCGTGCACCGCCGACCACTCCATTGCACAAGGTCGTTGCGGTCTCGATGGAGAACCTAGTTTGACCATGTTTGATTTTCAGTTTGACTTTTTGACCGTGAAGGAGTTCTCGAGTCTTGCATTCGGGTTAGAAGATTCGGGTCAAGGAGTTGATTCGGTTTCTTGGTTTGTAAACAAACGTCAACTAGCGTGTCATGATTCGTTGATTCAAAATGCGAAGCTTCGGTTTTTCGTCAAAGGTTATTTTTTCCAGAACCCAATGGTTGTGTATTACACGCTTTAAGTTCGTAATTAATATTAGATATTAATTAACAATAAATAAAATAAGAGTTTATTCAAATTAAAATGGTAAACTAATTCCCAAAATGTTCCCCTGATAGGTGTTGGAAAAGTGTTATCCTATCAGGTTGAGGGCTCTAGTCTCATGGTCATAGTAGATGAAATGTGTACACAATGTTTTAAAACCCGGTTCAAACCGGCTGGCATTACCGTTTGAAGAACCAACTACTGGAGACATCACCTGTATGATAGAGCCCGATCTAGTTAGGGTACCACTTTAGTTATCAAACCGTCTATTACTGGTCTATAACGAATGATTTTTTATCGTGAATTTGATGCATTCAACACTCTAATGGTATAAACTTACTGTAGACTTTTATTTAATAAAACTTTGTTGGAGAATTGATTTTTGATTATAGTATTATGTAGATTTGGATTATTTTTTGAGTTAATATTTATTTTTATGGAATTACAGGATTAACCGTTCAACCCTATTGAATTGCCTAGTACAACCTGTTAAATCCGAGTTAGTGCACTATAAAAACCGTTTTTAGACTAGTATGTGTACTTTTAAGACTAATACCATGGTGGAATGGACACCTTTCACTTTATCACATTCATCACACTATCACACCCAATCACCTTTTGACACATCATTTCATCACATTTTCACCATCACACTTTCAACACCTCTCACATTCCATCACGCTATCATATCCAATTACCATTTGACACCTCATTTCTTTTTCACTGTCAACAGTCAAGTCCACACAATATCCCTTCTCCAGCGTCGTGATATACATCACACTATTCCTCTTCACCGTCATGAAACACCCACTTACGTTGGTGTTTTACATTCATCACACCCATACGGCCGTAATAGGGATTTCACAGGGCGTCTCGACCACCCTTTGTGGGTGTTTACATTTGCTATTTCTTAGGTTGGGTGGTGTGGTATATAGCCGCCATGTAGCCTACATGTCACATAGGGGACTTTAAAGCCTCTCCCTTTAACTTGCATGCAATGGTTTAAAGTCCCTATATGATTACCTAATTATTTTTAATTTTATATTTTTTTAAATATTTATCCCATTTTTATTTAAAACATAATTTCGATACAATAAATAAAATATTACAAACTACTTAAAAATAAAAACTACAAAGTTACCTAAAAAACAACCAACTTAAAAATAAAAATAGAAACCTACTAAAAAACTAAATTTATTTTGCTCGGACTTTTGCCTTAAGAGGCTCGGTCCTCTTTCGGTAGGTGGGAAAAGTCTTTCTCGAGAAACTTTTTATCTTTCTCAATTTATTTCTCCATTTTAAGTTCATGTTCCTTTTCCTTGATCGAGAGAAGCAGAGTGAGTCTATCGTCGAACTCATCCAACCTTTATGGGCTATCTGATGGCGTTGAATAGGAGGTGTCTCGTGCTTGTATTGTTACCTTGTTTCTCTCCCTACCCTTTGGTTGTGGTAGCTCTTTGGGTTCCTCAAAATTCAATTCATCTAACTCGTCGTTTAAGTTAATAGTAATACGGCCATCGAACTCGGATGGTTCACTAGTCGTTGATTTGGCCCGTTTTGACCTATGGGTCGTTGGATCAAATGGTGGTACAAGATGCCACTTTGGAGATTTGTGAAAAAGCTCCCAAGAAGGTTAACGTTTTAACAAACCGACTACGTAAAAGATATGGAAAGTATCAAATTGGCATAAAAACATATCATATCATACAAGTCTTGAAAGTTAACGTTTTCATGAACCGACAACGAAACAAACACTCGGGCACAATCAGACACATCATATGAACTAGTTAACAATATTTTAACATCATACAACTAGTTAAAATCATTAAACAAATTGTTTTGCTTGAAAACCCTAAATCCCTACAAGTTGCTTAACCTCCGTGTAAGGACCCGTTAACGAATCTAGCACCCGTTAGGCAACCGATCACGAACTAGACATAAAAAATAAACTAGTTAACATTGTTTAACAATATTAAACTAGTGTATGGCACCTTATATCTTTAAATACATCAAAAACCCCTAAAACCCTAAACACCCTAACTTAACTTAACCTAAACTTAACTAAAACTTAACTAGAAAAATTAACCAAGTTAAAGACTAACCAAGCACCCATGGACAGTTATGTGGGGCCCACTAGCCACCCAGAACTTTGTCTCCCATGTTCCAACATGTTAGAAAGATTAAGTCTTGGACTAGAAGGTTTTGTGTCTTTCACCCAACATAATTAGTCATCCATGACACCCTACTTTCACTTACATATCCTAACACTAAAAATAAACAACAAGAACACCTCCCTTTCCCCTCAAACTCACGGCTCAAACACCCCTCTTTCACCTCCAATTTTGTGTTCATTTACAAGCAATCCAAGGTTATCCTAAGGTGTCTCAAGGTTAATCAAGAAGGTGTCAAGCATTGGAAGTTCAAGGACCACCCTAGGGAGCTATTATCCACCATCTTCGCTTCCTCATCATCTTGTTCATCTTGCCACTTCCCTAGCCACAAGAGCTAATAGTGAGACTCCTAATCTTTCATTTTATATCTTGTTACTAGTATTTGTTAATATATAAGTTAAACATCAAAAACCCTGACCTTTAAAAGATGAACACATGAACTAGTAACATAATCTAAAGAAAATAAACATATCTTGAAGTTGTAATGAAGATGTAGTTTTTTATTTTGTGCTTGGATGATATCCATCATATGTATACTTGCTAGAAGTATAGATCTAACAAGTATACACATGGATCTTACAAGATCCATGATAAAAGTGTTGATGAACTTGTTACACATGATGAAAGAACTATTTAAAGTGGTTAAAATTATTGGTGATGTTCTTAAAATAATATGTGAACAAGTTGTGAAAGATGATTTTCTACAAAGTTAGTAAATATTATAAACAAAACGTATTTTTAAAGATGGATGAACATGTTAAACACAAGGTTAAAATACTACATGATTTGGTTAACTTTCAAGTTCATCATAATATGAAAAAAGCATCTGTATGCATATATTTTACTTGTGGAAATTGTTGTGAATAAATTGATGAGTTTTGGAAGCTTAAACACATGTTTTAAAACACGGGAAACCTCCTAAATCTAGGGGAAACTATGGAAAAAATTTATAATATTTAAACACTTCGAAAAATATATGTTAACAAAGCTCTTACAAGTAAACTTGTTTAAAAATAATAAATATAAAAATTCCCATAATATCTTTGTATAAAATGTAAATCAAAGAGGTTATGGGTTTTCTAAAGATAAAGATGGATATAAATATACATTTTGGAAAATATATATTTAGTAATCTTAAGAATCATGTGCTATGTGTTATTGTTTGTATTAGCTATATATAAATTAGGAACTTGAAAGTATACACACAAACAAATACAATAAAGATTGGCAAACAAAGAATTACAAGAATATATACCTAATTATACTTGGAGACAAATATGGACAAATCGGACACTTGGACTATATAAGGATTTTGGACTAAAAATATATAATATATCGAAGATTGGTAAATATTACTTTCAAAACCGAACAAGTGACAAAAATATATATATTTACAAGTATATAAAATATATCATATTTTGTCGATATTAAAAACGTATTATCCTTGAAGTGTATAAAAATATATATTTCATAAACATCTTAAAAATATATTGTTTTGGTGGGAACTAAAAATATATATTTTTCTAGAACTAGTCTTAAAAATATATTATTTTTAAGATGCATACACTTACCAAGCATAAGATACATATATTAGTTTGGACATATCTTGAAATTATATATTATAAGAATATATAAAATTGTGGGTATTGAATACAATAATATACGTATTCCTATACGTACAAATACATGCCAACATACAGCACTAACACTTTGTGAAAATACCATTATACAAGTATTATACATAACCATGAGAATACGAATTTAAATACACAAATACTCACAATACAAGTATACCTATAGTTGGGAAGACACACATGTATAATACTAAACAATTATTACACTTGGTCATGTATACCATAAACACATGCACATGGATAATTATATATCAAGACATGTTAAAAATAGATTATTTTTGACAAACTCATCATAATCACAAATGATATATAAAGTGGTGCATACAAATTCTACAAGTTAAAATATAACATTTTAACTAATACATCGAACTTGAAATATATAATTAAGAAGAATTATATATGGAACATATCTGACGATGGTATCGTCGAGGCAAACGGGTGGAACCCGACTATGAGAAGTCATGAAACACATATATCTTACTCGTGCGAGGCATGGAGACTAACGGGCTGGTCCCGTACAAGCAAGACTTGAGATGCAAGGATATATATATATATATATATATATATATATATTTGATGAAATATATACTGACATCATGCACCTAAGATACATTTCAACTGACATCATATACAGAAAACGCATCTCAATGGGCATCGTACATTGAAAATACATCTAAACAGAACAAAACACTGTACAAGTCTTAACAAATACTTAAGACAAGAAACATGAACATGAATCATTACAAAGACCAAAGTGTCTAACAAAACCTAATGCGTTTGTAGGTTGTGATACACACCCAGGGAAAGTACTTGAGTTAAAGCAGAGAACAAAGAAAGCAATCCAGTGAGTTCATGTCCCCCTTTTCATCTTAAATGTTTTATTGTTTTACAACTATCGGGGGGAAATACATGTCTATGGTATAGGGAATGAAATAACTAGATAATGTGCGAATAGGGTGAACATAAGAACCATTAATATTGTTTAAGACCACGGTACAAAGGTTAGATCTAGCGGGTGTTGGCGAGCCCCACTCTTGGTCATGGACCCACATGGAAGAGTGCATTTATCGTCCTATTCAAGGTTAATCGACGAAAATCGTCTAGGTTTGATGCTTCCTATGTCGTCACACATATTAATGTTCTTGCAAAACATTAATGATCACGATTTCATTGACCCTTTACATACCGGGTTTTAACACAAATACATCATACATTTTATGGATTTATCTTATGCAACTAAAACACATGAACTCGCCAACTTTTGTTGATTTTCAACTGAACATGTATTTCAGGAAATTAGTGGACCAATGCGGGAGACAAGGAAAGCAAGTGTCAAGTCTCCATGCCAACTTTTGAAGGGTTTGCCCATTATATACCGCCTCCTTGCGGTGATATAAGGGTCAAAGCCTTATCATTTTAAAACTTGCATTTTGAATGTGTAACATTCTGACAACTTATTTTCATTTTATGGTTTGTAAACAAAATACTCAACTCATGTTGCGTTTGGAAACATTTATGGCAATGGCATTGGAACTTGTTTTTATTCATTTAGTTGTTCACTTATATTGTATGCAATGAGAATCAATCAGATCACACCGCGCGTTTCCGCCTATGAGCGGGTGTGACAGATTGGTATCAAAGCTTCGATTGTAGTGAACCAGGATTCTTTCTCGAGTCTAGTCTGCAATCACTAGGATCCTCTCATGAAAAATAATTTTTACATGAACAAGAGATTTTCATTGCATAAACATTTCGCAAAGTCCACTACACAAACTTATTTCGTATTAACAAGCAAGGACATTTTCATGGGTGAATTCTATGAGAAATATACACATTACATTATCAGACTATGTGTCATGGACACATTACATTATCAGTCTACGCATTATAAACAGTGTACAAGTTCAGCTTATACAAGATAGAATGGATAGATGGGATTTTATGTGATTATATATATATATATATATATTGTTTATTTATATATGTGTTGTATGGAGTATTTTGCCAAGAACGAAATACCTTCGACTTTGAATTCTATTATTATTCTTGACTCGCATGAAGAGATTATTGACCTCACGTCTATTGCGGAGCTTATGGCGGGCGCGGTTCCTAAAGTGAGACCCTAAGCTCGATTCCATACAAGATGGTTGTTTTTTCCCGCAGAAGCGGTGATGCCTGACTTCGGTAGTGACGACGAGGGGGAGGTGGCAACCTTGGATAACAACTCTATTAGTCGGACAAGGTCCCTATGGCTCATACTAATCCTAATCCTGATTGATGACACTCTTGTCCAGACAAGGAAGATGAAGTACTCATCTTGAAGGTGCCCCCCCTAGTTGTTATTGTTATGGATTCTCTCCATTTCTACTTCGTCTAACGTCGTGCCACTTCGTGAGTAATGACAATGGACGTTATCACGAGGACCATCACCAAGGTCCCTTCTAGGTTCAAGGTATGTAGACAGTAGTGTCCCCTCTTTGATTGATCGTCTGCTTCAAATGGGAGAATGCTAGGGTGACCATGCCAGTCAATTATTATTACGGGGCCCACGTAATAACAACTTGTAGTGCATGGGAATCCTGGTGGACTCTACAGGTCAAGCTAATGATCACTATTTGTTCAAAATTCTTAAGATGTTACTTGAGATTCAATTTTTTTCCCATTCTTAGACCCCTAACTAAGGGGTTACAATGACACCCTACAGAACAGGAAGACCACACGTATTTGTTGGTACCTAACATTGAATCTATATGTCACAACCTGACCCGCAGCGAATATGGTAGTCGGGGCATGATTGGGTTTTCATCAAAGCTCATGACATTTACTATTATGAAAGTTTCATATTTATTATTTCAAATTAAAAAGAAATATTCCAATCAACACACAAACCACACAAACACCAAATGTTCTAAACAAGACATTCAAGTAACGATTTATTCTTCTTCTAAGGCCCAATCCTATGTGTTCCTTGCTTCAACCTGATCACATGTATCATGTGTAAATAGAGATTTGGGTCAACAAAAGTTGGCGAGTGAATCCCGTTTAAATATTAGAAAGAACTGTTATGTTTATAAATTTAATAAAAATGTGCATAAACCAAATATGAGCAAACGTATAGGTAATCTATCCACAAACCACGTAATCATCTAGTAATGTACATGTGAGCACGATAAACGATGTGCAGTGAGATCAAGGCTCAATCAAACGGAGCCGATCTAATTAGGCAACGCGATGCTCTACCCGTATGAAACAGGGAACTGATGGGCCTAATGTGAATGCTTGACTGAAATGAGAAAGTATAACCACAAATAACAATAAACCAAATATCACATAGCACGTTAGTTCATATAATTGTAGTAGCACAAGTGTTAAATACATGATATAAATAAAACGACACATGATACACCCCAAAACAAGAATAAAAAGGGGAAGTTTGTAGGAATTCACCCACAGTGGGTGCGTTCTTGATTTGATAATGAGCGCGCACGATTTAAAGATTCCAACCGACGAGAAAACTAACCTAAATATTCACATAATAATTCGGTAAATATATTCCTTTTATTAAAATTAGTATCTTTATTTAATGAATTTTATTAGACTTTTTAGATAATTTTGTAGTATTTATTACTAATTTTTGTGCTTAAAAGGACTCATTTTTATTATATATTTTTATGGATTTTGGAGAAAAATAAAGAAAAAGGTTAATAAAAAATATACCCCTTTTCAGGGTCGAACCGGTCAAATCGTATGGTTTTGGCATCGCATGGGAATCGAACTGGTGACCTCTCGTTTACGTGCACGCAGCTCTACCAACTGAGCTACGTGTCTAACCCGAAATATTCTAGAATTTAATTAGTTATATATACTTACTGAGATGAACTTATTTTTAATTAATTAAAAAGGTTTTGTAATTTGCAAAGTCGGTGTAACAAACCGGTCTCGAACCCGCGCCCACGCTTCGTGTTGCACACAGCCCGACCAACTGGGCTGTGTGTCTAACCCGGAGATTATACGATTTTAATTAATTTTATGTACTATCTGAGTTATTTTTATATATGATTTATAAAAAGGGTTTGAATTATTTAGGGAAATCGGCAACGTATTAAGACTCGAACCCGGACCATGTGTTTAATTTGCACACAGTCCACCACTAGACTGTGTGTCTAACCCGGTATAAACACGGTTTTAATTATACTTGTAGGCTTATTCAGATTCATCTTCTTCATTTCGTTTGAACAGTTTGACAAAAACCCGATTGTCAATCTGATATCGCTTATTGGATTGACTGACACTAAAATAAATAATAAAAAGGAAGGATTCAGGTGCTTATACCGAAACAGGGGGAGTGACTTGAGTTCTCCAGTGTAATTCCGGCGACACGTAACTTTTTCGGCGTAGAGAAGATTTGAGAGCAGAGAGTATTTGCGAGTGTTTTGGTGAGTATGAGCGAGTTCTACAAAGGTTCAAGGATCGCTATTTATAGTGTAGAGTATCAATCTTGATTGAATTTTGGTTTCAAACGTTTCAGTCAAATAATTGACTGCCGGTGATTGTGTAACCAACTATGATCATTACCGACTCCATGATTGCGTTTAACATACACTTTTGAAAACGTTTCTTTAGTTTAATTCGTAACAGAAACGAAGATTTTGATGATTGGTGATGATGGCAGCCGTTACAGGGCGGGTGTTCTTGAACTCAAATTCAAATGTTGTTTTGGTACAAGTAGCATTCAGTTTGGGTTTATAATGGATGGGTGTGTGTAGTGTAGTGGTGTGATGGGTGTTTGATTTGGGTGGAGACCCGGTTCGATACCCGCGGTCCACACCCCTTTTTTCTATTTTAATTTTTATTGTTTGATTGTAGTTTATGCCATTATTATTTAAACTTTATTATTTATTTAAACTTTATTATTATTATTTATTACTTAATATTAATAACAAAATTTCAAATGCTTAATGTAAACGCGTAACGAACATCATAACGTATACTTGCATTACAAAACGGAGCGGGTTTTAGAACCCGTTTTACGACAAATGTTATAGTATCCCATACTTTTAGAAATTTCGTCCCCGAATTTAAGTAGTGGTAGGTTTAACTTAAAAGAGGTGAGGGTATTTTTCGCGCATTGAGTCTTCGCGTTCCCAAGTAAACTCAGGTCCTCGTTTCGACTTCTAACGCACCCTGACTATCGGAATTCGACTTCATCTTAAACGTTTCTCACCGAAGTCCATGATTTCTACAGGTTTCTCTACGAAATGCATCGATTCATCAATCTAAATATCTTCCAATGGTATATGAAGGTTTTCGTCGGCTAGGCACTTTTTCAAGTTAGATACATGGAACGTGGGATGAATCTTGTTGAGTTCTTCTGGTAGGTCAAGCTTGTAGGCTATAGGACCAACTCTCTTGAGTATTTTAAATGGTCCCACCTAGCGAGGTGTTAGCTTGCCTTTTTGCCCAAAACGAACAACTCCATTCCATGGTGATACTTTCAAAAGTACTTGATCGCCAACACAAAACTCGAGTGGCTTTCGTCGTTTATTAGCATAACTCTTTTGACGACTCTGTTAGAAGATTATTGCGGATTTGAAGAATCTTTTCGGTTGTTTCTTGAATTAATTCTGGTCCAGTGATTTGTGCTTCACCGATTTCGTGCCAACATACAGGTGATCGACACTTACGACCATATAATGCTTCAAAAGGAGCCATACCGATGCTCGAATGATAGTTATTGTTGTATGAAAATTTAACTAATGGTAGATGAGTATCCTAATTGCCCTTGAAGTCGATGACACATGCTCGCAACATGTCTTCAAGAGTCTGTATAGTGCGCTTAGATTGACCATCAGTTTGAGGGTGAAAGGTGGTGCTAAGATCTAAGCGTGTACCTAACGTTGCTTGCACGGCTTGCCATGTTCGTGAAGTAAAACGTCCATCTCGATCCGAAATGACACTCAAAGGCACACCGTGTCGACTTACAATTTCATCAATATAGATACGAGCTAACTTCTCGTTCTTATAGTCTTCGCAGATCGGAATAAAATGAGCGGACTTGGTAAGACAATCGACAATAACCCAAATCATGTCATGCCCACCGGAGGTGCGAGGTAACCTGGTAATAAAATCCATGGTTATGTTTTTCCCACTTTCCAAACGGGTATTTCGAGTTGAACGAGTAAGCCTGAGGGTCTTTGATGTTCGGCTTTAACTTTCGAACATGTGAGGCACTTGGAGACAAAAATGGCGATATCCTTCTTCATGCCAGGCCACCAGAGAGTATCGCAGATCTTGATACATCTAATCAGCACCCGGATGTATAGTATATCGTGTTTTGTGGACCTCATTCATGAGAAAAGTGCGAAGATTGTCACGATCAAGTACCCAAATACGATTTAGATAGTAAAGGATACCATTGGACTTGGATTCTAACTTGGTTTCAGCTCTACAAGATTGTTCATCCCGTACATCATTTTCTGAGACATAAGTATGTTGAGTTGCGCGAATGCGGTTTGAAGATCGGTTATGATTTGAGAACACAAAAGATGAATGGAGTTAGCATACTCTTTTCGACTAAGGCATCAGCCACAACATTAGCTTTACAGGATGATAACGGATTTCACAATCGTAATCATTCAAGAGTTCGACCCATCGCCGTTGCCTCATGTTTAACTCTTTCTGATTGAAGATATGTTGAAGGCTCTTGTGTTCAGGGTATATCTCACACTTTGTAACATAGAGATAATGTCTCCATACCTTTAGAGCGAACACGACTGCTCCGAGTTCCAGGTCGTGAGTGGTGCAATTCTTTTCATGTACTTTGAGTTGCCTTGAGGCGTAGGCTATCACATTTCCTCTTTGCATTAAAACACACCCTAGTCCCTGCCCTGATGCATCACAATAGACCACAAAGTCTTCACAACCGTCAGGGAGAGTGAGAATAGGTGCATCACAAAGCTTTTGTTTCAAGGTTTGAAAAGCTTCTTCCTGCTTGGGCCCCCAAACGAAGGGCTTGCCCTTATAAGTCAAGGTTGTGAGTGGTAATGCAATACGAGAGAAATTTGCAATGAAGCATCGATAATAACCAGCTAAGCCAAGGAATGATCTAACTTCGGTAGGAAAGAGTGGAGCTTGCCATTCTTGCACTGCTTTAATCTTTGTAGGGTCGACATGAATTCATTTGTCGTTGACGACGTGACCAAGAAATTGAACTTCTTTTAACCATAATTCACATTTCGAAAACTTAGCATAGAGCTTTTCGGTTTTCAAAAGTGTTAGGATGAGTCGAAGGTGTCGTTCATGATCTGATTTGGTCTTGGAATAAATATGAATATCATCGATAAAGACAATAACGAAACGATCAAGGTAGGGTTTGCACACCCTATTCATCAAATCCATGAAAACGGAGGGAGCATTGGTCAAACCAAAAGGCATGCCCATGAATTCATAGTGACTGTAGCGAGTTTGAAAGACAGTCTTTGGAATGTCTTCTTCACGTACTCTAAGCTAATGATAACCAGAACGAAGATCGATTTTTTAGAAACAGGTGGCACCCTGAAGTTGATCTAAAAGGTCATCAATGCGAGATAAAGGATAACGGTTCTTGATGGCAGCTTGTTGAGCTCTCGATAGTCGATACACATTCAAAAAGTTCCATCCTTCTTCTTGACGAACAGTACCGGCGCACCCCAAGGTGACGAGCTAGGACGTATGAATCCCTTGTCAGTCAGCTCTTGCAGCTGGCTAGCTCACTCTTGCATTTCAAATGGGGCTAACCGATATGGATATTTTGCAACTTGTCACACCCCGACCCGCAGCGGAAAAGGTGATCGGGCATGATTGGGTTATCATCAAAGCTCATGACATTTATTATGCGTTTCATATTCATTAATACAATTTAATGGAAATTTACAATAAAGATTACAACATGTTCTAGCTATCAATCTAGGCATCTTTGTTCTCTTCTAAGGCCTTTCCTATGTTTTCTTTGCTTCAACCTGTTCACCTGTATCATGTGTAAAAAGGTTTTGGATCAACATAAAGTTGGCGAGTGAATCCTATGGAAAACATTTGAACAAGTTTATTTAAATTGGTTATGAAATATGTGCACAACCAAACATGAGTAAAAATAGGTGTAAACTTATTCAACAATCATAAGATATTAAATAAAACACACATGAACAATAATGGAACATTTAGAGGCACGCGATGCTCAACTCGTCTCTCACGAGGAACTGAGGGGCCTAATGAATGAATTGCATAAACATGATAATATGAATGACACAACTACAAACAATATAAACTCAATGATACACACATGAACAATAATGAATTTGATTTGGGCACGCGTTGTTCAACTCGTCTCCCACGAGGAACTGATGGGCTTAATGAATGAGTTTTATATAATTTGACAAAAGGAAATAAGTAATCACAACAATATAAACAATCTAAGTTTAGATCATGATATGGTATGGCACAAGTTTAAATAAACAAGTTAATTATTTTTATAACACATGACACACCCCAAAACGTGTAATTTAAAAGGGGGTTGTAAGATTCACTCACAGTGGGTGCGTTCGGTTGATGATGTTGAATGCACGCGAAGTGGTTTTAACCACGAGTGAGATTAATCTAGATAAATATCATTATGGTTCGGTAAGTAAACGGATTTTATTAATCTATTTTAGTAGGATTGTTGGGTGTATTTTTGTGAGTTTAAGGCTATTTTCTAACCTTAAAAATGTTATTTTTAAGTATTTTTAATTGATTTTTAATTAAAATAATTAAATAAAATAATAAAAAAATTTTGATTTTTTTCTGACCGTTGACTTGACCGTTGACCGGTTCGAATCGTGTATATAAGTGCGCTGGGTGAGGCTCGAACCCGAGACCTCCCGTACGCGTGCACGCAGCTCTACCAACTGAGCTACGTGTCTAACCCGTCATATATCCGTTTTTAATTATATTTATATATTAATTATGTTAAACAGAAAATCCTTTATTTTAAAAACAATTTTAAATCAAAGAAACGGTGCGCTCCACAGGTCTCGAACCCGGACCTGTGGCTTATACTAACACACAGTCCACCACTGGACTGTGTGTCCAACTTGTTAACTTTACTGATTTTTATTATACTTAAACACAAATTAGTTATTTCCTTTTCTGTCTTATTTTAAAAAAATAGATAATTGTCCGAGTCGGTGCAGTAGCCCGGACTCGAACTCGTGACCTGTGATATAATCATACACACAGTCCACCACTGGACTGTGTGTCTAACTTGGTTATCTTTCCGGTTATTAATATACTTAACATATATCAGTATGACTCCGGTTCGGTTAATCAAAAAAAAATCATTTTTATTAAGGCGACGTTGTGGAACAAGATTCGAACTCGAGACCTTTGCGTGTTTAATGTGCACACAGTCCACCGCTGGACTGTGTGTCTAACCCGAGTAATTTCTTGTTTTTAATTATACTTAAACATTACAGCAGTCATCGTCTTCTTCACTGGTTTTAACCAGAATCGGAAATCGACTGGTTCGATGATTAAAACATGTTCTTTAGCGTTTTATGATTAATTACAGATGAGGTATAAGTAAAAAGAAAGGAAAATAAGCGTGAGGTATACCGACTAGCTTTCCTCTGTTTTCCGGCAGAACTCCGGCGACAGCAATCCCTTCCGGCGACGAGTGTCTTGCAGCAGCGAGTCTCCAGGAAGCTTACAAAGGGTGTGGGTGACTTTGGTATAAGCTCAAAGGGTTCAGTAAGGCTCAGAAATGGGGAAACCGGTTTTCCGGCGACGAACAAAATAATTCCGGCGAGTGAGTTTTCGCCGAGAAAATGTGCGGTTTTGAGCGAAAATGTTTGCAGAAGTTCGAGGTGGTTTTTATAGGGCAAATCTTCGAAGAACTTGGTCTGATTTCCGACTGGATTCGTAAGTTATAAAAACTCCGGCGGTTATGACTTTGGTCGCGGACTCAAACGTCGGTTATAACCGATGTCTTAGTAATTGTTTACGTTATAACGGAAAGATTCGTTAAATACTCGCGAGATTGCCGGGATTTCCGACGACTGAACTTTTGGGCGCCGGTTTTGAATTCGGAACGTCAAGATATGAATTAAATGATCTTAACAATTAACAGACAATACAAGTGGCGCAGTGGTTTGTGTGTTGTGAGTTAAGTTGCTGAATCCGTGACTCGGCGACTGACCCGGGTTCGAAACCCGGCAGGGACTTTTTATTTTTATTTTGCGATTTTCAACAGTTTTTCAAAAACTAAATATATATTCTCGTATAATAATTGATTATGTATCGTTTAAAATTATTTTGGACATTTAATTCGCAACGAAAATTTTAACTGACTGTTCGGTTGATAAACGGAGCGGGTTTGGTAAATCCGTTTTTGACGGATGTTACAGTATCCCCTGCTTTTTAGAAATTTCGTCCCGAAATTTAAATTGTGATATATTTGACTAAAAGAATGATGGTGTTTAGTTTGACAGTTATATGCTTAGAAAAATAAGGGTTTAAGTTTTTGTTCGAGGCGGTAACGTTCCTTGTAAGGGTTAAGTACCCTATTACAGGAATCGCTTTTTGTTTGCCTACTGTATAAGTATTGATAAGCAGGAATGATTCGCTAAAAATGATATCATGCATAAGTGTTTAGATACGTTTGGAAAAGTATGGTTATATCCTAAGGCAAAACTTCTAACACTACAACCTACATGGAAACATAAATAAAACACAACAGCTGATATTTGAACATAATTAAACACAACAGCTAATATTTGAACATAAATAAACACAACAGCTAATATTTGAACATAAATAAACACAACAGCAAATATTTGAATCCACATTCTGATAGCATATATGTTTGAATGGTGGAAGTTCCTCTCTCGTTTGTTATGATGGAGAGGTTAGTTTATGTAGGAATGGAACACAATTCCAATTTCTCTAAATAGCAAGATGATATAAATGTAACATAATTTCAACCAAGGCAATACTAAATCTTACATGGAACTTCTCATAACCGCCTGATAATGCCTCTGATCCTTTGGCAAGAATACTTATATATAGGAAGTACCAGCGGCGTATCCACCATATTCTTGCCAAATTTTCATTGGTTTTATCCACAAGTTATGATTAGTTACCAAGAAACTAATAAATCCTACATAGAACTTCTCATAACCGTCCGACAATGCCTCTGATCCTTTGACAAGAATACTTATATATAGGAAGTACCAGCGGCGTATCCACCATATTCTTGTCAAATTTTCATTGGTTTTATCAGTGAATTATGATTAGTCCTATATAACTCTACAACCAATACAACAAGCATAAAATACTGAAATGAAATATATCTGTGCGATCAAGGCTCAATCAAACGGAGCCGATCGTATTGTATGTACTGAAAATGAAATTGTCTGGTGCTCAAGGCTCAATCAAACGGAGCCGAGGGTATTGCATGTACTGAAAATGAATAACTTAATCACACAAACAGCCTATGCATGGAACCTCTCATAACCGCCTGATAATGCCTCCGATCATTTGACAAGAATACTTATATATAGGAAGTACCAGCGGCGTATCCACCATATCCTTGTCAAATTCACATTGACTTTATCCGCAAGTTATGATTAGTTCTATGCGACTCTACAACAAACACAACAACCACAAGATACTGATAATGAAATTGTCTGTGCGCTCAAGGCTCAATCAAACAGAGCCGAACGTATTGCATGTACTGAAAATGAAATTGTATGTGCGCTCAAGGCTCAATCAAACGGAGCCGAACGTATTGCATGTACTGAAAATGAAATTGTATGTGCGCTCAAGGCTCAATCAAACGGAGCCGAACGTATTGCATGTACTGAAAATGAACAACTTAATCTAAACAACAATCACACAAACAGCCTATGCATGGAACCTCTCATAATCGCCTGATAATGCCTCCGATCATTTGACAAGAATACTTATATATAGGAAGTACCAGCGGCGTATCCACCATATTCTTGTCAAATTTTCATTGACTTTATCCGCAAGTTATGGTTAGTTCTATGCGACTCTACTACAAACACAACAACCACAAGATACTGATAATGAAAATGTCTGTGCGCTCAAGGCTCAATCAAACGGAGCCGAACGTATTGCATGTACTGAAAATGAAATTGTATGTGCGCTCAAGGCTCAATCAAACGGAGCCGAACGTATTGCATGAACTGGAAATGTAAATTGAACTGTGCGATCAAGGCTCAATCAAACGGAGCCGATCGTATTGCATGTATTGAAATGTAAAATGAAATGACCGATCAAGGCTCAATCAAACGGAGCCGATCGTGCGGGCACGCCACAGATCAACCGCATAATAAAATGGGGATCAAGCTCAACCTCATGGATGGGGAGCTGCGGCCTCGGCAAATGCATATACTGAAAACAATAAACAATAATTACTCTAATAGTCTACACATGGAACCTCTCATAACCGCCAGATAATGCTTCTGATCCTTTGACAAGAATACTTATATATAGGAAGTACCAGCGGCGTATCCACCGTATTCTCGTCAAAGTTTCATTAGCTTTATCCTTAAGTTATGTTTGGTTCTATGTGATAAAGAAAAACATAAAACTAAACGATAGGAGTTGAATCTGGATCTTCGGCGAAGAGGACTAGTTGGGTATCTTCGTTTGGGCCGTCATTATCTTCGACAAGATTGGCGTTGATGTTGAAGACTCTTCCTCTTGTTGGCGGCCTAGTGGTTGGGTTTTCTTGGTTTACTTGGTTAACTGGGTTTGATTGGGCTTGAGTGTTGATGACGTTAACCAATTGAGGGCATGTGTTTCTAAAGTGGGTAGGGTCGCCACAATTGAAACAAGCTCGAGCATATGGGAACACGGGGTATTGGGGTTGATGATAAGTTTGGGCCATGATTTGAGTAGGGGAAGAGGTTTGGTTTTGGAAGGTGCGACAAACCTTGCTCAAATGACCATAGCGTCCACAAGTTGTACATAGTCGACAAGGTAAGGTAAGGGGATGGTGATAAAAACAGTTGTTGCATCGAGGGTGAGGTCCAAGATATGGCTTCTTATTTGGGTAAGTTGAGTTGGGTGCCACTTAGGTGATTGGGATAGCTTGGATGGGTATGGCGTGTGAAATAGGTTGGTTTCGTTGGGTAGCAGCGAAAAGTTGCCCGTCTCTTTTTCTCTTAGGATTGGGTTGAGAAGGGATTCGGTTTGGGTGAAGTCGGAGGTTTCATTCGGTTCTTTATCCTTCTTCTTCTCCTCCTTGAAGTCTTTTTTCGGATTCGGTTCTCGGTGAGCTCTGTTGCTAGCTCCATTGCTGCTTCCAAGGTTGCAGGCGAGGTACTTATTACAGGGTCTTGAATCTTTGACGGAAGACCACGAATGTAGTGCTCGATCAAACGGTAGAGAGGAGTGAACATGTTGGGAACCATTTGATGTAATTCGAGGAATCTTTTGTTGTATGTGGTGTGGTCTCCCTCCTTTTGCTTCAATGAGTAAAATTCATCTTCTAATTTCTTGATTTCGCTCCTTGGGCAAAATCGTCTGGTCATGATTTCCTTCAATTCGTTCCAAGTTAAGGTCATAGCATCTTCAACACCTCGTTTGGACTTCTCTGTATTCCACCAAGTAAGTGCTATCCCAAATAATCGACCGGTAGCATATCGCACTTTGCGATCGTCAGGGCAATCGCAATTTAGAAAAGTGTTCTCCATTTCTTCAAACCAATGGAGGAGAGCGGTGACACCTTCAGTCCCTTTGTACTTTGGAGGGTCGCATGATTTGAAATGCTTGTAGGTGCATTTAGTGGTATTTGATGGAGAGTTGATAACGTTTTGGTTTGCTTGATTGACAGGATTATCGGTGAGTGCTTGATGTACTTGGATTACAATGTTGGGTATTACGGCAGCCATTTGTTGAGCGATTAAGGCAGCCATGCGTTCGCGGGCTTTTCTTGCTCTCGTCTTCCTACGGGCGGGGTTAGAAGACATCTACAAGGGATACATGACAAGAGTATGAGTTGGATGTTTTTGGGTTCATGGCTCGCATTAGGAATGAACATTCATAAAATAATTATAGAAAAATAAATCTACTACATCCATAGGATGTCTTGGGCTTTGCTCGCTATTAGGCCCTACATGCCGCCATACTTTACCTGTGTAATCATGTGGGCCCCCATGAATACCGGTTTTTCATATGGTTCGCACGGGTTTGCCAGGTTGCGTACACAAAAACCCGGAGAAAATCGAGAAATATGTATACAACGTGTGATATTCGGAATGTGTCCAGGAGTAGACACGGTGACACCTCAAAGTAGGTTAGTTCGAACGACGTTTGGTGTGGCATGCTTTGGCCTAATAGGTCCTTCGTACTCTCATCGTTGGTCCCCAGGTAGGCAAACTGGTCCGTTATAAATGCCAACCTAGACAGGACGTTCCGACTACCGGTACTTGTACCCTTCCAGTTACTACATGCCCGTCGCAGAACTTACTTTGATAAGATTTGAAAATTGCAACAAAATCTTTGGATAATGAGAGTATGAAAATAAATTGAATACATGAACATCGATATATGTATAATGAATATGTATATATGTATAATGAATATGTATATAAGCATGTATGTTTGACTGTAAATGTAAACAAATATGAAACAAATAAATATCACAAGTTTGTATGTAAGCACCTAATCAATTAAAATTTAGGCAGACTATAGTATAGGCTCTAAGGGTCTAATAACCTATCCTATATCCCTATAGTCATGGCTCTGATACCAATCTGTCACACCCCAACCCGCAGCGGAAAAGGTGATCGGGGCATGATTGGGTTATCATCAAAGCTCATGACATTTATTATGCGTTTCATATTCATTAATACAATTTAATGGAAATTTACAATAAAGATTACAACATGTTCTAGCTATCAATCTAGGCATCTTTGTTCTCTTCTAAGGCATTTCCTATGTTTTCTTTGCTTCAACCTGTTCACCTGTATCATGTGTAAAAAGGTTTTGGATCAACATAAAGTTGGCGAGTGAATCCTATGGAAAACATTTGAACAAGTTTATTTAACTTGGTTATGAAATATGTGCACAACCAAACATGAGTAAAAATAGATGTAAACTTATTCAACAATCATAAGATATTAAATAAAACACACATGAACAATAATGGAACATTTAGAGGCACGCGATGCTCAACTCGTCTCTCACGAGGAACTGAGGGGCCTAATGAATGAATTGCATAAACATGATAATATGAATGACACAACTACAAACAATATAAACTCAATGATACACACATGAACAATAATGAATTTGATTTGGGGCACGCGTTGTTCAACTCGTCTCCCACGAGGAACTGATGGGCTTAATGAATGAGTTTTATATAATTTGACAAAAGGAAATAAGTAATCACAACAATATAAACAATCTAAGTTTAGATCATGATATGGTATGGCACAAGTTTAAATAAACAAGTTAATTATTTTTATAACACATGACACACCCCAAAACGTGTAATTTAAAAGGGGGAGTTGTAAGATTCACTCACAGTGGGTGCGTTCCGTTGATGATGTTGAATGCACGCGAAGTGATTTTAACCACGAGTGAGATTAACCTAGATAAATATCATTATGGTTCGGTAAGTAAACGGATTTTATTAATCTATTTTAGTAGGATTGTTGGGTGTATTTTTGTGAGTTTAAGGCTATTTTCTAACCTTAAAAATGTTAATTTTAAGTATTTTTAATTGATTTTTAATTAAAATAATTAAATAAAATAATAAAAAATTTTGATTTTTTTCTGACCGTTGACTTGACCGTTGACCGTTGACTTGACCGTTGACCGGTTCGAATCGTGTATATAAGTGCGCTGGGTGAGGCTCGAACCCGAGACCTCCCGTACGCGTGCACGCAGCTCTACCAACTGAGCTACGTGTCTAACCCGTCATATATCCGTTTTTAATTATATTTATATATTAATTATGTTAAACAGAAAATCCTTTATTTTAAAAACAATTTTAAATCAAAGAAACGGTGCGCTCCACAGGTCTCGAACCCGGGACCTGTGGCTTATACTAACACACAGTCCACCGCTGGACTGTGTGTCCAACTTGTTAACTTTACTGATTTTTATTATACTTAAACACAAATTAGTTATTTCCTTTTCTGTCTTATTTTAAAAAAATAGATAATTGTCCGAGTCGGTGCAGTAGCCCGGACTCGAACTCGTGACCTGTGATATAATCATACACACAGTCCACCCTGGACTGTTGTCTAACTTGGTTATCTTTCGGTTATTAATATACTTAACATATATCAGTATGACTCCGGTTCGGTTAATAAAAAAAATCATTTTTATTAAGGCGACGTGTGTGGAACAAGATTCGAACTCGAGACCTTTGCGTGTTTAATGTGCACACAGTCCACCGCTGGACTGTGTGTCTAACCCGAGTAATTTCTTGTTTTTAATTATACTTAAACATTACAGCAGTCATCGTCTTCTTCACTGGTTTTAACCAGAATCGGAAATCGACTGGTTCGATGATTAAAACATGTTCTTTAGCGTTTTATGATTAATTACAGATGAGGTATAAGTAAAAAGAAAGGAAAATAAGCGTGAGGTATACCGACTAGCTTTCCTCTGTTTTCCGGCAGAACTCCGGCGACAGCAATCCCTTCCGGCGACGAGTGTCTTGCAGCAGCGAGTCTCCAGGAAGCTTACAAAGGGTGTGGGTGACTTCGGTATAAGCTCAAAGGGTTCAGTAAGGCTCAGAAATGGGGAAACCGGTTTTCCGGCGACGAACAGAATAATTCCGGCGAGTGAGTTTTCGCCGAGAAAATGTGCGGTTTTGAGCGAAAATGTTTGCAGAAGTTCGAGGTGGTTTTTATAGGGCAAATCTTCGAAGAACTTGGTCTGATTTCCGACTGGATTCGTAAGTTATAAAAACTCCGGCGGTTATGACTTTGGTCGCGGACTCAGACGTCGGTTATAACCGATGTCTTAGTAATTGTTTACGTTATAACGGAAAGATTCGTTAAATACTCGCGAGATTGCCGGGATTTCCGACGACTGAACTTTTGGGCGCGGTTTTGAATTCGGAACGTCAAGATATGAATTAAATGATCTTAACAATTAATAGACAATACAAGTGGCGCAGTGGTTTGTGTGTTGTGAGTTAAGTTGCTGAATCCGTGACTCGGCGACTGACCCGGGTTCGAAACCCGGCAGGGACTTTTTATTTTTATTTTGCGATTTTCAACAGTTTTTCAAAAACTAAATATATATTCCCGTATAATAATTGATTATGTATCGTTTAAAATTATTTTGGGCATTTAATTCGCAACGAAAATTTTAACTGACTGTTCGGTTGATAAATGGAGCGGGTTTGGTAAATCCGTTTTTGACGGATGTTACACAACTGGTGTAGCAGCAGGTACAAGATCGATTCAAAATTCGACTTCTCGCACAGGAGGAAGTCCTGAAACATCGTCAGGAAAAACTTGGGGAAAATCTCTAACCACCGGAATATCTTCAATTTTCTTCTCCTTGTCTTCCTTCTTGACGATATGGGCTAAGAATGCTATATAATCCTTGCGAAGATATCTTCGTGCTTGAAGACACGACAACAATTTGAGTCCTTTGAATGGGGTTTCACCAAAAATACAAAGAGTTTGACCGTCAGTGAGAGGAATTCGAATAAATTTTTCATAACAAACGACCTCGGCCTGATGCTGACTAAACCAGTCCATACCAATGATGACGTCGAAACTACCCAATTTCATAGGAATAAGATCGATGGGAAAATCATGATCATTGAGAGTAAGGGTGCAATCGCGAACGATAGAGTTTAACGTAATAGGTTCACCGTCTGCTACTTCCACTGTAAATGATTCGGCTAGACTAACACGAGGTAAACCATGAATAAATTCAAACTCTAAGGACACAAAACTCTTATCCGCGCCAGTGTCAAAAAGAATAGATGCATAACTACCGTTAATGAGGAATGTACCGTTAACCATGTTGCTATCGACTCTAGCCTGGTTGGCGTTGATGTTAAAATCTCTACCTCTAGCGGGCGGATTGGCTTGGTTGGCTTGATTCACAGGGTTAGCTTGGGCTTGAGCATTAATGATGTTCACTAAACGTGGACAGGTGTTGCAAAAATGGGTTGGATCACCGCAATTGAAACAAGCTCTGACAGGCGGCATCATAGGGTAGTTAGGTTGGTAGAAGGGTTGTGCCATTAGTTGAGCAGGTGGTAATAGTAGAGGTTATTGGTAGGGAGCTTGGCCCACCACCTTGTTGTTTGATTGGGCTTGAGGTTGGTTGCGGGCTTTGAAAGCGCGACAGGTTTGGATTGTATGTCCTGCACGGCCATAACTTGTGCAGTGAAGACATGGGTTCTCGAGAGGGTGGTGATATTGACATCGGTTGCATTTTGGGTGAGGTCTTGTATATTGTTTCTTGAATGGGCAGTAGGAGGAGCAACTTGGGTGATTGGAGCAGCAGCAATGGGTTGGTTGGTTTGGGTTGGTTGATTTGTTTGAGTGACGGCAAAATTCTTCCCATTTCTCTTTCTCTTGCCAGCGAATCGAGAAGAGGATCCAGTTTGGGTTGAGGTAGGGGTTTCAGTTGGTGTTTTATCTTTCTTCTTCTCATCTTTGAAATCTCCGTTCCTGATATGACTTTCAGTGAGCTCAGTAGCTAGCTCCACTGCTGCTTCCAAAGTTGCAGGCGTAGTACTCATCACAGAGTCTTGAATTTTTGAGGGAAGACCCCAGATGTAGTGCTCCATCAAACGGTAGAGAGGAGTGAATAAATTGGGAACCATTTGATTCAACTCGAGAAACTTCTTGTTGTAGGTTATATGGTCTCCCTCCTTCTGTTTCAAGAAATAGAACTCATCTTCTGACTTCTTAATTTCACTTCCTGGATAGAAGCGTCTGGTGATGAGTTCTCTCAATTCTTCCCAAGTTGGGGCTACCGCGGCTTCGGCGCCTCGTCTGCCTTTCTCAGCATTCCACCACGTGAGTGCTACCCCATATAGACGACCGGTAGCATAACACACTTTACGGTCATTGGGACAATCACAATTGAGGAAAGTACTCTCCATCTCTTCAAACCAACGAAGGAGAGCAGTGACCCCTCAGTCCCTTCTTACTTTGGAGGGTCACATGAGTTGAAGTGCTTGTAGGTGCACTTGGTGGTGTTTGTGGGAGGGTTGGTAGCATTTTGACCCTTTTGGTTGATTGGGTTGATAAGATTAGCGATGAGGGCGTTGGACTTGAATTACAATGTCGGGAATTACTGCGGCCATTTGTTGGGCTATTTGAGCAGCCATGCGCTCGCCGGATCATCCTGATCTCCTACCTCCTCGAGAGTGCCTAGAATAAATCTACAGGAAATACGTAACGAGATTATGAGTTTGACGTTTTGGTGTCATGTGTCGCATTTAGAAATTAACATCCACAAAATAATTGAGAAAAATAAGTTCACTACATCCATAGGATGTCTTGGGCTTTGCTCATGTTTGGGCCCCATATGTCTCCCATACTTTGGCCTAGGTAGTCATGTGGGCCCCCATGACTACTGGGCTTTGTAGGATTCACATTGGTTTTGGCCTATTAACACCCGCACCACCCGAATGAAAATCATAAAACATGATTGCGAGGTATGAAGTCGGAGGGTGTCCAGGTGTTGACACAGTGACAACTCAAAGTGGGGTTAATTCACACGACGTTTGGTGTGGCATGTTTTGGCCTAATAGGTCCTTCGTACTCTCATCGTTAGTCCCCAAGTAGGTAAACTAGTCCGTTATATTGGATTTGTTATATTGGATTTATACGAATGCCAATCCTAGACAGGACGTTCCGACTACCGCTACTCATACCCTTCCAGTTACTACATGCCCGTCGTAGAACTCACTTTGATGAGATTGAAAAATGAAAACATCACAAAATTTTGAGAAAGAAAGCATGGAAAATGTTTAAATTTGTGGGAATTGAGACGTACCTAATGCATATATATGTAAGCATGTTATGTTAACAAAATGTATGACACATAAAATATCACACAAAATCATATAATAGTGGAAGTGCTTGCATGTATTTGTGTGTGAGAAGTAAAAAAAAATGTAAAACAAGTAAATATCATGAGTTTGCATGTAACCAACTAACACGTAAGCAATTAAAATCTAATCGACTATAGTATAGGCTCTAAGGGTCTAATAACCTATCCTATATCCCTATAGTCAAAAGCTCTGAGTCACACCCTGACCCGCAACGGATATGGTTGTCGGGGCATGATTGGGTTTTCATCAACGCTCATGGCATTTACTATTATAAAAGTTTCATATTTTTATTTCAAATTAAAAATAAATATTCCAATCAACACACAAACCATACAAACACCAAATGTTCTAAACAAGACGTTCAAGTAACGATTTATTCTTCTTCTAAGGCCCAATCCTATGTGTTCCTTGCTTCAACCTGATCACATGTATCATGTGTAAATAGAGATTTGGGTCAACAAAAGTTGGCGAGTGAATCCCGTTTAAATATTAGAAAGAAGTGTTATGTTTATTAATTTAGTAAAAATGTGCATAAACCAAATATGTGCAAACGTATAGGTAATCTATCCACAGACCACGTAATCATCTAGCAATGTACATGTGAGCACGATAAACGATGTGCAGTGAGATCAAGGCTCAATCAAACGAAGCCGATCTAATTATGCAATGCGATGCTCTACCCGTATGAAACAGGTAACTGATGGGCCTAATGTGAATGCTATATGGTTGTCGGGGCATGATTGGATTTTCATCAACGCTCATGTCATTTACTATTATAAAAGTTTCATATTTTTATTTCAAATTAAAAATAAATATTCCAATCAACACACAAACCATACAACACCAAATGTTCTAAACAAGACATTCAAGTAACGATTTATTCTTCTTCTAAGGCCCAATCCTATGTGTTCCTTGCTTCAACCTAATCACCTATATCAAGTGTAAATAGAGATTTAGGTCAACAAAAGTTGGCGAGTGAATCCCGTTTAAATATTAGAAAGAAGTGTTATGTTTATTAATTTAATAAAAATGTGCATAAACCAAATATGTGCAAACGTATAGGTAATCTATCCACAGACCACGTAATCATCTAGCAATGTACATGTGAGCACGATAAACGGTGTGCAATGAGATCAAGGCTCAATCAAACGAAGCCGATCTAATTATGCAACGCGATGCTCTACCCGTATGAAACAGGTAACTATGGGCCTAATGTGAATGCTTGACTGAAATGAGAAAGTATAACCACAAATAACAATAAACCAATATCACATAGCACGTTAGTTCATATAATTGTAGTAGCACGAGTGTTGAATAAATGATATAAATAAAACGACACATGATACACCCCAAAACATGAATAAAAAGGGGAAGTTTGTAGGAATTCACCCACAGTGGGTGCGTTCTTGATTTGATAACGAGCGATTGTTGAGTAGATAGATCAGACCCGGACGCGGCTATTGCTCCGTGGCGATACGGACTCGACCCGCTCCTACCCACCCCGGGCGCACGATTTAAAGATTACAACCGACGAGAAAACTAACCTAAATATTGACGTAATAATTCGGTAAATATATTTCTTTTATTTAAAATTAGTATCTTTATTTAATGAATTTTATTAGACTTTTTAGATAATTTTATAGTATTTTTACTAATTTTTGTGCTTAAAAGGACTCATTTTTATTATATATTTTTATGGATTTTGGAGAAAAATAAAGAAAAAGGTTAATAAAAAAATATACCCCTTTTCGCGACCGGACCGGTCAAATCATATGGTTTTGGCATCGTGTGGGAATCGAACTCGTGACCTCTCGTTTACATGCATGCAGCTCTACCAACTGAGCTACGTGTCTAACCCGAAATATTCTGAAATTTAATTAGTTATATATACTTACTGAGATGAACTTATTTTAATTAATTAAAAAGGTTTTGAAATTTGCAAAGTCAGTGTAACAAACCGGTCTCGAACCCCGCCCACGCTTCGTGTTGCACACAGCCCGACCAACTGGGCTGTGTGTCTAACCCGGAGATTATACGATTTTAATTAATTTTATGTACTATCTGAGTTGTTTTTATATATGATTTATAAAAAGGGTTTGAATTATTTAGGGAAATCGGCAGTGTGTTAAGATTCGAACCCGGGACCATGTTTTAATTTGCACACAGTCCATCACTAGACTGTTGTCTAACCCGGTATAAACACCGGTTTTAATTATACTTATACGCTTATTCAGCTTCATCTTCTTCATTTCGTTTGAACAGTTTGACAAAAACCCGATTGTCAATCTGATATCACTTATTGGATTGACTAACACTAAAATAAATAATAAAAAGGAATGATTCAAGTGCTTATACCGAAACAGGGGGATCTCCAGTGTAATTCCGGCGACACGTAACTTTTCCGGCGTAGAGAGGATTTGAGAGCAGAGATATTTGCGAGTGTTTTGGTGAGTATGAGCGAGTTCTACAAAGGTTCAAGGATCGCTATTTATAGTGTAGAGTATCAATCTTGATTGAATTTTGGTTTCAAATGTTTCAGTCAAATAATTGATTGCCGGTGATTGTGTAACCGACTGTGGTCATTACCGACTCCATGATTGCGTTTAACACACACTTTTGAAAACGTTTCTTTAGTTTAATTCGTAACAGAAACGAAGATTTTGATGATTGGTGAAGATGGCAGCCGTTATAGGGCGGGTGTTCTTGAACTCAAATTCAAATGTTGTTTTGGTACAAGTAGCATTCGGTTTGGGTTTATAACAGGATGGGTGTGTGTAGTGTAGTGGTGTGATGGGTGTTTGATTTGGGTGGAGACCCGAGTTCGATACCCGCGGCCACACCCCTTTTTTCTATTTTAATTTTTATTGTTTGATTTTAGTTTATGCCATTATTATTTAAACTTTATTATTTATTTAAACTTTATTATTATTATTTATTACTTAATACTAATAACAAAATTTCAAATGCTTAGCGTAAACGCGTAACGAACATCATAACGTATACTTGCATTACAAAACGGAGCGGGTTTTTGAACCCGTTTTACGACAAATGTTACACTATATCACGATGGCGGTTGAGATTAGTCATCTGAACACTGGACAGCCACCAAGGGAGAAACTCTCCTCAACATTCTAGGATTCGTGTAGATGGGTTGGTTTCTTGGTGTCTATGGCACCTTATCTTATTTATTAGAGCTGGTTAAAATGAACTCTGTCGCTTGACATTTGTCTTGTCCTAAGGGTTGGTAAGGCATGAGCCATGCTGCAACTCTCTCATTGCATTTTATTCGACATTTATGGAAATTATAACAATTGGGCTGGAACTCGTGAAGCTCAAGCATTATTACTATATTCGCCACATGGGCAAGAGCGGCAAAGGATTTTCCCTACTTGGACGATCGAGGTCCATGGAGTATGGAATACATGTTGTAAGGTTAGAGACGACTATTTGGTTCACCTCCTTGATGAATTATTTCTTGTCCACTTAGACTTATGACCAATACACGTAAGAGGTACAACGCATATAGGTTGCGGTTATCCACATCATCTTTATTTCAAAGATGTATGAACAATGCGATCTTAGAGTTTCCATGACTGATTGCATTCTTCAACTCTTTGGCGCATGGTAGACTATATTTTTCAAATACAAGTCTAGATTCCTTGATATTATGTATCAAAAATAACATGGCCGAAAAGGTCTACTCCCAAAAGGGGAAGTTAACCAGCATCTTATGTATTAAGCCGAACGAGAGTTCTTATGGAACAACATGAGGTTGCCGAAATCGCATGACATGAGCTTAATAGAGATGACACTAGTAGCGGTACTAATGCTGCCGGCGGTTCAAGTAGTCCAGGCTCTGATAAATCGGGGACAGGTGCAGCGCCACATCCAAAGATGCAATCGCACAAGGTTTTAATTCTAAGGCTTTTCTAGATTGTAAGCCGTGATACCTCGTTGGTACGAAAGATGCGGTAGGTTATGTCCACTAAATAAAGACAATGAAGTCGGTTAGCCATGCTAGTAAACGTACTCCTAAATAAACGATTAGGTAAACAAATAGTCTCCTGCTAAATGCAGTATTAACTTGGTGGAATCTCCAAGTACAAACTTTAGGGAGTTATACAGCGAAGAGGTTGTCGTGAGAAGAACTTAAGGATCTTATGCGAGAAGAGTATTGCTTGCTGACTGGAAATTCAAAGGATGGAAACAGAATTCTGGAGCTTGACCAGGACTGAAGCCGACGTTGTTGGTTACACTCAACACTTTCACGCTCTATCAAGGGTTGTTCCATACTAGGTAACACCCGAAGTCAAACGTAATGAGTGCTACATTTGGGGTTGTCCCATGAGATCTGAAGCATGATTACACCATCCCACCTTACCTCGATCACTCAAGCAATAAATCTCTTAGTTAGTCTCACGCCGGATGCGGTGAGAATATGGGAAATTGTCAAAGAAGGGTGTTGAGAGGAAGGAAACATATGTGGAATCTACTAGCGATGGGATGCGAAAGTTCTCACACCTTGAGAAAGGTTTGAGAGTGAGTAACAAACGGAAGGAAACCCCCGCGATGAGCAAAACAAAGGCAATTGTTGCCATAAGCGATGCCCGCACCAGGAAGTATGTTGGTAGCTTACCGAAATCCTAAATGTGATGAGAGAAACTTTCATCATGAGAGCACCTGCGAAAGTGCCAGGGGTAGAAGTGTGGTGAGACCGAGCACAAAGAAGAAACTAGTGATGAATAATACTCAAGAAAGAACAACGATGTTTAAATATGGGACAGAGGTCACTTCAAACATGAACGTCTTAAGAATGAATCAAATTGGTGAACAAGTGTGTGAGTGATTAGAATTATGGATACTCCGCAAGATTCTGATGTCGTCATGAGTACGTTCTACTCTACAATCATCATGTCCCAATTTTTTTATATACCAACGTTGAGCTTAGCCAGTGTCTTTAGGTGTTAAGCATATACTCGAATTAGAGTCATGAAAGTTAGACACACCTTATTCTATCAAGTTAGCTAATGGGGAATTAGCTGAGTCATGTGTAATCATTAAGGGTCACCGATACGTTTCCTATTAACCAACATTTCGCATCCATACTATTCTAATATCGGTGCCGATTTTAGTTTTATCTCCATAGAACTTAATATCTATACACACACACTTGGCCTAGAGCCGAGTAAGCTAGACGTCCCTTAATCTATAAGATTGGCAAATAGTAAACTAGTCGATTCAAAAGAAGTTATATAAGGATGCACTTTGGAACTTGGATAGGACAATCCAATACCTATCTTTTGCCCGTACAGTTGGGTAGCTTCAACGTAGTAGTCGGAATGGATTGGCTATCCGATAATCGAGTGGAAGTCGTGTGCCATGAGAAGATTATTCGCATACCACTACTGAATGACGAGACCATTGTTATCCATGGGGAGAAGTGCGACACACCTTTGAGGATTATTAATTGCATGAAAGCCCAAAAGTGCTTACGGAAAGGTTGTATAGCCTTCCTAGCACACGCAGTTGACAAGAAGGCCGAGTAGCCTAAGCTTGAAAATATTCCCGTGGTGAAGGAATTCCCTGAAGTCTTCCCTGAGGACTTGCCGGGATTACCACCACAACGACAAGTCGAGTTTCACATCGACTTGGTGCCGGGAGCTGCACCCGTAGCCTAGTCTCCATATCGTCTAGCACCTTCGGAGATGCAGGAATTATCCACACAACTTCAAAAGTTGTTGGATAAGGGATTCATTCGACCAAGCTTTTCGCCTTAGTGAGCTCCAGTTTTATTTGTGAAGAAAAAGGACGGAACGTTCAGAATGGGTATAGATTATCGAGAGTTTAATAAACTCACGATAAAGAATCGGTTCCCACTACCGAGGATTGATGGCTTGTTCGATCAACTGCAAGGATCAAGTTTCTACTCCAAGATAGACTTAAGGTTTGGATATCACGAGTTGCGGATACAAGAAGAAAGCATACCGACGACGGCTTTTAGGACTCGTTATGGTCATTGCGAGTTCCACGTTATGCCTTTTGGTAAACACACCGGTGGTTTTTATGGATTTAATTAATCACATGTGTAAGCCGTATCTCGACAAATTCATGATAGTATTTATTGATGATATATTAATATATTCACGGTCGAAGAATGAGCACGATCAACATTTGAGAACCATTTTGGAACTACTAAAGAAAGAGAAACTCTACGCGAAGTTTTCTAAGTGCGAATTTTGATTCGCAAAGTGAAATTTCTCGGACAGGTGGTGAACAAGAAAGGTATTCATGTAGATTCGTCGAAGCTTGAAGCAATCAAGAATTGGGAAGTGACCATGACTCCAACCGAGGTTCGAAAATTTTTGGGTTTAGCGGGCTATTATCGGAAATTTATTGAGAACTTTTCCAAATTTGCTCAACCACTAACCTCACTCACGCAAAAAGAAAAAAGTTCGATTGGGGAGAAAAACAAGAAGAGGCATTTCAACTTCTAAAGGATAAATTATGTGATGCACGATTCTTTCACTCCCTGACGGTACCGATGACTTCATAGTATATTGTGATGCATCGCATCAAGGGTTAGGTTGCGTGCTTATGCAACGAGAAAAAGTCATCGCGTATGCGTCATGCCAACTAAAGGTGCATGAGAAAAACTACACCACGCACGACCTTGAGTTAGGCGCAGTGATATTCGCTTTGAAGATATGGCGACATTACTTATATGGTACTCAGTGTACTATATTCACGGATCACAAAAGTCTTCAACATATATTTAACCAGAAAGAATTAAATATGCGTCAACGACGTTGGGTTGAGTTGTTGAACGACTGATTGTGAGATCAAATACCATCCGGCAAGGCAAATGTTGTAGCAGATGCCTTGAGCCGCAAGGAGCGAGTTAAAACCTTAAGGGTTCGAGCGCTAGAGATGATAATTCAAACAAACCTTACTACACTTAGATTCATGACGCGCAAGTAGAAGCACTCAAGGAAGAACATTTTCAAGAGGAATTTCTCTGAGGAAAGGGAAAACAATTAGTGCCAAAGGAAGATGGAACTTTATACCTTATGGATCAAATTTGGGTTCCACTTTTTGGCGGACTTCGGGAAGTAGTGTTGGACGAAGCACACAGGTCTAAGTACTCAATTCATTCGAGATCGGATAATATGTACCAAGATTTAAAGGAATATTATTGGCGGCCTAACCTCAAGAGCAACATCGCAACTTATGTTGGTAAATGCTTAACTTGCGCGAAAGTTAAGGCCAAGTATCAGAAACCTTCGAGATTATTACAACAATCTGAGATCTTCGTATGGAAATGGGAGCAAATATCCATGGACTTTATTACAAAATTACCCAGAACCTTGAGAGGTCACGACATGATTTGGGTATAGTGGATAGATTGACAAAGTCCGCACATTTTCTTCCAATTCGCGAAAGAGACAACACAGAGAAGCTAGCCGAACTTTACCTTAGAGAAATAGTGGCTCGTCATGGAGTGCTTATTTCTATCATCTCGGACCGAGACGGTCGTTTAGTGTCAAGAATTTGGCAATCTTTTCAAAAGGCCTTTGGATCTCGACTAGATCTAAGCATGGCCTTCCATCCATAAACCGATGGCCAGAGTGAACGGACCATCCAAACGCTTGAAGACATGCTTCGTGCATGCGTGATGGATCTAGGCGGCAACTGGGATAGTCACCCACCCTTGGTGGAGTTCTCTTATAACAACAGTTACCATACAAGCATACAAGCCACACCGTTCGAAGCTCTTTATGGCCGAAAGTGTCGTTCTCCGCTATGTTGGGCGAAGTGGGCGACAAACAATTAATTGGTCCTGAATTAGTCCAAGAGACTACCGATAAGATATTTCAAATCCGAGACCGTATCAAGGTGGCTCGTGATCGACAAAAGAGCTACGCAGACAAGAGAAGAAAACCATTATCCTTCGAGGTCGAAGACAAGGTGTTGTTAAAAGTCTCGCCTTGTAAAGGCGTAGCCAGATTTGGTAAGCGCGGGAAGCTTAACCCGCCGTACATCGGACCATTCGAAGTTTTGGCAAAGGTTGGTACCGTTGCCTATAAGTTGAAATTACCGGATGAACTTAGTAGCGTACACAACACGTTCCATGTGTCAAATCTCAAGAAGAGCTCAACGCAAGAAACAGTTATCATCCCTGCGGAAGAGATTCATATAGACGATAAGCTCCAATTTATTGAAGAACCTATTGAGGTTATGGACTGGAAAGTCTAGAAAACTAGGAGAAGTCGTATCAAGTTAGTCAAGTTCGTTGGAACTCGAGACACGGACCCAAGAACACTTGGGAATGTGAAGATCAAATCAAGGCCAAATACCCTCACCTGTTTGAGAAGACTCCTGCAACGGATGACTCAGCTTGAATTTCGGGACAAAATTCTTTTTAACGGGGGGAGTATGTGACAACTGTCACTTTCGGGCAAATTCTGTACACTCAAACAGTTAATTATATATACAATTATGTGTTTTGAACAACTAAACTGCATGAATTGCATGACATAAACCAGAAAGCTCACTGAATACATTACATGATGCATATTATTTGTTGAGTGGTTACCATTCAAAAACAGTTTAAAAAAAGTGCATCGGAACAATTAGTAGACTAGCTGTGACAGCACAGCTTCAGTACGCAGCTAAACAACAGAATTAGGATGTAGATGGTGTCACACCCCGACCCGCAGCGGATATGGTACGGGGTATTATATGATTGTTTCATAGCTTTTGACATTTATTTAAAGTTTGAATATTGATTATCATCAATATTAATTTGTCTCACATAACCAAATAATTGTTTCAAATAAAACCATACAATATTCAAAACACAAAAGATAACATAACTCTTGATTTAATTATTCTAAGGCACAATCCTATGTGTCTTCTCAAGTAGCTATCAACCTTGTGTACCTGTTTCATGTGTAAAAGAAATTTGGGTCAACAATAGTTGGTGAATAGATCTTTATTTGTTTTTATTTAAATTTAAAAGTTTAGTTGATTTCATTTAATAAAAATTATTTAACATGCAATATTAAGTGTAATAGGTGACATAAATCAATTAATCCGAAAAACAACCAATCCATAAGTAAATAATATAACATGACATAACGAAACTTAGGAAATGAAACAATGATGCGATTCAAGCCACGAAAGGCGAAAAGCGATATGATGCGATTCAAGCCTGCAAAAGTCGAAAACCGAAACTATGAAACAATGTCGCAATTCAAGCCCCCAAAAGGCGAAAAGCGAAACTATGAAATCCATGACACAAAGCGGTAAACACGTATAGCAAGTAATGTAACATACAAAACAAATAGGAGCACATATGACACTTAACTTGGCATGTTATTGAAAAAGTATATGGATCATATGAAACATGACACATGAAACACCCCAAAAAAAGTTAAAGTGACAAAAGGGGAAAAAGTAAATCTACTCACAGTTTTACGTTCCGTTAAAGCCAACTAATCCGCACGAGTAACGAAAGAGAGATAACACCAAAAGACACAATCACCCTAAATATTATAACACCAAAATACTTAAATAAAATAACACAAGAAAAAATATACAAAAATATTACAACCTAATACTTGGGGTCGATACCTAAAAGAAATATAATTTATCCTTTTCAATATTGTTTATGTGATATAATAAACCTACTAATTTAATATATACTTAAATGTCAACAGTTAGTAAAATATCTTAAGTTAAAAATTTCCTTTTTCTTTAACTTATTAATTTAATATACACTTTCTTTCATAGTTGTTTTATAGTTCATAAAAAGAAACGTTATAAATTTAGTCATCTAATTAGTTTCATCTTTTTAAAGGCACAATCTCATATGTTTCTTTATTGACAAAAGAAACCCAAATTTTATATAACATTCTTCGATCAATATAATGACATTAATAGTTTATGTAGAACCATATATGGCATCTAAAATATAAATTGACGAAAAAAATGTAACTAATTTTTATATGACTTTTTCACGTCATATTATATGTGCAAATTTAAATGTAAAAAGCTTTTTTTTTCTTGTCATAAGAAAATATAAAGCTTGTGGTGTTTTAGAAATCTTATGACACGGAAATAAATTTGATGATATGTGGAAAGATGGACTCATGATAGAATAAAAATGTATAATAATATTGGTGATATTGAGAAAAATGGATTTTTATAATTTATTATATATATATATATATATATATACACAAAATATATATATATACACATATATATATATATATATATTGACAACAACAACATGATAAACAAAACTAACTACACAAAACGCAAGCTATGTCTAGATTCAAAACGTAACCTAAGAACTACCCCAAATACAAGAAATAAATAACAAAGAAAAATAAATCAAAGTAAAATTCAGTATAAAATAACTTTAATAACTACCTCCTAGATGAGGATAGTATTAGGATGGAGATGAGGATGATGTTGATTCTTGTTCCTCCTTCTTGATGGCTAGGGAAAACTTACAAGATTTCAATGATGGTGGCTAGGGTTTCTTTGAGAGAGAAGTTGTGGCTAGGGTTTTTTTTAGAGAGAAGATAGAGATGTTGGAAAGATAAAAGAAATATGGTTGTGATTTGCTTTTTATAAGCAAGACATTGATCTTTAATTAAGAATATAAAATCTTTCCTTTTAAAAGATATTGATATATATATATATATATATATATATATATATATATATATATATTATTATATTAAGATTATTCGGCCGAAGGTTACTTTTATTTTTTATTATATAATACTTTATATATATAAAGAATTAATTCAGCTGCTTAATTTGTTTTTCTCGTATAACTTGAAAAGTATAACGTTTTATAAAAATTCAAACATACCGTTAGAACGAACGCATTTTTCTCTATGATATGACCTAAGTTTCATAAAAATTGGAATAGAGTCAAAAATAATATATTTTATTTATAACGGCTCGAACTAGTTTACAAACGGTTTGGATTCAATTTTTTTCAAAACGGGCACCCTTCTTGGCGGATGTTACAGTCTCCCCTATTTTTGAGAATTTCGTCCCGAAATGGATGCGGACACATTTTGTGCAAAAAGATGAGGGTATTTGTCTCGCATTTGGTCTTCACGTTCCCAAGTGAACTCTGGTCCACGTTTAGACTCCCAACGAACTTTGACTATTGGAATCCGATTTCGCTTCAGTCGTTTCTATCGCGGTCCATGATCTCCACGGGTCTTTCAATAAAGTGCATAGACTCATCGATTTGTATATCTTCAAGTGGAACATGCAGGTTTGCATCAGCAAGACACTTCTTCAAGTTAGACACAGGAAAAACTAGGTGAATCCTACTGAGTTCTTCAGATAACTCAAGTTTGTAGGCTACCGTTCCGATTCTTTCGAGGATCTTGAAAGGACCAACATAACGTGGAGCTAGTTTTCTTTTTTCCCAAATTTAACCACGCCTTTCCATGGCGAAACTTTCAAGAGTACACGATCACCAACACTGAATTCTAATGGTTTGCGACTTTATCGGCATAACTCTTCTGGCGACTTCGAGCTGCCAAAAGATTGTTGCGAATTTTGAGTATCTTATCAGTTGTCTCTTGAATCAATTCTGGCCCTGTTATTTGAGCTTCACCAACTTTGTGCCAACAAACAGAAGATCGACACTTCCGCCCGTATAAAGCTTCAAATGGTGCCATCATGATACTCGAGTGGTAACTGTTGTTGTACGAGAATTCAATCAAGGGCAAATGAGTATCCCAATTTCCCTTGAAATCTATGACACACAAACGCAACATATCTTCTTACGTTTGGATGGTACACTCAGACTGACCATCATGGTCAGTCTGCGGATGGTAAGCAGTACTAAGATCAAGTCGAGTGCCCAACGCCGATTGCACAGCTTGCCATGTGCGTGAGGTAAAACGTCCATCACGGTCGGAAACAATACTCATAGGTACACCATGTCGGCTCACGATTTCGTCGATGTAGATTCGAGCTAATTTCTCGTCCTTGTAATCTATGCGGATTGGAATAAAATGCGTGGACTTTGTGAGACGATCCACAATAACCTAAATGGCATCATATCCACTGGAGGTGCGAGGTAACCCGGTTATAAAATCCATGGTTATATTTTCCCACTTCAAAACTGGAATTTCGGGTTGTACTAGCAAACCCGAGGGTCGTTGATGTTCCGCCTTCACTTTGGAACACGTAAGGCATTTTGAAACAAACTCTGCAATATCCTTCTTCATTCCAGGCCACCAATATGTGATTCGAAGATCCTGATACATTTTGTCGACACCAGGATGAATTGAATATCAAGATTTATGGGCTTCATTCATCAAGAAAACATGAAGATCATCACGATTAGGTATCTAAGCTCGATTTATGTATTGGAGAACCCCATTAGCTTTAGATTCCAACTTTGATTCTGCTCCACAAGATAACTCATCACGTAAATCATTCTCAGTAACAGAGACATGTGCTTCGTGAATCCGCTTTTCGATATCAGACAAAATTTGAAAACACACGAGATGAATAGAATTTGCGTATTCTCTACGACTTAGGTCATCAACCACGACATTCGCCTTGCCAGGATGGTAGCGAATCTCACAGTCATAATCATTTAAAAGTTCAACCCATCTTCGTTGACGCATGTTCAATTCCTTTTTGTTAAAGATATGCTGGAGACTCTTATGGTTAGTGTAAATCTCACATTTAGTCCAATAAAGATAATGCCTCCAAATCTTTAGAGCGAAAATCACAGCACCAAGCTCAAGGTCATGAGTGGTGTAGTTCTTTTCAAGAACCTTTAGTTGTCTTAAGACATAAGCTATCACTTTTCCTCGTTGCATCAAAACACAGCCGAGTCCTTGACATGATGCATCACAATAAACGATTAAGTCGTCACAGCCATCAGGTAGAGTGAGTATAGGCGCCCCCACACAATTTCTGCTTCAAGGTTTGAAAGCTTCTTCCTGTTTAGACACCAATCAAATGGTTTACCCTTATGGGTCAAAGCTGTGAGTGGTAAAGCAATTTTTGAAAAATTGGCGATAAAGCGTTGATAGTAACCTGCTAAGCCAAGGAATGATTGAATTTTGGTAGGTGTACGCGGAGTTTGCCAATTCTTGATAGCTTCGATCTTGGCAGGGTCAACATGAATCCCCTTATCGTTTACTACGTGACCAAGAAATTGCACTTCATTTAACCAGAACTCACACTTAGAGAACTTTGCGTATATCTTTCTATTTGTAATAGTCCTAGTATGAGACGAAGATGTCGTTCATGATCACTCTTGGTCTTGGAATAAATCAAGATATCATCGATAAAAACGATGACGAAATGATCCAAATATGGTTTGCATACAAGGTTCATCAAGTCCATGAATACTGTTGGTGCATTAGTCAGCCCAAAAGGCATGACCATGAACTCGTAATGACCATAATGAGTACGAAAAGTAGTTTTGGGGATGTCTTCTTCTAGACTCTCAATTGATGATAACCAGAACGTAGATCAATCTTCGAGAAACACGTAGCCCCCTGTAGTTGATCTAACAGGTCATCGATTCGAGGTAAGGGGTAGCAATTTTTAATGGTTAACTTATTAAGCTCGCGGTAGTAAATGCACATTCAGAACAACCCATCTTTCTTCTTCACGAACAGAACAGGTGCACCCCATGGAGATGAGCTAGGACATATGAAGCCCTTGTCAGTCAATTCTTGCAATTGACTTGCTAACTCTTGCATCTCTGATGGAGCTAGTCGATAAGGTACTTTTGCAACAGGAGTTGCACCTGGAACGAGATCAATTCGAAATTCGACTTCTCGCACATGAGGAAGTCTAGAAATATCTTCAGGGAATACTTGAGGAAAGTCTCGAACTACGGGGATATTTTCTATCTTCTTTTCCTTGCCCTTCTTTTGCCACAATATGGGCTAAGAAAGCCACATATTCCTTTCGTAAGTATTTTTTGGGCTTGAACACATGACATTAAGTTGAGTCCCTTCGAGGGTGTTTCGCCAAAGACTCGAAGAACTTGACCGTTGGTAAGAGGGATTCGAATGTACTTCTCGAAACACACAATCTCAGCACGGTGTTGGGATAACCAATCCATGCCTATGATCGCGTTGAAACTCCCTAGCTTCATTGGTATGAGATCAATTGGGAAGTTGTACTCATTCAAACTAAGAGTGCAGCCACGAATAACAGACTTCAAGAGTAACAGGTTTCCCGTCAGCCACTTCAACAATGTAGAACTTGCCCAAACTCTTCCTAGGCACTCCAAGAACAGACTCGAACTCCAAAGACACAAAGCTTTTTTCCGCCCCCGAATCAAATAAGACTGACGTATAAATACCATTAATATGAAACATACCATTACCACATTTTTGTCAGCCTGCGCCTGATTTGCATTAACGTTGAAGACTCTGCCCGAGCAGGTGGATTGGATTGATTGGCTAACTTGGCTTGATTAACCGGGTTGGCCTGTGCTTGAGCATTGATAATGTTGACCAACCCTGGACAAGTGTTACGAAAATGGGTTGGATCACCACAATATAGCAGGCTCTAGCATAGGGCATCATGGGTGGCTGGTAAGGTTGGAGCATGTTTTGAGGAGGTGGAGCCATGAATTGAGGTGACTAGTACATTGGTTGAAACATTTGTTGGTTGTTGGGTTGAGCTCAGTTCGGATTAGAGGCTTGACCCTGACCGACACACAGGCTTGGCTCAAATGACCGAAATGTCCATACTTGGTACATTGTTAACAAGGCGTGTGAGGCTGGTGATGGTAGGGGCAGTGTCCACACAAAGGGTGAGGACCGGTGTAGAGCTTTTTGTTTGGGTGGATAGTCAGTGCGACCTGGTTCAATCACACGGCTGGGATAAGAGGTTTGTGGTAACCGCATAGTTTCTTCCATTTCCCTTGAGTTTCTTCTTAAAGCCAAAGTGAGAAGACGATTCAGTTTTTGTTTCTTTTACCTCCTTTGGCTTTTCAGCAGGAGCTTTGTCCGATGAACCTTGATCCCCCTTGCATTTCAGGTCTTTTGACTTTACTCGATTTTCAATGAGCTGGCCAGCTAGACGCATGGCCTCTTCAAGAGTAGCCGGCTTACTACCTTCCACCGTGTCCTTGATAACTGTCGGGAGACCCTTAATGTACTGCCAAATGAGCCGGGTAAGGGGAGTGAATAGATACGGAACCATCATTGTAAGCTCGTGGAATCACTTATTGTAAGCCGTGTTCTCACCTTCAACCTGTTTCAAATTCCAGAATTCATCTTCTAAGTTCTTGATTTTATGTAGGGGCAAAACTACTCTTTCATAATATCCTTGAGCTGCTCCCAGGTCAAAGCCACAGCAGCTTCCTCACCACGGGTATTTTTCTCGACATTCCACCAAGTTAATGCATTTCCTAGCAAACGGCCCATAGCATATCGAACCTTACGATTGTTAGGGCATTCGGAGTTCAGAAACGTACTCTCCATTTCTTCGAACCAACGGAGAAGAGTAGTAGCACCACCGCTGCCTTCATAAGTAGGAGGGTCACAAGACTTAAAATGTTTGTACGAGCATTTGGAAGAGCAGAACCGCCATGGTTCTCTTGGTCATCGGCCCCCTTGAGGGTTTGGTGAACTTGAGCCACGATGTTGGGAAGGATAGCGGCCATCTCTTTAGCAATGTGAGACGCCATGTGTCGTCCAGATTTTCCGACACGCATTCCATTGAGGTTGTGTTTGGCCGACATCTATAAGGATTGAATGCAATAAGCTATGAGTTTTGAGTATAAACAAGTGGACATTAAGTGTGTTTAACATAATAAATAAGAAACTTATGATATATAGAGAAATTCGAAGCTTATGATATAAAATAATGTGAAACGTGACATCTCATTAATAAAATATAATAAATAAACATTTCATCATGAAATCATATGAATCATGGAGTCAAATGAAACTTAGGATAAAACAATATTTCAAAATGAAATACTAAAAGTTGTAGGGTTGGTATGCTTAGAGTTTTCAATATGCTTTCCATGCATCACTTTCGTAATCACGTGGGCCCCCGTGATTAACGAGCATTTGCATAGCCCATATATGTCTACCCTTTGACATACAACTAGCCCAAAAGAAATCATGAAATGACAGGGTTTGGGGTGATATGAAACATTGTGGGAGGGCACCCATGACTTAACATGGGTACGTTTGACTTATCAAAGTGTTGTTGGTTTACGTGACGTTTGGTGTGACATGCCTTGGCCTAATATGTATTGGTTGTAACATTCATTGTAAAACGGGTTCTAAAACCCGCCCTGTTTAATAATTCAAGTATATGATATAAACTTTCGTTACGTATTTATGTTAAGCGTTCAAATTTGTCACATGGTTTGCATTGAATAATAAATATCATAATAGGGTTAAAATAATTATAATGATAGATGAAAAATAATAATAATATGTAATAAATAAATTAAAAATAATAATAAAAATAAAAAAATCACACAAAAGGTGACCACGGGATTCGAACCCGGGTCACCACTAAACCAACACACACCACACACCACTCCACTGAACACACAAATTTGTTATAACTCTAAAACAATTAAAGTTTAAACTAAAACAGACACTGAATCTGAGATTCAAAATCAGAGAAACAATAACAGCCAAAGCATAACTCGAGCAATCAAACCAAATTAACTGTCTTCTCTTGATTAAACGCGTGTAACCGAACTCAGTCATTAGTTTAACTGGAAATTTTGAAATCAATTCGTTTGAAACCACATGGAATCATTGACCCATAATTGAAGCTTTGAAACTGAAATCATAACTGTCATTCACCTATAAATAGCGCCCCATACACCTCAATTGAACTCGCTCACATTCATCCATCTTTTCTAAAACTCTAAAAAGAACATCTCTGTTCAATTTTGCTCTTCGCCAGAAAAACCGTACCTCGTCGGAATTCAACCGGAGAACTGACAATTTTGGTATAAACTCTTAGATTCTCTTATTTTCAATTATTTAATGATTAGTTATAATAAATCAGTTATCCAACATGTATAGTTGGATTAACAGTCGAGTTTGTTGTTTTGGGTTTTAATCATGAAGAAGATGATGTTAAGATAGTATATAAGAATAACTAAAACATTATTTAACTGGGTTAGACACACAGTCCAGTGGTGGACTGTGTGCATTACAGACAAGGGTGCTCGGGTTTGAGCCTCACACGTTACCGACTCCTGACATAAACCAACCCTTTTTAAATACTTAATTAAATCATCAATCAGTAAATGTATAAAATTAATATAAATTGTAGATATTCTGGGTTAGCCACACAGCCCAGTTGGTAGGGCCGTGTGCAACTTATCGTATGGGCGCGGGTTCGAGCCGGTTGTATAACCGGCCTTGCAAACATAAAAACCTTTTTAATAAAAGCAAAATATAATTTAACCTAGTTAGTATATATAAAATTAACATCCAGATTATTTCGGGTGAGACACGTAGCTCAGTTGGTAGAGCTGCGTGCACGTATACGGGAGGTCACGAGTTCGATCCTTACACGATGCCAATAATCGCACACTCAAACCGGTTCGACCCGGTCAACCCTGAAAAGGAGTATATTTTTTTTAAATAAACTTTTCTTTATTTTCTCCAAAAATCCCTAATATATATATATATATATATATATATATATGTATATATATATATATATGTATATATATATATATATATGTATATATAGTGGACTATTTAAGTATAAAATTTATAATAAATTCCATAAAAATGGTCTAAAAATCCTAATAAAAGGAATTAAATAAATATGTTAAGTTCAAATAAGAGAAATATATTTACCAAATTCTTATGTGAATATTTAGGTTAGTTTCATTCGTCGGTTGGAATCTTTAATCGTGCGCATTCGTTATCAATTTAAGAAACACACCCACTGTGAGTGAATTCTTACAAACTCCCCTTTTTATTCATGTTTTGGGGTGTATCATGTGTCGTTTATTTATATCGTTTATTCAAACACTTGTGCTACTACCATTATATGATCTAACGTGTTATGTAGTTATTGTTATATGTGGTTATATTTTCTTATTTCAGTCAAGCATACACATTAGGCCCATGAGTTCCTCGTGGACACGAGTAGAACATCGCGTTGCCTAATTAGATCGGCTCCGTTTGATTGAGCCTTGATCTCATTTCACATCAGTTATCATGCTTATGTCTTCAATGTTAGATGTTTATGTGGTTTGTGGATAGTATACATATACGTTTGCTCATACTTGGTTATGCACAACATATTAAATTAATCAACATAATTATTTATTTCAAATATTTTAACGGGATTCACTCGCCAACTTTTGTTGACCCAAGTTTCTATTTTACACATGATACAGGTGAACAGGTTGACGCAAGGAACACATAGGAATTGGCCTTAGAAGAAAAATAAAGAATTATTAAAATGTCATGTTTAGAACAATCTTGTGCTTGTATGTTTTATGTGTTGGGTGAAATTTCTCCTTTTTATTTGAATTTTTAAATATGAAACTTTATAGTAAATGTCATGAGCTTTGATGAAAACCCTACCATTTCCACTGCGGGTCAGGGTGTGACATTGGTACCCTCATCGATGGTCCCCAGGTAGGCAACGGGTCCTTAATGGATTTATACGAATGCCAAGCCTAGACAGGACGTCCCGACTACCGGTACCTAACCTTTCCAGTTACTACATGTCCGTGACTTAGCCCACTTTGACGAGATATGAAACTCAAATGCAATTCGAAACTTTAAATGAAATAATTGAAATTCAAAAGGGTATGAAAAAGAAATAATGAAATCAACATACTTTAGATATATAAATTATAAATAAAAATTAAATTATTTGTTTATTATATAGTATGTGTGAACGTGACATGAATGAAAGAGAAACATACTTTAGATAAACAATATACACATTGTATCATGTAGCGCACCTTTAACATGTAATAATTAAATAAGTGATCTTGTGCATGTGTACATCAAACATTTCAAACATTCATAAGCTATAAACAATAATCAAATAAGCACATAAGTACTAAAAAACTATAGTCTAAGTCTATGGTCTAATAACCTATCTTATTCCCCATAGTCTCAAGCTCTGATACCAATCTATCACACCCCGTACCATATCCGATGCGGGTCGGGGTGTGACAGATGGGAGTCCAACATAAACTCTATACTAAACCCCATGTGGGAAAGCAAGGATTAATGCTAACACTTCCCGGAAGCAATACATGCACCGAAAACTGTCTGAAATATACACTAAACAGCAATTCAGCAAAATACAGCATCCACAAGCTTATGTAATATGCAGAAATAGTGTTAAACATCATACACTACGTAAAAGATATGGAAAGTATCAATTTGGCATAAAAACATATCATATCATACAAGTCTTGAAAGTTGACGTTTTAACGAACCGACAACGAAACAAACACACGGGCACAATCAGACACATCATATGAACTAGTTAACAATATTTTAACATCATACAACTAGTTAAAATCATTAAACACATAGTTTTGCTTGAAATCCCCTAAAATCCCTACAAGTTGCGTAATCCTTCGTTTAAGGACCCGTTAACGAATCTAGCACCCGTTAGGCAACCGAACACGAACTAGACATAAAATATAAACTAGTTAACATTGTTTAACAATATTAAACTAGTGTATGGCACCTTATATCTTATAATACATCATAAGCCCCTAAAACCCTAAACACCCTAACTTAAGTTAATCTAAACTTAACTAAATACTTAACTAGAAAAATTAACCAAGTTAAAGACTAACCAAGCACCCGTGGACAGTTATGTGGGGCCCACTAGCCACCCACAACTTTGTCTCCCATGTTCCAACATGTTGGAAAGATTAAGTCTTGGACTAGAAGGTTTTGTGTCTTTCAACCAACATAAGTAATCATCCATGACACCCCACTTTCACTTACATATCCTAACACTAAAAATAAACAAGAACACCTCCCTTTCCCCTCAAACTCACGTCTCAAACACCCCTCTTTCACCTCCAATTTTGTGTTCATTTCCAAGCAATCCAAGGTTATCCTAAGGTGTCTCAAGGATAATCAAGAAGGTGTCAAGCATTGGAAGTTCAAGGACCACCCTAGGGAGCTATTATCCACCATCTTTGCTTCATCCTCTTCATCTTGTTCATCTTGCCACTTCCCTAGCCACAAGAGCTAGTAGTGAGCCTCCTAATCTTTCATTTTATATCTTGTTACTAGTATTTGTTAATATATAAGTTAAACCATCAAAAACCTTCACCTTTAAAAGATGAACACATGAACTAGTAACATAATCTAAAAAAAATAAACATATCTTGAAGTTGTAATGAAGATGTAGTTGTTTATTTTGTGCTATGGATGATATCCATCATATGTATACTTGCTAGAAGTATAGATCTAACAAGTATACACATGGATTTTACAAGATCCATGATAAAAGTGTTGATGAACTTGTTACACATGATGAAAGAACTATTTAAAGTGGTTAAAATTATTGGTGATGTTCTTAAAATAATATGTGAACAAGTTGTTAAAGATGATTTTCTACAAAGTTTGTAAATATTAGTAACAAAACCTATTTTCAAAGATGGATGAACATGTTAAACACAAGGTTAAAATACTACATGATTTGGTTAACTTTCAAGTTTATCATAATATGAAAAATGCATCTATATGCATATATTTTACTTGTGGAAATTGTTGTGAATAAATTGATGAGTTTTGGAAGCTTAAACATATGTTTTAAAACATGGGAAACCTCCTAAATCTAGGGGGAACTATGGCAAAATGTTTATAAAATTTAAACACTTAGAAAAATATATGTTAACAAAGTTCTTACAGGTAAACTTGTTTAAAAATAATAAATATAAAAATTCCCATAATATCTTTGTATAAAATGTAAATCAAAGAGGTTATGGGTTTTCTAAAAATAAAGATGGATATAAATATACATTTTGGAAAATATGTATTTAGTGATCTTAAGAATCATGTGCTATGTGTATATTGTTTGTATTAGCTATATATAAATTAGGAACTTGAAAGTATACACCCAAACAAATACAATAAAAATTGGCAAACAAAGAATTACAAGAATATATACCTAATTATACTTGGAGACAAATATGGACAAATCGGACACTTGGACTACATAAGGATTTCGGACTAAAAATATATAATATATCGAAGCTTGGTAAATATTACTTTCAAAACCGAACAAGTGACAAAAATATATATTTTTACAAGTATATAAAATATATGATTTTTTGTCGATATTAAAAACGTATTATTCTTGAAGTGTATAAAAATATATATTTCATAAACATCTTAAAAATATATTGTTTTGGTAGGAACTAAAAATATATATTTTTCTAGAACTAATCTTAAACTTATATTATTTTTAAGATGCATACACTTACCAAACATAAGATACATATATTAGTTTGGACATATCTTGAAATTATATATTTTAAGAATATACAAAATTGTGGATATTGAATACAAGAATATACGTATTCCTATACGTACAAATACATGCCAACATACACCACTAACACTTTGTGGAAATACCATATTACAAGTATTATACATAACCATGAGAATACAAATTTAAATACATAAATACTCACAATACAAGTATACATATAGTTGGGAAGATACACATGTATAATACTTAACAATTATTACACTTGGTCATGTATACCATAAACACATGCACATGAATAATTATATATCAAGACATGTTAAAAGTAGATTATTTTTTAACAAACCCATGTAATCACAAATGATATATAAAGTGGTGCATACAAATGATACAAGTTAAAATATAACATTTAACTAATACATCGAACTTGAAAATATATAATTAAGAAGAGTTATATATGGAACATATCGTCGAGGCAAACGGGTGGAACCCGACTATGAGAAGTCATGAAACACATATATCTTACTCGTGCGAGGCACGAAGACTAACGGGCTGGGCCCGTACATGCAACACTTGAGATGCAAGGATATATATATATATATATATATTGACATCATACACTGAAAACGCATCTCAGTGGGCATCATACACTCATCATACACTGAAAGTACATCTAAACGGAACAAAACACTGAACAAGTCTTAACAAATACTTAATACAAGAAACATGAACATGATTCATTACAAAGATCGAAGTGTCTAACAAAACCTAACGCGTTTGTAGGTTGTGATCACACCCAGGGAAAGTACTTGAGTTAAACAGAGAACAAAGAAAGCAATCAAGTGAGTTCAGGTCCCCATTTTCATCTTAAATGTTTTACTGTTTTACAACTATCGGGGGAAATACATGTCTATGGTATAGGGAATGAAATAACTAGATCATGTGCGAATAGGGTGAACATAAGCACCATTAATCTTGTTTAAGACCACGGTACAAAGGTTAGATCTAGCGGGTGTTGGCGAGCCCCACTCTTGATCATGGACCCACATGGAAGAGTGCATTTGTCGTCCCAGTCGAGGTTAATCAACGAAAATTGTCTAGGTTTGGATGCTTCCTATGTCGTCACACATATTAATGTCCTTACAAAACATTAATAATCAGGATTTCATTGAGCTTTACATACCGGGTTTTAATACAAATACATCAACATTTTATGGATTTATCTTATGCAACTAAAAAACATGAACTCTCCAAGTTTTGTTGATTTTCAACTTAACATGTATTTCAGGAAATTAGTGGACCAATGCGGGAGACAAGGAAAGCAAGTGTCAAGTCTCCATGCCAACTTTTGAAGGGTTTGCCCTTATATACCCTCCTTGCGGTGATATAAGGGTCGAAGCCTTATCATTTTAAAACTTGCATTTTGAATGTGTACCATTCTGACAACTTATTTTCATTTTATGGTTTGTAAACAAAATACTCAACTCATGTTGCATTTGGAAACATTTATGGCAATGGAATTGGAGCTTGTTTTTATTCATTTAGTTGTTCACTTATATTGTATGCAATGAGAATCAATCAGATCACACTGCGCGCTTCCGCCAATGAGCGGGTGTGACAGTACTAGAGATTTATTTTGTATTATTTCTTTTAGTCTTTAAATTTTTAGTGTTTAAACTAAACAAGTTAAAATATCATCTATAATTTTTTTAAACAAACCCCTCGCATACGTGATGCGCGCGCATCATTGCGCATCAGCTTTTGGGATCAAAATCCATGGGAGTGCATTACACGATTTAAAACCAAGGTAGAAACACTAGTTGAACTTTGTGATTCTGGTTGTCGTCTCAGTTTGAGTAGTCTGTTATTCAGGTTTGTGATTTGTGTTTGAAGTAAGTGTGTTCATCGGTTGTGGTTTTATTTGAAAGATTGTGTTACTTGGTACCACGCGGCCTACTAGTACCAAGGTTTTCGGTGCCGAGATTTGTGTGGTGATGACGCTGTTGGTGTCGTTAAATACAACCTACACTGAGTTTGTAAATACCACTATAAACTTCAACTTTTATACGTCTTTTCTATCAATTCTCTCTACTCTCTAAAATTCAATTCTCTCAATTTTCTCTACTCTCTAAAATTCATTTCTCTCTAAAAAGTCAATTCTCTCTAAAAGATGGTGATACCGCCTTTAGCATGGAGCATGTTCGAGGAAGCGGCTTTACCACCTGCCTGGGTTGATGTTTCGGAAAATGTGGATACCGGTAATTTTTTTCTTAATATTATTAAATGCAAGTTTAATCATTCTTACTATTATGTTGTAATAAATTATTGTTATTATTATTAGGCAACTCTGGGGCATTTTGGAGGCCGCTTTCACATTGTAATGCAACGTGAAGAATATCGCATGCCCCATCAACTTAACTTGAAGTGGAGGGATTTGAGAGGAAAGTTGAGGAGGTTTAATATCATCTACAAAAACCTCTACAGTCATAGAAATTTGAATGAAGTCGATCTTATGAAAACGTCGAATGACCACTACTGGTGGCAAAACAACAACGATATGTTTGACCATCTGACGACATAGAGGGTAGTTAAAGATCACCCCAGTTTTCTCGGTGAAACGTAATTTTTCTTTATTAATGAAATTAATATTTTAGTCCTGTAATATTATTAGTAATGAAATCTAGTTGTGTATTTGTTTTTAGTGGTTTTTATTTGATTAAATCGAGTGGGGGTCTCACTGGAAGCAGTCTCTGGAGGGTACCTTAGCTTTGCTATTGATGTGATTTACTGAGTATGATAATGATGATGATGTTTTCTTTTAAAAAAGTAGAGATATGAGAAAGTTATGTTCGAAACCAGGCCTTCTTCATCTTAATCAAACAATAGATTTAACAAGAAAAAACTCTGATTAATATAAAAGTGGTACATAAATCCTAACATATAACTCCTATTTATAATACTTCTAAACTTGAAGAGCAACTAACATAAAACTAAAAAAAGAAACTTTTTTCTTAATTAAAACTGCTTACCAAATATATAATACCCAACTAACAATTTAATCCCTAAACTATTTAACTTTATAAGATTAACCCAATAAGATAAGTATTTACACAGTCTAGGGATGGAAATAAAGGTGGTCCCCACCCTTAGGATGATGCCTATGGTTACTTTGTTGTCATGTGTTATCCGTGAACACGTAATAGCAGGAGAGTGTTTCATCATGCCATCGTATGGGGGGTTTTCATGACCTTTGGGTTTAGGCCATCCCTTTAAACTGTGTTCCTAGATCACACATAATAACAATAATATAAAAATTGTGTCCCTGATAGGCAGTCCATGGGGACTGATGCTGATGTCTGCCCTTGCCCCGGCGATTTGAAGCCCCACCTCTGCCTCTGCTGCCACGGCGATTGGTAGCGGAGTAGGAGGCTTCCAATTGTTGGTTGGCGTTGATGAGGAGCCGGCAGAAGGCGGCACTATAGTAGCAGCCAGAACCGTATTTTGTGAGCCCTTCTGAGCATCAATCCGGATGACTTCGTCATTAAGCATTGCGATTGCCTGGTCCCAATCAACACCCTGCTGATTAATTAGAGATGCAGTAGTGTTAAATTCGGCCGGAAGACCGCGAACAAGTTGAAGGACAAGGCGTGATTCAGAAACTTTCTGATCAACATCGGCCAATTGGCTGGATGAATCGGACAGCTGTTGACAGTAGTGCGTCAACCGATGAACAAGCTGTCAGTCTGAGATTACAAAACTTCGTCTCGAGCGCCCCAGAGCGAGCCTTTTTATTGCTAAAAAAATCTTTTCGAGCTTTTTCCAAGCCGCTTGAGCTACAGTCGTATCCATAAGACGTTTCAGAAGATCATTTGAAACGGTGATGTAGATCCATTGAGGACCAATGCATCAAGTTCTTTCCATTGGTCGTATTCGGGTGATGTGGCGCTGGAGGGGCTGATTCATCGATGTGGTTGGATACCTTATATGCAACAGCATGAAGGCGAAACAGTTTTACCCATGCCGAATAAGTAACCTTCGTTCCATCCAAAGTCCGAATCTTGGATTGAATATTTGACACGGAGTAGGCAGGATGGAGAGGGTCTGGTTTTGTCGATGAGGCAGCCAAGTCTTCTTTCGTCATGATGACGAGGCCGGACGTATTCGGTGGGTTTTAGGGTGGGATCGGAAAAAAAAGGAAGAAAAGAGAGAAGGTTATCAAACGAAGCTGATACCATAAAAGCAATTGTGAATGCAAAGTATTCAATGTCTATCATTGGATAAATAATGACCCTATATATAGGGAAGAATACAACCAATAAATAAGGAAAGGATATACACAAAGAATACAATGATTATCTCTAATAACTAAATATAATCTATTCCTAATTTACATAATAATCGGCTAGCTAAGAGATATGAGTTTAAAGGCAAAGTAGACTGAAAAGAAAATTACTATCTCCACATCTTATTCATCATGCCGGAAACAAAGAACCTACAAATAAAGAGATATTACTACTTACTTTTGAAGCATAAATAAATATAATTAGGGAAAAATATCACCCTTCTTTGGCTCTACCAATACCCATGGGTCATGTGGCTTGGGTGTTTTGTCAGTTTGGAATGTCTGCAATGCCTCGTGAGCTGCAGAGTCAACTATAAGAAATTTGTTTCTGCATTTTAAATAGAAAAATTATACTAAAAACCAGTAGAATCTAGTATGACCAAGGGTAAGACTATGATCAGATACAATGAGATTTGCGTGACAGAATCCATCGCAATCGGTACACTCCCACGATTCTTTTTTTCTCCAGTATTGCAAGAAGCCCACCATTAGCACGAACTTGTACTTCACTCTAGGTGTCCATCATAGAACTTAGCTACGGTTTAGTAGAAGTAAAAAAATGACCCAGTTCAAGGTACAGTCCATGTGATTTCATTGGCTTATTAAAGATATCGCAATACATTAAGACAGGGTATGGGCTGAATCATGTATGATTAAGAAAATCAACTACAGGTAAGTTATAACGTTATTCGTTCCAAGAAATGTGTCAGACCAACAATAAAACTATGGAAGAGCGGGAACCTGGCAAAATGATGTGATATCTTACAAAGTAGATTCTTTCTTTTGATGTTTAACCCATCATCCATTCCAGTTACCGGCAGATATACTAATCTTTCTGTACTATGAAAAGAGAAACATCAAAGAAAGTAATAAGAAGAAAGAACTTTAGAGGCTGAGAGACAGCATACCCACTGAAACATTATGGAAAATTTAGAGATGCAACTAAAATAACCCTAATCAAATTAATTCAGCTTTTGCCTCTATTCTCTTAGTCTCTTAGAGCAGTCATCTGTATATTTGGACTTAAGCAGTATTAGACAATTATTGATATAATTTAGTATTAGAAGGGTGCAATGTGAATTTTTGTAATCTATTTAATCTCCTGTATATCATCATACTATGCAATACAAATCATTATCACATTACCAAGTTTGTCTTGGTGTGATAACTTAGGAGCCACATATCCGTATTTCATGCTCGGACAAAGCATGTAGAGGTTGATTTTCACTTTGTCAGAGAAAGTTGCTGAAAGAAAACTCAGTACAATTCATCTCTACTGATGACCAGATCGCAGACATCTTTACTAAACCACTGTCATCACAACAATTTGCTCATCTTCGGTCCAAGCTACAGGTCGCTACTCGGCCTTAGCTTGCGGGGGAATATTAGTCAATTATTGATATAATTTAGTATTAGAAGGGAGCAATGTGAATTTATGTAATCTATTTAATCTCCTGTATATCATCGTACTATGCAATACAAATCATTATCACATTACCAAGTTTGTCTAGCAGCAAAAGGTATATACAAAATAATTTGCTTCACTTGTACAATGACATATCATAAGAAAGTGTTGGCTGTAAAATATAACTGAACGAATACCCTTGTTCGATTATATTGAATCCAGATGTCCATATTTGCTAGAGTTGTTTTTGTTTTTCTGATTATATTTGAAAGTGTTGGCTATATAGAATATATATAGCATGATTTCCATAACGAGTAAACTCCACTGAGAACTACAGCATAATAAACGACTGCTACGTAATAAATAGAGACGACTTAGCTGCAGGACATTGAAAATTTCAGGAATCTTCAATTATGATAACTAAATGAATATGATAACGCTTAACCAAGAACGGCTGTATTACATCACTACAGTGCAATTATGCATATACCACTGAACCTTGCAAGAGGATTACCAAAAACGATCACTGAGGCTTGAAGATGTGTGTGTGTGTGTGTGGAGTGAGAGAGAGAGAGAGAGAATGGTAATCGTGTGTTTGGGATGATGGGGGTGGTACCGTTGGGTTTAAAGAGGGAAAAGCAAGTCAGTTAATTCCAAGAGATTCTTAGTAAATTGGAAATAGTAGAAAAAAAGAGCAGATTTTCAATTACCAAATGTTACAAGCTTAAAAGACAGTCCCTAACCAAACTCTTAAAGCAAATCCTTTAAAAGAAAACAAGATTAGCTACAAGTATAACAGGTCAACTTTAACTATGGCTCATTTAGTTACAAGTATAACAGGTCAACTTTAACTATGGTTCATATACAAGATTCATTAACACAGTTACACATAAAACAAGTAAACTTAACCTACGGTTTGGAGGGGTGCGCCAGATCAAAGAAGTAGTGCAACACCAAGGCGACGCTCAAAGACCGCAATAGCAAGCTATTGTGATAGGCCTTTCCCCATAAAAAAAAGTAGATTAATATTGAGTGGGCCGATGACCCACATATCAGATATTAAACTGATAAGAACAGATACAACACTTGATCTTAGCCAAAAGGCCGAGAAAGGTATGCTTTTCCCTTTCTTGGGCTGCTGTTTATGTATGCTGTCTCTTCATATATGTATTCTTCACTCAGTCGATGTGAGACTGTGAATTACTTTTGCCCTTTGTAGATGCTGATTATTTTCTCATAAAACTAGCCTTGCAAGTATTCATCAATTGATCGACACTTTAACACTTTCTACTAAGGCACCCTAACAAAGTTCTAAATTTAATATTATGTTATTGTTGACAAGAATTAAGTGGGATGCGTACACAAATTACATCGCATCACTACAAAACTGTGAGCTTAATATTATGCTAGGAATAGCGAATAGTTTTTGTACTTTGATGTTCCTCAGAGCCCTTATCTAGTTGACTAATTCCAGCTACATTTAGCTTAAACTGATAACCTCTATTAGTGAGTACGTCCGAATCATGATTCTAACATACTCATGGAATTCAGAGGATTGTAAAAAAGTACATGGGGTTCATAATGTCTTCTTCTCCTTTAAAGATCATATAGAAATTAAACAACACTCTTTATGACGGCACCTTAATAAAGTTCCAAACATAATATTGTGTTGTTGAGTGGGATGCATACAGATTACACTGCCTTGGTACAAAACTATAAGCTCTAGGAAGACCGAATTGGTTTTTGTGCTTTGATTTTCTAAAAACCTTATCTACCTGACTAATTCCAGCGATGTTTAGCCTAAACTGATAAACTCTATTAGTGAGTGCATCCCAATCATGATTCTAACTTATATCCTTTGGTTACATACTCATGGAAATCAAAAGATCGAAAGAAACAGGATGTGGTTCACAGTGTCTTCTAAGTGCTAAGAAAAAAAATAAGCATGACAAAAAAGACATAACATACCTACTTGATTTGTAAAAACAGCTTGCGGAAGGTGTGTTCCAATGATGACACCTACATATTAAGCAGAAATATAATCGGTGTAAGTTACTTGATAATTTTGTTTCAAGTTCCAATGTTGACTCGATTAAAACAGTCTATAACAGGAATTAATAGTACCTCCTCCAAAAATTCTTGCAATTCTTCTCCTATTTGCCTCGGTTCATCCAGCTGCACTTTATTATAAAGAAGTAAAACCAGTGGTTACGTTACGGAAGCCACTAATCATATCCCTAACGTCATCATAGAAACCATATTTCACAGTTGTCTCGTTACGTTTGACTTTACTTCTGAAAAAAGTTACAATGTTAAACTACTACGTAGAGGAGGAAGTAATAACATCCTTCTGTTTCACTGCAACTGAACCTTAATAGAAGCATATTATGATATGAGGGATCACAACAGAGAGAAAAAGGAAACTAACCAATTCATATCATAAGCTAAAATCCATCAAGATGCACCAAGCGGCCTGTCACAAATCGAGAATTGGTTAATAGCACGCCAACAAAACCAATGGTAAGGAAACAGAAGACTAATATCTGCAAGGCTACCATGCTCGTGAAATTATTGGCATGCTCCTAAAGATTTTCAGAAACTCCTAGTTCCAATATCTTGTTGATATGCAGAAGTGAAGAAATGCTCAACAAGATAAAAGCATATACGGTCATATAAGAGTTGTAAACAAGTTGATAACAAAGTCATATTATGTATTAGGAACACAAGTTGTTATTTAACATGCATGTAAATAATCAACAACCAAAAACACGTGTGTAAAAATCAATCAGTTGTATAAATAATTCATACACCGAAGATAGTTAACACGAAATTCCTGATTCCAGAAGCGAAGTTTAACAAAATAAGGTGTTTACTTTAACATCAGAACTGAAACCAAAGTGAAGGATTGTAGTATGCTATGCAGTTATAGCGGTCCAAAATCAAGTATGGGTCAAATATAGCCGATAATATCGGATCCGGTATTCCTGGCCGATATATGACACCAATATTGTGTAAAGTGCCGATAACCGATATACCACCAATATAACTGCATAGGTAGTATGTTATTATGGTCAGCATGAATACATCCAGGTTATACAACAAAATACACCTGTATATCCATCAAAGAAATTAGCATGTGATCAAAGATTAAAAAAAAGAGGTTGATAGTTCTTCAAATGAAACAAAGAATGATATTTGAGAAACCATGCCCTAACACAGAAAAACAATTATCCAACACCAACAGTATGAATTTGTAGATAACGTTTTATAATTACTGAGATTAAACTTGGAAATCCATATTTACCTTAAAAGACGTTCCCCCATAGGTGTCACACACTAAAATAGAAAACATTGATTAGATACAAATTTAAAGGCGAAGCCGACTCAAAAGAAGAACGCAGTCTCCACACCTTGTTCTTCATGCCAAAAACAGAGAACCTGCAGATAAATAAAAAAAGTCATTACTTATTGGACAAACCGAATTAAGAAATAATATTACCCTTCTTTTGCTCTACCAATACCCATGGGGATTGGATGTTTGTCAGTTTGGAATATCTGCAACGCCTCGTGACTGTGGAGTCAACTTTAAGGAATTTGTTTCTGCAATTCATATAGGAAAACTATACCAAAACCAGAATATTTCCGTATAACTAAAGGAAAACTATTACAAAACCAGAATATTTTCGTATAACTAAAGGTAAGATGATGATCAGATACGATGAAATTTGCATGTCAGAATCGAATGCAATTGATTGCTCCAACACACGTTTTGTTCAATGGTATCCGCAACCCTTTCGTTCTCCAGTATGGCAAGAAGTCCCCCAGTTGCACGAACTTAAACTTCCACAGTTCCACTCTCAGTGTCCATCATAGAACTTAGCTACAGTTAAATAAAAGTAAAATGATGACTAAGATCAAGATACCATTCATCTGATTTCATTGGCTTCTCAAAGATATTAATACATAAAGAAGACAGAGTATGGGCTGAAATTATGTATGATTGAGAAAAGCAACTACAAGTGAGTTTAAAACGTCTGTGTTTTGAAAAAATGTGTCAAATCAACAATAAAACTATAGAGGAGTGTGTTGTGGAAAAAACTTTAAGGCCGAGAGGAGAGCATGTTTAAACTTTTTTGCTGCAACCAAAAATTGTGAATTGTATAATTGCAGACCTTCTGAGTGTATACTACACCTGTGCAATGCTTGTTCATAACGAAATATTGAACTCTTCATAAGCTTCACGGTAGGCACCTCACTTGCACCATCTGTAACACTAACAGGAGTAAATACAAAATCCAAAGCTCAATGTGCAACTACAAGAAAGTTATGATACTACCATTTTGTTGTAGAGCAGCCAAGAGAGATTCTTCGCTCTTGGTACTTGTGTCCATGATCAAGGGCTTAACCTTATACTTGACTGAGACATGATATTGGTAGAGCCAAAGAAGTCAAACTAAGTTTATCTGGAAAACACCCAAGCCACATGGCCCATGGGTATTGCAGAGAGTTAGAAATTGACAGATAATGATTAATGTGAAAAAGACAGTAATAATATTAACACTGAAAACGGGAAAAGGCACCACATCCTCCCAGTACTGCTGTACTGGGAAATGATAATCAAAATCTTATTAATGAGATAATAAAATTTGCTTCAATTTGGACGAAATTTACCCATAGCACATATTATCCTTCCATGACAAAGAAATGAAAATGATGAGAGAAGATTACATGATAAAGATATCAAAGATTCTTAAAGATAGTGTGTGAGAACATCCTCGACAGATTTCAGTGTATCACATAAAGAAGTCGACAGTTCTTCAGATGAAACAAAGAATGATATCTGAATTTATTGAAGGAAACAAGTCCTTTTTTGTTGATATGGAATAAAACACAGGACAATGACTACAAGTCATCCTTTAACTTTAATATTATACAAAAGATAGGATACAATATTAAGGTGACTATTCAAGTTCTTCAGATGAAACAAAGAATAAAATCTGCGAAACCATGTCCTATCGCAGAAACAAGAAGTATCTAACACCAACAATATGAACTTGTAGGTGAGGTTCTATAAAGACTGAAGTTAAACATGGAAATCCATGTCTACCTTAAAAGACGTGTACCCATAGGTGTCATACACTAAAACAGAAAGCATCGATTACATACGTATTTAAAGGCAAAGCAGGCTTAAAAGAAAATTACCATCTCCACATCTTATTCATCATGCCAGAAACAAAGAACCTACAAATAAACAGATATTACTACCTACTTTTGAAGCATAAATAAATAGAATTAGGGAAAGTATTACCCTTCTTTGGCTCTATCAATACCCATGGGCCATGTGGCTTGGGTGTTGTCAGTTTGGTTTGTCTCTGCAATGCCTCGTGAGCTGCAGAACCAACTATAAGAAATTTGTTTCTGCATTTTGATTTGAAAAATTCTAATAAAAACCAATACACTCTAGTATGACTAAAGGTAAGACTATGATCAGATACATGAGATTTGCATGACAGAACCCATTGCAATCGATACACTCCCACGACTCTTTTTTTCTCCAGTATGGCAAGAAGCCCCACCACAAGCACGAACTTGAACTTCACTCTTGGTGTCCAACATAGTACACGAAGGTTTAGTTTCATCTTTGTGTTCTTCACTCAGCCGATGTGGGACTGTTGAGTTACTTTTGCTCTTTGTAGATTGCTGATTATTTTCTCATAAAACTAGACTTGCAAGTAGTCATGAATTGATTGACACTTAATTAACACTTTCTATAAAGGCGCCCTAACAAAGTTACAAACATAATATTACGATTAAGTGGGATGCATACACAGATTACACCCGCTAAGTGAGCTTAATATTATACTAGGAAGACTGAATTAGTTTTTGTGCTTTGATGTTCTAAGAGCCCTTATCTACCTGAGTAATTCCACCTACATTTAGCTTAAACTGATAACCTCTATTAGTGAGTACGTCCCAATTATGAATCTATCTTATATCAATTGGTTACATACCCATCGAAATCAAAAGATCGAAAGAAACAGAATGTGGTTGATAGTGTCTTCTAAGTGCTAGAGAAAATTGAACATACCTACTTAGTTTGTCAAAACAGCCAGTTCCAATGACGACACCTGCATATTAAGCAGTGATATAATTGGTGTAAGTTACTTGATAACTTTGTTTCAAGTTCCAATTTTGACTCGATTAAAACAATTTGTAACAGGAATCAATAGTACCTCCTCCAAAAATTCTGGCAATTCTTCGCATATTTGCCTCGGTTCATCCAGCTGCACTTTATTATAAAGAAGTAAAACCAGTGGGTATGGAAGCCACTAATCATATCCCTAACCTCATCACAGAAACCATCTTTTCCAGTTGTTTTGTCATGTTTGACTTTACTTCAGAATAAGATTACAATATCAAACTAGTACTTAAGAGGAGGAAGTAACATCTTTCTGTTTCACTGCAACTGAACCTAAACTGAAGCATATTATGATATGAGGGATCACAACAGAGAGAAAAAGGAAACTAAACAGTTCATATCATAAGCTAAAATCCATCGAGATGCGCCAAGCAGCCTGTCAACTCAAGAATTGATTAATAGCCCGCAACTAAGCCAATGGTATGGAAACAGAAGTTGTTATTTATACAAGTTGATAATAAAGTCATATTATGTATTAGCAACATAAGTTGTTATTTAACATACATGTAAATAATCAACAACCAAAACACGTGTGTAAAAATCAATCAATTATATATATAATTCATACACTGAAGATAGTTAACATGAAATTCCTGATACCAAAAGCGGAGTTTAACAAAATAAGGTGTTTACCATCAGGATTGAAACCAGTGTAGGATTGTAGTATCTTATTTTGGTCAGCATGAGTACATCCAGGTTATACAACAAAATACACCTGTATAACTATCAAAGAAATTAGCATGCCCTAATACAGAAAAAACAATTATCCAACACCAACAGTATGAATTTGTAGATAATGTTTTATAATTACTGAGATTAAACATGGAAATCCATATTTACCTTAAAAGACGTTCACCCATAGGTGTCACACACTAAAATAGAGAACACTGATAAGAAAATTTAAAGGCGAAGCTGACTCAAAAGAAGAACGCAGTCTCCACACCTTATTCATCATGCCAAAAACAGAGAACCTGCAGATAAATAAAAATAGCCATTACTTATATGACAAACCGAATTCAGAAATAATATTACCCTTCTTTTGCTCTACCAATACCCTTCTTTTATAAGCAATGCCTCGCGACTGCGGGCGGAGTCAACTTTAAGGAATTTGTTTCTGCAATTCATATATGAAAACTATAACAAAACCAGAATATTTTCGTATAAATAAAGGTAAGATGATGATCAGATACAATGCAATTTGCATGTCATAATCGATTGCAATTGATCGCTCCAACACACATTTTGTTCAATGGTATCCACAACTCTTTCGTTCTCCAGTGTGGCAAGAAGTCCCCCACTAGCACGAACTTGAATTTCACTCTCAGTGTCCATCATAGAACTTAGCTAGAGTTAAATAAAAGTAAAATGATGACTAAGATCAAGACACAAATCATGTGATTTCATTGACTTATCAAAGATATCACAATACATAAAGGAGATGCAGTATGTGCTGAAGCATGAAATCATGTATGATTAAGAAAATCAACCACGAGTTTGTTTGAAATGTCAGTGTTTCGAAAAAATGTGCCAAATCAACAATAAAACTATGGAGTGGGACTTGGCAAAATGATGTATTAACCATGAAAATGTTTGAGGTATTGATTTTTTTCTGATTTGTTTTAATTTACCTAAACCCTTTATATATATAGGGGATAGATACAATAAACCTAGAACCAAATTAGCAATAGATATACATCAAAATACAAATATATTCCTAATAAATAAATATATGCGCTAATAAGCCCATCATCCATTCCAGTTACCCAAAAAACTAATCTGTGTTGTGGAAAGAACTTTGAAAATTGCTCAATTGAAGACCTGCTGAGTGTATACTACACCTGTGCAATGCTTGTTCATAACTAAATATTAACCTCTCCATAAGCTTCACAGTAGGCACCTCACTTGCACCATCTGTAACACTAACAGGAGTTAATACAAAATCCAAAGCTCAATGTGCATAAAGACTACAAGAAAGTTATGATATTACCATTTTGTTGTAGAGCAGCTAAGAGAGATTCTTCGCTCTTGGTACTTGTGTCCATGATCAAGGGCTTAACCTAATACTTGACTGAGACATGATAAATTATTATATTACCATTTTGTTGATAAACTTAAGTAAGCTGCCAAATGACCTATAGTTAGAAATTGACAGCTAATGATTAATGTGAAAAGCCAGTAGTGATATTAGCACTGAAAACCGGAAAAGGCACCACATCGTCCCAATACTGGGAAATGATAATCAAAATCTTATTAATGAGATAATAAAATTTGCTTCAATTTGGACGAAATATTATCTTTTACCCATAGCACATAGAGGTCACGTGTAAGACCATCATAATAGGAAATTCCAACTCTGGCAACATGATTTCCATAATAGATAACTCCACCGCGAACTACTACATAATAAATAAATAAATACGACTTAGCTGCATTACATTACTATATTGCGATTCGAATCTTATGTGAACTAAATGAAATACGATACTGCTTAACCTAGAGCGGCTGTATCATATCACTATATTGCGATTATAAATACCATTGCAAGAGGATTACCAGATACTTATGCTTGTTCTCCCAAAAAGCTTACCTATATGACCATGCATAAGGAAAAGCCATAATAATGTCAAACAAGTTCAGGCATAACTAATATAGTGTTATTGAATTTTAGGTCAAACAAGATTAACATTCATGGAACCCCTTGAGACATGTGTTTTCAAATTTTAACGAGGTTTGATGGATTGATCACTCTACAGAAATTTGAAATTATATTATAGCAAATGAAAGTACAACACAACAATCAGTAAATCAAATATTAGCACAAAAACGCCTAAATTAGGTTGCAGAATACGCAAATGCATGTAAAAACGAATGAATAACATACTGATTACGAGTAAGTAGAAGTAGTGAATGTAATCGAACACACCTGATGCACAGATTCTGTTTCATTCCATGTCACCAAGTGATCGTGAAACTGACGATCGAAATTTGAAAGGATCGCTAGGGCTTCAAGAAGTGTGTGTGTGTGTGTGTGTGTGTGTGATAGAGAGAGAGAGAGAGTGGTGATCGTGTGTTTGGGATGATGGAGTGGTACCCTTGGGTTTAAAGAGGGAAAGGGAGTCCTTCATTTACTTTGTTTTCATATTTGACTTCAAACTTACGCCACTTGGTTATATTCACTCATTTTGATTTTCATACACAAGTTAATATTCCTTAGATACGAAAAGATTTTGCTGTTCATAACGTTTATGATTACAATAAGATTCAATATAAACGGTATTTATAGTTATTTAAGTAAAATCATCATGTAAATAATAAAAAAAAAATGTATTTTTAAATTAGCCTGTAATGTATAACTAGTGGGGTATTCCACGCATTGCGGCGGCAATCGGTCGGTGACGGTTTGGTTGCACTCGATATAGCAACCAAAAGATATATGTCCAAGAGGATATTGACACTTGTCTTTACATCGATTGAAATCATAAAAATGATATATGTACTAGTACCAATGTTATTCGATCAAAATCGGTTCATTTCGTCACGGTAATGAGCAAAAATATCAAGTAAATTTGACCCATTCGATTTCAAATAATACTTTGATGGAAACATAATAAAATAAGCATGACACAACAGTATACTCGAAATTACAAAACATTATATCATAATATTACAATAACAAAAATAGTAAACGCCGTTACTTTATATAAAAACTAAAGCGTGAGACATCTTTGATAATATGTTCATTTGTGCTTTGATCATGTGTGCATTACTATTCACAATCGGTTTTTAATATATATATATATATTGACGTAGATAAAAATAAGCACTTCGCAACATAATACTCGAATCTATGTGCATCAAAATTGTTGGGGACTTAGAACTAAACCAGATTAACCAAAGAGTCGTGTGTGATCTCACTTTTAGATTTAATCAGTTCGATGGTTGATTCGAATTTTACAGTTGAATTAAAGTCATAATCAAAATTTTCAAGAACAAGTATGTGATCTGTCTAGAATTCGTGAACCAGCCTGGCTAAATGGAAGGTAGTTGGAATGAGGGTTAGGGGCCAATAAATGTCATCAGGTAACTCCTTGACTGAAAACACGCTAAAGGACGACATTTTACACCATACCGAAAAACGGTGTCAAATAGAGCACGCCACCGAACAAAAAACGAACAGATAATCGTTGGACTCATCAATCGACTCACAAGGCGGATACGAAACTTCCTCCAGGACGATGTTTCTAGCTCTTGGTGTCGTCCCCGTCGGAATCTTTCCCAATTCATCTTTCCACGCGAAAACATTACACTTAGCCAGAACCCATTTACTCAAACGTTGTTGCTATGATCCACCCCTTTATTTAACACTCTCCTCACCGCTCCTACCGAGTACTCTCCCGCACTATCTCCTAACCACGTCCATTTGTCTTCAATCTCATCCAGATTAACCGAGTCAAATCTCTCATTAACCAGTTGAGTTCCGAGATCTTTAAGAAGTTGTCCGGACCTTTCTTCCACTGCCACTCCACTTCAATGATGAGTCTACTCTTCACATTATATTTTTTTGGCTTTAAGCTTTGAAAAAACCTGCGTGTCTTCGATCTTAGTTCTAGCAAAGTTATGGGTAAATTAAGTTCATTTAGTTATTTGATTACTTTCTACACACTTTTATCAATTTATTTGATCGGGATTTTCACTTTACAAAATTTGTCATATAATATTTGTATGGTAACATTAAAAAAAATATAAATGGAACAAAGAAGTAGAGATGTTTTCTTTTAACATAGGTAGAAATCTCAAATCAAGTATATTGAATTTTTTTCTTTTTTAATAAAAATAGAATGGTTGATATACCTGATAAATTAAAAAAAAATACGAAAATTCTATTACGACCCTCCAGTTAAAAAGTGGTTCTGGTTCTACCAATGCTTATGAGACTAATCACAAGTTCGTATACGTCTTCAAGTACCCACCTTTCATGCGTAGTAAACTCATTTACGCCTGAATATTAAGCTTCTTTTTCATGAAACCAACCTCTAATAAACTATAAAAGCTTCCTTGCTTATCTTAAAGGATATATTTATTAGTATTCTTTTAACTAAGAAATTTATTTTCACTTTGTGGAATTTGAACCTATTACCTTCTCATTTTAGGTGTTCTTAGAAGTTTTGTTTATCTCGTTAGGTCACCAACCCCAAAGGTATATATTAGATATAACTAGTTGGGAGTCCCGTCACAATGCGCCGGGGTGTTAAAATTTGTTAATGGATTAGATAAGGATAAACTACAAACTATATTTACTAATGTTGATTATTTACATTACTGCAACAAAATTTACGATCAACTATTTAAATTGGTAATACATCTAAGGTTTTTTATTTTCCTTAACGTTGTTAGGCCTAGCAAAACAAGCGATAAACGTGTCTAATTTAAGTTGTAGCTTGGCCTATTTTTGGTGTATCTTATTGACTGTTTCAGTTAGCTCATTAACCTTGTTATTTATTTAAGTTTGATATTTATTCGGCAATCTGACACGAAAACCTTAGAAGATCTTAAAAGTGTCTTGGCCAAGTCTGCACCAAGAAGAGCTCGCACATACAATTTTTAATGAATTGTCTTTGAAAAACAAACAGTCTACAGATGGCAATGTCTGCGCGACGCAGCCAGAAGAGCCTGCGCAGATCTTTTTTTAGAAAAACAAACACCACCTAAGACATCCACACTATCATTTCAAATTTGATGTGCTAATGGAAAACGAAGTAACATATCAATTAAGCTATAACATAAGCAAATAACAACAATTATACAAAGAAAGTTAACGTTATTACAAATAGGCTCGGACACATGAGCGTTTGTGTTAGGCCTAAAAGTGTAAGACTAATATATTAAATATATTTGATGGGCTATGAGTTAAAGCTGGGATTAATTGGGTTAGCTAGTGGTAGCATTTGAGTCGTAAAAAGCTATTTGGGTCATGTCAAGGCCATGTTGACCAGATCAGCCCAGCCCATGTGGGGTGTGTTAGCCTGCTAGGTATTAAAAGTTGTTTAGCCTACTAGGTATTTAAAGTTTTTTTTTCATTCATTAGTATCTTAGCCATTCTAGAGATCCATTTTGATAGAATTACTTACGGATTATTGAATAACACAATTGTATGCTAGTTGAAGAGTATTTCTTCATGTTGTTGCAACAGTTTGATTCCGCTAATCAGTTGGACTTTACTTGACATTAGTAAATTCGGGACTTACAATTTGTTAAGTTAATGGTATGATGGTCATGAAGATCGGGGAACACAGTGTATTTATTGCCTAAATACTAACAACAAAAGTCCTAAAACATAAAACCATCTACTTGAACGTAATAGAAAAGTGCACGACAGTTTGTTTTTTATTTTATTTTTTGGATCAGAATTATGGTTTACACTGGTTGCTGTGGTTAAGCCATCCCATATATATACAAAACCATACTTAAAACATCACAGCCAATTGACAATTATTGTAGCAATCACACTCCTTCCAACTTTAAATAAGACATCACAAAGAATGGTGTAAATATATTATTATCAATTAGAAACAAATCCATTGGCTTGTTAAGACGAAGAAGCAAGACATGGCTACAACAGATGTTGCCTAGCCAAATGACATGCACCGTCATAGTCGTTACAAACATCCCACTACGAATTAACAAACGCTACAGCCACCAAAAATGACCACAGTAACAACGTACGAATACATGGCGTTAAGCAATCAAAGAAAGTGAAGTCGCCAGGCCTCAGAAGCTTAACAGGATTGCATTAACTAATGCCATGCCAAATGAAAAAGCAACATCATTGACCTTATAAACATACGATGCAATAAACCTCCGATAAGCTTAAAACCATCTTCACCGAGATATATGCCAACAAACCAACATTATCTACATTCACCTAAGGTTCTCGATAAAGTGTATCTTTGTCGTCACCGAAAACAGGTTTAGTTTACAGCAAAAATGTCACACCCCCAAATTACCACCAGCGAAGTTTTACCGCGAGATGTGTGACGTAACAAGATCTAGCCACTAATCATGTCGAACTAATAGTAAATAATATAAAACACCAACGTCATGTCCAACATGAATGGTGTAATTCAAATTTAGCGATTCAACCAAAGTAATGTTCAGCGAAAGCAAATGCATTGTTTTAACATAACCAAAACCAAAGTATTTTCAAAATGCAAAATATCAAATAGTTGCCACAAGTAACACGCCCATGACACTTCAGACTCCTCAGACTGCAAGTTCCCATGCATGAAGTACCTAACACCCTGCAAGCATGCAGACAAGTGTATCAGCAAAAAGCTGTCGAGTTCACAGTTTTGTTCAACGTAAAATAGATAAATGTTTAGTTTAAAGACATGATATGAATAATAAAGTCGATATCGATGTCACTATTATGTTTGTTTGCCCTCATCAATGCCTTTCAACATTGGCCATGTGTTTAAGGTCCTTAGTTCACACCCGGCTTCCAGCACGGTGTGAGGTTTGTCAAGCCTAATAGCGCTATCAACTAATACCCCGTTGCCTCCTAGGCAACTAGCTCGGGAGTAAGTAGGGACTTTCATGATAGAGTTTATGTTTATTAACTAACATCGAATTTAGACTACAACATTTAAAAAAAATATTCCTCCAATGAATAGTAGTTTGTCTCCCGGGGACGCATGTCTGTAAAAGAGTAGTGAACTCACCTTGAATGCTCGGATTAATGAATGGAAAGTAATACACGAGGTGGAACCGGTCAATCAAGTCCTAAGATGATTACCATTTAAGAGTTAGTGTATGTGCTCACGCGAAAACACGAATCCTACACGTATCTAGCACGTAGCACATTTTATCATACAATACTAACTATCATGCATGCATCTATCACGACATCGCTTAGCGACAACACAAGTGTCACGAAAGTTTAAAATACTCTTCAATAAAAATTCAGCAATATAGTGCATTTTCGGACAGTTTTCTGAGTGTTTTCCGGAATGGTTCGTGTATAGGAAAATTCCTGAAAAATTATAGGACGTGCCAATCGGGGCATCATCTATTGTGTAAAAATTTGGTGACCAAACTCCTTACGGATTTTCCGTGAAAATCTTGCTCCAAACAGTGATCATATTCGTCGTAATCTGACCCTGTTTGCCGAATTATTAATTTAAAAACCCTCGTTTATTCTTTTTACGAAATTCCAGTTCAAGATTATCGCTACCTCCTGGAAGTACCTACACTAAAATTTTAAATCATAACTCAATTCTTACATTGAGTTATGACATTTGTAATGGGCTGCAAATTTCTGACAAAAAATGCAGCCTGGACCTTTGACACGAAATAAATCATTTAAAATACCAAACGATGTCGAAAAAATGCGATTCCAGTTGGGTTTGGAAGGTATTTTCTGGAAGTTCATCATAGACTCAAGAAACATCAGTCTTCACTAAAAATTGCCCCGGTTACAGCAGCTTAAAGTCGGTAGAACCTGTTTAGTCACCCGAACCCCGTAAACGATTAACCTATGAACCCAACAACTTGAGACCATTAACCACAGCAGGTGTTTATCACATATGAGATCATGTAGTAACTAATTTATCACTAACCACTGGTTTAAACCCATAAACAACACCCGAGAGACATACCCGAACCCGTGTTCAACCATAACATCAAAATCATCAACTAATAATAAAACGCAACCAAGATAATTCCAACAAAGACATACATAACACAAAACCCAAAATTAACTCATGATTAAAACCCTAACGGTTTATCCGAACACATAACGATATAAATATTGCAACACATGATTTCTAGCCCCTATCACTTCATATAATAACACGCCATCATGCATATCATATAAACGCAACCATATATTACGAATATTTAGCATTATGATTCTACATGTAAATGGTTTACCGAGTTAGTAAGATGTCGACAGTCGCTAGATGTGGAGGGTCGAAAGAGTTGAAAGTGTTAACTTGAAATCCTTGGTTGGTGACCGAAGGAAAGAGAAGGAAGGAGCACGAACGTAGTTTATTTAATGTGAGTTATGGTTTTGTTTTTAGGGAACATTAATATATAACCTACATGCATACTTCAATTAATATATATATGGAGTTGGGGCAGTTTAAAGAAAAATATGTATGGGCCGATGACAAACAACATATATATATATAAAGAAAGAGGGCTAGGTTTTTGAGCCTAAAACATGGAAAACGAAAAACAAAGAAAAAAAAGGAATTGGAGTGTGGTGGCAGCGATTGATATAATTTTTTTTACATGTAACCAACTAATTATAAAATTATAATCAATCAACTCAACCAATATAAAGTGTAATAATCAAGTAATGGTTCGGGTCTCATAAGTTTCAAGTTACACGAGTTATGCCATGATTCAAACGGTTTGGGTCGGTTCAAAGAATAAGGATTCGGTTTCTAATTTATCGCTTGTATAATATAAGCTTATAATACAATTTAGTTAAGTTTAATTAACTCTTCAATTAAAATAAGTATAAGACTCGATCTACAAATACGAAAACGAACAATTCTAGCCTTGAAATTACGAGTTGTCACAAAAAAGTCACCAACAATGTCGTAAAGGTATCAAATCACCCAAAGCAAACTCTCGGATGAAACATGTTAGGATCAAATGGGTATGCAGACAGCGCATTACACACTTAAATACCAAAAGGGTTTGCAACCCAAATAACACAAAATACAACCAACTAAAGCATAAACAACCATTAATGAAGATGTAGAAGCAGCTTATGCCAAATGTGTTACTAATAATGTTAACCAGCCTAAAAAAGGGGGGAAGGGGGGGGGGGGGGGGTATATGAAGACAACCCATTACGCAAACACTAAATACCAATAAAAAGGGTTTGACAACCCAAATAACACAAAATACAACCAACTTAAGCATAAAATGCAAGGTGTACAATGAGGTAATGCCAAGATGTGTTGATAATGAGCAGTATGTAATTTCTAGTTTGGATTCATTATTTAACATACTTCATTCTAAAAAAGGTAAATTTATTAAATTTTGGTAATTACATAAACCTATAAATATATGAACCATATAAACATTATTTATGTACACGAAGGTTAATTCAATCAGTCTCCGTCTCATAAGTTTGCTTGGTTTTGTTCCATGGTTTGATTTCTTCGGAATCATCGAACCTTTTAACATAGTAATGAAGTCTATCTATCATCAATCCGAGAAATAGGCAGAAACCTGCATCATTCACATGCATTAAACCAAACTTAAATGAAATCAAAGTTTATATTAAATCGGATCGATATAAATTATTAGAGCATCCATATCTTAATAGTTAACATGAAGACCTCGTAAATTCTCAATAAACTTGTAATAGTAAATTACAATTTGTATACTTTATTTTAATTATGTGTACATATGTTTATATAACGACGATAAGAGTATTTTATAGAGTCGAGCTTTGCTCGAATCTATCAATCCGATTAGTATTACTGCCACTTTTTAATAAAAATAGCCGAGTCGATCATGAGCTAAAGTTTTAAAATAGAAGAGTAAATAGAGAATGAATTAAGTTTAAATATATGAGTTTTAAAAGCCAGTCAAGTTCGAGCTTGACGATATCTCAAAATAACTCAACGTGGTTAGAACCCGAACCCCTATTTGGGATCATAAATTGGTAAACAAAATGGAAAATGTACCCATGAGAGACGAGTCGAGAATATGATTGGTCAAAAGAACATGGTCACTTGGATTAATGCCTCCCGTCTCCATGGAGCATTTTTGAATCCTCACTATACTATACAAACTCGACATCAAGACCGCAAACAATGTCACTCCAACCGTTGACATTATGGGACCTCGGCCCTCCTTTAAACGATCCAAGACAAACATCACTAGTCTCCTTAAGGGTGTCCTAAACAAAAGGACCAAGATCATGGTTGTTTCGGCTATTACGAGCAAGCACAAAAGAGGAGTCATTTTTATGGTTAACCCAAAATAATTCTTGGCAAATGGAGAATAAATAGCTAGATACTTTAAAACTAAATTAGGAATGATATAAAATGGGCAATTGTTGATATGGGTTTCCTATCATTGTTGCAAAATTTTACCTTGGCATTACTTTGTTCCAACTTCATCCTAAACTTACACATTAATGAAAGAATCACATTCCACCCTCTAGATTTAAGCATCCATTTTGTAAGTAAGCTTTGATAATCAACCAACAATGTAAACTAATATGGTTCTGGTTTTTCCCATCAACAGGTGAAGAGAACATAATAATAAAATAATAATAATAATAATAATAATAATAATAATAATAATAATAATAATAATAATATATCTAATCTTATCTTATCTTATCTTAATCTATTAACAAGTGACGGCTAGGAATAGTGTTTTTTTTGCCGCAATGCAGTATTGACTGTTTTTTTTATTTCATAAAGTCATTGCTAAATACATTTGCATTTATTACTTTGACATGTTTGGACTTCTGGTTTAGTGATTGACCTTGCATTATCTAATATTTTATTTTATAAAAAGTAAAAGTAGAAACATGGTAAAAACTTTTGATATATAAGGTTACGTGATGGGCCTTTTTCTAGAACGACCCGTCATGTTAGCAAACGCGTCAGAGATCTTGGAGGACGCCTCTCCCAAGGATGGAAAACTTGGAAATGGGCGATGATCTGACCCCACCTAGTTTTTTTTATTTTTCTTTTTAATTTTGTCAAAATATTTATAAAATTAGGTTTAAAATCAGTTACACAGAGAGTGAAATAAATCAAATATCAAATATTCTATAACATAACAATACACTAGGTATTCTACAAAATCAAACAAATCAATTACCCATAGTAGCTAGGGTTCGGTGAAACCGCTCAAGCACAGGAGACGCTGCGGTCGTAAGAGTCGACGGAGACTTCCAATCAACACCGTGACTCCACCTCGGAATAGACGATCTAACGTTACGGAAAGCGGTAGAGTGGAGCCTGGTGACGGTGGAAGTGGAGCCTGGTGGCGGTGGAAGATCATGAACTAGAAGCTCTCGTAAGAGAGCTGAAGAAAGCAGGCTCGTCCCCATTGTCCGCAGGAGAACATTGACGACGCCGACGGGCCACCCGGCCGGTGTTGGGGGCGTCGTCGGCCAAAGCCGGCCCCCACACCGAGTGTCCTATGTCACTTGCATGTGCTTCAAGGTATTAACTATGGTCAATGACTCAATCACGAATCAATAAACGTGTTACGTGTTGGTCAAACTTCATTTTCCCCTTTGGTGGAAGTAACACGAATATTGAAAACAGCTTCCTCCGTTTGTTTTCCAATTACATTTACTTGCTTTATAAACAAACTTTTGTTTCTTGTATGTTATTATTATTATCATATATAATTTAATATATATACGTCAAAATGTTACTTTAAAATAGTTTAGTATAAGAAAATTACTTTTGAAAGAAGATATGTACATTAATTTTCACTTTACATTTTATAACGAAATTCTATTTAGGACGGCTCAACCAATTTTAATCCCACATAAGTTAATAAGAAAAACATGTAAACTAAAGAAGAAAAAAATCATTCCCTAAAAAGTTATGAGAAATATAATTCATACAATACATGTCTATTATTATTATTAAAAAAATCCTTTTTTTTTTCAAACATGTCATGTGTAAATGTGTAAGGCTTCTCTCACCAAAAGTAAAGCTTTTTCATAGGAGCATTTGAAAGCGTTTTTATGGGAGTGTTTGAGATTCCTTTTCAAACCTCTTTATTGATCTTTATAAAAAGTTACTGGAAATTTGTAAAAATCACATTTTCCAAATTTCTCAAAACCTCTTTTCTAACACCAGCAAAAGTCACTTTACCAAACACAAGTCAATAAGGAGTTATAACAACATATCCCAAAGATCCCCTATATATGGGCTACACTGTTGGACCATACATACTCATTAAAATGCGGTTTCAACTGGTATATATTTTTATTTTATTTTTACATTTATGCATGTTCAACTATAAAATTAACCAGATTTTTTGTAATGAATTATTTGTAAACTTTAAGTGAATAGTAAAATTTAATTAAATATCATATCAAAACTGTATAATATTTGTGATATTCAAATGATGAAAAAGGTATCAAATAAAAATGCAAAATAAATTTTAAATTTAAATATTTAAATTTTGAAGATAGGGGTGATAGATGGTGGAATAAATGTGAGTGCTATAAGACCATCTTAAACCTTAGAAACACGCGATACAAAATAAAGTTCCAGCCTCATCTGTGTGGTTCTGTCCAATAGTCAACAGGTATCAAGTAACTATGTAGGTGAGCCGACCCAAGATATGGGAATGAAGAGCATTTGTCGTACAAGACTGAACCAGAGGAGAGCACAACTGTTGACGAGTACGGTCACGACCACCCATCCATAGTTGACCCGTCATCATGCCAGTCAAACATGAGCTATCAAGTTGGTCAAGGAATGTATTTATTTAGATGGCTATGATATGAAAATCTTGGTTTTAAAAAGCGCACAAAAGCGACGAGGTCTAAAACCTAGGCGCGAAGCGCAGAGCGCAAAAGCGATGGGTTTTTTCGTACACGAGGTGCAAGGCGATTATATAATTTTTTTTATATATTATATAGGTTTCTAGGATCATTTACCTGATATTTAGACACAAATAAGCTGTATATATGTTTTAATATTGAAATTGCATACGTGTACAACCTGAAAAGCATGATGTACAACAATCTGCTGCACAAAAATGGGTCCTATACCTATGGCACGCGCCTCAGAGTGGATTTTTCAGAAAAAAAGTGTGCCTCAGCTACGCTTTTGGTACAACCTCCGCCTCAGGGTAGATAAGGCGCTGAGGTTTGCGTCTCACGCCTAGGCGCGCTTTTTTAAACCAAGATGACATTTAATGTGAATAGGTTCAGAGTTACAATTGTGGACACATTGGGGCTCATTGCATCACTAAAGCACACATTTTGGGAAGAGGCGTTTTAGACGTAATAATCAAGCCTTTTCATCAATGAACCGGATCAATGCTAAATGCTATTGAATGCTGCATCAAAAAGTAAATATGCAATATGTGTATATATACAATTAACCAGTCCTTAAATACAAGTTTCCGATTCAAAGTCAAACAAAGATACCCGAGACACAACTTTACCTTGTGAGCATAAAATAGAACAAAATCTACGGGTTTAGTAAAGCCTAAGTTATATACTAACCGCTTGCAACGTTCATACTCTCAAAATGCGGGTTAATTTGTAAACCTGGGCGCTTATACTCGGCAATGGTACTTCTATGCAGTTACGCATACCATCAACCCTGCAACAAAACAGATTTTAACAATTCAAAAGCAAAGGAAGCAATACAGTAAGTATAATCATCTCGAACATATAAGTCACTTATAAAAATAACAATGGCACAACCAAGTTGACAGATAAATCAACCCAAACCAAACCTGTTTTGACTTGTTATTTTAACACACAATTAAAAAAATGTCATAAGCTTACCTTCTACTAATAGTTTTCCTAAAGTACTGATCTTGCCCTATTGATCCTTGACCACCATACTTTTTTTCATCTGTATTCAGAATTACCTGTGTCGACAAAAGTAAAACAAATCACAAAATGAATACAGGAAAAAAATTAAAAACAAGAACAAAGTTTTTTTTTAATATTTACTTGGTACTCTCCAGCTTCTTCCACGCCTACACTGTATCCCTCATAAGAATTTGTGGGATTAAAATTAAAGAAAAAGAGAAATGGGCCTCTTAAGTATGATATCACCTGTAAGGGGCCACATGTATTATTATTAGATGATATATCTTAAAATCAGGTGATGAAACTTGATATTATACAAACATAGTCAGAATCGCCTCACCATATTAGTGTCGTTGACATGGTGAACATTCGGAAGCCATCTAGAAATTACTCTTTCTGATTTTTCCAAGTCCATCATGTCCTGTAAAATAAGTAAACAGAAAAACAGGTTGGATCAGACAGGTCGGGTAATAGGTCAACACTCTTTGTATTTCCTTTTCTGGAACTTCATGAACATTAAAATTAACCCGTTAAGAGTAAATGTACAACCAAAACTGACCCCGTTTACCTACAAACAGGTCAAAATACCTTATCAAAGGAAAGCATGTGTTGATGGACCCCTTCTTTAGCAAGTAGATCCCAATCGCGGTTAGCAAGTGAGAAGGAAAATCCGTTACTCGACATGGGAAATTCCACCCGCTATAAAATACAAATAGCAAAAATTAATTACTGCAATTTTCATGAAATTTTAGAAAGTAAATAATATTAAGAAAAGTCAAATAACAGCTCACCTTTGGATGCCTAAATTCGTTACCCATGAAGTTTAGGTAAGCACGCCCACAGATCGAGTATGTAATTAATCTGATCATCTACATAACACAAATAGTATCAAAATATATATTTACACAAATTTAAATGTTCAATTGTTCATCTCTTAAAGGATTCTAATATGATTAAACCAACCTTATGCAAAGAACAGCCTCTAAGTAACAAGTCACTCATGACCGGTGATTGCTCCAAGGTTTGACCATATAATATTTCTGCAAAAGACCGCCCTCCCGAAATCGACTGCAAATAAATTTATCAATAAAATTAGTAGAAACAAGTACGAAAAAGGAAAAACCAATAAATTCCAAATAATGATTTACCTGGTTGTGGTTTTCGGTGTATAAAAGCATTTTATCGGAATTTCCATTGATCCCTACCAAGGTGTCAACGATCTGTGACAAAGATTTAATTTTGATCAAAAAGTGATGAATTTGTTTTTTTTTTTTTTTTTTGGGGGGGGGGGGGGGGGGGGGTGAATGTGCACTCTAAACTAGGGATGTGAATTTCTGACATGAACCAAACACGAAATTCGCGTTAGTCTAAACAGGTCGGGTCAGTTTCAGGTTGAACCCGCGAACCCGTTTATCTAAACGGGTCGGGGTCGAGTCAACCTGGTCGAGTTGGCGGGTTGACCCGTTTAACCCATTTATACTATATTATATTTTTTTACAATATGTTTTATGTCATAAATTAAATTGAGTGTGTTTATGTCATAATTACAAACTTACAAAGAGAACTTGACATAACTTTTATAATTTAAATGTAATCGTGTTATTTTGTAAATTTTAATTTCAACATATTAATTTGAGGAAAAAAGTAAAAAAAAATCGGGTTGAATGGTCGTGTTCGGGCACATATGTATGACATGATTTTCGGGTTCGGGTCGTGTTCGTCTAAAATATTCGGGTTCGGGCCGGGTTGAACCCGCCAACACACGAACACGACCCGTTTAGCACCCCCGCTCTAAACTCACTATGTATATACCGAATAATCACAATCAAGATAATCAGTTGTAAATCATTGTAACCAAAAAACTAAAAACTGATTAGATAATTGCTTTTATAACGCACATCCAAACACCCCTTTTAAAATATAACAAGTTGGAATTTTTCATGGTTAGAACTGCAAACCTTGCTCATGCTCCAACTAGAATCTTGAGCATTCTCTAAAAACCACAGCCACATTTCAGAAGCATGCGGGTTCACAAAGTAATCGAACCCTAACCCACCTTGAGAAGTAGGTTCACATAATCCAGGATAAAGTGTGGCCTACGCGATTGGCCAAAATATGAAAAAAAAAAATCTTGGAAGGATTCATGAAACACAATAACAGTATTTACTTACATCTTCTGCTATGGTTATTATATTAGGATGAAGAGTATGCAATATCTCATTTGCCAATATGAGATATAATATTGCTGACCGGTCAACGTATTGGTTATAGAACCTGAAAAAAGTTTGAAATTTTATTAAAAATAGAAAATTTGACCCCAGAAAGAACCAAACACGAAATTCGCGTTAGTCTAAACAGGTCGGGTCAGTTTCAGGTTGAACCCCCGAACCCGTTTATCTAAACGGGTCGGGGTCGAGTCAACCTGGTCGAGTTGGCGGGTTGACCCGTTTAACCCATTTATACTATATTATATTTTTTTACAATATGTTTTATGTCATAAATTAAATTGAGTGTGTTTATGTCATAATTACAACTTACAAAGAGAACTTGACATAACTTTTATAATTTAAATGTAATCGTGTTATTTTGTAACACATATTAATTTGAGGAAAAAAGTAAAAAAAAATCGGGTTGAATGGGTCGTGTTCGGGCACATATGTATGACATGATTTTCGGGTTCGGGTCGTGTTCGTCTAAAATATTCGGGTTCGGGCCGGGTTGAACCCGCCAACACACGAACACGACCCGTTTAGCACCCCCGCTCTAAACTCACTATGTAATACCGAATAATCACAATCAAGATAATCAGTTGTAAATCATTGTAACCAAAAAACTAAAAACTGATTAGATAATTGCTTTTATAACGCACATCCAAACACCCCTTTTAAAATATAACAAGTTGGAATTTTTCATGGTTAGAACTGCAAACCTTGCTCATGCTCCAACTAGAATCTTGAGCATTCTCTAAAAACCACAGCCACATTTCAGAAGCATGCGGGTTCACAAAGAAATCGAACCCTAACCCACCTTGAGAAGTAGGTTCACATAATCCAGGATAAAGTGTGGCCTACGCGATTGGCCAAAATATGAAAAAAAAAATCTTGGAAGGATTCATAAAACACAATAACAGTATTTACTTACATCTTCTGCTATGGTTATTCTATTAGGATGAAGAGTATGCAATATCTCATTTGCCAATATGAGATATAATATTGCTGACCGGTCAACGTATTGGTTATAGAACCTGAAAAAAGTTTGAAATTTTATTAAAAATAGAAAATTTGACCCCAGAAAGAGAGATTAATATAATAATATGGATGCCTTACTCCTCCATATCACCAGTAAATGATGCAAACCGTTGTGCGTATACATCATTGATGCAAGAGAATGAAAATTGAAACCGTCAACATGGTACTCAACTACCCACCTGGAAAATGAGAAAAGCCTGTCTATAGACGGTATTTTGCGATGTGTGGTTCTCAAAATGAAAAGAAAAAACGCATTGCATGTTTACAAGTAAACGAACAATGATGATTGGCTATTACCAATTTAAATTGGAGAGCAAATAATGGAGAACATCAAGATCTTCATATTTGAACATTCTTGTACCCCAAAACTTATGTTGTCCTCGCTTACCTAGTTAGTTTGGGAATTATGAATACATAAATGAGTATACATGTTTGCTTATCCAAAACATAAAGAGTAAAGTATACGAATGGTCCTTGTGGTTAGCCACAATTTGGATTAGTTCCTAGCTTTTTTAAAGTACACAGATTGTCCCTAACTCCCTATTATTTGCACTTTGTAACGCATTTAATCCCCAACTTTCACCAAAAGTACATGGATGGTCCCTGTGGTATGCACTTTGTAATGCATTTAGTCACTAAACGTTTGGGACTAAATGTGTTACAAAGTGCAAACCACAGGGACCACTCGTGTCCTTTGGGCAAAAGTTGGGGACTAAATACGTTACAAAGTGCGAACCACAGGGACCATCCTTGTACTTTTGAAAAACTAGGGACTAAATCCAAAATTTGGTTAACCACAGGGACCATCTGTGTACCTTACTCAAAACATAAAGCAACGACTCTGATAAAAGAGTGTTAACCTGTATGAAAATAGCAGTCGTTTGATCCATCAAAGAGTGATAATCCAACCATCTCATCTGCAGCTGAGTAAGAATGAACGATGTCCATGAAGACAAGCAATCCAAGTCCTGTTCATAAGAAAGATCAATTATGTTGAGATGATATACGCAGTGGTCAATGCATGGTCAAACTTGCAGTTCTAAGGTTTTATGCATATCATATATTCATATGATATTTGGGTGATCACCATGTGCTACATCAACTAAGCGCTTAAAATCTTCAGGTGTCCCATACCGACTGCTGACAGCAAACATATTAGTTACCTGCACTGACACCGATAATCTCATTAGTGGCAGTCCATTTACTTATAAATAAGTTGATATAGGTTATACTTTATCTCTGACGGGTCAAACAAATTGCTTAAAAGAAATGGGTCAAACAGGTTCAAAGTCGCCAAAGTATAATTTTAATGCAAAAAACCTCCTATAACATTTTACCCATCCCGGCCTAGAGGTGCACAAACCGGTTATTTTCTCTAACCGCCTATTATTTTCTCAATTTTGCTTTAACCGGTTATTGCAGATTATTACTTTAAGTGGTTCGGTTATTCACTTTAACCGGTTCAATTAATAACCGGTTATTTTCGGTTAATTAATCGGGTTTTTTCAAAAAAATATCATTTTTTTCTGTTTTTTTTTCCTGGTTAACCGATACATCGGTTTAAAAAACAGATATTTCTAAAAAAAATCACTAACCAGCACCCATGGTTAAAAATAACCACTAATGGTTACTACTCGATCGGTTATTAACCGGTTACGGTTTCGGTTAATAACTTGTTACGATTATTTAACCGGCTATTTTGTGCACATCTAGCCCAACCAGCACATTTTGCCACCTCTCATAAAGGGGAGTAATAAACAAAGGAAATTAGTTTAATGAAAATAAAAAAATATAAGTTGAAAATCAAACTCACTCTGTAACCAACTGTGAAATAATCTTTGTGCTCAACGACCCCAACTAATTGTATTGCATTGTATCCCGCATCCTTGACATAAGGGAGAACCTGTAATTGTAATGTATTTAGAATTTTAGTCAGTGTTATGGATCCCAAAAGGGGCAAAAAAATATGAAAAAAATTGATGATATTACAACATAAAACAATAGATACAACGTATGAGTAATTAACCTTCTCGGTGAACTCACTGAAAGACGCGATTTTTGGCTCTGATCCACTAATACCAATATGTGCTTCATATATACGCAAAGATTTTGGAACTTTTGGATTGGTATGTTTCCATTTATATGCATGTTCGGGTGGAGGCTCCCAGTGGATTGCATATCCTTGGTTTCATCAGCTTCTATGTAATGAAGTACCAACAAGAACAAAGATATCAGAATACTAGAGGTGGCAATTTTGACTTTAGTTTATATTTAATATATAACAAATCAAACAAAAAAATTAAAACTTATATGAAAATGAAACAAGCATGGTCAATCACGAAAGTCACCCAGAATGTATCTAAATGATTACAACCTCTTGAATCCCTTAAAAAAAAGAAGAAGATTATATCTTATTATTGTAATTTGTACTCATATTTAATACATTAACAATAAAAAAATTCATGGAAATATGAACAAAAAAACAATGTTAGGGCAAAATGAATAGAGTGGTAACATGTCAAATTATTTTTTTGTCCAAATATTTCATAATTGTATAGTACATCACATAAAATTATACAGTTATATACTTGTATATTCGAATAATAATATAATTTCGGTATAAAATGACTATGCAGGTTTACGCATTAGAAATACACTTTGAACAACTAAAAGCCAGTTTTTAGCTAACTTTTTTGGTTAACCCAATATAACATGAATTAACCCATTATAGCCCTTGATAAGTAAATGCGTAAAAATGCCACATCTAAGACAAAGATATAACGAGAATATGGTACCGGGATTCACATAAGTAGCCCAAGCAGGAATCCGTTCTAAGGGCCCGTTAGGAGTGTTAAAATACACTCTATACGCTTCCATGAGGAATAGCAGGTGCATACTTCTTTAACCACGCTTTTCTTCCTTTACGGGTCTCAAACCAGTAAGCAATAGGAGGCTTTTTAGCCCGGAATTTAGCCTTTGAAACAGGATCATCAATAACATTAAAGATATCATACTCTTTTCCACTATCAATCACATGTAAATTAAAATTAGGATCGTCTTTATGTTTTTCCTTCCACATTTTGTAGTCGGTCTCACGATCTCGCATTTCTTCTAACTCTTCTTCCGTTTGAGGCCCGTTTGGTCCGAACATTTGTTCGTATAATTTAGCAATAATTTCAAAGCGTGATTTTACAAACCGATCTTCTCCGGGATCCCAATACTCATCGTTTGCTTTTTGGAAAACTTCATCAGCAGTGACACCACTATCGCCTTTATCGTAATCATCGACGTAATTATATTGTTGAAAATAGAGTTCATCTGGTTCTTCACCATCTCTTAACTTATCTTCAAGAATCACGAACCAATACCCGTAATCATCATGCCCGTAATGCCCCTCTCTTGCACAATTTTCAGTCGGAGACCAATCGTTGAAATCCCCAACAATTGCACAGTAGCGTGCACCTGATTTTATTTTCAGTATTAAAAGTAGAACCCTTTTTTAACAATAAGAAATCATTATCTCGGTATAAAGCCAAACCTGGTGCCCATTCCATATAATCCACTCGATGTTGCACGTTACGGTGCATTCCTAACAACTCAAACCTATAACAAGATCTTAAAAGTCATGATCAACATCAAAACACGAAGAATATTTCCATACGTAAGCATTATCGGTGGTGTTTGTATGTGCTAGTGATTATTGCAACTTGAACAATCAGAAGCAGATCATATAATTTTACATTTATTTCAATAATTAGTAGATCTTCAAAGACAGGCTATATAACCCTGAATTATCAGATAACCATAACAATAAAATATTCACCAAAATCTTATTATAACTTAAAAACACGACCAACATAGAAAATTAAACTTTTTCGACTCGTTGTTGCACGTTACAGTGCATCCCTAACAACTCAAACCTATACAAAGAACGTAAAAGCAACGATCAACATAGAAAAATGAAGAATTTTTCCATACCTAAACATTATAGCTGATATTTATATGTGTTTCTAAAGTGATTATTTCAACTTGAACACTCAGAACCAAACCAGACACTTTACATTCACTTCAGTAATCACTTGATCTTCAAAAACAGATTATTTAACCCTAAATTATTATATAGTGTTAAGTTATTGTACAAATGGGTCTTAACATACAAAATACCCCTTAACGTAAGAAGTGAAGGAGGGAATTTTTTTTCTCAGCTTATTAAGCAAGTATTTTAGTCCCGGAATAAAAAAAAATATTGATTTTACACTGGTTGAGTAATATGTAATTATTGTAGAGTAAATCTCTACTACTGTATAATTACGATTTTTTTGTAATTAAACATCATTATTAAGTAGCATGGAAGAATTTTCAAAAAAAAAATCACTCCTTCACTTTTTGTATTTTCTATGTTAATACCCGCTTGTATTTGATCTTTACACTTATTAAATAACCATAATCAAACATAAATATTCAAAATACACTAAATTCTTATATTTACTAAAAAACAAAGATGAGAGAATGCATTGCAAAAACCCAGAAGCCATATCTCGGAAATCAATATGGCGCGTCAAGATTTCATCTTTTAGGTCTTTCAGATATTTATACCTGTACCCAAAACATCAAATTACCAAAATCTCAAAATAAATAAACAACACATTTTTAGGTCTTTTAGAGACTTATACCTGCACCCAAAACATTAAATAACCAAAATCCCAAACAAAAAAAAATTGTTAAACCCAACAGAATCAAGAACATACCTTTCGCGAAGATAAAGGGCGAAACCTTTGTGGTATCGGTTTAGATAAAAATCCAACTGGGTCGATTCCTTTTTCGCCAGATTCTGGGTTCTTGGACTGACGCTGCCGGTGTTTCGGCGGTGGCGGTTGGCCGGAAGAGATTGAACACCTCCATTTTTTGGTGGGAAAGACGACGGATCTCCGGTAAGTGATGCTCCGGCTACTGGCGGAGCCGTCGGTTGTTGGCGGGAGTGGGATTCGAGTGAGACGTGAGAGTGATGAAGTCATTAGATAAGAACGGTGGTGAAGAGAAAATGGGGTTTTGGGTTTAACAGACAATGTTGTTACAAAGATTCATAAAAGACCCTTGACTATTATTGTTTTCAAGAAAAGCCCTTGATTTGTATAATTAAGTACCAATGCCCCTCAAATTGTATATATATTTTTTCTGAGGCAATTTTATTAGCACAAGGCACAAGGAAAAATAGGGACCGAAGAATCAGGGTGTTAAATGGGTCGTGTTTGTAGGTTGATGGGTTTAACCCGACCTTAACTTGAAAATTTTAGACGAATCTAAACACGACTCCGACCCAAAATCGTGTGATACATATGAACATGAATATGACCCGAATATTTGTGGGTTGTCCCGAACACGACCTGTTCAACCCGAAACTTTTTATTTTTTATTTTTTTCTACAAATTAATATATTAAAATTAAAATTTACTAAAAAAGCATACATTTAAATTATAAATATTATGTCAATTTCTCTTTTGAGTTATAATTATGGCAAAACCAATTTAATTTATGACATTAAATATATTATAAAAAATAATATAATGTAAATGGGTTTAAACAGGTCAGCCCACCATCCCCAACCAAGTTGACCTGAACCCGGGCCGTTTAGCTAAACGGTTCACGGGTTTAACCTGAAACTTGACCCATTTAGACTAAATCCAAACCCACAGAGTTCGTGTTAAGTTTGTGTCGTATTTTTTGGTCGTGTCAGAAATTTACACCCCTATTGAAGAACACAACTTAATAAAACTCAAAAAAGGATTAAAACATATTACAACAAACCGAGACTACACCAATCTTTTCAAATGAGAGATTTGTGCTTAGATCTAGATTTGAATATTAGAAACCCAAGAGACTTTATGTATTCTATAATTTTTCTTACATTGAATTAGTAGTTTGAAAATTGCATCTTGTTTCTAGCTTTTCATATGCAGCAAGAAGCGATTAAGATAATGCCATGCAGACATTTCTGATTATTGGGGGTGAGGTTTATTAAATATATTGAAACATAGTATATTGGGAGAATAAAAAGAATAAACTTAAAATAATCTAGTTTCTTTTATTCAAGATTTATGTTGTTAAGTTTTAGTTTGTAGATATGCTAAGTGTTAGGTGTATGTTATCTACCTAAAAATCAATCACATAACGTATTTATTTGTCTTTTTATAATGTTTGCCCGCGTATGTTATAATATATACATGACTTGCACATGTGTCATATACATACATGAGTATAAAAACATAAGTGAAATGTGTTATATATATTGAATTTCAAATAAATTAATAAAATTGCATTTCACCTATTTTCTTATATTTTAAAACTTTTAAAACTGAAACAATGAATTCTCTATTTTGTTTGTTTTGCTGTTCTTTATTAATGACATGTGTGCACTCACAAGTACATGCGTTCATAGATTAATTTCCATTTATTCAGGTTTCACTTACTAATATATTCTTAATCCAAATAAGGATCGAACCAATTAAATTTGAGATGAATATGAACTTGAATTTAGTTGGATTCTACTTTTAAACCAATGTAGTAACTTGATTCAGGCTGAAACTACCTAAAGACCATATTCTAAAAATCAGTTCAGTTGAGTTCAAATCGATCGTTATTTGACTTGGACACAAATATCAACACTTAGATTAACGTTTTTCGAAATTTAAGGTTGCTACTTTTATTAATTAACTTATATCGAATAATATAATATAAACAACATAGTTGCATTTGGTCCACTTCCAAGATCCCAATTTCCCGCCTCCGAGATAACAGGCGACAACGTAAATTTGTTGGCTAAAAGTGGAAGTTAAATATTTTAAATTTTAAGTTGACAACTTGACATGGCTTTATTTATAGTTTTCGTAGACACATGTACACAATTTTAAATGGAATTACGTGTGTTTACTACGTTCATGGCATCTTACCAAAAATAACATTTTGTATTTTAGTTTTGTGGTGGTTGTTAATATTATTTTAGCGAGACGAACAAAAACAACAATTAGTTCTTACCCAATTAACGTGCAATGTATTGGTAAATTAATATATTAATCTCATATTCACATTGTTTTTTAAATCTTTTTATCTAATAAATAGGGATTAAAGCTAATGTCATATAGACAAATTCACCTAATCTAAGGTAGAAATTTGAAAATATGATGTCAATTTTTCAATCTATGATGTCATCCTCTATCAGATTTTTAAACAATAAAAAAAGAAAAAATAATTAACTTAATTAAACTTTTTTAAGCAATAACCAAAAGTAATTAAAATCTCTGTAACATTTTCACTGGATCAAACTTCTTCTCCAATTAAACCATGTTCTTTTCACACTCTTCTATCCCCTCTTCACCAATTAAACTTGTATCTTTCTTAATCTCTTTTCTATTTGTTTTCCCTAATCACTTCAAACAAACCTTAAAGCTCTTCGCATGCCAAGCAGATCAAGGTTACTTTTTCTTTCTAGATTCATGTTTATATTTGCGTGTATAATTTTAATATAACATTAACTATTTGTCTCAGCATGTTGTTCTACATGTTAAATCGGAGCCAAAATTGAATATATCAACTACCTTTTCATATCTTCATCGATTATGGGTTTTTGAAAATTCTCTATTGAAGAAATATAGCAATTTTTTTAATTATTTGTTGTAAAATCGCAATTCATGTTTCCAAATTGTAAAATTCTACATGTTTAGATTCTTTAATTGTTTTAGTCGAGGTAGATTGTTATTCTTTTTTATGGATTTTGGTAATGTTATGATGAACTAAGATTGATGTTGTGTTTATGTTGTTTTGTTTCAGAGTTGCAGTACTTTGAGTGATAAAACACAAGTTGATTTGTAGTTTCTGTAGTGAATGAAGAAGAAAGCAATATGGTTTCCAACAGGGAAAGGAGAAGTAATCATCTTATGGTTTGTGCAAAGAAGGGGAACGAAAGCTTTATGAAACACTTCTAAGTATGTAATGATCTCAATTTCTCTATGAATCATCTTTATGTGTTTGGTTTAGTAGAAGTCTCTACTTAATTTCATTGGCATTTTTCTTTGCAACCAATAATCAATGAAATTAGTAGGATTGATAATCTTGGTTTTATTCTAAAGGGTCGAACTTGATGATGAAATTCATCATTTAGTTTTTATAGTAAGTCAAACTATTACTAAATGTGTTCAAAACTCATAAGTTGATTTTCCATACACGGTTACACACTTCATATTTTAACTACCGGAAAAGAGAGTCTGTATACAAAGATGATGATTTTTTCAACGCAGCGTAATGTGGGATGTTAAAAAATTATTACACAAGGTATTCATTTAACTTGGTCTCTTTTGTTATTTTATACATACCATAAGAGGTGTTGATTTCAACACGGGTTAATATGGGTAGTTTTAATAATTTTGAATTGGGCAGACAAAACAAAATTAGCTACTCAAACGGGTCAAACAAAATGAAAGGTGTTGAAAGTAGACTTTAAATACAAACACTTTTTACATCCTTAATCGTTTTTACCAAAAAAAAAATTTGATTGTTATTGTTACGAAATGACTTTTGTAATCGTTTATACCCCTGTTATTTATTATTTTAACAACCAGACTGCGTTAGTTATAAATCTTTTTATCTAATAAATGGAGGACTAAGACTGATGTCATAAAATCAAATTCAGCAAAGCTAAGGCAGAAATTTTAAAATTATGATGTCAGTTTTTCAATCCATGATGTCATCCTTTTTCTAATTTTTAAACAATAACCAAGACTAATTAAGAGGATCGTAGCTGGTTCCATAGTAGATGGTGCTCTTTGTTGATTGTGGATTTCGTGTGAGGGTAAAAACGAAAAAAAAAACTGTTTTAGATTCCTCTAAGTTTGATCTCTAAATTACACATCAGATTCGTTTCATTCAATTGTTTTCTTTCATTTCTTCATTAGAACTATGAGATGCAAAACCTATGAGATTCTAGTCAAAAGTCAAGAATTGATTTTCATGTATGATCTTCATGACATGGGTTATGAAATTTTGATGTGATTTGAGTGAATATATAAGTCAAGAAAGAATTTTGATTTTCATTATGACATGGATTATGATATGATTTGATTGTTGGATTATGAAGAGGGCCTTATTTTGTTCTTCTTAAAAGTAGTTTATGTAGATAGAATGAGTATCACCACCATTCAAGAGAAGTTGAATTAAACTGGTGTGAATACTGGACTAGGGGTACACATTTAGTGGAGGAGATGCAATTTTAAATGAAATGCAAGATCATTCTGGTAAGTTTATTTATTTTTCAACAAATATTATTATTTCTCATAAGTTCTCTACATTTTGCAAGATTTATTATTTTTTTCTAATATATATCGCAACTTACATAGTGTCAAAGGTTAATAATAGATCAGATAGCAAAGGCCACCAAAACGTACTCGATAAGGTAGCAAACTGGTTTTTTGCAAACACATTTAGTTTCACTTTTTATCTGACTTTGCTCTTCTTTTATTGATTTGGTGATTTTGCATAACTATAAAGATTATAATACCTGGCTTGCAGCAAAACATTGTGTATAAGAACAACTAACAATAATTGGTGTTGGTAGCATAAGTGACATTTTAGATCATGACTATCTACTGTGTTGGTCATTTCCTTCCAACAAATGTGGTATTCTAAGTTCTAACCATTTCAATGAGAGTTGCATGGGTTGACCTTTCACATAGATTAAAATAAAATGTTTTGAGTTTTAGTAACTTTTGTATTATGAAGTCGAATGATGGGAAATTTGGTCCTTTTGCCTTGCGATTTAACAAAAAGTCAAACACCACCATCTCAAAATGAAGATTTGAGGGATTTTCATGAGCCGAGATATCTTTTAGTTTTTTTTAATAATCTTTTGATATATTGATTATCATAGTGGATTTGGTTTATGTTTTTATTTTTAATAGGTCTAAAGAGCTTGAAGTTGCATACGAGGGAAGATAGATTTTTTTGTTTAGAGCAAGCCTCAAGTCCATCATAATTCAACTAAAAAGTTTCTTTTATACACTTTAATTCCTTTGTTTATAACCCAGATTGTTACTTTTTTCGTGTTTTGATTATCTAAGAGAAGTTTCACTTTTTATATAATTTACAAAACTTAAAACTTTTAAAGATCACGAAATTGTTACATTTTTTGTACCATATGCAGTTAAGTAGTATGATTTAACATGTAGGTAAAAATTTAGCTAGAAATTTTAACCATTTACCTTTGAATATGTTTCTTTTGTTTGTGTGAGGGTAAAACATGTTTATGGATATCAAGTAGTTTTCGAAGCCAACTCGCATCATTCACATAGGAATGCCACGTTGAATGGGGTTTAGAATGCCACATTTTTTCAACCAGGTTTCAATAGTATTAGTATATGTTTGGTTCCATTTTCTATTAAAAAAACAAGAAAGTTTAAAAAAATTCTTCATAATCTTAAGGTTTATGTCAACATTGTTAAATAATAATTTGATAATAACTTTTAATGTAGTGAGCATATGAACAAGTTGTGAGCAAATGCTCCGTAATTATTTTGTATTTTTTATCGATTAATGACTATCGTTATAATTTTGTTAACAAATTTATAATATTCAACATATGGCATTTCGTATTTGTATCGATTAATGAATTAAACTTAAAGCATTATGTACTTATGATTGATTTGATGGAAATATTGATCTCCTGGTCTAAAACAAACCCGTGTAATGCACGGGTCATAAGCTAGTTATAGATAAATGTCACACCCCGACCCGCAGCAGAATAAAAGTCGGGGTATGATTGGGTTATCACCAAAGCTCATGATATTTACTAATAAGTTTCATATTTATTAAATTCAAATTAAATTCAAGTATTCACACAAAATTTCATACAATCACAAGTAATAAACCAAACGATTGTTCCAACAAAATAACTTGATTATTCTTCTAATGCCATCCTAGGTGTTTCTTTCCTCAACTTGATCACCTGTATCATGCGTAAAATAGAAAAAATTTGGGTCAACAAAAGTTGGCGAGTGAACCTTGATAAAACTTTTAAGTAAATAAATTTTATTGCTGTTTAAACAAGATTGTGCATAAATCAATGTGTGCAAATGTATATATGTATCAAATCACAAACCACATTGAATGAATATATGACATAAATGATGATGTATCTGAGATCAAGGCTCAATCAAACGGAGCCGACCTAATGAGGCACCTGATGCTCAACCCGTATCCCACGAGGAACTGATGGGCCTAATGTAATGAGTGCACTGAAATGATAAAAATGTACCCACATATAAACCACATAACAAACAATACACATTTGGTCACGAGATGATGTTAGCACAAACGTTAAATAATATAAAGAGGTGGTACGACACATGATACACCCCAAAACGTGATTAAAACGGGGAACTTATAGAGATTCACTCACCGTGGGTGCGTATTCTTGATTGAAGATGAGTGTGCACGAGTTGGGAGTTTAACCGACGAGGGAGTACTAACCTAAAATAATAATGCGATAACTCGATAAATAAATAAACTAATATTTTGGTTAAAAACCTTGGTTTAGATTTTTAAGTTAATGTTATGATTTTTATTGATATTTTAAACCCTTGAAATTATTTATTTTTAAGCATTTTTAATAATTTTTCTTTTAATATAAACCGGATAAATTAAAATAAACAATAAAATAATGATAAAAAAAATATGTCAGTCTGACAAGCTACATGTCAGACCGGTTTAATCGTTTTGTGGCATGCGTGTGGTGAGACTCGAACCCGTGACCTCCCGTACGTGTGCACGCAGCTCTTCCAACTGAGCTACGTGTCTAACCCGAAAGAAACCTAATTTTAATTTTATTAACACACTTATTAAGTTTATTCATTTTTGTCAGATTTAAGAAGAGAAGAAAATGGCCCGAACCGTGTGAGTCAAGAGACTCGAACCGGAGGCTTTTGTGATGTTATGCACCCAGCCCGACCAACTGGGCTGGGTGTCTAACCTGGAAATTCTTAGGTTTTAATTATATTTACATACTATTATGCGTATACAGCAAAATGGTAGATTTAAGAAAAAGGTTTGAAGTGATCCGACCGGGGTATGCGCGTGGAGTCGAACAGGTATCATGTGGGTACGTTTGCACACAGTCCACCACTGGACTGTGTGTCTAACATGTTTGAACTGATAATTTAAATACATAAAACATGGGTTTATACTTCGTCTTCTTCACTTGAATTTGACCCCAAACCATACCCACCCAGTTTAAACTGATTCAACCCAAATAAGTCAACGAAATGCTATGATAATTAAGAAATACACAAATGAAAAGAGTAAAAGTCTACCGAAACACAGTGGTGGAGAAATTGCAATGTCCGGCGGTCGAACTCCGGTGAACTGCTGTGTTTTCCGACGAACAGAAGGAAGAAGGAACGAGTTGGATCGAGGAGTTTAGACATGTATTTATAGGGGTGCTTACTCGGTTTCACAGCTTTGTATTGATTGATAACACGTCCGAGATTGAAGCAGTTTACCAAGATTAAGCTCCGACAGTTGCCGGAGATTTAAAAAAAAAAGGAAAGGAAGGCACGTGAAAGATTTCGGATATGGTAGCAGGTTCAACTTAGGTTCAACATAAGAGGTTTAAAATCCTAAACTTTGCACAATAGTGTGTGCAGTCCAGTGGTGTTGGTGGTGTGTGTGTGTGTCTCCGGGGGAACCCGGGTTCGATCCCGGTTTTACCCATTTTTTTGAGTTTTTATATATTTTTATTTATTTTAAGTTTTAAACGGTTAAATAATGAATATTTAATTGATTCTTATTTTATTAATATTCTTTTAGATCTTAATTATTAATATACTTATATATATGTATAGAACTTTGAAGGTATAAAACAATAAACAAAAGTTTTAAAGAAAACACTCAACTTAAATAAATACATTTTGATTGATAAATTGAGGCGGGTTTTCGAAACCCGAATTACACAGATGTTACAATAAACCCTACACCTCTCGTGATATTTAAAGCCTGGATTAGAATCAAACATGTTAAAACGGTTTGAACAAGTTAAAACTGAATAAGATAAAATGACATTTACTTAAAATGAACTCAGATCGAAACATTTTTGGAAAGAAAAAACATTACAATGATGATATGACAATTTTGGTCATGCATATTCATTCATTGGTACACGAAACATCTAAGTTAATTTGCAACTTTATGCATTCAGTTTGTTACTATAATTGATTAGACTATGAATCTTTTTACCAATGTGTTTTACTATGTGTAACACCCTGTAAAATCTTGTCCAATCGTATAGTGACACGTGTTGTATTTTAAAATATAGTCTGTTAAAAACCAATAAGGACTAAAGGCGTCAAAATGTTCAAGCTGAGCCTCTGAGTGACGGTCCGATGTCAACATGCATAAATAATAGCCTCTGAGTGACTGATATGTCACCATACTTGAAATTTGGCCTCTAAGTGACTGATATGTCAACATGCCCGGCCTTTGAGTGACATCGGAATCAACATGCTTATAATAAGCCATTGAGTGATCCTTTGTGAAGTCCTAACTCTCATACGTGCCATTTTTTGACAAGAGAGTTCAATTTTGTAAGTGCTACTTCGAACAAACAGCCGGTAGCATATCGCACCTTGCGATCATCGGGGCAGTCGCAATTGAGAAAAGTGTTTTCCATCTCCTCAAACCAATGGAGGAGAGCGGTGACACCTTCAGTCCCTTCGTATTTTGGAGGATCGCAGGATTTGAAATGCTTGAAGGTGCATTTAGTGGTGTTGAGAGGAGGGTTGGCGACATTTTGTCCTTCTAGATTGGTTGGGGTGATAGGATTGGTGATGAGAGCTTGTTGGACTTGAACTACGATGTTGGGTATTACGACGTTCATTTGTTGAGCGATTTGGGCAGCCATGCGCTCGCGGGATTTTCCTGATCTCATATCTCTACGAGAGTGACTAGAAGACATCTACAGGGAATACGTATCGAGAGTATGAGTTTGACGTTTTAGGTGTCATGTGTCGTATTTATAAATGAACATTCACAAAACAAATGAAGAAAATTAATTTGCTACATCCATAGGATGTCTTGGGCTTTGCTCATGTTTGGGCCTCCATATGTCCCCATACTTGGCCTTGGTGGTCATGTGGGCCCCCATGACTACTGGGCTCTGGTAGGGTTCACATTGGTGTTGGCCTGTTAACAATTGCGCCACCCGAATGAAAATCGTAAAACATGACTGCAAAGTATAGGGTCGGAGGGTGTCCTGGTATAGACACAGTGACAACTCAAAGTGGGGTTAGTTCATTCGACGTTTGGTGTGGCATACTTTGGCCTAATAGGTCCTTCGTACTCTCATCGTTGGTCCCCAGGTAGGCAAACTAGTCCGTTATATTGGATTTATACGATTGCCAACCTAGACAGGACGTTTCGACTACCGGTACTCGTACCCTTCCAGTTACTACATGCCCGCCGTAGAACTTACTTTGAGGAGATTGAAAAACGAAAATACCACAAAATCTTGAATAAAGAAAATATGAGGATGATTTGAATATGTGAACATTGAAATATGCGTGATGAATGTATATGTAAGCATGTTATGTTTGACAACAAGTATAACTCATTAAGTATCACACAAAATGATAGTGGAAGTGTTTGCATGCATTTGTGTGTGTAATAAATACGAAACAAATAAACATCATGAGTTTGCATGTAACCACATAAACAATTAAAATCTAATCAACTATAGTATAGGCTCTAAGGGTCTAATAACCTATCCTATATCCCTATAGTCAAAAGCTCTCATACCAATCTGTCACATCCTGACCCGCAGCGGAAATGGTAGTCGGGGCATGATTGGGTTTTTATCAAAGCTCATGACATTTACTATAAAGCTTCATATTTATTATTTCTATTTAAAGAAGAAATTACAATAAACATACAAGCACAACATGTTCAAATACATTTTTCATGACTTCTTTATTTTTCTTCTAAGGCAATTTCCTATGTGTTCCTTCTTTCAACCGGTCCACCTGTATCATGTGTAAAAATAGGGTTTTGGGTCAACAAAAGTTGGCGAGTGAATCTTATTTAAATATTTGAAAGAATTAGTTATATTGGTTATTTGAATAAAATGTGCATAGCCAGATATGAGTATACGTATATGTAAATTAAACCACAAAACACATAATATCAATTAATGCACACACACGCATACCAAATGATGAACAATGAGATCAAGGCTCAATCAAACGGAGCCGATCTAATGAGGCACCTGATGCTCAACTCGTCTCCAACGAGGAACTGATGGGCCTAATGAATGATTTGCACCCAACTTGACAAAAATGTAAACTCGCAATACAACAAACAACATTTACATCACACGATAGTTCATATAATGGTAATAGCACAAGGGTTTGAATAAACGAAATGTATAAATGACACATGATACACCCCAAAACATGAATAAAAAGGGGAATTTGTAAGAATTCACTCACAGTGAGGCGTCTCTTGCTTGATAATGGATGCGCACGAGTTGAGGATTTGACCGAAGGAAGAATACTAACCTAATATAATAACGCGATAATTTGATAAATATAACAAAATTAATATTTTGATTTATTATTCTTTTGTAGAGTTTTAGGTTATTTTTGTGGTATTTGTAGAGATTTTAAGACCTGTGAATTTGCATCTTTAAGTATTTTTTTTATTGATTTTAAATAAAACATATAATTACAAAAATATAATAAGATAAAACAAAAATAAAAAAAATAATATTAAATTACAAAAACCTTGTCAGACCTGACAAGGTGGTATGACCAGGTCGTTGACTGTTTGACTGCGTGTGGTAGGACTCGAACTTGTGACCTCCCGCTTACGTGCACGCAGCTTTTCCAACTGAGCTACGTGTCTAACCCGCTAATATCTTGATTTTTATTATATTTATATACTTGTTAGATTAAACCAGAATTAATTTAATTAAAAAGATTTAAAATCAATTGAACCGGCGTGCATACAGAGTATCGAACCCGTGACCTTAAGTTGATTTGCACCCAGCCCAACCAACTGGGCTGGGTGTCTAATCCGATATATAAGTGATTTTTATTATATTTAACCACTTACTGCGAGACAATATGATTTGGTTTAACAAAAATGGATTTTATTTCAGTGGATCGGTGTTGTTAAATGATCGAACCCGGTGATGTTTGTGCGAAATGCACACAGTCCACCGCTGGACGTGTGTCTAACCCGATCAAACTCCAAGATTTTATTAAACTTATATACAAAATAACTTCATCTTCATTAGTTGACCCAGAACTGAACTCAACTGATAACATTGTTATCCGGGTGTGATCGATTGCATTAAATGATAATAACAAATATATAAAAAGAATAAGAAAAAATATACCGATGAGGAGTGAATCCCTGGTTTTCCGGTGGTGTTTTCCGGCAGCTCAAATAATTTTTCCGGCAACTTGCAGAGAAATTCCAGCGAGAACAGAATGCTTGAGCAGGGGGGTTTCGAGTGAGATTTTTGAGTGAATGGACATGTTTGGATTCATCTAACATCAGGTATTTATAGGCTTCATGGGTTGAGATTTGTTTCAAATTTGAAACGGTAATTTGGGTTGATGATGAGCATAACAGTTGGATCATAATTAAATTTGATTGAGGTTTGGACTTGACTAACGGTTATATACGATTAATTGGAGAATTGTAAGGAAGAAGAAATGTTTAATCGCTGAATCATAGGGCGGTTACCATTTTGATGTTTTGAATCTCGCAAGTGACTCACACCATACCCTATATATGTTATTAGATTCCAAAAACTTCACAAACAGTGTGTGTGGTCTAGTGGTGTTGTGAGTGTGTGACCATGTGGGGGAACCCGGGTTCGATTCCGGTTACCCCTCTTTTATTTTTATTATTTTGTTATTTAAAATTTTAATTATTTTTCCTTTACTGATTATTAATTTAAGTATGTATTTTATTTATAAATATAGGTTATAAAATAAATCAATTAATACTAATATAAGCATAATGAACATTAAATAATTTACTTGAATCTCAAACAGAGCGGGTTCTTGAAACCCGTTTTACACGGATGTTACAGTATCCCCTACTTTTAGAAATTTCGTCCCGAAATTTAAGTAGAAGTTGTAATAGTGAAAAGATGCGGGTATTTTTCGCGCATTGAGTCTTCGCGTTCCCATGTAAACTCAGGTTTTCATTTTGACTCCCAACGTACTCTGACTAGAATCTGAATATCTCTTAGCAGAAAAGAGAGGTATGATGTTTTGGATTTCTGATTGAGGCGGTAACGTTCCTAGTAAGGGTTGAATACCCTGCTACAGGAATCGCTTTTTGATGCCTAAGATGAAAAGCGTTGATACATAGAGTTGATTGACTGGATATGATCTCATGCATAAGAGTTTTTGAGAGAATTGATGCATTGAAAAGATAAGGTTATATCAAAACAAAAACTTCAACTATGTCAATATTAAAACCTACACGGAACTTCTCATAACCGCCTGATAATGCTTTTGATCCTTTGACAAGAATACTTATATATAGGAAGTACCAGCGGCGTATCCACCATATTCTTCTCAAATTTTCATTGGCTTTGTCAGTAAGTTATGATTAGTTCTATGTGACTCTAAAACATAAACAAACACAACAACCAAAGCTTGAGTCTCAAATCTGAAAGGATACATGACTGAATGACGACAATACCTCTCTCGTTTGCTATGATGAAGAGGTCAGACTATGAAAAAAGTGAGACACGACCCAACTTCGAGATACGTTGTGATGTATGATGATATGAAAATTAAATCAATGAGTAAAGATATGAAATAAAACAGTAATATCAATTTGCATTAAAATTCTTGGATACATAAATTCCCAAATTTATAACAGGGATACGTAAAGATTGAGGAAACATTAAGAACTAGACGGTTGGAGTTGTGTCTTGATTCTTGGTGATGGAAGGCTAGTTGGGTTGTTCGTTTGGGCCGTTATTATCTTCAACAGGATTGGCGTTGATGTTGTAAGCTCTTCCTCTTGCAGGTAGTAGTGCTGGGTTTTCTTGATTTGCTTGGTTAACTGGGTCTGCTTGAGCTTGGACGTTTATGATGTTAACCAATCGACGGCACGTGTTTCTAAAATGGGTAGGGTCCCCACAATTAAAGCAAGCTCGAACATGTGGAACCATGGGGTATTGGGGTTGCTGATATGATTGGATCATGTTTTGGGTAGGGGTGAAGCTTGGTTTTTAGGGGTACGACAAGTTTTGCTCAAATGACCATAATGCCCACAATTAGCACACAGTCGACAAGGTATGGTAGATGGATGGTGATAAAAACAGGTGTTGCATTGAGGGTGAGGTCCAATGTAAGGTTTCTTATTTGGGTAAGTAGAATTGGGTGCTACTTGAGTGATTGGGATAGCTTGGAGGGGTACGGCTTATGGAGCTGGTTGATTGCCTTGGGTGACAGCGAAATTTTGCCCATCTCGTTTTCTCTTAGAAGTGGGTTGAGAAGAGGATTCGGTCTGGGTTGAGTTTGAGGTTTCGGTTGATGCTTTATCCTTCTTCTTCTCCTTCTTGAAGTCTTCATTCCGTATGTGGTTTTCGGTGAGCTCTGTAGCTAACTCCATTGCTGCTTCCAAAGTTGCAGGTGTGGTACTTATTACAGGGTTTTGAATTTTTGAAGGAAGACCTCGAATGTAGTGCTCGATCAAACGGTAGAGGGGAGTGAACAAGTTGGGGACCATCTAATTCAACTCAAGGAATCTCTTGTTGTATGTGGTGTGGTCGCCCTCCTTTTGTTACAAAGAGTAGAACTCATCTTCTAATTTCTTGATTTCGCTTCTTGGACAGAAACGTCTTGTCATTATCTCCCTCAACTCTTCCCAAGTCAAAGTCATAGCATCCTCAGCACCTCGCTTGCCCTTCTCTGTATTCCACCATGTAAGTGCTACTCCGAACAAACGACCGGTAGCATATCGCACCTTGCGATCATCGGGGCAGTCGCAATTGAGAAAAGTGTTTTCCATCTCCTCAAACCAATGGAGGAGAGCGGTGACACCTTCAGTCCCTTCGTATTTTGGAGGATCGCATGATTTGAAATGCTTGAAGGTGCATTTAGTGGTGTTGAGAGGAGGGTTGGCGACATTTTGTCCTTCTAGATTGGTTGGGGTGATAGGATTGGCGACGAGGGCTTGTTGGACTTGAACTACGATGTTCGGTATTACGGCGGCCATTTGTTGAGCGATTTGGGCAGCCATGCGCTCGCGGGATTTTCCTGATCTCATATCTCTACGAGAGTGACTAGAAGACATCTACAGGGAATACGTATCGAGAGTATGAGTTTGACGTTTTAGGTGTCATGTGTCGTATTTATAAATGAACATTCACAAAACAAATGAAGAAAATTAATTTGCTACATCCATAGGATGTCTTGGGCTTTGCTCATGTTTGGGCCTCCATATGTCCCCATACTTGGCCTTGGTGGTCATGTGGGCCCCCATGACTACTGGGCTCTGGTAGGGTTCACATTGGTATTGGCCTGTTAACAATTGCGCCACCCGAATGAAAATCGTAAAACATGACTGCAAAGTATAGGGTCGGAGGGTGTCCTGGTATAGACACAGTGACAACTCAAAGTGGGGTTAGTTCATGCGACGTTTGGTGTGGCATACTTTGGCCTAATAGGTCCTTTGAACTCTCATCGTTGGTCCCCAGGTAGGCAAACTAGTCCGTTATATTGGATTTATACGATTGTCAACCTAGACAGGACGTTTCGACTACCGGTACTCGTACCCTTCCAGTTACTACATGTAAATTAATGCACACACACGCAAACCAAATGATGAACAATGAGATCAAGGCTCAATCACACGGAGCCGATCTAATGAGGCACCTGATGCTCAACTCGTCTCCAACGAGGAACTGATGGGCCTAATGAATGATTTGCACCCAACTTGACAAAAATGTAAACTCGCAATACAACAAACAACATTTACATCACACGATAGTTCATATAATGGTAATAGCACAAGGGTTTGAATAAACGAAATGTATAAATGACACATGATACACCCCAAAACATGAATAAAAAGGGGAATTTGTAAGAATTCACTCACAGTGGGTGCGTCTCGTGCTTGATAATGGATGCGCACGAGTTGAGGATTTGACCGAAGGAAGAATACTAACCTAAAATAATAACGCGATAATTTGATAAATATAACAAAATTAATATTTTTATTTATTAGGTTATTTTTGTGGTATTTGTAGAGATTTTAAGACCAGTGAATTTGCATCTTTAAGTATTTTTTTATTGATTTTAAATAAAACATATAATTACAAAAATAATAAGATAAAACAAAAATAAAAAATAATATTAAATTACAAAAAACCTTGTCAGACCTGACAAGGTGGTCTGACCGGGTCGTTGACTGTTTGACTGCGTGTGGTAGGACTCGAACTTGTGACCTCCCGCTTACGTGCACGCAGCTTTTCCAACTGAGCTACGTGTCTAACCCCGCTAATATCTTGATTTTTATTATATTTATATACTTGTTAGATTAAACCAGAATTAATTTAATTAAAAAGATTTAAAATCAATTGAACCGGCGTGCATACAGAGTATCGAACCCGTGACCTTAAGTTGATTTTTACCCAGCCCAACCAACTGGGCTGGGTGTCTAATCCGATATATAAGTGATTTTTATTATATTTAACCACTTACTGCGAGACAATATGATTTGGTTTAACAAAAATGGATTTTATTTCAGTGGATCGGTGTTGTTAAATGATCGAACCTGGTGATTTTTGTGCGAAATGCACACAGTCCACCGCTGGACTTTGTGTCTAACCCGATTAAACTCCAAGATTTTATTAAACTTATATACAAAATAACTTCATCTTCTTCAATATTGGTTGACCCAGAACTGAACTCAACTGATAACATTGTTATCCGGGTGTGATCGATTGCATTAAATGATAATAACAGATATAGAAAAAGAATAAGAAAAAAATATACCGATGAGGAGTGAATCCCTGGTTTTCCGGTGGTGTTTTCCGGCAGCTCAAATAAGTTTTCCGGCAACTTGCAGAGAAATTCCGGCGAGAACAGAATGCTTGAGCAGGGGGGGGGTTCGAGTGAGATTTTTGAGTGAATGGACATGTTTAGATTCATCTAACATCAGGTATTTATAGGCTTCATGGGTTGAGATTTGTTTCAAATATTGAAACGGTAATTTGGGTTGATGATGAGCATAACAGTTGGATCATAATTAAATTTGATTGAGGTTTGGACTTGACTAACGGTTATATACGATTAATTGGAGAATTGTAAGGAAGAAGAAATGTTTAATCGCTGAATCATAGGGCGGTTACCATTTTGATGTTTTGAATCTCGCAAGTGACTCACACCATACCCTATATATGTTATTAGATTCCAAAAACTTCACAAACAGTGTGTGTGGTCTAGTGGTGTTGTGAGTGTGTGACCATGTGGGGAACCCTGGTTCGATTAAGGTTACCCCTCTTTTATTTTTATTATTTTGTTATTTAAAATTTTAATTATTTTTCCTTTACTGATTATTAATTTAGTATGTATTTTATATATAAATATAGGTTATAAAATAAATCAATTAATACTAATAAAAGCATAATGAACATTAAATAATTTACTTGAATCTCAAACGGAGCGGGTTCTTGAAACCCGTTTTACACGGATGTTACATTGTAAGTGTTCCCTGCTCTTGCATTTTTGTTTATAGGCTTTTATAGCCAAAAGTCAAGCGTTTTGCGAAAACGCTTTGACTTTCGGTTAAGACCATTATGGTCCAGCCATTTTCGTAACGAACATGGCTAAGTGATTGTAATAATGTAGGTGTTAATCCCTATAAAGGGCACCTCCTGAAGATCACATTTACTAGACCAATTGACGGGTCAAAGTTACGATATTAAAAAGTCAAAGAGGCCATTTTTCAGAAAAATCATGAATTGATCTTATACATGTTATGAAACCTGTTTTGACACTTAAACAAGTTTTTAATAATTATTAGAACATGTCGGATTGTCAATTTCAGTTCTAGGGTCGGTTTGCAACCGAAAGTCGCGAAGTTTGACTTCTGCTTTGACTTTCGATTCTGACCTGATTTAGATTAGTTACCTACTGATCTAAAGTTGCATTATGATCATAATATAATGTAGCATAACCCTATGAGGTTATATTACATGATCATAATCAGAATCCATGTTTATGCGCAAGTTCCATAGTTATGCCATCTTTGACCAAAATGCCATTTTGCATAAAACAAGGTTTTAAATGGTAATGAACTTGAAAATGAGTTTTCTACTGATGTAATATTATAAGTAGGATTATCTGGGATGTTAAACCAAGTTATAAACTGAGTTTTCAAGCAGGTCCTTAAACTATGTCGATAATTGACGATTTTAGCCCCTGTGGCTTATAAATAGTTTTAATCAAATATTTTAAGGTAAATCATTTACCTACTGATATGTTATATTAAATAACATATTTTAAACATTTTAATCTGACTGTAACATCAGTTTTCACAAACATCACTTAAAGACGTCATATTACGACATAAGCGCCGTTTCGGCACATAATAAGGTTTTAAACCATATTAATGGACCAAGACTTATTACCTACTGATTTAAAACTTTTTTAAACATATTTACAGTAGGTACATGTTATAAACTCAGAATCTCAAATAATTTATAAACTATGTGTAAAATGACCAAAATGCCCATTCGGTACAAAGTTTGGTCATAAAAGGTAAATTACACATATAATTGATATCCTACTGATATTATATCATGAATAAAATATTTTTCCAGAATATCATGATTATAAACTTAAATATGTTCAAGTTCCTTTTATGCGGTATGAAATTACCAAAACGCCATTATGAGGCATAATTTCATTTTAAAACCTTAACGGGCATACAAGTTGATATCCTACTTGATATATTAACTTATTTAAAGTATAATGACATATAGAACTTGTCCATAACTTATCCGGTTACCCGATATCGCTAATATGCGCACAATTACGTATATGTAACTATTTTACGGAAATTAACCGAAAAGGGTTTAACCTTGTCTTTTAAGTTTCAAAATCCAGAATGTATATAGTTTAACCATATTAAAAAATTCAAGGTACTTGTTTGGAATAAACTACATTCTATCCAATCATCGTTTAATCTAGCGTCATACGTTTTGTTCAAATACGCTAGTCGGTCTAAGTCTATGACTTAAATAAGACCGTTAGTATTTAATTTTTTAGTTTATGCCATAATCCAGACTAGAGACTTGCCGGTAAATGCTATCTTCACTTAGTCCTTTTTGTGTACGGCTGAATTATTAAAAATTAAAGAAGACTAGCTCAGGTAAATACTCTCGACTTATTTCTCCTATACGGGCTTGGGTTACTGTAAATTATTACCGCTTGGTCGGAAATGGGTTTCCCATCGAACGCCGGTTCGGGGATAATAAATCTGCATATTCTGTTTTAATCAGTTTTTTTGATAATTTAAACATCGGGGTTAACTACCGTGTCCTGGATATCCTCGGCTCATTACAATAGAAATGGCCACGACCTTAGCGCGGGTGTAGGCATACACCCGATAGACGCTCAATTATGCATTCCCACAAGGCTGGGAGGAATTGACTCCTTCGTGAGTCCAAAGTGGTGTGTACGTTAATTGTGTCTCGGTCTCCGTACCGAGCCCCGTATGTATGAACAAACATGTAAATCTGTTACAAGGTTGGGCGGTCAATTAACCCAAGTTATAAAAAGATTTTTGTGCTGATACGCACTTAAAACATTTTTGAATGTTTTCAAAATGAGTCAGTTTGGTGTATTTACCAGCGTAAGCTACGTATTTTCAAAAGACTAAACTGCAGGTACAATACGAAAATAGGCTGGAAGTGCTCGGTAGTGATAGAGAATCTTGCAAATACTAAATCTGCCCAAAGTCTGTTTTATATTCTTTCCATGTATAATTTATGATCCGCCTATGGATCTTCTATTACGAGCCTGTATATTATTTTGTATTTTCGAACATTCAGTTTGTAATAGTAATTTACTCCAAGACTTCCGCTGTGCCATGTTTAATTGACAATGATGTTATCAACTGACGTCACGATACTCCCCACCCGGGCCCACCGGTGTATGGATTTCGGGTAGGAAATCCGGGGTGTGACACTATGATTAGACGTGTTCAAAAAAACCGGTTACGCAACCGAAACCGGTTTTTTTTAACCGGGTTTTTTGAAACCGATTAGGGTAGTAACCGGTTATACCGGTTAGACACCGGTTACGACTTTTATAAACAAACGTTAATAAACCGGTTAATTTAAAACAGCTTAAAAACCGGTTTGAAAAAAACCGGTTAACCAGTAACGGTGTAGAAAACCGGTTTTTAAAACCAGTTAAACCGGTTAAAAAACGGTAATATTAAGTAACGGTCATATGACCGTTTGGGAGCCTCCTAGCCGTTTTTTTGGACTTATTTTGGCCTAAAAATCATCTCCAACTAGTATATAAGGGTTGTGGGTGTTTAGGTTCAAGCACACAACTCTCTAAACCTTCAAAAACTCTAAAAAACGCTCAAAATCTTGTTCGATATTTCTTGAAAAAGCATGGCAAGCTCTAGTGCTCATGATTCGGTCAACATTGGCGAGTCTACAACGGACACGGTGGTTCGTGTTATTCCAACGAAGCGCAACCCTGAAGTTTGGGCACACTTCGATTTGTCCGAGATGGCCAACGGGAGAAAAAAAGCGCGTTGTCACCATTGTAATGGTTTCTACGCCGAAACCGCAAACACCACGTTGAGACAACACATCGAAAAACCGTTTGCAAGGCGTTGAAACAACAACCCGCTAGTGGTCAAACCTCCATGGCAAGTGAAGGCGCTTCTTTGTTCGCCTACAATTACGAAATGGCTAGGGAGGAAATGGCGAAGTTTGTAATCCAAGAAAATTTGCCGTTCAACACTTTCGACAAACAACGCTACACAAAGATGGTTCAAAGAACTCTCCAACCACGATACACCCATGTAATTCGTGCTACTCTTAGGAGAGATTGTTTGAAATTGTGGAAAAATGCTAAACAAGAATTAGTTTCTTATTTTGAAAAATTAGAAACCGGTGTTAACTTGACTAGCGATGTTTGGTCCGTACCGCACGGTTCACCCGACTCGTATATCTGTGTCACCGCCCATTGGATTGAACCGTCGACGTGGCAAATGATGAAACGCACAATTTTTTTAAAATTATTTGATTACCCTCACACCGTGAAGCTATTTATAAAGCAATCGACAAATGTATTGCAACATACAAATTGGAAAACAAGATTTTTTCAATATCTTTTGACAACGCCTCAAACAATACGGTTTCGGTAATGTATTTAAAATTAAAATACAAACCGATTTGTGAAGGTATTTTTTTCCATAGTCGATGTATTGCACACATCATTAATTTGGCCGTTCAAGACGGTTTAAAGGTTATTGAACCACAAAAGGAAGCTTTCAAAAAAATGTTACGTCTTATATATAGTAACACACGTAGACATTCAAATATAAAAAAAATGTGTAAGGAAGCGGGTCGAATATGCTTAGGACCCAATTGGGACGTTGCTCATAGATGGAACTCGACTTGTACCATGTTTGAAAAGGCTATTTTGCGAAAAGAAAGTTTAATAGAATTTCATAACTCTTTGTCTAGTCGTAGGAAGGTTTCGCCTTACCACCCATTGGGTTGGGCTACTATTGAAACGATTACACAATTGCTTCAAGTTTTCAAAACATCAACAAAAACTTTATCGGGTGTCTATTATCCTACAAGTTCTTTGGTGCTTCACAATTTGTTTAAAATGTGTTTAAAATTAAAGGAGATGTCGGTTAGAGGTAGGCCATATTGTGATATGGCGGAAACAATGAAGGAAAAACTAAGAAAATATTTTAGCGAACTACCGGCGGTTTTCACTTGTGCCGCCGCTTTAAACCCTTGCTTTAACGTTTTTGGTACCGGGTCTTTGATTGAAAAAATTGCAAACGAGTTGAATTTAAACACCGATCGAGACCCTAACTTTGGTGAAGCCGCAAAAGTTCATTTCAACGATCAACTTTCAAGAATGTATGACGTTTATGTAACAAAATATGGTTCAACCACGTCACACATTCACTAGTCGATGAGAAATGCCGCTTTCGGCGAAGGTTCTTCTAGTATGGAAGACCAAGATTTGTGTGTTTATAACCAATTGTTTGATAAGTCGAGTCAAATGTACCGTGGTAACACCACTAGTAGCGAACTTGGTCGGTATGGTGGGTCGAACTTTCCACAAACAATGACTTCACACGAGTTTAAAAATTTTGATTTGTTGGCTTGGTGGAAAAGTAGGGAAGATCAATTTCCGATCTTAGCCACAATGGCCCGAGATTTACTAACGGTCCAAGCTTCCACGGTAGCTTCGGAAAGTGCTTTTTCTATTAGTGGCAGGGTGATCTCGATAAGGAGGACTCGACTAACAAAAAAGGCGGTTGAGATGTCGATTTGCTTGAAAGATTACTTGGATGCGGCGAAGAGATGTCAACACATACGCACACTCGAGGTGAATTGGAATACGAAGGCGAAGTGTACGAGGACAGGTCCAAGCCGAATTGACAACCCAATGACCGACGAAGAAGCCGCATTGATGAATTCCTTCGCAATAGTTCAACTTCGGGTTCAAGCGAAGAAGAATAAACGAAGCTCAAGATATATTATTTCTATTGTAGTCCCACTAAATATATATATATTAAAATATATATATAAACTGTGAACGTTCTTGCGGATTAATATTTTAAGTTTACGCCCTTAATTTTTTTCGTTTATCGTTCGTACTTCCACGGTTCAACGTTATGTAACAATCGTTTGTTTCAAAGGTTAATCATATTATAATTTAAATTTTTAGATTTTCGTAGTTAACTTTTATATTACAATACTTCATTTTCGGCCATAAAAAAAATAAACCAAGAAAATAAATTCAGCCCACCGGTTTTTTAACCGGTTTTTTTCGATTTTAAACCGGTTTTTTAAAAATTAATCGGTTTTATATAAAACCGGTTTTTTATAACCGGTTACAAACCGGTTATAACGGTTAGTAATTTAAAAAAACGGTTATTAACCGAAACCGGTTATTTAATAACCGTTTTTTTTTTAACAAAAAACCGAAACGGTTTAACCGGAACCGGTTTAAAAAAAAAAACCGATTTGCATGACTAACTATGATTCATGTTTCTTTTAATGTTTCACTTGTTGGGGGTATTTGGGTGCATAATTAGGGGACACGAACTGGGAGGGAGATGGGGGAATCACTCCCCTATAACAAATGAAAATTTTCGACGGGTGGGCATATCGTTTCCCCGGTTTTGGGGATCTTTTTCCCCAAATCGGAGATAGTGATCACCGAACATCACACACTCATATATACATAGATAGGTGGGAAAAAAGTGAGACGACTTTCTAAAAAAAAGGAACAATAGGGGAAACTGAAAATATGTTGAGATGGAGTTGATATGACGTGTGCGAAAAATGACAAATTTTGGGATGACTCCCTCCCACCTTTGGGCTTGGCATTGGCATATATGCTGACATGTTAGAGCTATTACCCTTTCCTTTGTCTCTGCATGACACATTAATAATTAACGAGACACATCATTAAATTCAGTTAGATTTAGTATTAGCTGGAATATCAACGATATAGCTTGTTTAAACAAATTGTTAGCTAGCATTAGACTTGCATATGATTAAGGCAAAGTTTGTTATCCATTTTAACACTCATTGTTAGTGCATACATATCTTTTGATGATAACAAAAACTAATAACATAAGACACAAGTGGTAGCTATAAATACTCATATGTTCACAATCCATGCCCAACCAAGACTAATAGATAGGCCAAGACCATAACCCAAATATCACACGTTGAAGAAAATTAAGAACGGTGCACAATTGGAAAAATCACGAAAAGTGGACACAAGAGAAGACAAATGACTCATTCTTCGATTGTGGATCGACCATGACAAATGATGACGACTGGTGTTTGCAGCGAGCATGAGGGTTGGTGGTGGCGGTGATATCATGAGGGTAGTTGTGGTCTAGACAAGTGACGGGTGGTGAAATGATAGCGTGCTTGTGGTGATGATGGAAGCGACACCGGCAATAGGTGGTAGATGGTGACCACAACCAATGATGGTTGGTGGTGCTTAATGTGTTGTGGTGTTTCAACTATAGTGACTAAATAAGTTTGTGAGATAGTGGATTAGATTTTAAAGTACATATACAACCATTTGAAACCGGACTAAGTTAACAAGTTTAATTTCTAAAACCAACATGTCTACCCCTTGTTATGACACATGAATTCATAACTCAGTAAAAATTACTCAAATCAAGCCATTTATTTCATTTATATAACGAGTGCTCAAAATAAACAAGTAATTTTTTACATTTTACACTTACTATTACACAAATAAAAAATAAATAAAAAACTCATAAACATAAAATACATGTATATGTTAAAGCACAATATAGCAAAGTAAGAAACCTAGTTGACAACTAAACTAGAGTGTGCCAAAATAACACCACAATATAGAAAGAGTGCATGGCAAGTGGTCAACTCCCCCCTTTACCCCCTATAAAACTTCCAACACATCGGATCCATCATCCTTAACCCAAATCACAATCAAACACGAGCATCACAATCTCAAAATCAACCATATTCTGATAGATCTTCATTCACTCATCAATCATCATGAAGATTATGCAAATAATCTTCATGGTATCCATCACCCTCACCATTGCCACAACTCTCACCATGTTCGTCTCCACCCCCACCACCACCGGGCCACCGTCTCCAACCACCACGACACCGTTTCCCACAAGGCCCAAAAGCCGTTTCCTCGCAGAGAAACAACCAAACCCTAGAGCGGCCGATCATTGCAAAAACGACGATGAAATTTGTTACATCTTGGAAGGAAAGAACTCAACTTGTTGCAACAACAAGTGCATGGATTTGAGTGAGGATAAACACAACTGTGGTGCATGCAAGAAGAAATGCAAGTTTACGAGCTCATGTTGCAACGGTGAGTGTGTGAATTTGGCGTATGACAAGAGGCATTGTGGGTCGTGTGGCAATAAGTGCATGCCGGGTGGCTATTGTATATATGGTCTTTGCAACTACGCATGATCGACGTGTTATCATTCTTCAATCGCGATCTTGATTTGATCGTTGATGATCCGTGCATATGTGATACTAATAAATAATAATGACCGTATTGTGACGGTCAACACGAAAATTGTTGTTAAATTGTGCTTATACTATATGTTGTTTTTAAAGTTTCCTATAACAAAAAAAATGTAATGATGTTGTTTTTGTGAAGTGGTTGTTCAAGAGCTTAGGCAAATTTTGCTCATTTTGTTTATAAGACTTTGATTGTTTTGTGAAGGATTAGTGATGCTTTATGAATTTTGAGTAAATGTGACGATTGAGGCGTCACATGACCGATATTTTGGGCGTTAAATGAGAGGTACACAGTGACGTATAGTTGTTGTTCAATCTTTGCTTTATTCCAGCTTTTAAATTCGGCATTGGTCGGCTATCAGCACGTTATTTCTGTATAATATTTGTTTATTGGGTCAAACCAAAATTACAAAATCATCACCTAGAGGTGTAAAAATATCAGTTTGGGCATCCAATGCACTTCACACAAAAAACTTTAAAAAAAAAGAAAGAAAACACAAACGGTTCATAACCCGCCAGTTTGTATACCAATTTGTACTCTCGTCCCTCGAAACTGGTTTGAACCCGACCTGATTTGAAAACATGTCAAAAAACCGGCTTTTTTTTCGTCCCAAACTAGTTGGTCTTAGCCAAAGAATATTTACAGCAGAATATTATTTTAGGAATAGATTATGATCTCTTATTTATCGTGCATATTTTTGTATATCGTTTCCTTATTAACTGATTGTATTCTCCCTATATAAAGGGTATTGTAAATCCATAAATATCAAGAATTCTAAACCATAAACACTTTTATGGTATCAGAGCTTCGGCTCAGAGATACACCATCTTCTCCTTTTTTTCCCTCTACTTTTTTCGCACAACCGGTCACCATGACCAAACCGGACGAACAGTCCTCCGACCAGAAACCCTCGACGGCCCTACACCCTGCGTATTCGGTCACCAATATCCAATCCAAAATCTGCACGCTCGATGGCACCTCTGTAACCTACTCATCCTGGGTCAAACTCTTTAAGTTTCATGCAGTTGCCTATCGTGTTCTTAATCACATCGATGGCACCACCAACCCACCCGAATCTACAGACCCGACCTATTCAGCCTGGAAAGAAGTGGACGCTTTGGTGTCCCAGTGGATTTACAGCACTGTCAGTGATGATTGGCTTGGACGTATTCTCGACACCGAAGCCTCTGCCCGCACGACTTGGTTGAGGCTCGAGAAATTTTTTTAAGCAATAAGAGAGCCAAGGCTGCGGCTTTGGAAACCCGGTTTGTGAACTTGACTCTTGCCGCCTGCAGCTCAGTTGATGATTATTGCAAACAATTGAAGGAACTTGCTGATTAATTATCAGATGTCGATCAACCGGTGACAGAATCGCGTCTGGTTCTGCAGCTTGTTCGTGGTCTGTCACAAGAGTTCGATACTACTGCTTCACTCATTAATTCCCAACAAGCCGATTGGGATCTTGCACGAACAATGTTACAAGATGAAGTTATCAGGCAACAGGCTCGACAGCAGGCCTCTCCATCTTCTGTCCTCATTGCCCAAACAACCACTAATTAACCACCGGACCAGCAGCGGCAATCCCAACAAGCACTGCCGAACCATCAACAGCAACCGCCGCCGACCAACAATCCCATTCAGCACCAGGGGCCACGGACGAGGACGCAATAGTAACTACAGGGGTCGTGGCAGCAACCGGGAACGCGGATACCGCGGCAACCCTACGGGGTCCTCGTGGCAATTCCCGAACCAATCCGGGCCCCCGAATTACCCACAGTGGGCTTGGTGGAACACACCACTTTGTCCTTATCCGACCCAATCCACTTGGCGGCCCAATCAACAACAAAACCCGGCCGCCCACTACACTGGTTTTTCAGGTCCAACACAGCAGTTCTCGGCACCACCAGGTTATGACACATTGAGCCTGTCCGACTTAAACGCTGCTTTTAACACTATGCAGCTTTCATACACTGACCCTACTAAGTTCATGGACACCGGTGCGGAGCGTCATGTGACAGAAAACCAAGGTATGATTCGTATCCCTGACTCTTTTCCTGTTAACACTAAACTTTTAGTCGGCAACAGGCAATGTTTACCAATTGAGGGCTCGGGCACAGGATTCCTACCAATACATGACCGAACCTATATCCTACCCAACATGCTTTACAGTCCCCACATAATTAAAAACCTATTGTCTGTCCGACGTTTTACACGGGATAACAATGTTTCCGTTGAATTTGGCCCGTTTGGTTTTTCCGTGAAGGATCTTACAACTGGACGGCTCCTTTCCCGCCACAATAGAACGGGCGACCTTTACCCGGTTACTCCACCCATTCTTCCACCTCAAGCTTGTTTCCTTGCTTCTAACGCGTTACCATAGCATGATCGTCTCAGACACCCTGGCAGTCAAGTTTTAGATGTTTTAACTAGAAAGTTTGGTTTTCCTTGTCATTCCAATAAAAAATCATTTTGTAATTCATGTCATTTATCTAATAGCAAACGTTTACCGTTTTATGATTCCAATTATTTTACATTCTCTCCTTTTGATATTATACATTGTGATTTATGGACCTCACCCATACCAAGTCAAACCGGGTACAAATACTACATGGTCCTAATTGGTAACTTTTCAAACTTTGTTTGGGTATATCCTTTGAAATACAAATCCGAAACCTTCACAACTTTCACCAAATTTCACCGCCTAATTGCAACACAATTTAATCGCAACATCAAAACATTCCAATGTGATTTAGGGGGCGAATTTGACAATCATGCTTTTAAAACGTTTGCCCACCAACATGGACTTTTATTCCGTTTCTCCTGTCCCCAAACATCCTCCCAAAACGGCCGCGCAGAGCGTATGATCCGTCGCCTTAATGACATCATCCGCTCATTACTCAAACATGTGCATCTCCCACCTGTTTTTTGGGTTGAGGCCCTCCACACCGCCACATATCTTCACAACATCTTACCCACAAAACGCCTCAATTTCTTCACTCCCACCTTCGCTCTATATCTCCGTCACCCTACCTATGACCATTTACGTGTCTTCGGATGCGCTTGTTATCCCAACACATCCGCCAAACAACCCCACCGCCTTCACCCGAGAGCCATCGATGCATCTTCCTCGGTTACCCACCTGATTTCCGAGGATACCGTTGCTTTGACCCCACTACGGGTAAGGTACACATCTCCCGTCATGTAACTTTTGACGAACATACTTTTCCGTATACTATACCTACCCCACCCGCCACATATTCTTTTTTTGACGACCCCATACCCTTGGGATTTAACTTCCCATCGCCTCTACTCACACCATCACCTACCCCATCACATCATCACACCACCTTCCCATTCCCTATTACATACTCTCGTCGTCCAAAACCAACGCCACACAACCCTAACCAAACCACGAGTCCAACACCCTCTAATAACCAACCCCCTCCTACAGCCAATCCATCACCTGATACTACTCAACAGCCTACAGCCCCCCTCCCACTTTCCAGCAAACCACCGCCCCACAAACCTCTCGGCCCACAAACTCCACAAATATTCACCCCATTACCACCCGGTCTAAATCTCACCACACTCTCTATACTACCTCTATTAGCCCAGTTCCCACCTCATATGCTAGGGCCTTTGCCGACCTTCATTGGTTACATGCCATGCAGGCAGAGTTTAGTGGTTTGCAGGAAAACGACACATGGGAATTGGTGCCACGCCCACACGATCAGCCGATTATTCGATGTATGTGGTTATTCAAGCATAAGTTTAAATCCGATGGATCTTTGGAAAGATACAAGGCGCGGCTGGTAGTTAATGGGAAATCTCAAACAGTTGGTATTAATTGTGAGGACACTTTCAGCCCGGTTGTTAAGCCGGCTACTATTCGGACAGTCTTGTCTAATGTGTCTCTCGTTCATGGCCTATCCATCAGTTGGATGTCAAGAACGCCTTCTTACATGGGACACTGAATGAATTAGTGTTTATGCATCAGCCTCCTGGTTTTACCGATCGCCGTTTCCCTAATTTTGTTTGCAGACTGAAAAGTCTCTATATGGCTTAAAGCAGGCTCCACGGGCATGGTACACTAGATTTGCAAATCATATTTTGTCCAAGGATTTCGCAGTAGTGTCTGTGAAATTCCTTATTTGTTTACACCTACACATACTGCTTATTTGCTACTTTATGTTGATGATATCGTCCTCACAGCCTCATCTGACGCGCTACTACAGAATATTATTCGCATGCTCTCACGAGAGTTTGCAATGATTGATTTGGGCCAGTTACATCATTTTTTGGGTATTCGAGTGACCAAAAATAATACATGTTTATTTTTGGATCAGGCATAGTATACAAAAGACATCATCGCACGAGCATCTATGACCGCATGTAAACCATGCACTACTCCAGTTGATTTATCCTCCAAGCTCAGTGCTTCGAATGGTCCTTTGTTTCATGATCCAACTCTTTATCGTAGTCTAGCTGGAGCTTTATAGTACCTCACGTTCACAAGGCCAGATATCTCATATGCGGTACAACAAGTATGTCTTTTTATGCATGAACCTCGTGAACCGCACTTTGCTTTCCTAAAGCAGATTATTAGGTACTTACATGGCACAATTAACTATGGTATACGGGTTTCAAGTCTACTACTCATTCTTTGGTAGCTTATTCGGATGCTGATTGGGGTGGTTGCCCGGATTCTCGTCGCTCAACTAGTGGTTACTGTCTTTTCCTAGGCGACAATCTTATTTCATGGTCCTCTAAACAACAATCTACCGTTTCGCGTTCCAGTCTGAGGCTGAGTATCATGGTGTTGCTAATGTCGTAGCTGAATCAACCTGGCTACGAAATTTACTTCTTGAGTTACATCTTCCCCTTCGGCAAGCTACTGTGGTTTATTGTGATAATGTTTAGCGGTATATATGTCAGACAATCCGGTTCAACATCAGCGGGCTAAACACATAGAGATTGATATTCATTTGTTAGTGAGAAGGTTCGTGTTGGCAGATCCGTGTCCGTCATGTTCCTACGTCATTACAGTATGCGGATATCTTCACTAAGGGCCTCACTCGCCAACTTTTCCAGTCTTTTCGATCCAGCTTGAGCGTCTATCCTCCGTTCGCTCAAACTGCAGGGGTGTCTTAGCCAAGAATATTTACAGCAGAATATTATTTTAGGAATAGTTTATGTATCTTATTTATTGTGTATGTTTTTGTATATCGTTTCCTTATTAACTGATTGTATTCTCCCTATATAAAAGGTATTGTAAATCCATAAAGATCAAGAATTCTAAATTATAAACGCTTTTAGTTGGAACCTGACATTTTATATGCTTGAACATTTTCCCTCCTAAACCGTTTTATAACCCAAACCGGTTTATTACAAACCAATTTTTATTCTTTGTTCACCAACCCGGTTTAGTTTATAACCTCGTTTTTTTTCAAAAGAAAAAATACCCGATTTGACTCCTCATGCTTAATTAAATTACAAATCGTTTATTGCGATAAACCAAAAATACTTAAATAAAATCGAAGGAGAACAACTTAATCTGAATTGAATATACGATGCTGCCAATTATCATTTTTTTTTATATTTTTCAGTAAATAATTTGCATCTTACAAAATGTAACCACATGGTTTTCTTTTTTTTTTTTATTCTTCAAGATCGACAATGTATATGTAGTTTCAAATGTGCTCACCAACCCGGTTCAGTTATAAACCTAAACCGTTTTTTTTTTTTTTTTAAGAACAGATTTGACACCTGACAGCTTAATCAAAAGTACAAATCGTTTATTGGGCAAAGCCAAAATTCAAAGGAAAACAACTAAATCTGAACTGAATAATGAATATATGATTCTGCAAATTATCTAATTTTTATATTCTTCTAGCAACTAATTTGCATATAATTTTTCACTTAATTACAAAATAACACCACATGGTTTTTTTTTCTCTAGAAGATCGACAATCTAAATGTAGTTGCTAATAGCTTTTATATTTTGGGTCGTTCTCGTTGTTACTCACCCCTATGTGTATAAAACATTGCTGATTGCACTAAGCCTAGTATTAACAGGTAACACAATATTTAAAGACCCGTATTTGAATTCTAAGCCCTTTTTCTTCATTGTTTTGTACAACCAGTTTAATATGTGTTTTTAATGTACCATTCTTATGTAAAAAAAAGAATAAAACAACAATATGAACTATCAAAGCAAGCAAACTAACCATTTTTGGTGTTAAAAGACATGAGTATGATGACTAAAACACTAACGGAGCTTAGTGAGCTTTATAGTGTGTTAGTGAGTTGGTTTTGTTTACACAAATCAACATTAGGCATTTAGGCCATAACAAGTTATCTTGGTGATAAAATACATGTTTATGATTTGCTGTATATATTTGGGCCTTAAGGGTCTTGACTGCTTGCCATGTGTTAGTGGGTTACTCTACGTTACACAAAGCAACGTTAAGTTATAACTTATAACAAATCATACCAAGTCATTCTGGTGTTAATGACATATGTATGAGTGTATGACTAATTGTATACTTTTTATAAATATCATAGATAATAGATAATATGCAAACATGTTTGTATTACAACATATATCCAGATTTTAAAGATAAAATACTAATATACTTTTGTATTAAATTACATATGCCAAATTATTGATTTAGAAGATGAACATTAGAAATTTGGACTTTTTTTAGCTATTTTCTTGCAATAAGGCTAGCAGACGTTACACTTCATCCGTACCATGTAATTAGAAGTCCACCACCGACACCAATGGAGCTTAAACAAAAGTTTAGTGGGGGCTCAAAGTCATAGGAATCAAAAGAAAATCTATCGTTATGTTTTAGGTTATATGTTCGGGTTGACGATTCAATTCGGGCGGGTCAAAGAATAATTATTTAACAAACAAAAAACTAAAATATTTATGATGATGTGAGAGAAATGGCAAGTTTTAAAATTTTTAAGTAAACTGCCATTTTGGTCCCTGAGGTTTGGGCAGTTTTGCCACTTTAGTCCAAATCTCAAACATTTTGCATCTGGGTCCCTATGGTTTTAGTTTTATTGCCATTTTGGTCCAAAAGTAATATTTGTCTTCTAAAATCCTGCTATTTTGTTCTTTTCCTCATGGGCAAAATGGTCATTTTAAACAGAGTTTGAGTTTTATCTATATTTATATATATAATATATATCATTGCTTAAAATGACCATTTTGCCCCTGAGGAATAGGACAAAATAGTACGATTTTAGAAGACAAATATCACTTTTGGACCAAAATAACAATAAAACTAAAACCACAGGACCCAGATGCAAAATGTTTGAAATTTGGATTAAAGTGGCAAAACTGGCCCAAACCTCAGGGACCAAAATGGCAGTTTACTCAAATTTTTATAACACCATACGACAATACATATAAAATAGCCCCGTTCTTCGTGGTTTTTTTGACTAGTACGGCAATACGTATAAAAACTTTTGACAAGAAAATTGGTAAGTGCCAGGAATTTTTAGACAAAATAATTGGTGGGGGCGGAATTCAAATACTTATAAATATTTTTGGACGGAATACCGTAAAACTTACACTGGTGAGCGAAACATCGGTAGGGGCCGGGGCAACACCTGGCCCCCAAAAAGCTACGTCCTGACCACCGATGCTCCAAATTTCAGGCACACCTAAGTTCGATACCAGCATTTCCAACATAGTTATACTGAATTAACAAAGTGGGTATAACATATGTTTGAGGAGACGAAAGAAACCATTTGTAGTTATAGGTTATCGAATGAAAATACATGACCCGTTTCTTGGTTACCATATAAACATTTGAACTGGTTGATCAGTTAACAAAATTTGGGAATTTTTGTTTCTATACATAGGACATATCGACAAATTAGTGACGGATATGTCCATTGAAACATTCCTTACCGACATTGGTAGAAAAGTATAGGTAAGAATCTTATCTTAAATCTTATCCTAAGTGAAGGAGGACAATCCGCTTTTGGTTGGATTTATGTAACAGCTCTGTCGTTTTGTTTGGTGTGTTAATAGAAGAACATAGTAATTGAGGAGTTGGTTTTCATAGGCCTTGGAATAGCATTTCTATGTAGCTTTAGATACATGCAAGTACTTCTAGAAACAGTTAATATATATAGTATTAACTAAAGTCCAACTGTATCAATGGGGTGGTGGTGCATTGACAAATGCAAAGCTTTTAAACACCTTGGGAGGAGAAGGTCTTGGGTTCAAATATCACAGACGACAGCAATAAAAGAAGTTTGCCGTTCAAAAAAAAAACTAAAGTCCAACTGTATATGAAGAGTTCGAAAGTTCAGTTGTTAACATTGTGTGTAGGCATCAGATTCTGCTAGCTGCTTGGTTAAGATTTGCAGTATACTTTTGTTCTTTTCTTTTGTCCGGCTACATTCAGACTGAAATTGGTTTTTTTCCAACAAAAAAATTTATACAATAATATAAATAATATGATAAAAAGAGGAAAGTGTTTGGGATGATATCTGGCCTTTTAAAAGTAAAAGATGAGTGTAACTGTAAAGGGACAATGTGGTGTGCAGAAAGTGTGGAATTTTGTACAAATGATTGGCGTTAAGTTTGCTTGCCGTTAAACATTCAAATTTGCAAATCATTAGTTTGCGGAAATAGATCAAAATTTCAGAGGTAGCATTCTAAATTCTTTTACCGGATTTTATACAGGGTCAATTGGTGAAATTTACCGAGTATGATGATAATATTATAGGACGGTAGGGTCTCGGCTTTATCTCACTGAGAGCCCAAATTTTTTTAACATTCTCGCGGACAGACCTGCTTTCATACAGTGTAAACGAAAAAAATTAAATAAAAGCATGATAATAAATAAAGTTAAACACATACCTAAAATTTGCATAACAACGGATATTTGAAATTAGAGATTTGGAGACGTTCGGCAATCGGTAGTGGGCCAATGGGAGGCGGAGTGGCGGCGTTCGACAATCGACAGTGGGAGACGGAGTGCGTTCAAACCCAAATCAATTGGGCTTTTAAGCTTTAACCAACCATGTGGGTTTTTGTGTTTTAGTTATGGGAGCTATTTAGTTTTAATTATAGTGGCCTTGTAAATGTTTATTATTGGGCTTTTAATCATAAATTTGTGGATAAGTTTTAATAAAAACACATTTTTAAAGTTAGCCTAAAATAATCTTAGGGGTGACGTAATTTTTTTTCAAAGGTAACAAAATACAAAAAAAAAACGTTAAAAAGTTACACTACGTCAGAAAATTGAGAGGTAACGGATGCTACCCCTCCTAATAACCTATCTCCGTCTTTAAATGGAATAACATTAACTTATTTTATTACTTTGTTGATTTCATTATAACTTATTTATTAGTCAGGTTAAAGAACACACTATGTTTTCACTAAGATTTTCATACAGTTTTATCAACCTCTTTACTCGATACCAATCAATTAAGATTGATATAATATTTTATACATATATATTGTAAGTTTGTACTCATTTTCCGTTCTAGATCCATAATGTTTTAGAGAAGAGTATCAAATATACCAATAGCCATTTGGGTACATGTTAAGTTCATAATGAAAATTTGAGTAAACTGCAAAAATATAAACCACTTTTCTTATAATTTATAGCACATGTGAAAGGATAAGATAGATTAAGAAGAAAGAAAATACACAAGTATATAGTATTGAATAAATTATGTATGCTTGTAGGCTGTAGCCGGATAGTTTGAAAGTGTGTACATATTGACATTGTTACTTTTTCTGTAGTATACTACACGAATAATCCTTCTGATCTTATTTAATAACACTTTTATCTTTTGTAGTTGAAAATTGGATGTTCCTAAATGCACATCCCTTTTTTTCTTATTTATACTCAATGTATTCCTCCTTGAAGTTTTAAAATAAATACAATGAGTTATAAGAAATCCGTACGTTACGACAGAACCGTTAAAATGAAACCAAACCAAATCAAAATAGACGTAAAAAATTACACTATACATGCGTATTACAGTGTTAACTCATCAAAGAACCAAACATATTTTGTTCATATTAATTTAATAAACATAACTTAACGTTAATATTTTCATATTAGTTTAGTGAAACTAATTTCATGTTAGTGAAATAACCCTTTCATATTAATTTAGTAAACATAATTTGATATTAGCGAGATAACCCTTGTTGGGTTTTTTAGACAATATAGAGAGAATGAAGAGTAGTGGAGTGTTGTGGTGTGTATGGGGTAAAGTGCTTAGTTGTAACTTGTTACGTAGTCTCAAGTATGTATAATTGACCAATCAGAATACCTAAAATTGAAGAGTACTTTACTAAGTAGAAGAAAATTTACAAAATTATATGGGAAAAATAAAGCATTTTAGTTTGTAGTTTCTTGTAAAGCTGCTTCTACTTAATGTTAATATTTTCATATTAGTTTAGTGAAACTAATTTAATGTTAGTGAAATAACCCTTTCATATTAATATAGTAAACATTATTTAATATTAGTGAGATAACCCTTGTTGGGTTTTTTAGACAATATAGAGAGAATGAAGAGTACTGGAGTGTTGTGGTGTGTATGAGGTAAAGTGAGTTAGTTTAGTCCCAAAGTACGCATAATTGACAATCAGAATACCTAAAATTGAACCGTACTTACTAAGTAGAAGAAAATTTGCAAAATTATATAAGAAAAATAAAACATTTTAGTTTGTAGTTTCTTGAAAAACTGCTTCTACTTGAGTTTTTAAACAATTCAAGTTTTATACTTAAAATCCTTCCTATTATGTCAAATTAAAAACTTTTAACTTTATCCAAAACTAATAGTTTGTATGGTTATTTGAACATGTTTTAGATTTCGTTTGATTGATACTAGTATGTTGGTTTGCGTGATGCGATGAGGGTTACTAAGGCTCTTTCTAAGAACGCAATCTTACCTCACTTTAAAAACTAAATATACTTGGGTATTATTATTATTATTATTTTAGTAATTATATAAGATAATATTTGATTCTATTTAGGTATTATTATTATTATATTAAAGAAGGGTCATTAATAATATTTTACTTTTTTAACTATTTGTTTCAACTTTAATAATAATTATTAATTATTAATAGTAATTATTAATTATTATATTAATTATTAATATTATTATATTTTATATTATTAATTAACTTTTGATTGGTTGCTTGATCTTTGCTTTCAATTTTTGACTTACATTTAATTGATTTTAAACCCTCAAAACTTGAACTTGTATGACCGTCACTTGTTTGACCTTGTTATTTGGTCAAACAATTCATGTTATCCCTACCAAGGTGTATGCTTCCTATTCAAGTGATTTATAAATCCTACTATGCATAACAAAATATATCATCCTATTCCTGAGTTTGGTAAATCCAATTGTGCAAAACAAAGCCTATCATGCCTATTCAACTTATAAGTAAGTCCAGATGTGCATACAATGAGAAAGTAACCAGCCAACATTTCATGTTCAAAGGCTTATGTACATTCAAAACATAATGATGCAGCAACTGTTTAACTTATAAGTAAGTCCAATTATGCGTACAATGAGAAAAGGCTTATGTGCATTCAAAACATAATGTGCAACTGCTGTTTAACTGAATGTAATCTAATTAAGAAGCTATTGACATCATCCTAATGTACAACATAGAAAGCACAACTATTTATATTCAAGACATAATATGCAATAGTCATACTCAAGTGCATGTAATCTAATCAAAATGCTATTGACACTGTGAACACCCCAACCGATGACGGAAACATCGGAGTGAAACGAAAACGAGATTGTAAGAGACTTCATAACGCTATTTGTGACAATATTTAATAAACAAGGTTTCATTTCATTTCTAAGATCAAGTACATCGTTTGAAACAAAATAAAACAAAGTTGAACAAGAAACAAATACTAAAACTAAAAATGACTTTCTAGTTCATCCTACTAGATTCCGTTCATCATCATCATTGTCAATTTCCTACAATACGTGTTAAAGTACATGTCAACACCAAAAGTATTGATGAACATACAAGTTTAAGTACTAGCATAAGTATAAAGTTTGAATGAATCCACATGGCAAAATTCGGATACTAAGAACCTAACATGGCAATACTATCATGCAACTATAATTGTCAACACAAAGATTCCTGCTAGCGTGATCTAACCATCGCAATGATAAGACTATTTTGTTTACTTAACATGACTTCAAGAGTACGAGCGGTGCATTAATCCTATAGCACTATACATGTTAAGGGAGGCTCGTACGAAGTTAATGACAACTGTAAAGCAACAAGTATCATGTATGAGTTCTAGCATATCGTTTAAGCATATATATTGGATTGTTTGTTTGTAAGCATAACTGTAAGTGTACGTATGCGTTTTTGAAAAGTTACATGTATTGCACCCAAAAGTGTTAAAATAAAAGGTGTCATGTACACTAATGGTTTTGCAAGCTTTCCGATTAAACCGCGAATTGATAAGTTGTTGGATGAGAATATCGAGGTTACCCTACATGGGGAAACAAATGTGTGTGAGTATTCGGAGTTTGTGGAAGTTTGGATTCGGAATTTAAGTACGAAAAGTATACGTATAAAAATATATATCTCGTCTATACACTCGTTTAGACACTAAGTTTTAATGTGTTCATGGGTCCTAACATGCCAATTAGAATAAAAAACGAGGAATAAAGAACAAATATATTATAACCTAGGTTCATAACGCTTAACCATAATCCGGTTAATATTATGAATTTGGTTATTTATATTTTATATAGATTATAATATAAGTTGTTTATTTAGTCAATCAAGTATATTCATAGAAATCATGTAAGTCAAGCATGGAAGTAGGATGATAAACATCCATTAAACCTCATTGTATGGATTCACCAATGTAACATACGTCAAAATAGGTACGAGAAAAATCCGACCCATTTTGAAACTTCTCCGCGTAAAATAATAAGTGGAATTATATTATTTATCATGTTATTTAATATTTTATTAAAAACAATATTTAATTCCTTGCTTTATTGAAAGTTATTAACGATTTATTAAATTTTCAAACATATTAAAGTTTAAGCAACTAAACTTGTAAATTAGAATAACAAAAAAAAAACTTATTCCTTTCACCTTATTAAGCATGAAATACGCACCAGAAGAAAGGAAACCTCCATGTTGACATTCTTGATTTTTTTTTTGGCTATGGACCATAACTCCCAAATAAGAAAGTGAATCATGTTTGAAAAATGTAATGAATTAATTTCTATAATTACTATTAACTGAGGCAATAATTAGTGGAAGCACATGAGCATTCTAACGCATAAATCATTACACCCGCTTCCACATTATCACCAGCCCACCATCCTAAACAAACCCCACGACCTTGCATCACTATTCACCATTGGCTTCCTTTCCGACTCAACTTAACAGTATCGAAACAATCGTTTGTCTCCGTTCCAAACCATAACAGACTGCCAACATCGCTACCACGTCGACTAGCTAATTGGTTCAACTTAAGCTACGCACCAAGATTGTCAATTGTTTAAACCATCATGGATTCATTGACTTGCTGTTGAATATGTTGGGTTACTCCGTAACGTAACGCATAACCAGCCTCCTCGCTTAGCGATTAAGGTACCTATATCGCGCCCTCTTCTTATTCGAATAAAGATACGAATTCTGGTTTGTTTCGATTGATTGTTCTGGGGACTAAAGCTTTTATTTGGAAATCGATTATAACCTGAATAAGGAACATGAATCTCCATAGTAATAAGTTTGATATAATAATAATAAAGTTATGTTCGGTTGTTCTTCGGTTCAAGTCTATGTTAGTTCAAAGCTTCTATTAGTTTACAAGTCAAACAATTATTACTTTGCAATGTGGGGATATGGCTTTGTGCATGTACATATATATATATATATTATATATATATATATATATTATGTACATGCACAAAGCCATATCCCACATTACAAAGTAATAATTGTTTGACTTGTAAACTAATAGAACTTTGTATGGTTAGCATAGGGTACGTTCTTCAGTTAAAACTCTATGTTGAATATTTTTTTATGATCTTCTAGTGCTCAACTAATAAGTTGATCGACAGCAATAACTAAAACTATAGACCCTACAAATAAATAAATAAATAAAATTTGGTAGGCTAATACACAATTAATACCAAATGATATGGTAATTGTAACACGTTCTCGAGCACGGTATATGTGGTGCCAACCATCGACCTTTAAAGGAGTCGAGTTTTTTTATTTAAACATAAATAGATTACTCATGTATGTGACAAAGAAAATTTTATTGGGTAACTAAGATTATGTTTAAATATATAGGCAGTTTACACTTTGGCAATTGAAACTAATACTTTATTAAGTGATTAAAATGGTGGATGTAAGATACTAGTGTAATAAGTCATTTATCAGCTAAAAAGATGTTGAGGTACAAACTTTATAGAAGTTTTTGTTTCTTTTGTTACTAAACACCAAACATATTCTATAACAAAATAATTTGATACAATAAAAGATATATACCTACGTTTTTTTCTAATAATATATATATATATATGATATAATAGTTAGTCAGAAATAGTAAGTTCTTCTTTGCAGACAATCGATGTGCCAATCATATAGTTGTATTCATAACTTAGGTTCGCATGCTATTTTAATAAAATCCATAACACTTTGTCCTTATACGCGGTATACACTTTGTAGCTTTCGTGTTGGACAACCTCTCATCAATCTTAGCAGCTTATTGTATGGAATTTCATAAAACGCAATCTGTGAGTGAATCCTTACAAATTCCCCTTTTTATTCATGTTTTGGGTATATCATGTGTCGTTTACATATTTCGTTTATTCAAACAATTGTTCTATTACCATTATATGATCTTATGTGTTATGTAATGTTATATGTTGTATTGTGTGTTTACATTTTTGTCAAATTGCGTGCAATCATTCATTTAAGGCCCATCAGTTCCTCGTGGGATACGAGTTGAGCATCAGGTGCCTCATTAGATCGGCTCCGTTTGATTGAGCCTTGATCTCATTGTTCATCATTTGTCATGCTTGTGTGTGCATTGATTGATATTATGTGGTTTATGGTTAAATTTACATATGCGTATACTCATACTTGGTTTATGCACATTTTTATTTAAATAACCAGTATAACTAATTCTTTCAAATGTTTAAATGAGACTCACTCGCCAACTTTTGTTGACCCAAAACCCTATTTTTACACATGATATAGGTGGACAGGTTGAAGCAAGGAACAATAGCAAATTGCCTTAGAAGAAATATAAAGAGTTTATGAATATTGTTGTGCTTGTATGATTGTTGTAATTTTTCCTTTAAATTGAAAATAATAAATATGAAACTTTATTATAGTAAATGTTATGAGCTTTGATGAAAACCCAATCATGCTCCGACTACCATTTTCGCTGCGGGTCAGGGTGTGACAACCAAAACACAAGGTTATCAACATAATTGATAACCTAGTTGGTCATGAATAATAATAAAAAAATTATAAACTAACTAACTACTAGATTGTTCAAGTAGCCAACTAAGGACAACCCGGACGTGTCATACCCAACATGGCAAATGTTGGAGGCAAAGCGAGGTTAACTTACTTTTATTCTAGGAAACTACTTGGTATTCTTACTGTCACACCCCAACCGATGGCGGAAACATCGGAGTGAGACGACTAGATTGCTCATTGCATCATAACACTATTTGCGACAATTTTAATCAACCAAATTTCATCTCATTCAAAACATCAATTGTCATATTACAACAAAATTCAAATAAGAGTAACATCAACGAAATAAGTTCAACAATAACATAATATTTAACTTAGTATTCTACGCATGTTTCTATGTCATTCCTACTAAGTTCCATCATACAACTTCATCAACCTGCAACATGTTAAAAAGTATAGTTTAATAACAAAGTATTGGCGAGTACACAAGTTTAATATCATAGCATAAGTATAAAATCCGATTTAAACAAATCTACATGATTAACTAGCATACAAGATAAATGTAAACCATGTGAATCTACAAGTCAATCCTCTAGTGTACCGCAAATAGATTTCAACTTAACAATGACCACAAGAATACGGGCGGTGCGTTACTCCTATAGTGCTATACATGTTAAGGGAGGCTCGATCAAAGTTGACTAGGAGTTAATGAGTTTAGGAATTTAAAAATGTACGAGAAAATATATATACGAAAGTATTTATCTAGACATTTAACGCTCATTTTTGACACTAATAAGCCCGAAGGGTGTTTGTGTTTTTATGGTTCATGCCCAATAGAATCGTAACGATTGTTATGTCTAAGATACAATAACCTACTTTTTAAAACAACTAACCATTTGGTCATGGTCTAAGTTTCGGTTATATTAAGTATTTACATATAGTTATATTACTACTAATTAATCATATAGTTCATGTATTTCATGGAAGTCATGTAAGTCATGCATGGAGGTAGGAGGATAACCATCCTAAACCTCTTTCATAGATCACCATTACACAAGATCGACACAAAGACAATCCGGATGGTCAAGAATTATAGAAATCATCAAGTGAGGGGTGGATTGAATAGTTGAATGGCCAAGGCCTTCATGTAATCACACCTACACCATCACAAGCTTGAAAGCTCGGATGACTCAACACTTGTGGGTTTGAAACCCTAGTAAAAACCACAAGTTTAGAGGCATGTTATGCTTCTTGATTTTGTATGAACAAGTCTAGCTAGCTCACTAACCATAAACTTGGTTAGAGGCATAAGTAGCATAGAGTTGTTATGTTTAAAAAAAAACAAGTTCAAAAAAAAAACAGAAAGTTTGGCCCCAAAAATGGTATTGTTCCACCTTGGTTTTCCATGGAAAACCTATGGTAACATCCCATAGGGCTTAGCAAACAATGTTGAGGAAGCAAACATAAAGAAAACTTTGAAAATCTTAAAGTTTAAAAAGATAGAAATGGGCAGAAAATTTATGGCACTTTGGACCTAAAAAACTGGTGAGGTTTCACCTTAGTTTGCCCAAGTAAACTTGTGAAAACCTTCCTAGAGGTTATCCAAGTGTTTTAGAAGAAGAAATAAGGAAGAAGTAGTTGAAGAAGTGAGTTAGAACTCATAAAAAAACTCAAATATGGCTGCTGCGTTTTTTTGAATATGTTAGGGACTTTGAGAGTATTTTTGAAGTGTTTGGAGGCTTGTAAAAGTGGGAAATGGATGGGGGAAAGGTGGTTTATATAGAGAAGGGATTAGGGTTTCAATGTGTTGGGCTTTGGACAAGATTAGTGGGTGTTTAAACTTGAAACAAGCCCAAAACATCAACATATGGCAGCCCACTTTTTTTGTTAATTATCTTATATAAATGGTTTTAATTGTTATCTAAATAATGTATTCTATATGTGTGACATGTATGGGTCTTGTAATGGCCTAATGTTATGCACATTATTGTTTTAAAACAAAAAAAAAACAACTAAGTAACAAGTATATTTGTTTTTAACATAATGCGACAAGATTTTATGATAATGGAAGCTTGAATTCTTTGAATAACATCACTAATTGTCTTTCTTGGGTTTAGTATAAGATTTATAAACATTCATCAAACATTTACACGTTGTTGTGAATTGATTTATGAAGAAGTAAAGTATCGTATGATCATAAGTTTAAACATGAACAAGGTTTGCGAATTTCGTATAATTGATTAATCTTGATTACAATCAAAGCTTAGAATCCAATGAATTGAAAATAGAAATACGATTACAAGGTTTGGACTTTCCAAAAAAATAGAAACACGAAGCAGACTTGCTAAAAACGGAAAGATACAAATGCGAAGCGTTACACTTACCACTAGAACAAGTGAGGTTGTGGAACAAGTTTGGAAAGCCAAGGCTCTCATGGTTCACACTTACGATGCACAAGTCTTCCAACAATGAAGGTTGAAAGTTTGCATGGTTTCAACACTTAGGACATGTTTGGGCAGAATTTTAGAAAACGTTTAACCTTGTTTCTTAGTTGAAATCAACCTCAACACAAACCCACAACTATAAACTTAGTTGGGAGCTTGATGGGTACAAGATTTCACCAAGTATTAACTAAAATAAACAAGAAATAAGAGTAACATTCATAACAAAATTTTAAGTCCTTTTTGGGCCTCAAATGTGGTGAGGTTCCACCTTAGTTAGTATGGCAAACTTGTGGAAACCTTTCTAGAGGTTATCCAAGAAGTTTAGACAAGAAAATAAAAGAAAAAGAGAAGGAAAAGTGAGTAAAACTCACTGTGAACACTTGAAAATTCACTGATTTGCTTAAATGTATTAAGAGAATGAGAGAGTTTTGAGAGAGTTTAGGTGAGTGGAAATGATTAAGGGTGGAAGAAGGCTCTTATTTATAGGCTAATATTAGGGTTTTATTATTTAATAAAGTTGGTTGGTGGTTGGGAGTTAAAATAAAGTTACACAGAAAAGTTTAGAAGCTTTTGTGCATATTACCCGTAACCTGTCTGTCTCAGACCAAGTCCACGTGCAGGATATTAGTGCTACACGAAGGCGTTTCTTCGCGTGGGTTTAAGGTGACATGGAGCACAAAGTGTTGTTGGTTCGTGTGTGAGACTGATGGGGCGAAGGCACCTTTTTCCTTTCTTTCTTTTTCGTGTGACCTAAAGAAGAAACAATGGGACACGAAATTGTGGTATGAAGCGACTTATATACATAATTATTATTATTATTATTATTATTATTATTATTATATTATTATATTATTTAATATTATTATTAATTATATTATTATTATTATTTATAACCACGTATTTAATAGTTATCGAGTACACATCAGTTACGAGTATAAGTATTTAGAGTATTGGTTGCGCATATGCATTCAAGATTGATAACGTATAACCCAATTATTGTAACACGTATAAGTATGCATAAAAATAGTATTTCATTACAATTAAAGTCTCGGGTACAAAATTTAAAATAAAATGCGAATACAGTACGATTACAGTTTCCAAACATAGAAAATACGATCTCACTTTCTAAATAAGAAAGATAAAAAAATACGAAGCGTTACAGACATGATCCTAATGCACAACATAGAAAGCACAATTGAGCTCATCAAAGTCATTATCCTTTTTGATAACCAAGCACAGTTAAGCTCATCAAAGTCATTATCATCTACTTTATAAGTCACACCCTGGTTAATAGCTTTAAACATAATGTAATAAGCATCATTAACACTTTATAAGTAAAACCGAGTTTAATAAGCATCAATAACAATATTATAGGCATCCTAATGAACATCACAAAACAAGGGTAAATCCTGATCATACAGTTCAAAAACCAAAAAATGATCAGGATCAGTCCAAAATTAACCCTTTTAAAGTGTTATACTTATCCTAATAGTTAGATATAATATGTACAGCCAACCAAGCACCCCCGTCATCATGCTCGTCGGAGAAAACAAAGCTCGATCTTGAACCCCCTTCCAGTCCTCAACAGAACCCGGTATTGAATCTAGATTGTGCGTCGGGTCACCTGCACCGGAACTCCAACTAGAATTCGATGAAAACCAACCCACATTTCAGATTATATACATGGCACACATAACGAAATCAACGATTGTAAGTAAAATTTACACAATGTCGTACCAATAACGTGGAGAGTCATCAAGATTATCGCGTACTACCTCATCTTTTCAACGATCAGAGCTGTAATGTATGGTTCGTTGGAGCTTTGCTTTCACTAGAGGTTTTTTTGGGGAGAGAGGGAATGAAATGGTGTTTCTCTTGGAAGCTAGAGGATTAAAAAGTGTAATAAGGGTCAGGTTTTGGTGAAATGACCCAAACGCCCTTCACACCATTAAATAACTAAACGGTCAACTGTCGAAACTTTGTGGGAGGGACTTGATTGCGAGCCCTTGACAACCACAGAGACTTGATTGTTCGTTTTTCATTAAGAAATTCAATTCGATTGGATCTCTTGTTTCTCATATGAGCACACAACAATGGACCTTGACTCGACACACTCCAAGTGCCTCAGGCAGTTATTTTAGTTCAATCACAATACGTTTGTGGGTTAGTGAGTGTGTTTTGAAAGTGGTCATGTGGTTTCGAGTTATAACGATATTATACGATCTTATAATGTTTTTAGGTGTGTGATTATTGAATGTTAAATAACTAGGGTCAAATAATCTGATTTTGAATTTGTTGAAAAATCCTCATATTGTTATGGAACATGAAATTTCATTGTTAATCAAGGCAACCAATCACCAAAGTGACTTGTGGATCAGCGTTAAATCCGTAGTAAATCTTCTATAGCTTGAGGCACACAAAGTCACAGGTATTTTATTTTTTAAAATTAGTTAACTAGATTAATATGGTTTTTTTTTTTTTTTGGTTTTGTGTAGCAAGGAGGTGCATCAATTACTTTATTTGAAATTACTGGTGGAAAGGGTGCAGTCAAAGTCAATGTCAAGGTTTGCGCTAGTAGGTCAACCTTACTGCTTAGAGCTGGAGGACGATGAAGTCGGTTTCAGCTCTGTAGGAAGACATGCTTATGTATCCTTCAAGATAGTGTTTTTAACAGTTTCTTTGAAATTAGAGGTGCTACTTTTAAATATAATTTTGTTACAAATTGTTTTTAAATCTCTAACATCATTCACATTCCTTACCCCAAATTATGTAAGGGGGTATTTATTTTATCAAAAGTGGATGTAGTTAATTGTAAGTTGTTCTCAATAGATGAGATATAAAATATTACCGTTTATTTGTAAATTTGAGATGACATTGTTCACCTTGTATATTTTTTAATATATTTTGAAAGTGACTGTGAGTTGAAGAGAGAAAATATAATGATAAAAGTATTAAAAAATATTATTTAATTAAAAAGAAAAGAAAAAAAATATTTATTTTAATATAATATAAAGTATAAAAATGAAGGATTGAATGTAAATGATTGTTAGCAAAATCTTTGAATAAAACAATTAAATAGAATGTATACCAGTGACTGCTATTAAAGTTTTGTGTCTTTGTTCATTGATCAGTTGTAGTTCCTTTGTGGCCCTATGTATATGTGTGAACCAATTTTCTTAACGGACTGTTAGATATTTCAACACCCACCGCTATTAAAATTTGACACCGTTACCCGAAGTTTCTTGTTCTTGGTTTGGATCCTTCTTATTTGCTTCATTTCAAGTTAACGTCTTTGTTGACCCGTTTATCATTAAGTCTTTTAAGTTTCAAGAAGGTCAACTTTATAATTTATTGTTTTCTTACACATATGAACACTATTAAATAAAAGTCTGTGTATGCTGGGTCAATATTTTTGCATAAATTTAATTAATATCTTTCAAACATATGTTTTTTATAAGACATTTTACATGTAATACAAAGTATACAAACAAATTAAAACTCGTTATTTTTACATAAAAATATTACTTTGTGCGTTTCAAGGTAAATGTCCATTTTTTTTAAATTTAGTTTACTAAAAGAAAGTTTAGGCTACTCGGTGTGGGTGACGGGCCTCTCTTCAGGATGACCCGCCACGTCAGAATGCGTCAGAGACCTTGGAGGACGCCCCTCCAGGGATGGAAACTTGGAAATGGGTGACGAACCGACCCCACCTAGTTTTTTTTATTTTTCTTTTTAATCTCCACTACTCCAAACATACCAGCCGTCGATTCACCCAACCCATAAACCAATAGTCGTCGTTCTCCCACCGTACAACCACCATGTCTGCCGTCGTGAACCACCGGTCAACGGCGGTTGAAGCTTTGTACGTCGACTCACTCATCGCCGGTGAATCCGATTATTCTCCGGTTGAAGCTTCGTTCGTCGACTCACTCATCGCCCGTGAAAACTAGCCGTCGCAGTGCCGCACCGCCTCTCTTGAGGTATGTATTTTTAAAAAATATTAAACACGCTCTGTCACACTCGTCCGCAGGAAGACCTCACCGACGACGACATGCCACCCGACGTGGTGTTGGGGGTGTCGTCGCCCAGCGACGCGGCTGGGACAGCCCCCACACCGAGTGGCCTTACTCAAAATTTTTATATACCCACTTACCTAAATCCCTTTCGTCAAGTATTTGTATAAAAGGTCATTTTTTAAATCTGTATTTTAATTTTTTTCGGTTAACTATAGACGTGTTATGTTGGTACTATTTTTTATTGAACTATATTTATACCTTCTATTACATAAAGAGACTTTAATTAGTGAGATTACAAAATCTTTAAAAAGTTAAGGGGTTGTAAGTGTCAATACTGAATGTTAAGAATAAAAAGTATAAAAACCAAAAAAAAAATCAAATGGTCAAATTACTATTCCCTCAAGCTGCTAAATGTATTATAGTTAATTAATATAATTAATTAATTAATAATTAATTAATTAATATAATATAATTAATTAATTAATTAATGGTTTAATCTGCTAAATGTATTATAGTTAGTTAATTAATGGTTTAATCAAATGAGTCAATAATGTTTTACAAGTAACGTGCAATATTGACATGTCAAATTGGAAGTTTCGTTTGTCTTTTTTCTTTCCTAAAAGAAAAGGAAAATTAAAACTTGGTTTGCAATATTGACTAATCATCTTTTTCATTTTTATAAACTCAATTAAGGATATATATGTATGTTGGAACATATCCTTGATAAATCAGAGATAATCTCGCATGCAATGACGTGCGTGACAGGTAGTGAGGTACAAATGGGTGACATCACCTTGACACCTTCTCGAACTTTTATATTTAAGTTATTAGAAATATTTGGAAGGTTTAGTATGAGTTATATATTAAACATTTCAGAATAAAATATATAATAATCTTTTCAAATTAATATATATTTCCATATTTCTTACACTCCAGTATTTGTTTATGTGAAACAGATGTACTCTCTACCGGCAATCACATTCACATATTCATGAAATATTTCTACTAGTAGTACTTCTCGAAATTACTTGTTGAATTATCATTATCGTTGAGTGTATGACACTTATATAACACATAAAAATAGGAGTGAATACAATATAATACAGAAAATTTTTCCTTGTGTCACTTGATTTGCTCATGTGTGATGCCCTGTGACATTCTTGTGCAATATGAGAAGCCACCCCGTGTTCACACACCTATTTACCTATTTAGACACCCTTAAGACGGGTCGTCTAGACCTAGACGGGTCGTTTAGGTTTGCTTTTTTTCCAACCACAATCCTGGCCCCATACAGCGTCAAATCAGTCACATCAGACGGCGCGTCTAGCCGTAGACGGATGCAGAAGACGACCAGCTCAAGACGGGACGTCTAGGCCTAGAGACCCGTCTTGAAGCTTGTGCTCTGCATGCATGTCAGTAAAGTAAGTGATACGCCCCGTCTGGTCCTAGACGGGTCGTATATTTCTTTATTAAATAGACCCCTGTCAAGCATTTGGTGTCGTTGAAAACTTTCAATTCTTCGTCGGAATTTTCTCCGTCATGAACTTTGGCTTATATTACTTAATCTGACATTCGATGCATCTCAGTAAAGTAGTAAAGTGATACACTCCGCCTAGGCCTAGACGGGACGTACATTTCTTCGTTAAATAGACCCATGCAGAGCATTTTGTGTCGCATAAAACTTTCAATTCGTCGTCGGAATTCCCTAATAAGAGTTCTTACAAAGGAGCTGGTTCGTTTGGAAGAATGTAAGGAGAAGCGTTGGGATTCAAGGGTTAAGAAGTAATGACTGCTAACTAATTGCAAGACTGTTTGTCGGGCTTCCGATGCTCACCCAGGGCGATAAACAACGTTGATCTGGAATTGGAGAATCGTTGTGGGTGGTAGTTACCCAGTCCCCTGCCGCCTTGGTACTTGTTACCATATCCATTATCCCCTTGGTGGTTTCTGTACCCATCCCCGTGTTAATAGTTATACAAAAAATAATTTAATTGTAACGAGTCGTCTTGACCTATTGTTATGGATGTACAAAGTTATGTTATATATGTTATATCTGTAATATTTAACTTTGTTTTTAGTTATTCGATTACTTGATGATTGTTTGTGTTAAATCGACGTGTATTAATTTTTTTTTTAAAAAACATAAGGTAAAAACAATTAAATACTTAAAGGATCGAAAAAGATAACTTATTTTTATACGATAAAAAAAACTTTTTAAAAATATAAAATTACACCAAAAAAATAAAAAATCAACCTCCAACAACAACAACCAATTTACCCAACCAAAAACTATTTTTACAAACTCCAACAACAACCAATCTACCTCACCAAAACACCCTTTCTCCAACAAAAAAAAACAAATTCGTAGACGAGTCGTCTAGGTCTAGACGGGCCGTCTTAGCACTTTTTCAAACTCCAACAACAACCAATCTACCCCACCAAAACACCCTTTCTCCAACAAAAAAAAACAAGTTCGTAGACGGGTCGTCTAGGTCTAGACGGCCCGTCTTAGCACATAAATTTGTGCGCCCTGCCAGGTACTTGCTGACTCCTCAAAATCAGTGCTATACGGGGCGTCTAGACCTAAACTACCCGTCTTGACCCCAGGGGTGTCCAAATAGACAGCTGGGTTTATGAATAGATTGAGCCTAAATTTTTTATATAGAATTCTAACATTTGAGTAAATAATAAAAATCTTAGTAAACTAACCCAAAAAAAAAGATAAATACAAATACATTTTGTATCAATAGCATTTTGGTATTGTAAGAGCTCAAGGAAAAGAAAAAAATGAAATCTTGAATGCCCTTCTCTTTTGAAGATAATGGCCTTTAAAGCTTGATCTCTCTAGATTCACTTGCCTATAATAAATTTTACAGCCTCCGTCTACCATTTGCTTCTCCACCCAAAGTACCTGGCATTACCTATTGGTCCATCGCTTTATCTGCCTTGATTGTGTTGACGCAGACAGATATCCGAAAGGATAAATCCGCAACTATTTCAAGTCAATCAAACGTACTTACGAACTTACAAGTAAAAAAGACAAATAAAAGTAATAATCTGGACTCCTATTAATACTAAAATAACCATACTAATCCTACTCAAATACTTCTACCAATTATAATCTAATACTAACTCATATCATTATCTCTACTAATCAATCAAACTAGATAATTCTAAACTTTCAAATAATTAATTAAAAAGTAATTAAACTAAACTTGCCACCTTGACCCCTTCTTACATTACTATTGAGATACTCGATGGTTGTGAGAGCATTATGCTTGATAAGTTACGATGGATTTGTAATCCTGGTCAGTGGCAAAGCTTTATTGGGGTTGTGGGTGCTTCAATTCCCACCGGTTTTTTGCTCATAATGTTAATTTTTTAATAAAAAAATCATTTTTTTGTAGTGTAATATATAGAATTTTTAAGAGTTTGGGCTCTATCAATTTGGATTTTGAAAGTCTAGCCCCCACTGAGTTTTCGTTCAAGCTCCATCACTAGTTCTGATGTGAGGTGTCTCAAGTAGGTCGATACACCCAACAATATAGCCATGGATGTGTTAATGACCTTCAGACACATTGTGCTCCAGCGTTGGTGGAGCTATCATATTCCTTTTTTTTTGAACGGCTAACAACTAAATCACGGGCTAAGCATCCCGGGATGCTCTCAATCAAGCAAATGCATTCTCTCCTTCATAACGGTCAAAATTTGATGCATACTCGAGCCACTAAAACATCAATTCCAGAAAAAAAAACCCGCCCGTCCAAAACCCAAGGTTATTATCGTTTTGATGTCATAATTTTGTACACATGAGTTGGTAGTCCGAATGGGATACTATGCCCCTTATTTTACTTTGGTCATCTCATAGTTGTCATGGTGACGTTTAAAGATGTCATATTCAAAATTTGTAGAGTATTTGTATGTAATGTTGTTGTCTTTCTATTTGTTTTTTTAACTATTAAGATTATCAACGTTATGAATCTTCGATCGATATATATTTTGGTTTAATATAGCAACCGATAGAGATATATTTACAAGAATATCGACGCATGTTTTATATCGATCGAAAATCATTAAAATAAATTTAAATTGGACAATGAGACGAATTGATTTCAAAATAATTGTAAATGAAGTGTAGATTTTATCTTAAATATAATTTTAATGTTAAAGGAACCTAAAACTAAAATATTAAACAAATAGAAAAGTAAAAAATAAAAATAATAATGTCTAGAAAAAAAAACTTAAGAAAGAAACAAACAAACAAATAGGATGAAAGCACTATTCACATACCTTATAAATTGTAATTTATGCCAAAACGTATAGCAACTGAAAACGTAAATGAGCACGAAAACGCATTATATTTGAGCTAACATATTACCGAAGAAAATTAACGTCGAAACGAAAACCAAATTGAATTTATACCGATGCGTACATAAAAATAGTGTATTTAAGCTAAAAAAGGTATGGCGTTGAGGCGGTGTTGAAACATATAGTGACTTGAATTTATATCGTCTAATAAAAACGTATTATATTTGATCCGACTCGTTTCCGAACAAAATTTACGTTAAAACTTAGATCAACTGAAAATATATATAAAAATAAGCACGAAAACGTGTTATATTTTAACCAACTCATTTTTAGGAAAAACTAAAATTTACGTCAAAACGTAGATCAATTGAAAACATACATAATAATAAGCATTTAAACATATTATATTTGACCAAACTTATTTCAGGAAAAAAAATTACGTCAAAACGTACATAAAAATAAACACGTAAAACTCTATTACAAAGTCTTTAAAAGGTTAAGGGACTGTAAATGTCAATATATCAAAAGTTAATGTAACTTGCAGATGTATATATTCCAATACTTTTATTCGTTTTTTTTAAAAACCATTCCCATCAATTTCGAACAGAAAACACGTGTTGAAAAAGAATAACGTTATAACAAAATATGACTTGTAAAAATATAAACCCACAATTACAACAACAGGGGGCGTTTGATTTTTGAAGTTAAAACAGCGACGCATTGTGAAGCCAAATTCCCACAGATCATACTAACACCATACGCGTATCCGGACACGTGCTCTCACGCGTTTTCTTCATGTGAACGATAATTGTTTTTTTTTTATTTTATTTAATTTTTACGGGAAGCACCGTCGGTCGGAGTTGTCAAATCTCCAACCCATCACCTTTTGCCACGCGGTCCGATATCAATTTCCTACTCATTATACCTTTATTATTTATTTTTATATTATAAGTTACATATTATACCATCATTAGACGGAACGAGAATGATTCCCTCGTTTAAAATTTATCTGTTTCTTTTATTCATTAAAGAAAGATATTCACATTCACACTTTTATTTATATTTATATTTATATTATAATACAAATATAAGCTCTTTGTGTGATTGCCCCATCTTCCATTACTTTGCAAACAATCAGATTTCTTCATGTGCATTTCTTCTTTTAATTTAATTTAATTTAATTTAAGAATTAATTCGATTTACTCAAATAATTTGAGCTTGATAATTTCACCAAATATACATAAATACACAGTCTTCTTTATTTTATTTAATCCTAAACATTATTAATATAAATTTAAAAAAAACAATGTTGTTTTCAGGAAAAAATATGAATGTTATAAAGGGTTTTGGCAAATGTTTGAATCAATATTTTGGATAAGTAATTGTTGTAAAATTATTATTGATTGTAGAAAATACTTGATGAAATGAACATAATTCTGTAGTGGTCTCAACATTCACTTGTAAACCATCTTGATTATTGAATAGGGGAGCTCATGTTCATAAAATGAACATAAAGTACGACCAATCGTCTTGTAAGAACATATTATGTAATATGATGCAAGCGTGCGTGACTTTTATATTTAGTGTGTGATGCGTTGCTCGTGCCGTAGCTCGAAGTATAGCCGAACGACTTTTAGGCACACCAAAATCCTGTTTCACGTCCTTCCAAGTTGCTTCATGTGCTTTCTTGAATCATTTTCGTTTATCATTGTCCATAAACAGAGACGAAAAAGGCTTCACAAAATAAGTCACGTTCGGGTATATCTAGTTGGCAAGATGATATCTATGTTTGTATTGTGATCCAAAAAAACAATCAGGCGTGGCTCCTTTGAGCGCATTGTTATCTAATAGCTGTTGACTATGAACATTGATGTCGGTTATCGAGGGCTCGAGCCCCCCGCCCAACCAATCCCCATCTGGATCAAGATAAGCCATTCGTCGAATGATCTCAACCTTGACCTCGAACAGGTCTTGGGCGGTGATTCGCGCGATGTACTTATCGAAGGGCGAAGGCGCCGGGTTTCCGACAAAAGTCGGGCCTCGATCTGTGCATGCCAAACCAATAAATTTTGCAAGGCTACTGCCTCAAGCATAATCATTGAGTGTGAGCAAGCACTTCTCATGAATTGAACCCATTATCTCGTAAATAATTTCTCCAAAACTAGTGTGTACAAACGACATTGTTAAGCATCCCTAGAAATATATGCCTTGATTCATGTGTTGCGTATAAAATTTGTATGTCACTCGCTGTCGGTTTACACAAATATTACCTTTCGTACATGTGAATAATATCAGCACAAAAATGGTTAACAGATTCATGTTAAACTCTTTCAAACATCTTTAGGTACTTGTCACACGTGTTAGGAACGGTCCCATAAGCCTACTAACATATTGCCGTTGTACAGTTCTTTAACGGGGCAAAAACCAATTTACCTCTGGTATCCCAAAGGTACCCTAAAAAGGATATTGTTTTTCCATGTTGTCCACAATTCACAAAAATTAACTCTTGATGCATTTGAAACCTATCCATGAAAATGTCGGGACCATATAGGCAAGCTTGTCAAAAATAATCTTTCATAAGATGTTTGTGAGTAGCCACATGACCTAATATCTATACATGTTCTTTTATTTGAAATTTTTGTCTCCATAAAAAACCACATGTATGATTTGAGCTATAAATGTTGCAACGCCGTTCGTGACATCAAACGAGCTATTAGCATCTGGGCTTGAAGAAGAAATATCTATACTAGATGATCATGAATCCATATTTTAGGGAAAATCACAAAAATAAAGATTGACGACACATGATTTACCAAAATGAACATAGAAAAAATCTATTATGTAGGGGGGCTTCAAAAAAAAAACTAAACCAGTCAAAAGTCACTAGTTGGTGCTCCAATGCAAGTTTAAGACAATATGTTTAATAATAATAAGTAAAGACATAAACATGAATTGTTATAGTTAAATAGTTATTGTTTAGCAAATAGAAAACGGGGCTATGTAAAATTCATGGGTTGCGAAGATGGCTCCAAATACGTTTACTAAGTTTGATAAGGATTCGTCCAACGCGAAAGCTATAAACATGATTCGCGTATAAGGACTATGATAAATGAAAATAAGCATTGGTAAGACTGATAAACGATTCTCACACTTAAAGGTTTATGTTATCATTAATGTTGGATTATGTGAATTACCTTAAACATCATAATAGGTTAATACGAAGCAAGTTAGAATGTTAACAAAACATTCTAGTAGCTTTAGTTTGAAACCAATTTTTAGACCAGTTTTGTGGATTTTTGTTAAAATAGTAAACGATTGAATTAAAATCTGAAAATTTTAGGAAACGTTCAAATATGTCATGGTATGTTTGTGTAATTTTGTTTAGGCCTAAATGTTTAAGGAACATTCGTGAAAAATCCTAAATCACCACAAGGGAAAAACATAAATTTTTCAGAGATAGTTTACGCTAAAACTCATAAAAAATTAAATTTAATCGATTGATGTTTTCGCCATTGGTTGGGTATTACACCTTTCCGTTCACTAAACGACACCCGTCCTTTGGTTCTGAAGTAGCAAGAACGTACTAAACAGCAGGACGCAACATGCATAAAATGTATTACTTACAAAAAATTGAAATGGTATGAGTCTACATGCCGTACATAATCGATTATCAGAAAAACAAAACGATATGTTTTTCGTAAGTAATAAGTGATTTCTATTTTATATCATCTCATATTTTTAAATTTCATGTTATGTGGATTAAAGGTTAATATTTATGCATAAGTTGATTTTATATGAGATGCTAAATAACCACACATAAAGAGACTAATTCATACACCCTCTATACCTACTACTATGTCTACACATTCATAGAACTATAAATCCATTAATACAACATACGTTGATAGCGCTAAGTCACAAATTCTTTGGTAATTTTTTACACCTAGAAAGTTGAATATGATGTTTTAAGGGAAATTTAACATATAAGATAAAATTGACATCAATCGAACCTAGATTAACCAAATTAGACTGCATGATTTATGTTGGATTACTCGTATATAGACTTGAATTGTACACGTCCGTCAACCTAAACGAGCTAACAAAAACTAAATAAGTATGCCAAAAGATGAAAGCTTATAAGATTTTGAGATGGAAATAAATTTAAACACTAAACCCAATCCAAATACGAATATCAACGAACATTAACCTTCTTTGAATCATTACATGATGATTTAATAAAGACACATAGTCTAAGAATGAATAAAGTATGTATGTTTAATCGTATGCAGTTGAGAGTTTTTCTTGTATCGTTTATTCTTAAAAAATCAAGTTTGGCATGACTAAGGAGGATATTACGTCCATCAGAACTTTCCGATCTAAGGTTGTTATAACTAAGGTTTTATTCTTTTTGTTTATTATAATAAAAATATTTGATATAAAAAAGTTTAATTATTATTCGATTAAAGTCACTTTCTCCATGATAAAAATCATTTAAACTTTAGTGTCTATTATATTGGTATGTATTATTCATAAGTTACATAAGTAAATTTGAGTACCAAATTAAATTAGTTAAGAGTTTATTTACTATTTGATAAAAAAAGGTAAAACCTAAAATAACAATTAACTTTAAGAATTTTGGTATGGTATAAGTATCGGTATTTTTTTTTTGGTAAGAATACTGATTTTGATACTATGCTTTATATTTGTATTGGAGTATTATGGTTTCTTGAATACCGGTACACGTACCGATTTATTCTATTTGGTACCCGTACCTTATTGGTACTCGTAATGATTTAGCTTACTTGGTACTCGTATGAGCCTTGGTATCAAAATTAATGAAGTGATCAAAAACTAAAAAATAAAATGGTACTAAAGTGGGTATTGTAACGAAATGTCGGTACTAATACATGTACCGATAGTGGTACCGTACCAATATATTGATACGATATTTTAATCAAGTTTTGTTCAAATTCGATATTTGTATTTTCAATTCCAGTACGTACACTTACCGATCACATCCCTACCTCAAACTCTCACAAACAAACACGATCCCTCTCCTCTTATGTTCATCCTTTTCTCTTCTCCACGAGCAGTCCATCCACACGAACTTTCACTCTAGAAACTATTTCATCCTTTCTTCCACCTCAGTTTTCTTGGAGGCCACAAATCTCTCAAAGAACCCGCATTAATATACCTTCAACTGTATTACATTAAACTATCACTAGTACTTTAGTGGTGGCCACTTGTATTTAAGTTCTATCTATGGTGGGTTTGGGTGAGTTTTCCCCTCCAGGTCTCAAGTTCGAGTCTGTATGATAGGGGTTTCTCATTAAGATGTTTAAATTGGGGATCTATTATGCGAGGGGGCTCTCTAGCACGGACCGAGTTAAGACAACGTATGCTAGACCTCCCGGCATTCGCGAATAATTCACACCTTTCAAAAAAGAAAATTGTATTACATTACTTTATTTAAACTATGTGTTGTAGGTTAACTTATATTTCCATTAACTAAGAGAAAGTGTTTTCACATTAGCGCCAACTCAACACAATACCTTTAACTAAATTGTTCGTTAACTAGGTGTTGTAGGTTAACTAAATTATTCATCATCATCGTCGGCGTCGTCATCATCATCATCTTTTTTATTTAAACCCAACCCAAGTTCCCACCCGACTCAACGACTAGTTTAACTAGCTGACCCCACTCCCCAACATCTCTTTCTCTCTCTTAACGTCGCCAACACGTTAACCGGCTTACCCATTAACAACCACTGTTAACGACGTGGCGCGGTGTTCTGCTCGTTAAAAGGTGGCGTGGCCACGTTAACAATGACTCCGTAAAACCACAAAGAAGAGTCTTAACGATTTTAAACATGTCTGGTGACTTACCAAACATTAATTGAGTTTCACTTATACCAATTTTAACTATAAAATGTATCCAACGATGAATATGATCCTGATATTTTTAGACAATTCTTAACTAATGCTAACATTGTGTATTTTCGCAAAAAAAAAAATTAAAAAAATAAAATAAAATAAAAGATTCTGTAATCAGATATTTTCTTTTCAAAATTTGTAACAAAACTAAATACATACTTAAGTAAATTATAATAAAATATATACTTAAGTCAATTGAAAAAATAGCCTAATTCGATAGTATTTAACCAATGTCACATTCTATAGTATGATTTAGTTTGGGAGTTAAATGCTTGGTTGGTCCCTGTGGTTTGCAAATCTTGCAGACTTGGTCCCAGTGGTTCACTAATTACACACTTGGTCCCAGTAGTTTCAAATTTTGCACTCGGGTGGTCCTTAACACTAACCTTTGTTAGATTTCTCAGTTAAGTATATGCAAAATTACCATATTACCACCACCCAACTCCACCGTCACCCCACCCTCACCACGCTATCGCCGTCCACGCATCACAACCCCAACCGTAACCTAACCCCCTAGATCTCTGTATCCCGATTCAAAGCGAACACATCCACCTGCATAAAAGAGATTAACATACTGGTATTTGTGGCGTTCCCTGTTGATGCGCTGTTCATCGTTACCGACACAATGGATTGTCGTTCATCGTCCGATGATAGATTGCGTTTTATGGAATAGCATATTGCGTTTTACTGAATAATGTGTAGAACAAGATCGATAAGTTGGGTAGATCTGATTTGTAAACAAACGACTGCTTTGTATCCAGATCCATAAATGGTAGTGTTAAGCAAAGAAGATGTTGCAGGTATAGTGTGAGAAAGAAGGTTGTCGAGAACTGTGAAAAAGAATTGTATATACTTTCAAATTGCAATTTGGTTAAATCATCAATTTGATTTAACCAGCAATGTCGCCGTGGTAGGTAACCAGACCGAGCTCCTCCGGTAGGTAACCAGCAATGTCGCCGTGGTTGAGGTCTATTCCGGCGAGTCAACGTGTCGCCGCTGGTCGGAGTAGACCCATCGGTTTGGTTTGTAACCGTAATGTGACGACAGTAATCCAACGGTTTTCTTCGTTCCGTTAACTGAGAATCTGGTGGATGGTTGTGGCAATGGGGAAGATGGCGGTGAAAGGCGGCGAGGGTATGGCTGAGTGGTATGGCGATGAAAGGCGGCGAGGGTGGGGTGGTGGTAGCAGAGTAGTTGCAGGTGGTAGCAGAGAAAGGATGAAGAAGACGAGGGGTATAATAGTAATTTTGCATATACTTAACTGAGAAATCTAACAAAGGTTAGTGGTAAGGACCACCTGAGTGCAAAATTTGAAACTACTGGGACCAAGTGTGTAATTAGTGAACCACTGGGACCAAGTCTGCAAGATTTGCAAACCACAGGGACCAACCAAGCATTTAACTCTTTATTTTGGTCAATAATTTATATTATTAATTAAAATTTAATAGAAATCCCAAAAAAAAGACCCCAACTGTATAAAAATCAAACCACATTGTAACATGTGTTTATGTATATATACATCACACACATCTCCTCTGCCCATAATCACAGCCTACAATCACACACACACACACTTCAACCTTCTCTCTCTACAATGGATTGGAAAAGAGGCCCAATAATCGGCCGGGGATCTTCCGCCACCGTCTCCGTCGCCACCACCTCCTCCGGCGACCTCTTCGCCGTCAAATCCACCGACCTCTCCACCTCAGAATTCCTACAAAAAGAACAACACTTCCTATCCCAATTATCCTCCAAAAACATAATCAAATACATGGGATTTGACATCAATTCTCACAACAACAAACCCATGTATAATCTCTTCATGGAGTACGCCACCGGCGGCACAATCTCCGACATGATCAAGAAACTTGGAGGGTCACTTGATGAATGTTTGATCCGGTTTTATACTCATCAAGTTCTACTCGGGTTGGATTATCTTCATAATAATAATATTGTGCATTGTGATATTAAATGCCAGAATTTATTAATATGTGAAGAGGGTGTCAAAATTGGTGATTTGGGGTGTGCAAAGTTTGTGCAAAATGATGTTGGAAAAAGAGATTTTAAATTTTCCGGTACACCGGTTTTTATGGCGCCTGAGGTTGCTAGAGGTGAAGAACAGGGGTTTCCGGCTGATATATGGGCTCTCGGGTGTTCGGTGATTGAAATGGCAACCGGGTTTAATGCTTGGCCGGATATTAATGATCCGGTTTCTGGTTTGTATAGAATTGGATATTCCGCTGACATGCCGGAGATTCCTAAATGTCTACCGGAGGATGGTAAAGATTTTTTGGATAAATGTTTGAAGAAAGATGCTAAAGAGAGATGGACAGTTAAAGAACTTTTGCAACACCCATTTGTCAGGAGTTTGAATTCGAGTTGTGAAACTAGATATTCTCCTACAAGTACATTGGATCAAGGTTTCTGGGAATATTTACCGGTGTCCGATGCTTCGCCTGTGGTGACACAGGTGGTTGGTTTCTCCGGTGAGGGTCCGGTGGAGAGGATAAGGCAATTGGTTGATGCTACTCCTTCGAGTTCGGGTTTGCCCGATTGGGACGATGAAGATGAGTGGATCGCGGTTAGGAGTAATCGGATGGAGGAAATGAATGTTGAATATGGCGATTTTATGTTTTCGGATTTGAATGTAGATGATGTAGAAGAGATTGAAAGCTTAGTTGTAGATGAAGATTATATGAGTTTAGAGTATTCTATTTCATCAAGAGTTCTTGATTTTGATCACATTATTAGTAATAAAGAATTATTTTGCAAATAATAGATTTCATTCTTTTGTGTTTTTTGTTTTTGTTTTTAGATTACCATTATTTAACATTGAAAATGAAATTTTAACAAGGCGGCTTATACCAACGTAAATAGTTTGGTTTTGCGTTACTGGTATAGATTAATCATTCATACGTCTTTAAACTAATTTAATACGATAGGTTCTTAATTCAACAAATTATAATACGTTTATGACATTTAGAACTCATGTTTTGAGCAAAACCAAAAAATAAAACCATTCCCATGACTATACGCAAAGCTTCACACGATTAACCAAACCAAAGACCGACGACTTTAACTTGTAGACCCGGAAATAATATATTTCATACTGGTTAATGATTGACTCAATTGATAAATATTCAATAAATTATAAGAATGTATCAATAAAGTAATAACAGAAGTCTTATCTCCTTCACTTTATTTTAAATCCCAACTTGATTAAGATGCATATTTTGGTTATACATGATTAGTTTTCGTGTTTAACAAACATATATTTTTGTTTAAACTTTTAACCCACAACCAAGTCAAATTCTTTGGCAGGTCCACCAATATGTCCTGTGGAATTGTTCGGTAATTTGAAGCCAAAGAGGAAGAAAACGACATTAGGTACAAAGCCAGGGAGGAGGTCAATGATGTTGACTTTTTTCCTATTGGCCTACTTTATGATTTCACATTAAAAAGTTTTCCAAAAAGTCAACCAGCCTTTTGCTTTGCAGGTGTTCCAAAAAGACTTCCATTTTTGGGGCCACATATGCACACACCCCTATGTGATTTTACATTTAAGAGTTACATTTAAACACATAATATTTAATGTTGTCTAGAAGGGTAAGGTTCCAAAATATGCCTTTGGCTCTTTGTGTGTCCATTTAGGTTTGGAGTTTGGTTTGGGGTAAGTGGGTTTGTGGTAATCTACTAGAGATTAGGCAACACCAAAGTCATCACTAATACCAAATTAGTTGACATTTAAGTGATGGTAGTTTGGTAATTTACCTAAGGTTTACTAATCTATATGCGATAATAAGGTGTTGAAAATACCATTTATGAGCTAAGGAACAAAGGATGCATATCAACTTTTTATGCATAGAGCAGATGAAATGAATAAAGTTGAAAATGAAATAAAAATGTTAAATCTTTTGTATATTCAAAATTGTTTTCTTCTTTTTGTTAATTAAATTACTACTTTTTTCTTTGCCCTTCTACCTATAACAATTATATAACAAGAATTAATTGTCATGATCAAGTTGTTGCGAGTCTATCATCATTTATTGATTTGCTTTGATTAAAAGTCGATACTAATTATTTCTATTTTCACGATTTTTATTCTTTTTATTAAATCTTCGTGTATATTTGTACACACGGGTGGGCACACAATTATATAAACAAGAATTAATTAGTCATGATCAAGTTGTTGCGAGTCTATCATCATTTATTGATTTGCTTTGATTAAAAGTCGATACTAATTATTTCTATTTTCACGATTTTTATTCTTTTTATTAAATCTTCGTGTATATTTGTACACACGGGTGGGCACACAATTATATAAACAAGAATTAATTAGTCATGATCAAGTTGTTGCGAGTCTATCATCATTTAGTGTGTATACATATACACACAAATAGTCAAAACCTAAATGGCAGAATGGCTGATCAGTATGCTAAAAAGGTAAAAGAATTACATCATCAATCTCCAATCTCTACAAAGTAGATAAACGCAAATGGTAGGGCTGTGTTAACCCAATTCCTTTTAATGCTTTTGTTCGCTCTTGGCAGCCAAGTACTCTCCGTCTAAGTCGAGTACTCTCAACTCCCCAATGAACCAATTAGAGGACACTTGCAACCATACTTGTAGGCAATCCACAAATAATCAAACATACCTTCTTCCTAATGTAGTAATGTACAACGGTTCAAGATATACTTAAAAAGAAAACACGTCAATCAAGTATGAAAGTGAAACAAACCAAAGTGAGTCTTTTTTGAGTAATTATGATAGTGTTTTAATGTGTTGGTGGTAGTGTTACACGAAGATTTATTTTCTTTTCACTTTTTAGGTTATAAACTTTCATTCTAAACTTGCATCTAAATCAAAGAATCAGATTCCTCTACCCTCAAAATCTGGTTTAACGATTACTTTTGGGCCTACCCAAAAAGCATTGATGGTAAAGGCATTTAGAGGCTGTAAGTTCTTTTTAGGCTTTTTCTTAAAAGCCCAATGACCCTTGACTGAGGCTGTGTTTAAATCCGAATATGGGCCGGTTCTAAATTTAACACAATTATACATATTTAATGAGAAAAAAGTCAAGATACTATAACTTAGTGGCATCTTGTGTGGGATAAGGCTTAGAGATCATTAGGTCTTGATTAGTGATTTCGATCCTCACAAGGGGGTTTTTTCCTAATTTATTAGGTGTCCTCCTGAATTGGTGTATAGACATTATTGCCTAGTGAAGATGGATATGATCGGGTGGTTTCATTGGTGACACGATAATACTCCAGTGGTCTGTTATTGATCCAAATTTATCGTTGGAAAAAAAAAGAATAAAGCTGATCAAAATACCAGTAGAAATGATTTTTGATCTATTAATATAGAAAAGTTGATTGTTTAACAGTGACTACATTATAGAGTAAAATGACATTTAAGAGATATACAATCGTGCCAACTAAGGTAATGTTATATATATATATATATATGCTGCATAGACACAAATAAAGAAACACCCGAAAGTTACTACAATTTAGGGAAAGTCTTTAGTTATGATATTAGATCTCTAAGTGATGGAGTTCAGTCCAATGGCTGGGCATACCTGTAACATCCGTCGAAAAACGGGTTTTCGAAACCCGCTTCGTTTAATAACCGAACAATCAGTTTTAAATTTTTGTTGTCTATTTATGACTTATTTTAATTTTAAACGATACAAAATTAATAAACAAATTAGATGATATAAATTATAATTGAATAAAAATAAAAATAAATTAATTAAAAAGGAAAACCGGCTGCCGGGAGTCGAACCCTGGTCAGCCGGAAATCCCCAAAGCCTTAACCTTCACACCATCAACCACTCCGCCACTTTAGTTATTTGTTATCATATCAAATCAGTTAATTCAAATAATAAAACACGGAAGTCAAATCCAGTCAAAATCGCGCCCAATTAGCAGTCGTCGGAAATCCCGACGACTTCGCCGATAATTAACGTTTTCGTCCAATTTAACCGAAGACTTTACTTTGACGACGGTTATAACCGACGTCTGAACCCGCGACATCAGTCGTAACCGCCGGAGAACGGCTGACCCTGAATTGAGACTGAAATCCGACTCTATACATCTCGATTCTTCCCTATAAATTCACCCACAATCCACCGGTAGCTTTTTCGCTCAAAATCGCATCCTTTCTCAACGAAAATTCACTCGCCGGAAAATACCTGCAAATCGCCAGAAAACCGAGTCTCACATCCACACGGTAATTCTTTCGACTCTTTCTGTTTCAATCATTTAATCTGTCACTAACACAACTCCACCATCAGAATCAATCCCAGTCAACGTGTGTCGAAATTCCTACCTTCGCCGGAAAATTTCTGAAACTTTCGGAAACACACCGATAACTGGTATGAGCTTTCAAACTTCTGTTAAACTTTGATTAAGTACCTCAACTTCATAAATAATCGAACAGAATTGTTAATTGATTTCGACAGCCGGAGTTCACTTTCAGAACCGACGGACCTCTGCCGGAATTCTGTGAACAACACTGATCGGTACATCTCTTCCCCCAAACTCTCTCCATTTGTTACCTTTAAATTACTTATAAAGTTTAAAAACCAGATTAGGCATAAATCAGTCCAATTAGTCGGACTTTGCTTCTGGGTAAAGTTTAACGGAGAAGACGAAGTCGGGTTATAACATAAGAGTAATTAAAATCAGTTTCATAAGCGGGTTAGACACACAGTCCATCGGTGGACTATGTGCAACAAACACACATGCGACGCGAGTTCGAATCCTGTCCCAGCTTTACTCTCTCGAAATAAAAAAATTTCTTTTTAACTGAACCGGGTTAACTCACAAACCATGTTAAGTATAATAAAAACCGAGTTAATAACCAGGTTAGACACACAGTCCAGCGGTGGACTGTGTGTACGCTAACTCACAGGTCCCGGGTTCGAGACCTGTGGTCAGCACCGGTCCGATACGTTTAAAATCTTTTTAAAAATAAATGATTTTCGGATTAAACTAAATAGTATATAAGTATAATTAAAAACAGAATTATTTCGGGTTAGACACGTAGCTCAGTTGGTAGAGCTGCGTGCACGCGTACGGGAGGTCACCGATTCGAACCTCACTCAGTGCAACAATAGAACTGACCGAACCGGTCAACTGTCAACAGTCTCGGTCAACGGTCAAAGTCAACATTTTTTTATTTTATTTATTTATTTATTTAATTTAAAAATCAATTAAAAATACTTAAAAATAACGTTTTCAAAGTTAGAAAGTAGCCTTAAACTCACAAAAATATACCCAAAAACCCTATTAAAATAGTTAATAAAATCCACATACTTACCATACCTTTTCGTTATTTATTTGGTTAGTTATCTCTCGTCGATCAATCCCTAAACTCGTGCGCATTCAACATCTTCAAACAAACGCACCCAATGCGAGTGAACCTTGTTAAAAACATTTGCTATCAATTCATTATTGTAATTTATTTAGGAAAATTGTGCAATAATCATATATGAACAAATGTATGTAAACATAACGATCACAAACCACCTTGCTTAAACATGAAATAAGAATGACAATGTATATATTGGCAGATTGGTATCAGAGCCATGACTATAGGGATATAGGATAGGTCATTAGACCCTTAGAGCCTATACTATAGTTGCTTAGAAATTTTAAATTTTTGTGTGTTACATGCAAAATTAATGATGTTTATATGCTTTATGTTTATTGTTACATTCAATGTTATGCAAGCATGTTCATAAGTATATATTATCATATAATGCTTATCATGAATCATATTCTCATAACATATCATATCCATGAAAGCACACATCACATCATTTTCATGATTGCTTTTACAATGATTTTTGTATTTTCAAATCTCATCAAAGTGAGTTCTCATGACGGGTATGTAGTAACTGGAAGGGTATAAGTACCGGTAGTCGGAACGTCCTGTCTAGGCTTGGCATTCGTATAAATCCAAAATAAAGGACCAGTTTGCCTACCTGGGGACTAACGATGAGAGTACGAAGTACCTATTAGGCCAAAGCATGCTATACCAAACGTCGTGTGAGCTAACCCCACTTTGAGTTGTCATTGTGTCTACACCTGGACACATTCCGACCATACATCTCGTAAACATATTTTGTGGTTTTCATTCGGGTCATGCGAGTGTTAAATCGCCAATACTAATGTGAATCCTACCAAGCCAATAGTCATGGGGGCCCACATGACTATACAGGTGAAGGTATGGGGGACATTTGAGGCCCAACATGAGCAAACCCAAGACATCCTATGGATGTAGTTGCATTATTGATATTTATGTTATTTTCATTTTCTTTAAGACACATGACACCTAAAAAGACTCCATAAACTCACAATCTTCCTATGTATGTTCCTGTAGATGTCGGCTAGGCAGCTACGTGGAGGACGAAAGTCAGGAAGGTCAAATGAACGTTTGGCCACTCAGATTGCGAAACAAATGGCCGCGGTACTTCCTGATATTGTAATTCAAGTCCAGCAAGCTCTCACCGCGAATCCTGTCAACCCACCCAATCAAGAGGATCAAAACATCGACAACCTTTCCTCCAAGAAGTGCTCCTACAAGCACTTCAAGTCTTGCGATCCCCCAAAGTTCGAAGGGACTGAAGGTGTCACCGCCCTCCTCCACTGGTTTGAGGAAATGGAAAACACCTTCCTAAATTGCGATTGTCCCGAGGATTGCAAGGTACGTTACGCAACCGGGAGATTGTTTGGGGTAGCCCTGACCTGGTGGAACACCGAGAAGGGTAAAAGAGGAGTTGAAGATGCTATGGCCTTAACCTGGGAAGAGTTAAGGGAAATGATGACAAAACGCTTCTGCCCAAGAAGCGAACTCAAGAAGTTGGAAGACGAATTCCACTCGCTGAAGCAAAAGGAAGGGGATCATGCTTCCTACAACAAAAGATTCCTGGAGCTGAACCAGATGGTTCCTAACTTGTTCACCCCAGTTTACCGTTTGGTTGAACACTGTATTCGAGGCCTCCCTCGAAGATTCAAGATTCAGTCCTCAGCACTTCGCCTGCAACCCTCGAAGCTGCTATGGAATTAGCCACTGAACTTACCGAGAACCGCATCAGAAACGGTAAGTTCAAAGAGGAGAAAAAGAAAGCCCCCGTTGAGGGCCAAACTTCCAACCATTCCACCTCCTCCTCAAAATTTTCAAACAAGAGGAAACGAAATGCCAGAAATTTTGCTGTCACCCAAACAAACTCCCCAATCTCTGCTGCGCCCATCACACAAGTTGCTCCTTCACCCGCTCCATACAAAAGGCAATACTCTGGCCCTTACCCAAAGTGCACCCGTTGTCAATACCATCACTCCCCCGAATACCCCTGTCAATGTTGCACCGGCTGTGGCCGTGCAGGTCACACCATCCAAGCCTGCCGCTCACTGCAACGAATGAACCGCAACCAACCCACAACTCAAACCCACCATCAAATAATGGGTCAAACCCAACAACCCCTACTACCACCACCTACACAACATACAACCCAAACCTACTATCAACCCAACTACCCCATGATGCAACCCATGCGGGCTTGCTACAATTGTGGAGACCCAAACCACTTTAGAAACACGTGTCCACGCTTGATGAACATCATACATGCTCAAGCTCAAGCAAATCCGGTGAATCAAGCTAACCAAGCTCCTCCACCTGCTAGAGGAAGAGCATTCAACATCAACGCCAACCAAGCTAGGGCCGACAACAACATGGTTAACGGTAGGTTTCTCGTCAATGGTAGTTATGCATCCGTGTTATTTGATACTGGCGCGGATAAGAGTTTTGTGTCCTTAGAATTTGAACCTATCCTCAACCAAACTCGTGATAAACTTATGGAATCCATAACGGTAGAAGTTGCTGACGGAAAACCGGTCCTATTAAATTCCATTATCCGAAACTGTACCCTTACTCTAAACAATCACGATTTTCCTGTTGACCTCATTCCTATGAAGTTGGGAAGTTTTGACATTATAATCGGCATGGACTGGCTCAGCCAACATCAGGCTGAAGTAGTATGCCGTGAGAAGTTCATTCGCATTCCTCTTGCAGACGGTCAAACTCTACGAATCTTTGGAGAAACCTCTTCGAAAGGACTCAAGCTGATGTCCTGTCTTCAAGCCCGAAAATATCTCTGCAAGAATTACGTAGCATTTCTAACTCACGTGGTCAAGAAGGGAAATAAAGAGAAGAAACTCGAAGACATACCTGTAGTGAAAGAATTCCCGCAAGTTTTCCCCGACGACATCTCAGGACTTCCTCCCAAGAGAGAAGTCGAATTCCGCATCGATCTTATACCTGGCGCTACACCCGTCGCGAAATCTCCTTATAGGTTAGCCCCATCCGAGATGCAAGAGCTGGCCAGTCAGTTGCAAGAACTGACCGGCAAGGGATTCATACGTCCTAGCTCATCGCCTTGGGGTGCACCTGTTCTGTTTGTAAAGAAGAAAGATGGGACGTTTCGCATGTGTATCGATTACAGGGAACTCAACAAATTAACGGTAAAAAATCGCTATCCTTTACCTCGCATCGATGATCTCCTAGACCAACTCCAGGGTGCCACTTGTTTTTCAAAGATCGACCTTCGTTCCGGCTATCACCAACTCAGAGTACATGAAGAAGACGTCCCAAAGACCGCCTTCCGAACTCGTTATGGCCACTATGAATTCATGATTATGCCATTTGGTCTAACCAACGCTCCAGCCGTCTTCATGGACCTAATGAACAGAGTTTGCAAACCCTATCTTGATCGTTTTGTTATAGTCTTCGTCGACGATATTCTCATTTACTCAAAGTCTAAGACTGATCATGAACGACACCTTCGACTCATCCTCACACTCTTGAGAACCGAAAAGCTTTACGCTAAATTCTCTAAATGCGAATTTTGGTTAAAAGAAGTACAGTTCCTTGGTCATGTCGTCAATGACAAGGGAATTCATGTCGACCCCGCAAAGATCAAAGCAGTACAAGAATGGCAAGCGCCACGTACCCCAACCGAAGTAAGATCTTTCCTTGGTTTGGCTGGTTACTATCGTCGTTTCATATCAAATTTCTCTCGTATCGCTGTACCACTCACGACTTTGAAGGAAAACCCTTCGCATGGGGACCTAAACAAGAAGAAGCCTTCCAAACCCTTAAGCAAAAGCTTTGTGACGCACCTATACTCACACTCCCCGAAGGTTGCGATGACTTTGTAGTTTATTGCGACGCATCAGGACAGGGATTAGGCTGTGTTTTAATGCAAAGGGGAAAAGTGATAGCCTATGCTTCTAGGCAGCTTAAAACTCATGAGAAGAACTACACTACTCACGACCTAGAACTTGGAGCCGTTGTGTTCGCTCTTAAGATATGGAGACATTACCTCTATGGTACCAAGTGTGAAATTTACATTGACCACAAGAGCCTCCAGCATATCTTTAACCAAAAGGAGCTGAATATGAGGCAACGAAGATGGGTTGAACTTCTTAATGACTACGACTGTGAAATTCGGTATCATCCTGGCAAAGCAAATGTGGTGACCGATGCACTCAGTCGAAAGGGTTATGCGAACTCCATTCGTCTCCTATGTTCGCAAATCATGTCCAACATCAAAGACCAAATCCGAGAAGCTCAACATGTTTCCATAACAGAATACGACATACGCAATGAGTTTTCTTGCGGAGCAGAACTCAAACTCGAAATAAAATCTGACGGCATCCTGTATTACCTAGATCGCATATGGATTCCTGATCACAACAACCTTCGCGATACCCTTATGAAAGAGGCGCACAAAACACGATACTCCGTACACCCAGGAGCCGACAAGATGTATCAGGACCTTTGATACACCTACTGGTGGCCTGGCATGAAGAAGGATATTGCTGTTTTTGTTTCCAAGTGCCTTACCTGTTCAAAAGTGAAAGCTGAACACCAACGACCGTCAGGACTTCTGGTCCAACCTGAAATACCTGTATGGAAGTGGGAAAACATAACCATGGACTTCATTACCGGGTTACCTCGCACTCCTGGTGGGTACGACACTATATGGGTAATCATTAATCGTCTTACAAAATCAGCTCACTTCATTCCGATTCGCGAAGACTTCAAAAATGAGAAACTAGCTCGTATCTACATCAGTGAGATCGTAAGCCGTCATGGTGTACCGTTAAGCATTATATCAGATCGTGATGGTCGTTTCACTTCACGAACATGGCAAGCTGTACAAGCCGCTTTGGGTACACGATTAGATCTCAGCACCGCTTATCATCCCCAAACTGATGGTCAATCTGAACGCACCATTCAAACTCTTGAAGACATGCTTCGGGCATGTGTCATAGACTTCAAAGGGAATTGGGATGCTCACCTACCATTAGTTGAATTTTCGTACAACAACAGCTTTCATTCAAGTATTGGCATGGCACCTTTCGAAGCGTTATATGGTCGTAAGTGCCGATCACCTATATGTTGGCACGAAATTGGAGAAGCTCAAATCACCGGTCCAGAATTAATACAAGAAACAACCGACAAGATTCATCAAATCCGAAACAACCTTTTAGCGGCACAAAGTCGTCAAAAGAGCTATGCTGACAAGCGACGAAAGCCCTCAGAGTTTAACGTTGGCGACCAAGTACTTTTAAAAGTATCGCCGTGGAAGGGAGTAGTTCGTTTTGGCCAAAAAGGCAAGCTAGCACCACGTTACGTAGGTCCTTTCAAAATACTCGAAAGGGTAGGACCTGTAGCCTACAAGCTTGACTTACCGGAGGAACTCAACAGAATTCATCCCACATTCCACGTATCGAACTTGAAGAAGTGCCTCGCCGATGAAAATCTCCATATTCCGCTAGAAGACATTCAAGTCGATGAATCTATGCATTTCATTGAAAGACCAGTAGAAATTACGGACTTCGGGGAAAAACGTTTAAGAAGAAGCCGCATCCCAATTGTCAGGGTACGCTGGGAGTCGAAACGAGGACCTGAGCTTACTTGGGAACGTGAAGACTCAATGCGCGAGAAATACCCACATCTTTTTCCTGTAACTACCACTACTTAAATTTCGGGACGAAATTTCTAAAAGTAGGGGATACTGTAACATCCGTCGAAAAACGGGTTTTCGAAACCCGCTTCGTTTGATAACCGAACAATCAGTTTTAAATTTTTGTTGTCTATTTATGACTTATTTTAATTTTAAACGATACAAAATTAATAAACAAATTAGATGATATAAATTATAATTGAAAAAAAATAAAAATATATTAATTAAAAAGGAAAACCGGCTGCCGGGAGTCGAACCCGGGTCAGCCGGAAATCCCCAAAGCCTTAACCTTCACACCATCAACCACTCCGCCACTTTAGTTATTTGTTATCATATCAAATCAGTTAATTCAAATAATAAAACACGGAAGTCAAATCCAGCCAAAATCGCGCCCAATTAGCAGTCGTCGGAAATCCGGACGACTTCGCCGATAATTAACGTTTTCGTCCAATTTAACCGAAGAGTTCACTTTGACGACGGTTATAAACGACGTCTGAACCCGCGACATCAGTCGTAACCGCCGGAGAACGGCTGACCCTGAATTGAGACTGAAATCCGACTCTATACATCTCGATTCTTCCCTATAAATTCACCCACAATCCACTGGTAGCCTTTTCGCTCAAAATCGCATCCTTTCTCAACGAAAATTCACTCGCCGGAAAATACCTACAAATCGCCGGAAAACCGAGTCTCACATCCACACGGTAATTCTTTCGACTCTTTCTGTTTCAATCATTTGATTAATCTGTCACTAACACAACTCCACCATCAGAATTAATCCCAGTCAACGTGTGTCGAAATTCCTACCTTCGCCGGAAAATTTCTGAAACTTTCGGAAACACACCGATAACTGGTATGAGCTTTCAAACTTCTGTTAAACTTTGATTAAGTACCTCAACTTCATAAATAATCGAACAGAATTGTTAATTGATTTCGACAGCCGGAGTTCACTTTCAGAACCGACGGACCTCTGCCGGAATTCTGTGAACAACACTGATCGGTACATCTCTTCCCCCAAACTCTCTCCATTCGTTACCTTTAAATTACTTTTAAAGTTTAAAAACCAGATTAGGCATAAATCAGTCCAATCAGTCGGACTTTGCTTCTGGGTAAAGTTTAACGGAGAAGACGAAGTCGGGTTATAACATAAGAGTAATTAAAATCAGTTTCATAAGCGGGTTAGACACACAGTCCAGCGGTGGACTGTGTGCAACAAACACACATGCGACGCGAGTTCGAATCCTGTCCCAGCTTTACTCTCTCGAAATAAAAAAATTTCTTTTTAACTGAACCGGGTTAACTCACAAACCATGTTAAGTATAATAAAAACCGAGTTAATAAGCAGGTTAGACACACAGTCCAGCGGTGGACTGTGTGTACGCTAACTCACAGGTCCCGGGTTCGAGACCTGTGGTCAGCACCGGTCCGATACGTTTAAAATCTTTTTAAAAATAAATGAATTTCGGATTAAACTAAATAGTATATAAGTATAATTAAAAACAGAATTATTTCGGGTTAGACACGTAGCTCAGTTGGTAGAGCTGCGTGCACGCGTACGGGAGGTCACCGGTTCGAACCTCACTCAGTGCAACAATAGAACTGACCGAACCGGTCAACGGTCAACAGTCTCGGTCAACGGTCAAAGTCAACATTTTTTTATTTATTTTTTATTTATTTATTTAATTTAAAAATCAATTAAAAATACTTAAAAATAACGTTTTCAAAGTTAGAAAGTAGCCTTAAACTCACAAAAATATACCCAAAAACCCTATTAAAATAGTTAATAAAATCCACATACTTACCATACCTTTTCGTTATTTATTTGGTTAGTTATCTCTCGTCGATCAATCCCCTAAACTCGTGCGCATTCAACATCTTCAAACAAACGCACCCAATGTGAGTGAATCTCTACCAATTCCCCGTTTTAATCACATTTTGGGGTGTATCATGTGTCGTTATTTATTTATTATAATTAAACATTTGTGCATCCATCATGTTCATGATCAAATGTGTATTCAATGTGTATCCATTGTTTGTGTGGTTGAAGTTTAGATTAATTTTATCATTTCAGTACATACATTTCATAGGCCGCCGCTCCCCATTACCTATGAGCGTGAGCTGTTCCCCATTACCTATGAGCGTGAACCAGGCGTTGCCAACATAAGATCGGCTCCGTTTGATTGAGCCTTGATCTCACATACATTAGCATAGGCCGTCCGTTCCCCATTACCTATGAGCGTGAACGGGACGTTGCCAACATATACATTGTCATTCTTATTTCATGTTTAAGCAAGGTGGTTTGTGATCGTTATGTTTACATACATTTGTTCATATATGATTATTGCACAATTTTCCTAAATAAATTACAATAATGAATTGATAACAAATGTTTTTAACAAGGTTCACTCGCCAACTTTTGTTGACTCAAAATTTCCCATTTTTACACATGATACAGGTGATCAAGTTGAAGCAAGAAACATATAGGGCGGCTTAGAAGAATAAACCAGTTTAGATTATGGATTTGTTTTAGTTAATTTTTCATTTCCTTGTATTGTATGAATTTGACTTGGAACATTAAAATGTAATTTGGATTTAAATAAATATGAAACATATTAGTAAACATCATGAGCTTTGGTGATAACCCAATTATGCCCCGACTCTTATTCCGCTGCGGGTCGGGGTGTGACAATACCCGCTTCTAGAAGGTTTCTGATCTGATTCGGCTCGATAAGTTCATTATCGAGTAGGTGGACTCATCGGGCCTTGAACACAATAGACTGCACATGTTGTTGGGGGTCTTAGGTATTGAAATACCCTTATGTACTTGTGTCCAACATTTCCACCAATAATTCCAAAAATGATAATATTGATGAGGAAGTTAATCTAAATATGTGATTAGACAAAATGATTAAATCATAGCTCGCAGGGCCGTCCCTTAGAATCTGAGGGTCCACAACAACCTGTACGAGTAGAAAACTTGGGCTCTCATATATAAACTTGTATTTGATACACACTTAAAACTTTAATATTAATTATCATCAAGGTATATAAAACTTTCGTCTCTAGCAAGTCACAAATTTGTATCCTTATTTATCTAATTTTAGTGATTATGACAAAATAATAATAAGTTTTAAAATGTTGTCATCATTATCCAATGCCTAATTAGCCTAACTGTACTTTGCATCATGCCATAGTTGTGTTTTTAATTATTTATCTAGTTGTCGCTTGTCAGTTGTCACTACTTACAAATGAATTAAAATTTATGAAAACATTTTAAATATATCAAGAAAAATTAAAATAAAAACAAAATGTATGAACTACTGTCTAATGTGTTGATCAAATAAATTGGGCCTGTTCATGAACTACTTTGATGTGTTGATTAAATACATTGGGCCTGTTCATGAACTACTTTGATTTGAACACAAATAAAGTAATTAAATTTGGGCCTGGGACATATATAAAACAGCAAGATGAAATTGTACGGATAAAAACACGAAAGAGTGAACCGTGGAAGAAAAAAAATTCGTACTCGCCACACGAATACAAACTAACAGCTTGCAGACCAGAAGAAAAGGAGGGACTTTTTGTAACACTTACCAGTGCTAGAACCAGAAATTTTCACCCGAAGGGTCAATATATATATATATATATATAAAGAATCTAAACCATTAGGGTGAGTTTATTATAAAAAGAGTGTTTTTTTGTGAGAAGGTAAAAATAATCTAAATCATTAGATTTTTAATCTAATAGTTGAGATATTGATGACAATCTTGTAAATAGTGTTGACTATTAAACTAATTAATTTTCTAGACTAAGGGTATAAAGGTAAATTAAATATTTTTAAATTAATAAACTAACATTAATGCATATGCAAGTTTCTCTCCCTTCTTTTTTAAACATCAATAACTTTTTATACGTCAATCTTGTAAATAGTGTTAACTATTAAACTAATTAATTTTCTAGATTAAGAGTATAAAGGTAAATTTAACATTTTTAAATTAAGAAACTAACATTAATGCACATGCAAGTTCCCCCCCCCCCCCTTCTTTTTTAAACGTCAATAAATTTTTATACGTAACTCGTTTTTAAAAAAATTACACCATAATAACAAGTGTTTTTTATCTTTAGTATGAGTACCATATTGATATACTTATGTAGAGAGAAAAATTACGTCTCGCTTGGATGTTTTAGTCCATGGTGTTTGTTCTATGTTCATACAATGGTGTTTTAATTATAGGGTGTTATTTCTGTTATATTTCTGTTCTTCATAAGATATATGCCTTCAATATACATGATGTGATGTTTTTATGAGTTAGGGTGTTATTCTTGTTATATTTAATGTGAGGACAAAGGTCCTTGTATTGCTGTGGTTTCTGGTGTCTTCAGTAGGTTTCTGTTGCCTTTAAAGAGTTAGGGTGTTATTTCTGTTTTATATATTTAGGGTGTTATTTCTGTTTTGATTCTGATTAAAGTGTTGACTGGTGTTATATTTAGGGTGTTATTCATGTTTTGATTCTGATTAAAGTATTGTGGTTTGAAATTGATTTATTAGGGTGTTATTTATGTTATATTCAATGTTAGGGTGTTCTTTATAAGATGGGTGCCTTCAATATACATGCTGTGGTGTTTTTATGAGTTAGGGTGTTGTTTCTGTTATATTTCTGTTCTTTATAAGATGTATGACTTCAATATACATGCTGTGGTGTTTTTATGAGTTAGGTGTTGTTTCTATTATATTTATGTTCTTTATAATATGTATGCCTTCAATATACATGTTGTGGTGTTCTTATGAGTTAGGGTGTTGTTTCTGTTATATTTCTGTTCTTTATAAGATGTATGCCTTCAATATACATGTTGCGGTGTTTTTATGAGTTAGGGTGTTATTTCTGTTTTTATGAAATAACACCATAAATCTATTGAAGACACCAAAAAAAACCCTAACTCTTTGAAAAGCACAAGAAACCTACTGAATACAATGCAAGGTCCCAAAAAACACCCCAACACTTTGAAGACACTACAACCTACTGAAATCACCATTCATCATTAATATATTAAAAAGACACCATAAACCTCTTGAAAACACCATACAATTTTTATTGAAGGAAACAGAAACCTATTGAAAATCCCTAATTGATAACACCATAAACCTATTAAAAGAAACCTTCCTATCAGCAATAAAGAAGACATCGATCGAACAAAGAAACAAAAACCACCTTAAATTTCATACCTGGTTCATCGTTATCCATCGATCGAGATATCAGTGTATATGGTGTCGAAGATGATCAGTAAATCTCATATACCGTGAATAAAAAAATGCTGAAGAAGCTATAAAATAAGTTTTGGTTTTGATATAGCATCGAATTGATCACAGAATTCAAAAACAAATTAAAGTTCAAAAATATCTAAATTAACTGCAAAAAATCGGTTGCATATATTCATTCCATAATTAGATTTTATTAGTTAAATTACAATTATACCCTTAAACTACCAAAATAAAATGGGACACATGTCACCACCAAAATCTTTCTTATCATTCTCACATTTTTATATTTTTTTTACAGAACCTCTTCTATATATATATATATATAGGTTTAGGATCCTGTAAAAAAATACTAAAAGTGTGAGAATAATAAGAAAGACTCCAGTGATGATAATGTCCCTATTGATTTTATTAGTTTAAGGGTAATATGGTAACTTAACCCATAATCCTAATTAAAGATATATCTTGTAACTTAATTCATCAGTTATTTTAGGAATTCATTTTCTCAGTTATTTTAGGAATTCATCAGTTATTTTAGGAATTCACCATCAGTTCGTATAAAACACCATACGAATTCCAAAAAACAACACAACTTTAATCGTAATACAGCCGTGGTGTTCTAACACGTGTAATGATTTTTGTTATTTTTGCATGTATAAAACACCATACAAATTCCAAAAACACTATGAATTGAATCATAATACAGTCGTGGTTTTTTAACATTTATAATGATTCTATTGCTATTCCAAATCAGTTCGTATAAAACACCATACGAATTCCAAAAAACACCACAACTTTAATCGTAATACAGCTGTGGTGTTCTAACATGTGTAATGATTTTTGTTATTTTTGCATGTATAAAACACCATACAAATTTCAAAAACACCATGAATTGAATCATAATACAGTCATGGTGTTTTACATTTAGAATGATTCCATTGCTATTCCAGATCAGTTCGTATAAAACACCATACGAATTCCAAAAAACACCATAACTTTAATCGTAATACAGCCGTGGTGTTTTAACATGTGTAATGATTTTTGTTATTTTTGCAGGTATAAAACATCCTACAAATTCCAAAAACACCATGAATTTAATCATAATACAGTTGTGGTGTTTTAACATTTAGAATGATTCTATTGCTATTCCAGATGTTAAAACACCATGACTGTAATCACAATACAATGTTACATACTCTAGAGGTTAAAACACCATGACTTGAATCATAATTCATTATTTGCAATCCTATGGTGTCTTATATATGTTTATGGCGTTTTACTGTAAAATACAACACATTGAATCACAATACAATTAAAACACCATTGTATGAACATAGAAAAAAAACAATGGATTAAAACATCCAATTGAGACTAATTTTTTCTCTACAAAAGTATGACAATATGGTACTCATATTAAAGATAAAAAAACACTCGTTATTATGGTATAATTTAAAAAAAAAAGAGTTACGTATAAAAAGTTATTTTCGTTTAGAAAAGAATAGGGAACTTGCATGTGCATTGCATGTGAGTTTCTAAATATAAAAATGTTAAATTTACCTTTATACCCTTAATCTATAAAATTAATTAATTTAATGGTAAACACTATTTATAATTTTGCCATTATAATATTAACCATTAAATTATAGATCAAATGATGTAGATTCTTCTTACACTTCTCACAAAACACACCATATATATATATATATATATAATATATATATATGTAATGATAAATATTATACTTATGTGAAAATATTTTTTAAAAACAGAACGAATGACACATTTTAAAGCCTAAAACATTTTTTAACTAGATAAAAATAAAAGAATAAAGTGGAATTGAATAAAGAGTACAAATTCTGGTAAAATGAAAAACTTATTTACTGTTATGAATGCATCCATTATGTAGTGACTTTCCACATGTATCACCCCTATCTATGAATGCATCCATTATGTAGTGACTTCCACATGTAATAACTCATTTCTCTTATTTATTTAATGTACTAATGTGAGTGCCTATATATAATGACATTTGTATATGATGTTAGATGAATGAATAAGAATTCTCCATGTTCTATTATCTACATGATTTCATAGTCTAGCTCTCATATTTATTATATATTAGTTGCTAATAGACAGTTGTTTCATAACACGTTATCAGCACGAACGTGCTCTATGTGTTTTGCCACCCTTGGTATCCCTTTTTCCTTGCCTTTGATGTGCATTATTTTCCAGCCTAACTCAATCTCGCACGTTGAGAAAGCAACCCAATAATTATGCAACTATCTCTACTAATAAAGGTATGATTCTTCGTATGATTATTCATATTATATTTGATGATGATATTACTAGTGGCACTTATTAATATACATATATAAACTTAAAACTGATCATTACTGCAAATTCTAGGATGTAGTCTCATGATTGAACTCTTATCTATATATTTTTTTCCATTTGCTTTTAGAAGTTATTATTTTATATATATATATATATATATATATATATATATTAGCATGTTGGTATTCATCGGGATTTAGATGTTACATCATAAATTATGACGTTACACATGACCAATTCATCTTTTTTTAATACTCATTATTAATTGAATAACTATAGTTTTCGTTGACGACGACGATATTACGAATATTTATTTTATTTTTCTCTTTTACAAATGATCCTTTTTATTATTCTAAATTGGCTGGATTATCATTTAATTAGTTAATTTAATATATGTTGTTTAGGGCTCTTACAATCTAGTGATGCTCATCTGCATATTCCTTGAGCCACCATAATCATATATTTATGCTTCTTTATTAACCCTGTTAAGTTGTAAATAAAATTGTTGAATTATTTTGATATGAGAAAGTTAATTTGCAATCTAGATAATATTATATATGCTTTTAGAATCTATGAAAAACAATTAAATTCAATATTCAATATTAAAAGTATGGAACTCAATATTTATGGACTAAACAATGCAATTGTATTAGATATATATGCTTGTATTGGTGGTAATATATACATGACATATGTACTAGATTTTCATTTTATATAGTTTATAATTTAAATGGATATGAATTCTGTAATTAATTGTTTTCATTAGTCATTGTTAATACATAGCATGCCAAAAAACTTTTACATAATTAGAGATAAATGAGTTATGTAAGTAGTGCTCATTGGATATTAATCCTCTATTTATAAACATCAATTGATTTAATTTTAAATAAACTATACAACTTATAATGCAATATATTATTATTATTATTGTTATAACATGATTATGTAAATACCGTTTGGTACTTATACTAAGGTTAATGCTATAACAAATTTTGCATATAAGAAATTCATATAGATAAATATTGCTAGATATCATTAGTAGTATTTAGAGAAACATTTTCTAGCGATGTCGGTACCTCTCATGCATTCATTATGCCATGTCATAATGTTTAACAATTTATTTGCATATTAACTATTACTATTGCTAGTATAAAATAGTGACTATTGCTATTGCTTTATATGTACAATGTATAGATTGCTTATATGATGCCATCAGTTGTTTAAATATCAATATTTGAGAAGAAAAAAATGAGTATGTTATGTAATTCATCAGTATTACGGTTTTCAAATAAAATTTTCAAATACAAGTAATAATGATCTGAGAACTTGAAAGAGATATATGTTTAAGTTTTAAAGTAAGTGTTCAAAATATATAAGATATTATGTTTGGTTATACCATAATAAGTTATTACATAAATTATATGCGTTTGCTTATTAGTGATAAAAAAGGTTTCTTATTTTATAAAGGTCCACCATAAGTTGTTTTTATATGATGACATGCTATAAGGTCATGTATTGTATGATTTGTTGCTATCTATACCTTGTATTCTATATGCTATCACTTCTTTGCATTGATAATACTTAATAGAACGACCAAACCAAAGTTGTGGTTTATTGTCATTCTCATGAAAAAGTAGAAATATGTTTCGATTTGACACCCAAAGTGTCATACTCCTTGTATCTTATTATCAAGTATAAAAGAAATATTATATGACTCGGACATATAATTACTTCTCAATTGATGTTATACGAAGAGAAGTTTATTTATAAGGGAAATCGGATAAAACAAATTTTGTTTGTCAAACCTCAAATATACTCCTGAAGTAGAAATATCATTTAAAGGGTATAAACGGTTTGAAACGACTGTATATCTATATGTTCGAGAAAATAATGAAAAACCGTAAAACTTGTATGGTTTTACTCTGATTCATGAAGTGAATATATATTGATCATTGTAACCATGGGCATCATTGAGAAAATTGTAATGATGATCATATTAATAATAAGATTGACCATTAGAGGTGCAACAATCATCATGTTAATAAGAGATCAAACTATCAGAAATTATAAGATAGTGAAGCTAATAATGAGATCGAATATCAGTATTAGAATGATAGTCATGATGAGATCGACCACCAAAAGTGGTAAACTAGTGATTACATAGCACGATGGTTTGAACTTTGAAGTTATAATACATTCTTTCATATCTTATGTTTCGTATTACAAACGTGCAAGTAATACATATACAATATCATAAACCATAAGTTTATGGATCATGATTATTTACTTTATTGGTGTGACCGGTTAGACCACACCGAGTCAATGATGATATAAAATATAATGAAGAACTTGAAGATTCTTCTAGTTGATAGCATATTATGTTTGCTCTTAAGGGAAATTATTTATTTGCCAATTAATGATATCAATCCCTAAAATATTATGGAATGAATGAAGGATGTATATATCCAAACATGATACCGTTTAGTGTTTTTAAATCGATGCATCGTCTAAATGGTCATGAAATTTACAACTTGAAGTTGTGTGTAGCTTAGCTAATGAGATAGCAAGCATATTATTCCATATTATCATATTTATGGTGGTTATAACATTGAATTTAGTATCCATGTTACTAATGATTATTGAATTAAGTATTGAACTTTCTAAATGCTTAAGACACATATTGCTTTTGTTGAAGACGATGATCAAACGGCTACAAATTGATTGAAAAGTCAATAATCAAGAGAGCAAAAGTTCATATTTGAGCACACATGATTTTACATGCGGTAACATTATTTTACATCAAGCCAACATGTTGTAATAGTTTCTCCCCATTATAGTTGGTTTTGGTCAGGAACCAAATATTTCCCATCAAACTTTTTATTGTGCGGTATACATTGGAATTGATCCACCACAACGCACAAAGATTGAAACTCAAATAATGTTGGGAATATATGTTGGGTGAAAATAATATTTATGATTACATACTTAGAGCAATTAACGAGAAATTTATTATGGCTCGTTAGATCTTAATTTAAGTAAATTAACATTCCCAACACTAGGGGGAGATTAATGGCAGTTGAAAAAGGAATGGGTATGCATGAATTATCATTGATCCTCAAACTAAATTGTGTTAACAAGAAGTTCAAAAGATAATTCGTTACCTAGATTAGAATCAATCACCAGGCATGTTAACTGACCTAAATACAGTGACTAAGTAAGTCACGTAGTCAACTGCTAATGCTCCAATTAAGTTAATTGTCCTAGTAGGGCAAACCATATATTAATGAGTTTATTGCACGCCGAAGCGTGGTAGACTAGTCAATTCCAAAAAAATAAAAATTCCTCGAAAATTGGAGCAAGTAATGAAGAAGATGGTCAAGTTGAGATTATATAAAAAAAGGTTTCTTGAAGAGACATTAGACATGATGGTTCTGGAAGAACCTCAGGTACCTGAAAATAAAGAGCTCTTAGTAAATTATATCATGTCTAGAAGTGTATGGAATCGAAACAAAATCGACGTCGTTATACTTTTTTATATATAGCGCTTGAAAAGATGAAATGATGAGGGTCAAGATTTAAAATTGCCCATGAATAAATACAAAGAAATGATTGGCCAAAAATGGAACGATGCAAATGAGGCAGAGTTGAATTCTCTATTGAAATGGAAAGCTTACGAGCCAGTAGTCATAAAAAAAGTTGTAAAATATATTTAATATAATTAGGTCTTTTATGTGGATCAACAATTGATGGCACAAGGATTTCGCAAAGACTTATGATTAATTATGAGGAGACGTATTCTCCAACGGTAGATGCAATAGCTTTCCAGTATTTAATTAGTCTGGTAATATAAAGAGAGAATTGATATGCGTCTTATAAATGTTATGTATCATTTAGATACTAAAGTTTACATGCAAGTCCTTGAAGGATTTAAATTATGTAATTCATGTAAAGTAAGTTCTCGAGAACAATATGATCGTTGTATACTGATTCATTTTTGAATACGATTGAACTCCTGATGAGTTTCTTAAAGCAATTGAGTTCTTTAAAGGTGAATCAAAACATCTTAACGATGTGATTCTTGTGCACCAATAAACATACATTGAAAACTTGTACCCAGTGATTGTGATATCTCAATAAATAGTGTACACGCATGGTACAATATGGATTTTGGAGATAAAAGCAAGTGTTCATGACACTTTTACATGATATAGATATCTATGTGTTAAATGGGTAAATTTATATAGCAAAACTCCTGAAGAGTGAAAGCACATGCATATATGGATAAGATGGAACGAATTCCCTCATGGATTTATAATGCTAGAAGCATTGATGTCAAAACCTCAAGAACATACTATATGAAGTTGACAAAATATGTGGACTAAAATAGTCGAGCCAAATATGATATAACTGACTCACCAGTGAGCTGAAAACGAGAAATACATATGGTGAAGTTGGTCCATTTGTTTTCGTTAAAAGAAAGATATGAGGTTTACAAGTATTGCAATATATGTTGATGATGTCATTGAATATTCCGAAGAGAAAAAAAAGAGCTCAAATATTTAAGCAAGAATTTGCAAATGAAATACAATATTACAAATTTATGGCTCGATATGTAGGACATACGTTTATATTATAATCTATCAATCATAATACATCTAGAAAATGTTGGACATTTTCATATGGACAAAGCTTTTGATGTAAGTACATTTAATGATGTTCAAATATTTGATATAGATAAAAATGACTTTTATCATCTTCTATCAAAGAAGCAAAGATCCTTGGTCATGAAGTACCATAATTCAATACAACTTGTCTTAATATATCTTGCTAGCTATACACGAACATATACCATTAAATTCATTGGCAAGATTTAACTCATGTACGACGAGGAGATATTGTAATGAGTAAAACATTTATTTTCTATACCCTTAAGGTACGAAAGGTATGGATTCATATTTTACTAACCCATCAACAACTTTAGTTAGTTTTATAAATGCAGGGATCATAACAAAACACATTCATGGATCTTATGAGATCTACTTACAAGAGGAGGTAATTAAAGTTTTACATGAAGATCATATATCAAGTTCATTAATAGATTGCACATCAAGAGACAAATCACTCACTACAAAAGTTTTTCAACAACTTTCATAGAAGATTAGCACTTGTTACTTGAAATGATACATATTATATTGAGGGGGAGACAATACGCATTGCACTCTTTTTCCCTTAGCTGATGTTTTGTCCCATTGGGTTTTCCTAGCAAGGTTTTTAATGAGCCAACATCATTAAGCGTATTAAAGAATAATATTCATGTTGATAGTCAAGGGAGAGTGTTATAAATGCATCCATTATGTAGTGACTTTCCACATGTATAACCCCTATCTATGAATGCATCCATTATGTAGTGACTTTCCACATGTATAATCCTTTTCTCTTATTACTAATATACTAATGTGAGTGTCTATATATAATGGCATTTGTATATGATGTTAGATGAACGGATAAGAATTCTCCATGTTCTATTATCTACATGATTTCATAGTCTAGCTCTTATGTTTATATACATATATATTAGTTGCTATAGACCGTTGTTTCACAACATTACATTATTATTTTTGTTATTAATAAATATCTAGCATTTACTTGTTAAGACTTTGTATATAAAAAAAGAATTAAAGCATTTTTAAAGAATAAAGTGAAAATAAATAAAGAGTACAAATTCTGGTAAAAAGAAAAACTTATTTACATTATCATTTTTGTTATTAATAAATATCTAGCATTTATTGTTAAGAATTTATATATAAAAAAGAATTAAAGCATTTTAAAAAGAAGAGTAAACTGCAATTTTGGTGCCATTCATCTCTGACTTAAATGCTTGTCACATGCAACACATGTGATGGATAAAGTTGTAATTTCAATTTTCAACAAATGTTATCTTCCCCTATTTATCTATATTTACTATATCTTAAATATATGAAGGGGGTTGTCATCACTGTCATCGGACGACAGGTAATGGAAGGCCTAATTTCACCGTGAATCTAACCTGGACCTACGCTGCGACGATAAAGTGACTGTTGACGAGTGCAGTTTTCTGAAACGAAGATGACCCACAATAGTGAAGGGTTCGATAGTGATGGTGAACAGTGGTTATGATGAACGAACATGTAATCTAGCGAGTAATCACTTATGACGGTTTCCGGCAACAGAGGTCCGGCCGTAGAACAGTGGCGACGAGATAGGGGATGGTTGTAACTGGGTTTACGGATTCAGAGAACTCCGGCGAAGGATGAACGGTTTCTGGCAGCCGGCACGTTAATAGTGGTGATGTTTTATCCGGCGTAACAGGTAGAAGGAACTCCACCACGGTGGTGATTTAGTCTGTCTTGGATTCGAGTCGGAGATGGCAATTATCAGGTTTCTACGTTGTCTCTTTCAATTTGTTCATTCTGTATAGAACATAGCAGAGAATTTGGTAACTTTATTTTTAACTTTTTGAGACAATATGAAACTTCCCCATAAAGTTAACCATTGTCTTTATTGCAAGAAAATCATAGCCAGGTATGTGAGCTGATAGAGATTTCAATTGAATCGTCTATTTACATCAATAATATATTAATGAATTTACATTTCTTTCAACTTGCTTTAAGATTGATCATGTTTTTTTAATTATGACAGAGGTCCTCTGCACACGTTATACTGATGTTGAATATTTCTAGAACAGATGCTAAGGTACTCTTTATCTTAAACATATTGTATAACTATAGTAACTTATGAGTTTTGGGTTTCTTTTAAATGTGAAATTTAATAGCTATATGATTTTTTTCTTCTAATTATTTTGCTTAGCAAACGACTGGTTCTTAATCCGCACCATTGGCGTCAGATCCTCCGAGTCGGTTAACCCAGATACCATCAGTTCGTGGACACATGATGTTAAACTAAAAGTAGCATTTTGTTGGCCTGTTTTTGCTCAAACACATGGTGAGTAATGGCGATAGTGACGCCATTAGGAGTATGATTAAGTTTCAGAGGATGGTTTTAACTAACTTATCGGTTCGTGAGGCTTAGTCGCTCTATTGAGTGGTGAACAGGTTGTTATGGTGAGTTTACTAATTGGGGCTGGTTTGAAAGTGCAGGGAAGATGTGGGAGTTTAAAAAGTTACAGTTCAAAGGCCACCACTTCGTCGACTAGAAAATCCGACCACCACTTCGTTGACTACAAATATCCGACGATCACCATTTCGTTGACTACAAATATCCAACAATTACCAGAAGATTCGCGGACTATTGCGAGACATCAACCATCGTTGACCACAAATATCCAACGGCCACCACTTCGTTTATCTTGTATTTCTTTTGTATTTGAGAAAAAAAATTTAATAGCCTGTTTGGTTTATATACTAATCTATCTTTTGTTGATAATAAATTGAAGTATTTGTAGTTGAATTGAAGTATGATATGGTTATTGAAATCTTATATGGGTATTGAAGCTCTGATACGGGTCAAACATGTGGAATGTTTTAAAATTGTTTGTGTTAAAGAAAATGGACAAACATGTGGTTTATACACCTATTCGAACGGATCGACATGACTTAACTTGGCTTATAACACCTATTCAAACGGGTCGACAAAAAGGTGGTTGTTAATCTTATACACTTGGCTTATAACACCTATTCAAACAGGTCGACAATACCTAAAGAATCAAAAACTATTGTAGCTTCAGGTTGACTTACAAAAGTCAAAAACTGTTTCGGATACGCTGATGTTAGGCTGTAGATTCAAGTTTGACTTAATAAGTCAAAAACTGCTGTAGCTTCAAGTTAGACTTTTAAAAGTCAAAATTGTTTCTGATATGCTGCTGTTAGGCTGTAGCTTCGAGTTTGACTAAAAAAGTCAAATATATTGCCATTATTTCAGCCTATACGTTGTTGTTAGTCTGATATGTAGCTGTTACGCAACTGTTACCTACATTAAAAGGCAGAACACCATGTCATGATTCCTTATACAAAAAAATTATACACATTTATTCTTTTATTTATGACACCTATTTGAATGGGTCGACAAAGAGGAACTTGGCTTATATACCTATTCGAACGGGTTGACAAGACTTAACTTGGCTTATAACACCTATTCAAACGGGTCGACAAAAAGGTGGCTGTTAATCTTATACACTTGACTTATAACACCTATTCAAACGGGTTGACAAAACATAAAAAATCAAAAACTGTTGTAGCTTCAAGGTTGACATACAGAAATAAAAACTGTTATAGCTTCAAGTTTGACTTTAAAAAGTCAAAATTGTTTCTGATACGTTGCTGTTAGGCTGTAGCTTCAATTTTGACTTAAAAAAGTCAAATATATTGCCATTATTTCAGCCTATACGCTGTTGTTAGTCTGATACGTAGCCGTTACGTAGCTGTTACCAACATTAAAAGGCAGAACACTATGTGCAAAACAAAATTACCAATAACAAAGTTGATAATAGCACCATAACTTGATAAAAGAGAACTTTTAAAGTCTCAAGTATTACCATGACCAAGATAACAAAACCAAAAGTAAATACCAAAAACAGATATTTTAAAATGAATCATTAAACATCAAAATTAATAGAGTTAAACTCGGACAAGCCTTCATTTAAGAACTTGGAGCAGCCTTTTTCGAACCAACTGAGTTCTTTGAACCACTTGCACCAGCCTTCTTCGAACCACTTGAACTAGACTTCTTTGAACCACCTGAACCGTCCTTCGTTGAACTTCCTGAACCAACCTTCTTTGAACCAACTTGTGATGATGCTTAAACTTGTCCTTTGCATGTCCTCTTGTTGTGTCCTTGTTGTTTGCAGTTATCACAAGTTACAGTGTTACGTTGCCTTGCCATGTGACCTGTCTTTGTCATTTGTTCACTCAACTCAAGTGCTGATTTTTTTCTCTTTTTCTTAGGCCTACCAACTTGGGTGTGATGCTTGGGTGGTGTTAATGTTGTTGGACATGCAGAAGGTTTCCACATTTCCCTTCCATTTATTGGCCCAATAGTGTGCGCATAGACACTCTTCCAAGTGTCAAGCGAATAAACGGGATCAACCCATGATTCCGGATATCCAGCATTAATACCATGTGCGTTCATATCCCATATCACTGCCACTGCATGCCTGCATGGCATTGCAGTCAATTCCCACCCCCTACATGAACAAGTCTTATGTCCTATATGTACTACACGTTGTTCCAAACCTGGACCACCACTAACCTGATACTTGTTCTGCCCAGAAAATATCACTGTGTAGTTTGAAGCATTAGTCTTGATTATCTCAAATTCCTCTGCGGCTCCAGGCGTTAATGGACCAGAACACTTGTCAATTTCCTTTTGCACATTCACAATTCTTTTCATTAGGTATTCCCTAATGAACTCTAAGAAAGTGATTATAGGCTTATCTCTTCCTCCAACCAATTGTCTATTGAAAACCTCACATAAATTGTTCAATAACACATCACTTTTTGCCCTACCAAAAACAAATGATAATCAATGATTTATAAACAATGTTCAATATATTTTTCAATAGCAATAATCATCGAAAACTGATAACATAGGGTTGAAGTAAGCTCTAGACCAGTGTTTTGGTGGAATCTGAGTTAACCAATCATATAAGCCTTGGTCTTGCTCTTGAATAGCTTTCAATGCTTTGTCATACTGTTATGGTGTCGTAGCAGAAGCACATTTCCAAAGCTTGTCTTTGAACAACTGCCCCCTCCAGTTTTTCATGTTTTCATGAATATGCCTTAGGCAATATCTATGTTCAGCACTTGGAAATACCTTTGTTATTGCTGGTATAAGTCCCTAAAATCAAACAAATTTAGTTAGTCACAAACTTTTGAATCCAATCATCTAAATCTGTAAATTTAGTATACAAATTGAAACTTTAAACAATAGTCTTACCTTCTGCCTATAGCTGATGAATGTGAGGTTTGATTGAGAACATAGTCCAATATCATCTCTAGACACTCCAAGAACCAGGTCCAAGAACTGAGGGTTTCAGCTTCAACCAAAGCATAAGCCACAGGGTATATCCCATTGTTTGAATCTATTCCCACGGCAGTTAGAATCTATCCATCCTTTCATAAAACAACCATCCAAACCAAGTAGCTCTCTTCCTAACAATTTGAAACCCTCTTTCAAAGGCCCTAAGCATATGTAAATCCTCTTGAATTGCCTGGTTGGGCTACTTGGGTTGCAACAGGTCTCCACATCAATTTTTATTGTAGTTCCAGGGTTAGATCTCATAAGTTCTTCACAATAATCCCTAAGGATTGTGTACTGTAATGCATAGTCTCCTTGAATCTTTTTCAGCGCCATTGCTTTGGCCCTAAAAATTTTGTCCTTGGAAACAGAAATCTGATGCTTTTTCTGAACTTGATCTTGAAGGGCTAACAAAGGTATGCTTGGATTTATCTGGATTGTTTCTTCAATATCCTTAGCAATCCAACTTAAGGTGCACAATCTGACCTCTCGGGTGTGAAGGCAGTTGTGGTTATTTGTCAATGTTTTCACAACCCAAGACTCCTCATTTTTTTTCTTGGAAACATGTAATACCCAAGGACATGTTAGCTTTGGATTCTCAATTTTGGAAGTACTTGAACACTCTACATCAGGTGGAACATCTTCTTTTGCTGAAATTACTTTTTTACCCTTCTGAATTTGACCAGCGTTCTCATTTATTTCACCAACAACTAGAGCACCTGGATCACATCCAAAACAAACAACTCTAAATCTTTTCGTATCATTTCTTATTATGCTTAGTTGCCTTCTACTATCAACTGCAAGTTTTTTAACCAAATACCTAATATCATATCCTACATGCAAAAACTTGACCCACATAAAAAGTAGTTGAGACAGAATCACGTATTTTGTTTGTTTGTTTTTCATCCTTATTTGTCTAACAGCCCTATCCAAAGGAAGTTCTATCATCTGAATCACTAAGGCTATCAAAGCCATTAATATCAAACTCAAACAAAGGCCCTACACTAACACTACATGTAGATTCTTCATGTACAACCATGTCCATATTTCTTCTAAAAAGTGTCATGTCAACTTGAACATCTCCGACATGAGTATCATCATAAATGTATTCAGCCTCGTTTTCATTTTCCTCCACATTAACATCTTCAATCCTTTCATGATCTTTGGATACCTTTTCATATTCCATAGGATTATCGTTTTCCTTCCATAATTGATCCATGTCAAAGTCTCTTAGAACTTGTTCATCTACCATGTTCAATTCACTTTCTTCTTCTTGATATTGGTTGATAAACTACCATACTTGGTGCATATGCATCATCAACAACTACATTATCTTCAACTACCATACTTGAACTTAACCTAGTCTCATAGTGCTCAGTGAATATTTCAATCATCCTTGTGATGTCAACATACTGCAACAACTTTCTAACATCATCATCATTTACTAGAGCTCGTAAACCAACATCCATGTCTTCTTCAGGAACCCTAAACTGATAATACATGGGTTGTTCTTTTTTATATCCAAGCTCTAGTATCATCTGATTCACATCATGGACACCATCAACCATATCCACATATATTAGCTTTCCTTTAACGTATTTTCTACCTGGAGTTTTTGTAAACTCTCCACCATGGTGGAATTTCAAGGTAAAATACGACCTGAATATAGAAAACAAGATAAAAAAAAATTGAAACTTTAACGAAGAATATTATTGTTGTAGTTTTTAGATTGGAGAGACGACCACCTACTTACATACAATTCATTCCGTAGGAAAGGATCAGTGTGCGCTCGAAACTCCCATGTGTGCTGGTGATTCCATGTGCTCAAAACTCTCCACCATGTTGCGTGAAACCCTAGTGGCCAAAACAGAGAACGAAGATGGAAACCATGAATCACGTATGTTTAATTTGTCTCAGATTGTGTTGGAGATTGAAATTGAAATTACAATTTTAACCATCACATGTGACAAGCATTTAACTGAGAGATGGATGCAACTGGACTAAAATTGCAACAAATTATAAACCAGGGTGTGTTTTTTATAATACTTTTCAAATTTGTAAAATACTACAATTAAGTATAAACCATAGCGATCAAAATTGCAGTTTACTATAAAAAGAAAGACTGTACCAATGTGATCAATATATTATTAATAAAGACACTAATACCTTTTATTTTCAACATCGTCTTCCTCACCAAAACTATACATCTTTCTCTCCAACTATGACATTAATCGTAAAAAAATTCATGAGCATATTCTTACACTTTTCTTATTTATCGTTGTAATTATCGTTCAACTAACAATCTTGGGCGGTCAAAACACAAAAACCCACCGATTGAAGAATCAAAACGTGAATGTTCGGCCGGTGGCTGGAGGGTCAATGGACCTTGTTGTGGTTCCGCCCCTGTAAAACATATATCCATAATACATTTATAAATATATATACAAAGTTCTAAGAAATTTGGGTCCTCCTGGAGACTAGGCCCTGTATGGTGGCACACTCCGCACGACCGCACCTGGTCCTGGCTGGCCCTGACAGCTCGCATGGAATACTTATGTAACTTCTTGCGTCACCAGTTGTGTTGTTTAACTTTAGATTGTATTACTTGCTAGTTTAAAAAATTAAAATGAGATACCACTGATGTTTATATGCACATTTGATTGGTGAAGTGATGGTTTATTTTTCTTATACTCGTATAGTAGGCGTGTAGGTGGTAAATTCACAACTTTATTGCAAAATATTACTTTATGGTTGTGATAAATTAGAGATATGGTTGGAACAACAATTACATTTTTTCTTCACTAGTCATGCGATTTCTACGTACATAACAGTTCACGATGAATTTCTTAATTGACTGCGCAGAGAGGTCAGAGAAGACGAAGTGCAGCGGGTCCATTTTCTCAACTGCTCTAACGATCCGGATAACCGCTCGGTGAATCCTCTATGAACTTGTTAGTTATGTAATTGGGTAATTGTGTGTTTAAGATCCACATCCATCCTTAATATTTAGAGTTTTCACTATACATATACACGCACGAACTTAATTTGTTACCATCGAGCTATTTCCAGTCGGTCTATCAACACTTGGTATATACATGCTCATGTTCATCTAGTTCGAAGAGATAGGAGATAAATGGTGCAGTTCTCTCACTAATGAGGTCAGGTTTGTGCCCTTGAACAATAACCTGTAAACCTCCCAATACACTGAAAAAGATACCCACACAACTAAATATTCAAGCACATCAAATCAAAATAAAAATCTTGCCCTTCTTAATAAACGAATGCAACTTTTATATAAAAAAAAAAGTTTTATATACATAGTCCCGTAAAGCTGCAACTAATGAAGGAGTTATAATATCTAATGAAGTAGTTTTCGATACAGTTTAAAATTTTGTGAGATTTCTTTAAACATTCTTTAAACATATATACCACATTAATGTGCATCCCATCTCATTATTAAACTTAAGTTAACACTTTGGGAAAGTAAATTAATAAAAAAAATCCTAACGGTTGAAACATAATACAACACCAAAAATGCTGTTTGATAAGGTTTTCAAAGAATCAATTACTAGTATGACAAAAAGCTCAAACCAACGAAGCAATGTATGCATGGTTTGGGCGGTGTAAAATCCAAACAAGTATAACGCGTAACAAAATATACTCATGGCCAGCTGTCACAAAACAGCAAAAGCCTACAAAATTTTGGCATGAAAAATGATTATCCTGGTTGAACCAAGTATAGCATAATCTGTTTAGATGTCGAGAAGCAACCTTCCTGGATCCTCGACCACATCTTTAATTCGGCGCAGGAAAAACACGGCCTCTCTTCCATCAATTAGCCTATGGTCATAGGTTAGGGCGATGTACATCATAGGACGTGGGACTATGTCACCACCAACCACCATTGGCCGGTTCACAATTGAATGCATACCCAAAATTGCAGACTGTTATATAATACGTAAACTAATTAGTACAAATAAAGAACTAATTGTTATTATACACTTCTCTATTAATAAGACCAGTAAACAATAGAGGTAGCAGAAATGACGGGTCAAGTCTGGTTGGGTTGATCAGAAACACTTGTACCACTTTTTGTACAAGTACCAACGTTCGTGTTCATTTGTACAACTTTTTGTACGTCGAGTCACTAAAAGATGGCTTTGTGTCCCATTTGGATCATTTTGTAAACAACAACGGGTTTTCAAAAATGATAACTTCTTTATATAAAAATGTTAAGTCTGCATATAAATGCCATTACAGGCTACGAGATGACACAAAGGAGACACATAACCATCTTTTAATGACTCAAGATATACAAAAAAAGGTATAATGAACAAGACTAGAAAAATGAAAAGTTATGCTGGTATCTTATGCAAAAGAAACTTTTTTTACTTATATATATAACTTTGATAAAAAAAATGATTAAAAGATATACAAACCAAAAATGATCTAATAATTTGAATAAAAACTATTAGAAGGCGTTGTACATTAATTATGCGATTAGAGCAACTTTCCCACGTTTCCATCAAATTTCTTTGTAATCTAATTTTACCTGAATCGACACAATTGTAAGTGCATACCTGAGGAGGATTGATGATGGGAGTACTTAAAAGGCTTCCATAAACACCACCATTAGAGATGGTAAACGAGCCACCTGCCATCTCATCAATGGAAATAGTCCCGTTATTTGCCTTCTTAGCAAGAGTATTTATCTCTTTCTCTATCTCAGCAAAGTTCATCTTTTCAGCATTGCGGATAACTGGCACAACGAGTCCCTACATGGGAAAACGCAAAATTGTCAGTGTTTCAATAAGAGCAATACAACAATCAACACATACATAACAACTTCAATGTATCTTTCGTCCTGAAAACTAGATAGGGATAGAAGAAATTCGGTGTATTTGATTAAAAAATTATATAAATACAAATTACCTCACCTTTTGTTAATAAACCAATTTAGAAGGTTTTATGCGTATAATACACTTTAGCTAAAGCATTTAGCTTGACCCATTTAATCAAATATTGCCCAGACCAACCCATCTATAGGTTAATTGGATAGAAATTCCCACATCTACTAATAAACAAATACTTAAATACTTGTTAGTATGACAAAATCAAAAAAACTTGTGAACTACAATCAATAACACCTAACATTTAATAATAATTGCCAGTGGAAAGAATAGCTTGGATTTGAATCATTTCAAAATAAACAGAAGGTGCCATTATGGCAAAAGGGCACATCGGGTAGCAGTTACTTCTTAGCATACGTCAAACAGGCAAGACCAACACATTGTCGGTTCCTTTTAACTTTACTTGTAACTATTTAATGTATTTAATATGATCTTAATATCATATTTTAAATAAATCGATTTAACAGATAAGCATTTAAAGACACTTTGGGTCACTTTCGACCCAATCAACCAGCTTCATTTTTTAACTACACTTTCTAAATTACCTGTTTAAATTCAATAATAACCCAAGTAACGCATTTCTAAGTAATGGAACTTGCCACCTCTTCAAAATACAAAGGAGCACCTCGCACGATTTGTTCGTGCCAACTCATAATATTATTTGTTGCAATTCTCAATTAAAAAGAGCAACCACCCTTACAAGTACAAATGACACAAGTTCAGCATCTTGTTTTACAGAAATTAAACATGAAACAGTTATTTTAAGCTTACGGCTTACCTTTGGAGTACCAACAGCTATGCTGATATCAATATAATCTCTGTATATTATATCATCTCCATCAATAACAGCATTAATAATTGGCTGATTTTGCAGTCCACTGACAGCAGCCTGAAAATTGCAACAACTTTAACTACATAAAAAATGACAGATACTAAAAGCAATAGAAAAGCAGGCTGGTATCTTTCCATCCTCAATTATAAAAAACACGCATGCCTTAACAAAACCAGACATCAGCCCCAACTTAACTCCGTGCTTCTCTAGGAAGGCGTCCTTGTACTCAGAACGGAGTTTCATCAAATTTGTCCTGTAATGAAACATGCGTATAATTATATTACAAAAAAAGATATATTCTAATAAAATAGCACAACTCGTTCTACTAGAATCTTACTCCTAAACGGCATCAAATTTTAAATAAAGCTATAATAATAGTTTAGAACAAATTAATTTTTGTAATGACTCAAAATGACTTGCAAAACCCTAAATCAAGGGAAGACCCAAAAACCTAGTAGTAGTTCTCTGTTTGCAAGTTGAACTTACATGTCTACTTCATTAAACGTTGTCAACAAAGCAAATGTGTTTTGAGAGTCTTTTAGACGTGTAGCAACTCGCTTTCTTAAACGGGTCATTGGAACCTGTATAACAAAACAATCATATTTACCATAGCTAATACAAAATATGAGCATTATAATTAATATTATTGTCACTGTAGTATTAGCATTAAAGTATGACACTTACACGTCTTTCTCTGTCTTTAGGAGGAAGCTGAGGTTCTGAAGCAGAAGTTTTAGGAGGTGGTGGAGAAGCTGGTTTAGGCTTCTCGATGACAGGGGTAGTTTCGACTTTTGGCTTTGGCTTCTCCTCAACCTTCTCAGCAGTAGGAGGAGGTGGCGGAGAAACAGCCTCTGTAGACGCTGACTTGGATGGAGCAGCAGCACCTTCTGCAGACTTTGAGATGATGGCAACTTTTGTACCTGGTTCAACAGTGTCCCCTTCTTTTGCTACAAACTAACAATATCAAAATTCAGTTTCAGTTTGCCAACAAAAAACGTTACGAATTAGCCATAGTGATGTGAACTTTAAGATATTTTACCTCTTGAATAATACCAGCTTCGGGGCTAGCAACATCAATGGTCACCTGTGACATAAATAACTCGGTGTTGAAAACAGTTCAGACAACAAGGCTAAGTATAAGAATTAAGCAATACCTTGTCCGTTTCAACTTGTGCAATTGGTTCATCAATTTCTACCCTATCACCAGGTTCTGCTCCAAGAAGATTAATTAGAAACAGAAGCTTAATAGATAATTAAGAATATTAGGAATCAAACACACATGTTCTAAAGAAACAGAGAAACATACTTTTCAGGAAAGTGGCCAGTGTACCATCACTTATAGATTCACCCATAAAAGGAACAACAGCATCAACCAGATCACCTACAAGAAATATAAAAAAAGTTAGCACAATTCGCAAGTTCTAAATAGTAAGAATTTAAAAGCAACATAGAATAGAGAGAGAATGACAGTTAGAATAACTTAAATCGGGAAAGAGAGGCTTAATTGCATTTCTTGCATAGATACGCCTACTAACAAACGAAATGTCAGCAAAAGATATAATATATGGATATCAATATATCATACCACTGTCAGAGGAGAACATTCTAGTCAGCATTTGCATGCTGACACATGGCTGAAGACTGATCATAACGTCCCTGCCAATAAAAGAATTCTATTAGAACAATCACACTAGCATTCTACAAGAGAAGTTTGGAAGCAAAGGCTCCAAAGTCTAAGCACGTGATACTAATATACACGACACGGATCTCATTGCATCATGGTTCTACAATATGTATATTCTTAACAGAAATTAAAAAAAAAGGATGTAATTATGTACTGACCTTAATGGCTTTAGATTAACTGTTGCACCTGTGACTGCAAAAATAGCAGAAAGAATCCGATCAAACCCTCATATAACTTAATAAACACCATAAAAATCAATTCTCTTGCAAATACAAACTGAAAGTTGGGCAGAAACATACCAGGTTGTGTAAGATGACATATACTACGAACATTGCCACTGATTCCCGGATGGAGTAATACCTATACACACGCAAAAAGTTATTAATATCTATAAATCAAATCTTGAGTCAACTGTGACCACATGTAAGCAGTATCCAAGGAGCATGAAATAATGTGTTTTCAACAGCAAAAAATGCCACAGGCCAAAATTACTATAGGAGTTTACACAGTTAGTATTAATACACAATTAGATTATAATTTTATAGATCAAGATAACGGCATTCTACAACAAACACGCCATGAGTTTAATAAAATCCATGGAGTATATATATGCTCCGAAACATTACTAAATCAGCATATAACTGTAGAAAGTAAGACAATCAGTACCTCTCCTTCTGATGCAAAACAAGTTGATGATGCTACGGGACAAGACGCTCGCCATGATTTCCCTACAATCTGTCCAAAACAAAACAAAGTAAAATAATATCAAGTGCTATTCTCTTAATACATCAGCAAACTTCAAATTCATGTGTTTATGTTGTTTTTTTTAGCTTGAAAACTTTCTATCACAATATACTCCATCTCAAAACTTAAAAAAAAACTATAACACAACACAAATAAAAGAAAATAACAAGCAATTGAGAACGAAATCGAAGCTACCGAAGCAGAAGAGCTTCCGCTAACGACTTTTCGCCGGAAAACACCAAACATCGCCGCTAGCTTCAACTACTGTTTAACAAAATTATAAGAACATATATCATCAACTTAACATAAAGAAAAACGATACAACATACGCTAGAAGATTGAAAACTAGATGCAACAACAGGATTTGAACAAATCTAAACATATGTAGAGAGAAGGCGGTAACCTAAAAACTCAACCTAATAATGTAACAGAAGAGTTTGGATCTTCTTTTGGTGAGAAGAGATTGAATGAGGAAGGTGCGTAGATATTATTAATCTTCGGGAAGGAAGGGGTCGCCGTGAATGGAGGCTACCCTTTATTATTATATGTTCGATTATTCAAGACAGGAGGGGTTTCCTACTATTTTCTTTCTATTTTATTACCACGATTTTCTTGCCATAAAAATCAAATGTACTACTTTTGCAAGTTTTTTTCTTTTTCTTTCTTTTTTTTTTTTTTTTTGAAAGAATCACTTTTTCATAAGTAGGAAATTACATATTACATGATAGCAACCAAACGAGGAAAAACTTACGCCGCAACTTATTTTGAATTGCAAAATCGATTCTACTGAAAACGAAGTTGTGGTGTATTGTGTCGAGAAATTATTGTGCACGACTCTCTGTACTCTGTTCAAGAAACCAACAGTTTCAGAGTCAAATGATCCAAAGGTATAAAACACAAAGGGAATGAAGACATGTTGATTTTTAGCATAAGCTTGCTCATGCTTAGCAACTTTCTCGAATTATGCTTTCAACACAGCCACGAACTATTGTCTTTGTCTATAAGCACACAAGCGTGTTTCCCACCTAACCAACCGAACTCGAGAACATCCGTTGGGTGAAGAATGAACCTCCCCTTCATGCGGGTCTGTTAGGAAATTTACATGTGGAATTTTGTGAAAAGTTGTGACGAAAATTCGATCAGTGTATTTTAGTTCATTACAATATTGGTACGGTATAAATACTCCCGATATAGCAACCGAAAAAAAAATATAAAAAATAAATCTTGATATGAAAAAAAAAATACAGGTAGTTTTAGTTATTTGCTGTTCATAGTTTGAACTAATTAATAATTAATTGTTTATACTCTCTCAACATAAATAATTATCATGATGCAAAAAATACTATAGTTGATATGCAGCTTTATTACATAAAAGTGAATATGTAAATATGAGGCAAGGTAAAACAACAAGTTGCTGGGATAGCTTAGTTGGAGAGCGGTAGACTGAAGATGCGAAGGTCACGTGTTCGATCCACATTCACCGCATTTTCTTTTGCATGTTCACATTTTTACTTATGCATGTTCTTATTAGTTATTGATGGACTTTTTTATCGGTCAAGCCCAGGGAAAGTGAGCCACGGAGTCACGGTCATAATAGGATAGTCAATTAGATTTTTGCTTAATAAAAATAAAATGTATATTATTCATAAATAATAAACATGGTTTTTTTTATTTTTATTTTTATAAATAGTTATGGTTGTTTCTAGAAAGGCGACATACATCTCTAACTTTACACCAACTATAATTTACCTAAATACTCACAAGCAAGGTTTTAACCTTTACTATAATCACTCACAACAAGATTTGAACCTTCGCTAAATACACATATATGGTTACATAATTTATGTATTTTGCATCAGAAATCTGAATAAAAGAAAAGTACAAATATTTCTTTATCGAAATTGTATAAGCGATGTTTTATCGAAATAAAAATGTAATATATTGTAAATTTCCATTTCGTTAACCAACAAAGCAAAACAAAGAAAATTAAATTTTAAAAATATATATCAACTCATTAAAAAAGCATGTTTCTTGGCAAATGTTTCATTCTATTTCACAATGTAATACTCCCATTAAACACATCAAGTTTAATGAACTAGTTAACAATGCATTTTGCCTAAGGACCGAGTCAATAGCTTCTTGAAGCTATCTTGTGAACAACCATTATGATTCAAAATCTGCAGTTTACAACATAACACCAAAACTTCAAAAGGATCCAACCCTCCTAGAATCTTGCTATCTCGATCATAATCCTGCAAACAACCAGATTCAAACAATGATCTTCAAGATTTTGTAAAAAGAATCCAATTCAATAACTTGGCTTTAAAAAGCCAATAGTTAAAAGTGATGATATATGCAATTTTGGTTGTACTTAGAGCATCGCCTAGCGTACATGAAGCTCATGCAGTTTCATCGCCTCACACTTTTTAAAACCAAGTTTAAAACTTTTTTTATAATGGTGTTATTGAGTATTGACAACTAGGAACATATTTATTAAAATTTACAAATAACAAACCTTTTCTGACACGACAATGGTGGGTTTGGAACCAAACTTGTTTTTGAGATTCTCAAGTCTTGCTTTGATCATCTTGATGTCCTAATTTGAGTATTGTAAGCAGATTCTAGTTGTTGGAACATAAATTGAATTGTATGAATATAGCCATACCTTGTCTTGAAACTGATGATGGTCACTATAGTCTAGCTGATCAACATATAATGGGCCCATCTGCGGTTTAGCATAAAAAAATTAACCATGTGAGATTTTAACCTTTCCAATACTAGTGACATTTTTATGCTTCTATTTTATTTCGTTTATAACCTTCTGAAATCCAGAATTCCTTTATTTGGTATTCTTTTAAGTCACCTTATCATATTACCTACGGCTATTTACGTAATATACAAGTTTCTCCTCGTATGGGGTACTCGGGTGCAATTGACCCACAAGCACTTCTTTGTCTATTCTTCTTCTATAAATAACTTAAGTGTTAAAAATGATCACCAAAAAGTATATTTACTACAAGAATTATCGAGTTTTATCAAAGAAAAGGCAATTTAAATGGTTGTATGCACTAGAAACAATTGGACGAATTTTGACCAACTTGACCCAAATTCCTGTTGCTTTGACCCATTTGAGATCAAGCATAACCCAATTCAAGTGTTTTAAAAGTAAATGAACCCAAATTGCCATCTCGAGAAAAAGAAAATAAGAAAATAAGAAAAACGGCACCTTCTCAATCTTCACAAATGAATTAGGAGACCCAATTGCAGAAACACATAAAACAGTCTTTTCAAGTATAACTCCTAAATGTAATTGGCATGAGGTATTTGGTGCCTTAAAGAAGTGTGAGGGAGTCATCGCAGATAGATATATAGGAAGAGACCGATTCACATCAAGAATCTTTGATTCAATTTCAGAAAGACCCTCATCCGACACATGCAATTGTAGAAAAGCAAATTTCATCGGGTTCATTTTAAAAAAGAATCTAACGCATAAATTCCATCGTTCTAGAGTTTCATTCAAGTAATAAGATTCACTATACCATGTCAGCATGATGGATTACAGCAGCATCAGCACGGTTAAAAGAAATCAAAGGTTCCCGTAAAGGTCCATAGGGTAGTAAATGTTGGTTTCCCCAAGGAGATAATGCATTCACCATTACAATTTCCAGATCACGTGCCATGCTTATATGCTGTTAAATCCCAAAAAAAAACATGAACCTTCGATTTTTCCACTGAAAACGCACGTCTATTTCCAAATAGAGTAAAGTCCACGGATGGTCCCTGTGGTTTACCAAAATTTTGGATTTGATCCCTAGCTTTCCAAAAGTACATAGATAGTCCCTGTGGTTTGCACTTTGTAACACATTTAGTCCCCTAACTTGGACCTGCTGAAACCTTAAAATTTGTTTGGTGGGACTAAATGCGTTACGAAGTGCAAACCACAAGGACCATCAGTCTACTTTTGGAAACCTAGGGACCAAATCCAAAATTTTGGTAAGCCACAGGGGCCATCTGTGTACTTTACTCCATTTGGAAATAGACGTGCGTTTTCAGTGGAAAAATCGAAGGTATTAGTTAGAGTTAAATGCTTGGTTGGTCCCTGTGGTTTCTTGCATACTTGGTCCCAGTGGTTCACTAATTACACACTTGGTCCCAGTAGTTTCAAATTTTGCACTCGGGTGGTCCTTACCACTAACCTTTGTTAGATTTCTCAGTTAAGTATACATAAAATGTCTATTATACCCCTCGTCTTCTTCATCCTTTCTATCTCTCTGAATAAAAAGCCCTACCACACACTTGCACCTCCTCTCCACTACCATTGCTGGTTCTTTTTATCCACAATCTGAAGCACCGACAGCTTGCGAAGGTGATCTTGAAGCGAATGGAACAAACTCTGCTGCATTTGAGTCATCTTCAGTGCCATCCGTTGAAACAGTGAATGGAACAAACTCTGCTGCATTTGAGTCTAGAGAATGACTATCAGTCTGGACTTTATTTTCAAGATCAACAGTATGAAACAGTGATTAATTCATAGTGATACAGCTCTCTTGCATAAATCAACAAAACATTTTAATACTTCCATCCAAAACTACCAATTTTCAATCAGAAACCCCCCACCTTTCCGGTCAACCTATTTCTCTGTGCTAAACCTCCGATCAACCTGCAACCTGTGACGAAATGATTTCTAGTGTCGCGATGAGCCAAACAATTTCCAGGCGAAGCCCAAACGATTTCTAGTGTCGTTAATGATTAGTGTCAAAACCTCGATCGGGGCGATGAGTAAAACCGATCTCTATGCTAGATATTGTTGATTCGAAGTTTTTTGAGGTTAAAGAAGAATGAGCTTATCCAATAACGTGTCTTCCGCCATTGACAGGCTTAGCTCGTCAGGAAAAACAATACGTTCAAATTCAAATGCAGTAGAGTTTGTTCCATTCGCTTTAAGATCACCTTCCGCAGCTGTAGGTGCTTCAGATTGTGGATAAAAAGAACCAGCAATGGTAGTGGAGAGGAGGTGCAAGTGTGTGGTAGGGCTTTTTATTTAGAGAGATAGAAAGGATGAAGAAGACGAGGGGTATAATAGACATTTCATGTATACTTAATTGAGAAATCTAACAAAGGTTAGTGGTAAGGACCACCCGAGTACAAAATTTGGAACTACTGGGACCAAGTATGTAATTAGTGAACCACTGGGACCAAGTCTGCAAGATTTGCAAACCACAGGGACCAACCAAGCATTTAACTCTATTAGTTATTTAGTTAATACTTTATATTAGTGGCACATTGGGTCATAGCCCGTTTCCTTTTTCTTAGTTTTGACCCATTAGAGATACAACATAACCCAAATTGAACTGTTCAAAAGTAATGGGTCAAAATTGCCACCACTAGTTTATAACAAGAAAAAAAGGAATTACTTTTACCTGCATCCCATCATCAAGAATTGCGACTCCAATTTTATCAGAAACACATCGGGTTTTTGGGACCACTTCCTCACCACACGCAATATCAAGTGGATTAATAAAACCATGTCTTTGAAAAAAAGAAGCAGCGGTAGCTGCTCGATTTGCACCCACACCAATCTTCACAGGCGTCCCATTGAAATGCCTTTGAAGCATTTTAGCTTCATCAGCACCACCATAACCCTACCAACAACAATAACATAACTTAAAACCGTTGCAAATACTCTTAATTAACCCCCTGCATTTTCATAACCATCAAACGCAACTCTCATTCTTGCAAAAACAAAAACAACTTCATAAACAATTCCTTTCTTTCCCCTCTTTAACTGAACTCGGGGAACAGAGTGTAACAGACATCCCAGCACCCAAACAATCTCATTAATTATGCATACACAAAGTAACATGTTTGACCACAAAAGTCAAAGAGAAGAAACAATGAAACAACATACCCAGGTTAGAATAAGAGGTGAAACCCCAACATCATTAACAAACCAATTTGCAACAAACTCAACCATCGGAGTCTTCCCATTACCACCCCACGTCAGATTGCCGACACTGATCACCGGCACCGGTAACCTTCAACAGCCATGAAAACGCATCAAACCCTACACAGATGCAGATTAAATCAAGAAAACAAAATTACCCTTTTGGGGTTACAGTTTAAGGGATGTGAATTTTATGGGGTTGGTGAATGTACCTGTGTTTACGGATGAAATTGAAGTGGTAGAGAGTGTGACGGAAGGAGATGAGGGTTTTGTAGAGAGATGATGATAGAAAGAGGAGAGGGATGAGAGAGAGTGGAGAGAGCTTGAGAATTGGGGGCATATGCTATTTGGTTTACGATTCTTCGTAGTTTCTCCATTGATGATGCTGATGCTGATGCTTCTCGCTCGATTTTGAATGTTGAAGAGGGAGGGTTTAAGCTTCACAGTTGCAATGTTTTTTTTTGAGTTAATTACTCTATCCGTCCCTATGATTTGTTAAAAATCATTATTTCAGTCCATTAGTTTAAAATTGTGATTTCAGTTCATGTGGTTTCACTTTCGTAATTATTTCAGTCCCTGTGGTTTCAGTTATCACACCCTGACCCGTAGCGGAATAAAAGTCAGGGTATGATTGGGTTATCACCAAAGCTCATGATATTTACTAAGAACTTTCATATTTATTAAATTTATATTACAAAATTCAAATATCTAATAAACATGGTTCATACAAATACAAAAAAAAAACTAAATATTTATTCCAACGCAATATCTTGTTTATTCTTCTAGGCCATCCTAAGTGTTTCTTTCCTCAACTAGATCACCTGTATCATGTGTAAAATAGGGGAGATTTTGGGTCAACAAAAGTTGGCGAGTGAACCTTGATAAAACATTTTAAATAATTGCTTGTTTTATTTATTAAAGAAAATTCATGCATAAATCACATGTGAGCAAATATATATATGTAAACAATCACAAACCACATTGAATGAATATATGACATGAATGATGATTTATTTGAGATCAATGCTCAGTAAAACGGAGCCGATCTAATGAGGCACCTGATGCTCATCCCGTATCCCACGAGTAACTGATGGGCCTAATGAAATGAGTGCACTGAAATGATAAATTTAATTCACATAATAATAATCACACAACAACCATTTCACATTTGATCACAAGATGATATAGACACAAGTGTTTAAATAAAATAAAGGAATTGTACGACACATGATACACCCCAAAACATGAATAAAAGGGTAATTTGTAAGGATTCACTCACCATAGGTGCGTTTTTCTTGATTGATGAAGAGTGCGCACGAATTGAGAATTTGATCGACGAACGAATACTAACCTAAAATAATAATGCGATAAATCGATAAATATAAACGATTTAATATTTTGATTTAATACTTTTTGTTAGGTCTTTAGGTTATTTTTGATGCTATTTTGTTGAGATTATATACCCTTTAAAATTATATATTTTATGTATTTTTAATTTGATTTTTAACCAAAGTATCAATATACATGCAATATAAATAAATAAGATAAGATAAATAAATATAAAAAAATTAACTGTCAGATCTGACGTCAGACCTGACCGGGTCGCATGATTTATTAGGCGGTGTGTGCGGGATTCGAACTTGAGACCTCTTGTACGTGTGCACGCAGCTCTTCCAACTGAGCTACGTGTCTAACCCGAAATAAACTCCATTTTTATTACTTATATATACAAACTAGGTTTAATTATATTTTGTTTTTATTCAAAAAGGTTTTTATAATGGTCAAACCGGTTTCAACAACCCGAATCGAACTCGGTACCTGAGGTTTCGTGTGCACACAGCCCAACCCGTAGTATCCCGGAGTTATATTAATTATATAAACTTACAGATAGGTGATCTGATTAGGTATAAAAAGTTTGAGTTTTATTTCAGAAAGTCGGTAACGTGTGTGATTCGAACCCGGGACATGTTCCTTGTATTTGCACACAGTCCACCGCTGGACTGTGTGTCTAACTCGTTTAAACCTTCAATTTTAATTATATTTGAGCACTGATTGAACTTCATCTTCTTCATAAACAATACTCAGAAATCGAACCCATCTGTTTAACCCATTCATATAGTTTTGTTGAGTTGTTTTAAAGCAACTTAAACACTAAACAACAGATATCGAAAAGATTTAGAGAGTTGTACCGTTTGGCGAAATGCTACGGTTTTCCGGTTGAAATTCCGGCGTCACACAGTTTTCCGGCGATGAGTGGGATTTGATCAGAGAGTTTGAGCAGAGGGTTAATTTGCAAATGGGCGAGTTTAGTCGAATGTAGGATTGATATTTATAGTGTTCAAATCAGTTTCACTTTCGGTTTCAAAATCTTGATTTTAAAGACTATGATTTCTGGCAGTTTCAATCAAATTGATTTTAAATTTTCAGTTATATTAATTGTTCGAAATCAGTTACTTCTTGTTTAATCATAAGAAAATCGGAAATTGATTTGATTGCATAAATCATGTTTGCAGGCGGTTTTGGATTTCTGCAAGTTTTTGAATTGCAGGGTTGGGGAGGGGGTTGTGTATAAAAGTTATTTGGTTTCGGTTTAAAACAAATAGTGTGTGTGGCTCAGTGGTGTTTTGTGTGTGTGCATGGGCGGGAGACCCGGGTTCGAAACCCGGCTACTCCTTTCAAATGTTTGTTTTATTTTTAGAGTTTATTTTTATTTTCATTTTCTTAATGTTATTATTATTATCATTATTTATTATAGTTTTTAAATTCTACAATATTTATTAATTATGAAACATTTAAAAAAAAAGTAAATAAATAACCGGTACTAATAAGATACGCAACGAACTTAAACTGAATATTTGATTGTTAAATGAAGTGGGTTTTGAACCCGTTTTACATAAATGTTACAGTATCCCCTACTTTTAGAAATTTCGTCGCGAAATTTAGGTAGTAGTGGTAACCGGAAAGAGGTGCGGGTACTTTTCGCGCATTGAGTTTGCACGTTCCCAAGTAAACTCGGGTCCTCGTTTTGACTCCCAACGTACCCTGACAATTTGAATACGACTTCGCCTTAAACGCTTCTCATCGAAATCCATGATTTCCACTGGTCTTTCAACGAAGTGCATTGATTCATCGACTTGAATGTCTTCTAGAGGGATATGGAGGTTTTCGTCGGCGAGGCACTTTTTCAACTTTGATACGTGGAACGTGGGATGTATTCTGTTGAGTTCTTCTGGTAGGTCAAGCTTGTAGGCTACAGGTCCTACTCTTTCGAGTATCTTGAAAGGTCCTAAGTAGCGTGGTGCTAGCTTGCCCTTTTGGCCAAAACGAACCACTCCCTTCCAGGTGATACTTTCGGAAGTACTCGATCACCAACACAAAACTCCAAAGGCTTTCGTCGTTTGTCAGCATAACTCTTTTGACGACTTTGAGCCGCTAGAAGATTGTTTCGAATTTGAAGGATTTTGTCAGTTGTTTCTTGAATTAATTCGGGTCCGGTGATTTGCGCTTCACCAATTCCGTGCCAACATACTGGAGATCGGCATTTACGACCGTATAAAGCCTCGAAAGGAGCCATACCGATACTTGAATGATAGCTATTGTTGTACGAAAACTCGACTAACGATAGATGAGCGTCCCAGTTCCCTTTGAAGTCTATGACACATGCTCGAAGCATGTCTTCAAGAGTTTGGATGGTGCGTTCAGATTGACCATCAGTTTGAGGGTGAAAGGCGGTACTGAGATCTAACCGTGTACCCAAAGCGGTTTGTACGGCTCGCCATGTTCGTGAAGTGAAACGACCATCACGGTCTGAAATGATGCTTAACGGTACACCATGACGGCTTACGATCTCGTTGATGTAGATTCGAGCTAACTTCTCGTTCTTGAAGTCCTCGCGAATCGGAATGAAATGAGATGATTTTGTAAGACCATCAATGATTACCCATATGGTGTCATACCCACTGGAGGTGCGAGGTAACCCGGTAATGAAGTCCATGGTTATGTTTTCCCACTTCCATACAGGTATTTCGGGTTGGACTAGAAGTCCTGAAGGTCTTTGATGTTCAGCTTTCACTTTGGAACAAGTAAGGCACTTGGAAACAAAAACAGCGATGTCCTTTTTCATGCCATGCCACCAGTAGGTGTATCGTAGGTCTTGATACATCTTATTGGCTCCTGGGTGCACAGAGTATCGTGTTTTGTGTGCCTCATTCATGAGGAAATCACGAAGGTTATCGCGATCAGGAATCCATATGCGGTTTAAATAGTATTGAATACTGTCGGATTTGGTTTCAATTTTGAGTTCAGCTCCACATGACAGCTCATCGCGTACGTCATTTTCTGTTACAGAAACATGTTGAGCTGCCCGAATTCGATCTTTGATGTCGGTTATGATTTGCGAACATAGAAGACGAATAGAGTTCGCATAACCTTTTCGACTGAGCGCATCGGCCACCACATTTGCCTTACCAGGATGGTACCGAATTTCACAGTCGTAGTCGTTGAGAAGTTCGACCCATCTTCATTGCCTCATATTCAACTCTTTCTGGTTGAAGATATGTTGGAGACTCTTGTGGTCAGTGTATATTTCACACTTGGTACCGTAGAGGTAATGTCTCCATATCTTGAGAGCGAACACAACGGCTCCGAGTTCCAGGTCGTGGGTGGTGTAATTCTTCTCATGAACTTTGAGTTGCCTAGAGGCATAGGCTATCACTTTTCCTCTTTGCATCAATACATAGCCTAGTCCTTGCCCTGATGCGTCGCAATAAACCACAGTCATCGCAACCCTCAGGGAGTGTAAGGATAGGTGCGTCACAAAGCTTTTGCTTTAAAGTTTGGAAAACCTCCTCTTGCTTAGGTCCCCAAATGAAGGGTTTTCCTTTGTGAGTTAAGGCCGTGAGTGGTACGGCAATACGTGAAAAATTGGCAATGAAGCGTCGGTAATAACCAGCCAAGCCGAGAAAAGACCTAACTTCGGTAGGGGTACGTGGCGCTTGCCATTCTTGTACTGCCTTGATTTTTGAAGGATCGACATGAATCCCTTTGTCATTGACGACATGACCAAGGAATTGTACTTCTCCTAACCAGAATTCGCATTTTGAGAAATTAGCGTAAAGCTTTTCGGTCCTTAAGAGTGTAAGTATGTGTCGAAGGTGTCGCTCATGATCGGATTTTGACTTGGAGTAGATAAGAATGTCGTCGATGAAGACTATGACGAAACGGTCGAGGTAGGGTTTGCATACCCTATTCATTAAATCCATGAAGACAGCGGGGGCGTTTGTTAAACCGAAGGGCATAACCATGAACTCGTAATGACCATAGCGAGTTCGGAAGGCGGTTTTTGGGATATCTTCTTCACGCACTCTAAGCTGATGATAACTAGAACGAAGGTCGATTTTGGAAAAACAGGTGGCGCCTTGAAGTTGGTCTAGAAGGTCATCAATGCGAGGCAGTGGATAGCGATTCTTAACCGTCAACTTGTTGAGTTCTCTATAATCAATGCACATGCGAAACGTTCCATCTTTCTTCTTCACAAAAAGAACAGGTGCACCCCAACTCTTGCAGTTGACTGGCCAACTCTTGCATCTCGGATGGGGCTAACCTATAAGGAGACTTTGCGACCGGTGTAGCGCCGGGCACAAGATCGATTCTAAATTCGACTTCTCTCACAGGAGGAAGTCCTGAAACGTCGTCGGGAAAAACTTGCGGGAATTCCCTCACAATTGGAATATCTCCGAGCTTCCTCTCCTTGCCTCCCTTCTTGACGACGTGAGCTAGAAATGCGACGTAGTTCTTGCGAAGATAACTTCGGGCTTGTAGGCAGGACATCAATTTGAGTCATTTCGAAGGGGTTTCCCCAATACATAGTGTCTGACCGTCAGCGAGGGGAATACGAATGAATTTTTCGTGGCACACCACTTCAGCGTGATGTTGGCTGAGCCAGTCCATGCCGATGATAACATCGAAACTTCCCAATTTCATAGGAATGAGATCAATTGGGAAATCGTGATCATTTAGGGTGAGAGTACAATCGCGTATAATAGAATTTAATGAAATGGGTTTTCCGTTAGCAACTTCCACCGTCAGAGATTCAACGAGATTAGCACGAGGTTGATCGAGGATAGATTCGAATTTTAAAGACACAAAGCTCTTATCCGCACCAGTATCGAATAATATAGATGCATAGCTACCATTGATGAGAAACGTACCGTTGACCACATTGTTGTCAGCCCTGGCTTGGTTGGCGTTGATATTGAAAGCTCTTCCTCTGGTGGGTGGAGGAGATTGGTTAGCTTGGTTTACCGGGTTTGCTTGAGCTTGGGCATGGATGATGTTCACTAGGCGTGGACAAGTGTTCCCGAAGTGGTTTAGGTCCCCACAATTGAAACAGGCTCGCATAGGTTGCATCATGGGGTAGTTGGATCGGTAGTAAGGTTGGGCTGCATGTTGTGGAAGTAAGGGTTGTTGGGCTTGGCCCACCATTTGATTTTGGGTTTGGGTTGGAGGTTGACTGCGGTTTAATCGCTGAAGGGTACGGCAGGTTTGGATGGTGTGACCCGCACGACCACAGCTGGTGCAATGTTGGCAGGGGTTTTCAGGAGGGTGATGATATTGACAACGGTTACACTTCGGGTGTGGGCCAGTGTATGGCCTTTTGAATGGTGCGGCTGGAGGGGCAACTTGGGTGATTGGTGCAGCAGTGATGGGAGGGTTGGTTTGGGTGACGGCAAAGTTCTTGCCATTTCGCTTCCTCTTACCAGCAAACTTCAAGGATGAATCTGGGTGGTTTGGAATTGGGGGCTCAATGGGTGTTTTCTTCTTCTCCTCTTTGAATTTGCCGTTTCGAATGCGATTTTTAGTGAGTTCCGTAGCTAACTCCATTGCGGCTTCAAGTGTTGCAGGCGAAGTGCTTAAAACTGAATCTTGGATTTTCGAGGGGAGGCCTCGAATGTAGTGTTCGACTAAGCGGTATAAGGGGTGAACAGATTGGGGATCATTTGGTTCAACTCGAGAAATCTCTTATTGTATGAAGTGTGGTCTCCTTCCTTTTGTTTCAATGCGTGAAACTTGTCTTCTAGCTTTTTGATTTCGCTTCTTGGACAGAAGCGTCTCGTCATGATTTCCCTTAACTCTTCCCATGTTAAGGCCATGGCATCTTCAACGCCTCGCTTACCCTTTTCCGTGTTCCACCAGGTAAGGGCTACCCCAAACAACCTTCCAGTCGCGTAACGTACCTTACGGTCCTCGGGACAGTCGCAATTGAGGAAAGTCTTTTCCATCTCCTCAAACCAGTGAAGGAGAGCGGTGACACCTTCAGTCCCTTCATATTTTGGGGGATCGCAGGATTTGAAGTGTTTGTAGGTGCATTTGGGGGTTTTGGGAGGAGGGTTGGCGACGCTTTGGTCTTCTTGGTTGGGAGGGTTGATGGGATAAGCGGTGAGGGCTTGTTAAACTTGTAGCACGATGTTAGGAAGTACTGCGGCCATTTGTTTAGCAATTTGCGTGGCCAAGTGTTCGTTTGACTTTCCTGACCTTCTACCTCCACGTAATTGCCTAGCCGACATCTACAAGAACATATGTAGGAAGATTGTGAGTTCAAGAATTTCCTAGGTGTCATGTGTCGTAAAAAAAAAGAAAACAACACAACTGAAAATAATTTAACTACATCCATAGGATGTCTTGGGTTTGCTCATGTTTGGGCCTCCAATTGTCCCCCATACCATTGCCTGTGTAGTCATGTGGGCCCCCATGACTAGTGGGCTTGGTAGGATTCACATTGGTGTCGGCGGGTTAACACTCGCACTACCCGAATGAAAATCGTAAAAACATGATTGCGAGATGTATGGTCGGAGGGTGTCCAGGTGTAGACACAATGACAACTCAAAGTGGGGTTAGCTCACACGACGTTTGGTATAGCATGCTTTAGCCTAATAGGTCCTTCGTACTCTCATCGTTAGACCCCAGGTAGGCAAACTGGTCCTTTATTTTGGATTTATACGAATGCCAAGCCTAGACAGGACGTTCCGACTACCGGTACTCGTACCCTTCCAGTTACTACATGCTCGTCGTGAAAACTCACTTTGATGTGATTGTGCGAAAACATTGCAAAAATCATGGAAATCGTGAGGTGTGTGCTTTCATAGGTATGACATGTTATGAGGATATGAACTATGATGAGCATTGCATACTAACATGTACTTGTGAGAGTGCTTGCATAATATTGGGTGTGAAAATAAACATGAAACATATAAACATCATGAATTTTGCATGTAACACATTAACAATAAAAATTTAAATCGACTATAGTATAGGCTCTAAGGGTCTAATAACCTATCCTATATCCCTATAGTCACAGGCTCTGATACCAATCTGTCACACCCCGACCCGTAGCGGAATAAAAGTCGGGGCATGATTGGGTTATCACCAAAGCTCATGATACTTACTAAGAAGTTTTATATTTATTAAATTTATATTACAAAATTCAAATATCCAATAAACATGGTTCATACAAATACAAAAAAAAAAAACTAAATGTTTATTCCAACGCAATATCTTGTTTATTCTTCTAGCCCATCCTAAGTGTTTCTTTCCTCAACTGGATCACCTATATCATGTGTAAAATAGGGGAGATTTTGGGTCAACAAAAGTTAGCGAGTGAACCTTGATAAAACATTTTAAATAATTGCTTGTTTTATTTATTAAAGAAAATTCGTGCATAAATCACATGTGAGCAAATATATATATGTAAACAATCACAAACCACATTGAATGAATATATGACATGAATGATGATGTATTTGAGATCAAGGCTCAATCAAACGGAGCCGATCTAATGAGACACCTGATGCTCAACCCGTATCCCACGAGAAACTGATAGGCCTAATGAAATGAGTGCACTGAAATGATAAATTTAATCCACATAATAATAATCACACAACCATTTCACATTTGATCACAAGATGATATAGGCACAAGTGTTTAAATAAAATCAAGGAATTGTACGACACATGATACACTCCAAAACATGAATAAAAGGGGAATATGTAAGGATTCACTCACCATGGGTGCGTTTTTCTTGATTGATGAAGAGTGCGCACGAATTGAGGATTTGATCGACGAACGAATACTAACCTAAAATAATAATGCGATAAATCGATAAATATAAACGATTTAATATTTTGATTTAATACTTTTGTTAGGTCTTTAGGTTATTTTTGATGGTATTTTGTTGAGATTATATACCCTTTAAAATTATATATTTTATGTATTTTTAATTTGATTTTTAACCAAAGTATCAATATATATGCAATATAAATAAATAAGATAAGATAAATAAATATAAAAAGTTAACTGTCAGATCTGACGTCAGACCTGACCGGGTCGCATGATTTATTAGGCGGTGTGTGCGGGATTCGAACTTGAGACCTCTTGTACGTGTTCACGCAGCTCTTCCAACTGAGCTACGTGTCTAACCCGAAATAAACTCTATTTTTATTACTTATATATACAAACTAGGTTTAATTGTATTTTGTTTTTATTCAAAAAGGTTTTTATAATGGTCAAACCGGTTTCAACAACCCGAATCGAACTCGGTACCTAAGGTTTCGTGTGCACACAGCCCAACCCGTAGTATCCCGGAGTTATATTAATTATATAAACTTACAGATAGGTGATCTGGTTAGGTATAAAAAGTTTGAGTTTTATTTCAGAAAGTCGGTAACGTGTGTGATTCGAACCCGGGACATGTTCCTTGTATTTGCACACAGTCCACCGCTGGACTGTGTGTCTAACTCGTTTAAACCTTCAATTTTAATTATATTTGAGCACTGATTGAACTTCATCTTCTTCATAAACAATACTCAGAAATCGAACCCATCTGTTTAACCCATTCATATAGTTTTGTTGAGTTGTTTTAAAGCAACTTAAACACTTAACAACAGATATCGAAAAGATTTAGAGAGTTGTACCATTTGGCGAAATGCTACGGTTTTCCGGATGAAATTCCGGCGTCGCACAGTTTTCCGGCGATGAGTGGGATTTGATCAGAGAGTTTGAGCAGAGGGTTAATTTGCAAATGGGCGAGTTTAGTCGAATGTAGGATTGATATTTATAGTGTTCAAAACAGTTTCACTTTCGGTTTCAAAATCTTGATTTTAAAGACTATGATTTCTGGCAGTTTCAATCAAATTGATTTAAATTTTCGGTTATACTAATTGTTCGAAATCAGTTACTTCTCGTTTAATCATAAGAAAATCGGAAATTGATTTGATTGCATAAATCATGTTTGTAGGCGGTTTCGGGTTTCTGCAAGTTTTTGAATTGCAGGGTTGGGGAGGGGGTTGTGTATAAAAGTTATTTGGTTTGGGTTTAAAACAAATAGTGTGTGTGGCTCAGTGGTGTTTTGTGTGTGTGCATGCGCGGGAGACCCGGTTCGAAACCCGGCTACTCCTTTCAAATGTTTGTTTTATTTTTAGAGTTTATTTTTATCTTCATTTTCTTAATGTTATTATTATTATTATCATTATTTATTATAGTTTTTAAATTCTACAATATTTATTAATTATGAAACATTAAAAAAAAGTAAATAAATAACCGGTACTAATAAGATACGCAACGAACTTAAACTGAATATTTGATTGTTAAACGAAGCGGGTTTTGAACCCGTTTTACATAAATGTTACATCACTTTCGTAACCACTTCAATCCATTTATTCTGTAAGTACAAGGACTGAAATGGTTACGAGGTGGACTGAAATGGTTACGAAAGTGAAACCACAGGGACTGAAATCGCAATTTTTAAACTAATGGACTGAAATAGTGATTTTTGACAAACCACAGGGACGAAAACAGTAATTAACTCTTTTTTTTCAAAGATACCGAACAGATACCGATGACGAAATACTAATTCTGAAATTGAGTAAAATCATAAACCGACAATTATAGAGATCAGTAGGGATGAGCATTTCGGTACTGGTACCGTGCTAATCAAATTCTGATGTCAATTCGGTACTTATTTTTTGGTGTTTCGGGATTGGTACTTTGTGTTCAATACTGTTTTGGTACGATCATGATATTTTACGGATTTCTACCTTCAAATACCATACCGTATGTGTACCAGTATCGTACCGTACTTAGCATTTTTAGTACTGGTACCCCACTCTGTGCTCATCCCTACTTATTATGACAGTATGGTATTGGTTCAGTATCCGTAGTGCAAAAGTACTGAAAACTACCTAAAACCGTTTGGTACTGAAACCGAAAACCATAAAAATAAATATCTGTAGTGGTACCAATATTGTTCAACCGGTGCAGGTTCAATACTATGCTATTTGTACTTCGTAAAAATACGTTTGTCTTTAATTGTAACGAAACTTAAATTGTTAACCTTGGACACCTTTCTAACACACCTTCTATGTATGTTGAGTTTGTAACATCCTATTTTGGTTGTGTAAGATTATTTGAGAATGTTTTAGTTAGAATAATGGATGGAAATTTATTTTTACTTTAAAAAAGTAGGGGTAGTATACTTTATGTTGTTTTTGGCTATGATGTTTATGACGTTGTGATGTGAAGGTTGAATAAATTCATGTTTTTGTGGCTAAACCTTAGGAAGAAACTAAATTGATGGACTATTTGACATTTGTGTGGTTTTAGTAAAATATTAATGTTAGAGAATTCAAAGTTGGCTTAGTCTAACAAATGTCTCAATTTCAGTCTTGTTTGAAATGGGTCACAGAGAAACTTCTATAGAGAGCTTGGTCCTAAATAGAAAAAGTGAAGATTGTGAAGTTTCTATGAAGACTAGCTCGTTTCCAACTGCAATTATTATTAGAGACTGATCATTACATTTGGTAGACAAAAAATCTCATATCTCATAGTTCTTGAATTCTAAGTGAGATTCAGTGTAAATGTGGAGTAGTCCACTTGATAGAATCACATCACATGTTTCCTAAAAGAGATGTCCAACATTCAAAACCTGAGCAAATGATGTTTATTTGAATAAATAGTGTATGAACTGTTGAAAAAAAGTGAAATTTAGTACCTAACTAATACTAATGTAAATTGGGTTTTTGAACCATATAGTGATATCTATTAGCTTAGATGCATTATACTATAGTTTGATTTTGTATATGCATGATGAAAGTGGGCTTGCATGTCAAAGATTTTCACAAAAAAATGGGTTACCTTGACTTAGTATGATTTTTGTTGGAACATTTATTCTATTTTATTTTATCTTGAGTAAAACATACAAATTGTTAATCTTTGTATCACCTGTGAAATGTGCTTGCATGAAAGTCTGAAATTTGTGCGAGTAGGCACCGTATAGAAAACGATGATTTAGCACTTTGTTGGTTAATTGACTAACAATTAGTGTTGAAGGCCCTAAATTTTAATAATGTTATTGACAAATAAAGATTTAACTGAGACATGTATATAGGTTAGATTGGGAGTTATGGTGTGTGCATGAGGAGACTGAGGGTTATGGTGTGTGCATGAGGAGACTGAGGGGGCGTGACACGTGAGTCACGCAAGCACACCACGTCGGTCACGGGTGTATGTGAGTGGTGATGTGAGACAATCAACATGAAGGAACTCACGTTCGTGAGTAATGCAATGATGAGTGGATGTTTCAAAATGTTGTTTATTATTTGTATTAAAAAAATAGATGAAAGGATGAGACTATAACATAGATGCAATGATATTGATGTGACACTAAGTGAGGCAACAAATGGCCTTTGGTTATAAACTCTCACTTATTTTTTTTCATCTTTAATGGTGTAATAGTTTCTTAAGTTTTCATACCTATCATCTATTAAAATAATATTTAAATAAAATAAATTGAAAAATCCAAAGGAAAATGAAGAATTTATTGGTTGATAGACTTAGGACCCAACAAACTTCCCCATTCACCTACTTTAGCTACTCACGTTGCAAAATTTCACGCCCGGTAACGCATTAGGTGTGTTGGTCTTTAACACCATTAGTCAGATACGGCCTTATGAAGATGTCTACAAAGTGTAATTTATATACTATTAATTAGCAACATTTTCATACATCTTGCTTTGAGGGTTTCTTAAAAAATGATTTTATACTTTTAACTCAATTTTTTTTGTCTTTTGCAAATTTAAACTTACAACATTTTTTTTACTTTTAACCTAAAAATTTTGATTATTACAATTTAACCTCACAACTTTTTTACTTTTAACTTTGGTTCCCTATACTTTTCATATTTTGTAAAAATTGTTTTATGTTTCGTTCTAAACTTTGCGAGTTAACACGACGCAACATACGTGTTAACACAACATTTTTATGTTTCGCTTTACGTTTCGTTCAAAATTTTGCGAGTTAACAGAACGCAAAGTGCATGCGTGGTTTAATGTTTTTACGTCCATTTGACATATTTGTCGCAACACGTGGGTCCTAGATCGACTTAGTTAATATTTTATATATTTTACGTTTTGGTTTAATTTCTTCGGATTAACTGATGATGGTTGCACACGGTGGTGTGACATTGATTCTATTTGACACGGTTTTACGTTCCACCCAAAATAATCATCAAATTATCAAAATGGCATGCTGGCTAAATTATGCAAAGGTTGCAAAAATATGAATGTTTATATCCATCGCATCATACGCTTTTGTAGAAAGTCATGATTTTTTTAGATTAGAGATTTAAGTATTGATTACATTACTAAAAAATTAGATGAGTGTGGATTGTTTCACATTGTATGGCAAAACTAGAAATTATCTCTACAAGATTTTAAGGGAGATGAATAGTGCCATGCCAGGACCCCTCAATGTACATGCTCACAATTAATTGTTATTTTTTAACAACAATTCTTAGATTATTCAAGGATAGGCCACAACCTGCAGAATTTAAATTCTCAACCTTTTGTTTGTATAGTACATTACTTTATCATCAGAATGTTATGTTCAGGACACAACCAAATGCTACTTATTAACATACTAGTAGTCGGACCCATGTAAAACACGGGTAGTTTTAGTAACGTTTTATTATATTAAAACGTTGTATGACGACTACGTGAGTGAAGAAGTGTTAAGCGCTTCGATTATTGTATGTAAGAATATTTAAACTACTCAGCAACTGCTTCCTCTTTTACTTCTTCCACAACCCATTCTTGAAGCCAAGATTTTCCAAAACTCAAATTATAAAGCAATTAATAAACTAAATACTCAAATTTTATGGCATCATTAATCTATCTTTGTATATACTTGTTAGCTCCAAAAACACTTTGTTAATTTCGTAAAACTATTATTACCTTTACAGGGGCTATAATCATCTCCTTTAATTTCAAAAAACTGCACTTTGGCCGACTATCGACCGGCTTGATTTTACAAAGCGCGAGCGCATAAAAGCAAGGTCTAAAACCAAGGCGCAAAGCGCAAAAGCGGCAAGCTTTTTTATTGCAACTGATTGAAGCATACCAACTGCAACGGATAAACCTCAATAGTGAAGAAACTGAAAGGTATCAACAGTCCAACCCAAGAGCATAACAACAACAGTGACTTTTAAAAAATATAAGCTAACATTTGCAGCAGTACTAATTATATAATTTTGTCGTTTTAACAAACAATCCACTCTACTATAATCAACAAACAATCGACTCTACTATCTCATACGTTCACCTATATGTTAGTTCACAACTTCATAAGTTATCATTTAACAACATATCCACTCTACCATAATCAATCATCCAGCCAAGATCAAAATTTAGGCACTTTTATTTCCTACTCCAGCCAAGGCGGAAATTCAGCAACAGCAGCTGCATCCCTGACACAAAAAAAAAAAAATAAAATAAAAAATACCCTTAACATTTTGACTTACTTATATTATAGAAAATGCAAATGGTTCTGATTACTCTTATACATATTTTACTAACCTTATTGCTCCACCAAGACCCAAACAGATTCTCTTCATTTTTACTGATGATAGCATTAGTTAGCTCTCCAAGGATTCCAATGGCAGCTTTCATCTTCATATAGTCCCTGAAAGCATGTTGGTATTAATCAAGTTGGAAACTAAACTATTTTAGAGCACTTAAACCATTTTACTAAACTAAAGTAGAGTATGACTGAGATAACAAAAAATTTACAACCATATTTGAAATATGGAAAACTGCATACCTCCTCATATTTGTGATCAAGATTTGACCTCCTCGTATTTGTGATCATAACTCGTTATGGATCGACGCTCGTTACGGAAGACTCGGACGATAATATAAAAATATTATATATTTACGACTCGTTACGGACTCGATGCAATTTACGGACGTAGGCTCATAGCGGACGACTCGGATGATAAAATAAAAATATTATATATTTACGACTCATTACGGAGTTATCGCTATTTACAGACGACGCTCGTTACGGACGACTCGACGATAAAATAAAAATATTATATATATACGGTTCGTTACGGATGACGCTCGTTACGGACGACTCAGGCGATAAAATAAAAATATTATATATTTACGACTCGTTAGATAAAATGAAAATATTATATATTTACGACCTTCGTTACAGACTCGGCGCTAATTATAGGTGTTTCCATTGAGAAGAGGCCAATAGTTCAGCAAAAGGAGTATAATTTACTGGAAAAGAACATGTCTACTCATTAGATTTTGTAAAAAAAAATGGCACTCACTCTTCTGTTTGACGCTGATGTTCACAACGCACTTCATGTACACGAACGGTAACCTCGATTTCATGCTCAATTGCCTGCATGGGTGCTTCTTCTTCAACTCCACAACCTGAAATTCAAATATATTGTTATTCAAGGACATATTTTAAGCTATTACTCTAAAAATAAAAAATTCAGTTGCTTCATATTTTATATGATATTATTTTTATAAATTTCTCATATCTCTCTGGGATTCCAAAAAGTTTAACTTCTGAAGGTAACTTTTTTTCAACTTCTAAGTACAGTCATAAGAGGTGGAAACATCAGACAAGTATGCAAATTTGTACAAGTTAAAGGGAATTAAGAACTAAAGATGGGGAAAGACCTGCAAGCTTTTCTTTTTTGTTCCAATTCTTGTGCTTTAAATATGCATAAATCACACAAATGAAGCTTAGCACACAATATATCATCTCCAGCATCATTATTATCGTACCATAATTTTCAATATATAGTTAATTAGTGTTCCTATTTATAGCATGTGCCTTAAGTATATTTGATTTTGAAAGTCAAAGTGCATCATTTAACATTGCGACTTGTTAATGTTATGTACTCCTTACGGACTCGATTCAAGTTACGGACGTATGCTCGTTACAAACGACTCGGATGATTAAATAAATATTTATATAGTTACGACCCATAACGCTAGTCACTGGCTACACTCGATACAGAAGACTCGTACGATAATGAAAGTAAAAAAGAAAAAAACCGGTAGCAGTAGCAGCGGCCGCTACTGCAGCAGCGACATGCAGCAGCAGCAGTACCTATGATGTTTTTGGTGCACTGTGCTGATAAACCCGAGCTCACACACGTCTCACAAACAATACTAACCATAAAAAGATTTAAAAAATAACATTATAATAAACTTACTATAGTCCTTAACCTCCTCTGGAGTAGCAACCGCTCGCCTAAAAGCTTCCGTTCGCCTAAAAGCTTCCAGATCTTTGCAGCAGCAACATTTCTAGAATGAACATTTTTTATTGACAACCATCTACTTTATTCCTTTGTCTCAAACATTCCAATACTTAGTCACAGGTACATAAATTAAAAATATATCAATAATAACAATTTGATTCATCATCTACAGTTAGTTGATAAAGTAAAGTCACCTTCACTTATTTGACCTCCGAATCTTATATGCAAGTTAGGACAAATTAAAAGAAAGAAAATAAGCAATAAAAACATGGCATTATAAGAGACAAAATATCAAGAAAAAAAGAAAATAATTTAGCATTATGTCAATGAAAGACTCAAATTCATTTAGAATAGGTTTCCTATTGATTAAAAAATTAATATATGTTTTAATTCAACATAAAGTTTCTTTAAATTGCCATTAAAACCAATCACTTACTATTAATGGCTTGTCAGTAAAAGTTTCATTGTTTTTGCATTTGGGTCTGAGGTCAGGTTTTCCGGGTCGGTTATTCGGTCTTATTCAAGCAAAACTGAGAACTTGAAACCAAAATATATCATATTTGCTACTGAAACAAAAAAAACATACAGAGTATTTCAGATAAAGAACTATTTATATGAGATATTAGAGCACAAAATCAAATGGTTTACACAATGAGTGAACAAACGAAATCACAATGAAAATAAAAGTAATTGAACAGGAGATCAAAAAAACCTTTGACAAGCTTGTGTCACCGCACAACCACCTCTCCTGCTCGCCTGTCGTCCGATTAAACCGAGCAAAGAAGAGAAGATGTTTGGATTGGTATTCCTGCAAATCTGAATATGGTATCAGACTCTAAAAGAAACAACTCATTTTAGATCAATATTGGTTACCAGTGAAAGCTTCTTATAAGATTCTTGAGCTCTACATCAGTGCAACCCGTTATATATCCACCATCTAGAAAAACTAACGATCAATAAATTTTTTGACAATATGAACTTATTTAAAAACACTCCCTTGTTTCTCATTTGTTAAAGAATATTTTAGACATCTAACAAATAACTTGTCATTGAAGCATATAAATACTATGTATTACTAAACAAATTGGTACTCAATAACTGACGATCACCTTCAATATCACTAACCTTCCCTAACATGAAAAGACAATATAGCACTCTTAGAACTTGGCTTGAGCATGCTCTAAAGTCAGCAAGTCCCTACAAACAATGAGCAGCAGGTGTGAACCATATCTAAAATCAACTGAAAAGATAAAGAACATATAACAAATTAAACTTCTGCTACACATGAAAAGATAAAGAACATATAACAAATTAGCCTTCAAATGTATGAACCATATCTAAAATCAACATTAAAATATGCTAATAAATAAAAGTGCCAGATTAATCTACCTAAAATATGCTAAAGTGCCAGATTTATCATTTACTCTAGAAGTTTGAAATAATCTTCCAAAGCATATTTTTTACAAATTAAATATAAACCAAACCTGAGTGGTTGAACAACATACAGCTTTTATTTCATCCATAATAGGCGTAACATCCATTGTATACAATTCAAAATAGGTGGATGAGGTCGCTTCGGTAGTCATTTAACTGCTACATCAACACCCCTGCATCAAATCATCATCTTTTAACATTCAAATTTTGATAATTAGTACAATATTGATAAAAGAAGCATTTTAACAAACACCTGGCGTACAGATTCTAAGTACCAAAACGATGTCGCCTACTATCTATGGATTGAATTATGTTCAGTGTTTTGTGATCCTAAGAGGGAGAGAGACGAAAGAAGATGTAGAAGAGAGAGTGTGAATTTGAAATGAGTCTTGAGAGGAGGGATAGAGGTTTTGAATATGAAGCCAGAATTTTGAATTTGAAATATGGAGCCAAAATTTTGAATTTGAAATATATAAATTGGATAGGGTTTAAATTTGAAATAGGTAAATTGATTATTGATTTATGATGTAAGCAATTGTTGAGTTGGATGTCCTTAATGGTTAACATATAAGCATTATATAAGCATTGCTTATGTAATGCTCTTTCTCCTTTAATAAAGAAGGGAGATGCTTTCAAAGTTGAGAAAAGGCATGATCAAAGCACATCTCGGTTTGCATTTGTTGTTTACTAATTTTTGTAATTGTCATGTCAATTATACATTATACATCAATGTTGTAACCAACAAATTATAAATGATGGTCATTAGGTTTACAAGTTTAACATTTTTACAAATAACGAAATTTTGATTTGCATATACTTTTGAAGGAAATAATGATATAACTAGGGCTGCAAATGAATTGAACTTTCAGCGAATAATTTATGAACCATTCGACGGGAAGTTCGTTTTGTGTTCATTTTTTTAATAAATGAACGAACACGAACATAAAAATTTGTGTAGTTTAGTTAAATGAACAAATATTAACAGAGGCTGTGTTAGTTCATTTATATCATGAATGTTCGGTAACGTATTTGTTTGTGTTTAGGGTTTTTAAATTTTGATATATGTATTAATAACTAACAATATATGTATTTATTTATATTTATCAGAATTATGTTAAGTACTTAAGTATGTTGGATAATTAGGTTGGTATATTTTTGGTGGATCTACTTAGTGTCTTTTATGCCGATCGTATTCAAAATTTAATATATGCCCGTTTGTTCACGCCAATTTGTATTCGTGTGCGTTCATGAACGTTCCTTTGTGTTAAGTACCTACAATTAACAAACGGGTACGAACATAAAATCTCATTTGGTAAGTATTCGTGAACACATGTGTATCCTTAACAAACGAACACAAACAAGTTCGTTCGATTCGCTTGCTACACTAGATATAACTTTAAATACTATGGAAAAAAGTGAGTGGTTCACTCTGACAAATAAATTCATTCTGAAATTCAAGAACATCCTATAGCTATAACTTGAATTCACACATCTTATATACAAAGACAAAGAAGAAATCGAATTAGATTGCTGGTAAACTATCGATCAAGCACCTTCAACGTGTGTATTCATAGATGATTAAAATACCTGATAATATATATACAAGCTTTCTGCATATCCATATATGAAAGAATATCTATAACAAATAGAAAGAATTCAATGACTACTTATTATCCGTAGATTTTACTGATGATCTGCGAACAAACGGAATCCTAAAGCTTCCTTGTTTCTTCTTCGAACCACAGGCGCCAGCCGATCTGTCTTTCCTCAAAACACACACATCGCCGTCACATACAAACTTTCCGGTGGGTGATGTCTCCGAAAAGCAGTTCCAGAAATTCAACATGGAGGCCATGTGTTAAAATCTGTATGTATGGCTTGATTATCTTTGTGTTTGTGTTTTTGAATTGGTGTATTTATGAGTTTATGGTCGATATACATATATAGACACGCACACATTAAAAACACGTAGAAAAAATGTATCAAAGTATTAATAAACCTCAACAACTACGTGTGAAGAATTCTGGTCAATGGAGATATGCTAGCTTGCAGTGTAAATTCCAGTTGGATAAATTTTTTATTTATTTTAATATGATTAATTATTTATAATTTTCAGGTTAGTTGGTGTTTTCCACAAGATGAATTGGATTTGTATATGTGGAACTTTACACGTTTTGTAACCATGTGCAATATAATAATAAATAATAATAATAATAATAACAGTAGTTTTAGTTGGTGTTTTCCAAAAGATGAATTGGCTTGGTATATATGAAACTTTACACGTTTTGTAACCATGTGCAATATTTAACAATAATAACAATAGTTTTAGTTGGTTTAAATAATAATTACAAAAATATGCTGGTCACCCTTTATTATTCAAATCATCTATCATATAAAACGACAAATATTTCTAGTTCAATACATTTAAAAATAATTATTTTACTATGCTACACAATTATGTACGATACATATATAGTTAAATATATTTTGATTCCCTATTTTGAAAAATAAATAACCTAATCTGTGATTTGATATAACTGTTTGAATAGTAAAATCTAAACTTTATTTTGGAATTAAACTATTTTTTCAAACACCTTTCTATGACTAATGATAACTAGTGGTATAATATATTTGAATTAGGATTTTTATAATAAATTACAGCCTTAATTTGATAAAAGTGTGAGACCAAAAATGCTGAATTTGAATGGACCTGTTTTACAAAGACGGCCTACTTTTGTGCTCCTAAATTGACGCAATGTAAATATCAGCATGATGCATTAGGTGGCAAGAAGAAAAAAAGTAAAAATTGTATTTGGAAGGGTAAGGTTTGCAATTCAGAAAGGATTGGCGGTGACAGCTTGTTGTCCGGCTACCTTCTGTTTTGATGTAATTTGGCAAGTTTTCTGAATTTAAAATAATATTAGTTTGTTAAAAAAAGTTTAACTTTTAATTAATTATATATTCTTATATTCCATTAAAGTCAATAGGAACAATAATCAATCTCAATCATTAGATCAACTTGAGATAAGATCTTAGCCATTTAAAATCTAAAATTCCTTCTAGAAAGAGCAATTATACAAAGTTTAGGATGTTGACTTCTACACACGATCTAATTAAATAAATATATATATTAACTGTTATGTAGTTGCGACCTAGTTAGCCACGTTCTTGGATGAAACAAAAGCACGATTTAAAACAATTGAAAAAAAGTTGACTTGGTCATCCTATTAACTAGGAGCGCTTAGATCCACGATTGAAATCAACAAATTCAAAATTAAACTTAGTCGCCTGTTACCGTTACTCTCTCTTTGATAGCCCCAGCCTCCCCAATATAACCTGAATGCATGAATTAGTAAGAGCAAAACAACATCGTTGATTCTTAACTACAGAAAAAATAACACCTGGGGATGCAAAAAACAATAACAATCTTTGAAATATTGCGTAAGGAAAAAAACTGAAAAAAAAGACTGGTACCGATTCAAAGGATTCGATCTCAAGATATATAAACATTTAAAAAAGTTTAGTGCAATTCATGTTGTCTGATTGTCTTAACACATGTCAAAAATGTTAATTTAATATTTGATGTGTTGAAAGTAACTAAATACAGATGTCACGCAAGTGAGGAATACTTTCATAATAAAAGAAAATGCACTCAGTTTATGTAAATAAATCAAAGGGTTAAAAACATTTCTTTAATAATAAGTTTTATAAAATAACATATTTATAAAAAAAAATTAATAATAATGCTTTGGTAACTAAAACATGAATTTTGTAATAGATACATAATTATTTTTAAAATGTAATAATACTGTTGTATGAAATACATTAATAAAATAATCGTCGTTTTGATCTAACTTATAGTTTTCGAGAAACGTTGTGTAATTAACGACTATCATTTTATATAAAAAGGATATGTAAGTGCATTTAGCTATTAGAAATAACAAATAATAATTTCCGTAAAGACGCCATTTTAAAATCTTTAATTTCCCTCACGACCGGTTAAAAAATCTCCAAAAAAAGGAAGCTGTCACAGGCAGTTATTCAACTTGGGGCACGTGGTAGCATTTTGTTGCATGTAAACATGTATATAAAGCTTAATAGGGGTTAAAAAAATTACCTTCTCTCTCGGACACACCCAAATAAGGCAACTCCATTCTGCTATCAAAACCTGCAAATACCGCCATGAAGCTTATCATAAAAAAGAAGCAGCAACCCAACGTAAGTTTTGTAATATTGCAACTGATTTGTTTCACTTTTCAAACTATGAACCAGTAGTTAACATTGAAAAATATGAACTTGAAGCTTGGTTTAAAAAAATGTGAAGCGAACAAAAGCGACAAGGTCTAAAATCAAAGCATGAAGCGCAAATCGCAAAAGCGGCGAGATTTTCGTACGTGAGGCGCAAAGTGCTTATATATTTTTTCATATATATCCTATAGACTTTTAGCATCTCTTACCCAAAATATAGTGATAAATAAGGTTTATATATGATTTAATGTATAAATCACTTAATGTACAACCATTTTAGCTACATGTATGACACTTTAAAGCACAAAAACACCTTTTGTACAAAAAGCGCGCGCCTAAGTGGGATTCTTTTCTAAAAGGCTCACTTTTTATACGCTTTTTGTACACATATCGCCTTATGTTACACAAGGTGCAACTCTTTGCGCCTAGGATCGCTTTGCGCTTAAGCGCGCTTAAGGCGCACTTTTTTAAACAAAGACCCGAAGTCAGGGCCAGTGACCAAAAATTCATATTTGAATACTGACTATCCCTTTACATTTAAGATCTAAGCGCGCTTTTTTAAACCAAGACCCGAAGTCAGGGCCAGTGACCAAAGATTTATATTTGAATACTAACTATCCCCTTGCATTTAAGATGGAAAAGATTGAAACTGTTGCAGAACATGTTGCGGGAATGAAGAGCGAAGAAATTGTGAAAAGTCAAAATAGGTAGGAGCTGGTAAACTTAAATTCACACATCTTTCTTTCCTGCAACATTTTTTTAAAAGTAATTATGCTAAACATTTGCCAAAATGCAGCAAGATGAGGATAGTGTATGGAGAGATATGGTCCCAAAAACTTTGCGCCTACGCAAGGAACCATACCCTCAATGACAACAGATCACAAGAATAACCTTGTGCGCAATGCGCAACAGTACGCCATTCTTGAAACTAGCAGGTCACACAACGAACCTTGCGCACTCTACGCAACGGTAAGTTAGACTTGGAGGCGCGGGTCCCTTGACCCTGTGCTGACAGACAAACCTTGCGCACAACACGCAATGGTACTACAACTTCAATGCTAGCAGGTCACATAATGAGCCTTGCGTACTTGGCGCAACGGCAAGTTAGACCGATACTAGCTGGTCACACAATAAGCCTTGCGTACTTGGCGCAACGGCAAGTTAAGACCGATACTAGCCGATCGTACAACGAACCTTGCGTACTTGGCGCAACGACAAGTTAGACCTAGAAGTGCAGGTCCCTTGACCCTATGCGGATCAAACAACCTTCTAGTTGCAAAGTCCTAAAACCATGCTCAAGGACAAGATAAACATGAGAGCAATTCATAGTCTTAGTCTTGAGAACAAAAGGACTTAATCCCTGCAACTCTGCGCTGGCTAGAAAGCACTGATAAAGTCATGCAGAAGGGAAAAACGCAAAGAGGCGTTGACTACATACAAGGGTACAGAGTGGCAGAGCTGTGACCCAATGGCCGCTCGGCAAGTTGTGTCAGACTGCATCGCATGAGCAGTAATGCAGAGGAAAGTCTGCACACCAACCAAACTCACGCCAGCAAATGTCACACATGCTCCACTTTCGGCTGATGATAGATCCAACACCTGGGACAGCTGCCATGACACGTGGCTCCACTCAATATCCGACAAAGCGCTCCTCCTGCCAGGATCATTAATGATCGATGCAGAGGAGACAGAACGAATATCTCTGGTCGCCTGGGCGGGCCCAAGGCCCCTCAGCCCATCTCCTAAACACACCTCTCTTCGGCTATAAAATAAGGGTTACACCACAAGGTAAACTATCTTCACGCAGAAAACCCTCCCCCTTTCTTACGTGACGAGGCTGACGACGTTGTTAGTTTTGCAGATTAGCCCAGAGTGAGATCACCTAGAAAACGAACGAGAGACAACCTTTCATGCAGAAATATTAGGCTGTAACTAAGATATCTCCGGATACCTCTCGGTTCAGCCAGTGTTTCTTCATTGGCACCATCCGCTTTTTACTCTCTCTTACATCTGTTTTCTCATATCGTTTTTTCTCAAACCTCACGTTCAAATGGATGACTTTCCATCAAACACACCACGAAGTCCTCAAGATGAAGGCAGGAACCTAGTTCATGCCTCTCGACTCGACGGACAAGTGGAAGAAGTTTTTTCCGGGAATGCTGGTGCTCACCACGGCTCCAGTCGTGTGAACATCCCGGTAACCCCCGGAGTTCAAATGGAGACTTCTTGCGTACCAATTACTTCGATTTTGCCCCCGGGTGAAACTCCGATGTCTTGATACATCAAGTCTCAAACTGCTCTAAATTCCATCTACGCGTAGTTCAGTGCGCAAACCAACACATCCGCTGCGCCGGTGCAGCCACCAACTACTCACGTGCATGCTTCGCCTGCACCACGAGTACTTAGCTATGACTCGCCGGCTGGAGCGAGTGTTCCATCACAACTCCATACACGAGAATCGGAGTACTCTCAATTGCTACCTAAACATGAGTCTCACACTCATAGGCGAGCATCCATCCACTCACGGTTGGGCCCGTATCCTCTAGAGGGGCGGGACACCCAGCGTGAGGAAGATCGAACATATGGCGAGGGTGATAGCGCCAGTGTGTTTCACCGTCTGCCGAAAGATCATGTCGCTTACAAGTCTGCGCCACAGGCTGTTTACAACCCGGAGGCGGAGTACAACTACAACTTAATCTACAGGCCGGCTGAAGCATCGAACACTCAAAGTTTCATCAAGGAGATCGCGCTCGCACCACTAGAGCGCGCGAAACTTCCCTCCAACATGGGAAAGTACAATGGGCTGACAGACCCAGATGATCACCTGCGCCTACACACGGATGCAGGACTAATCGGAGGCTGGACGATGCCCATGTGATGTCACTTGTTTGTCCAAACCCTTACAGGCGTTGCGCGCCTATGGTTTGTCAACTTGCCCACAGGTAAGCTCGCGTCATGGAACGACCTCAAGGACAAGTTCCTGACGCATTTCAGCCAGCAAACGCGGTACGTCAGAGATTCTTCTAACATTATGAACATCTAGCGACGTGATAACGAAAGTCTTGAAGACTTCATCACCCGCTACAATAAAAAGGTGCTGGAAATTGGGGATGTGCACGAAAACCTGATTCGTGCACAGTTCAAGTATGCTGTCCGCTGCGACGAGATGATCAAAGTCTTGTCGGGCACTACTGGCCTCCCAAAAAGCTGGGAGAAACTGATGGCGGCAGCAAAGGTATACGCGCAGACGGAGCGCAACCTAAACACCAGCAGACCTCCCCTACCGCACTACCGTCCCCAAGACACGAGCAAGAGTTTTGGGAAGAAGAATAAGAGTTGGAGGGAGCCTAGCCAAAACCATCCTTACTCACCGGTTGACGCACGTGCGACCATAAATAAGATTGCTACCCAGAGAGCAATCAAGCAGGATAATCGGGATCATCAGTGGACATCACTGACGAAAACACCGGCGGAGGTGCTCAGCACGGAAGATCACCATTTCAAATAGACCCCGCCGATGCGCAACAAAAAAGGTCAAGACCCAACCTTTTTTGTGATTATCACAAAGATACGGGGCATACAACCGACAACTACTTCTCCTTACGCATGGAGATCGAAAAGGCGCTGAAAAGTAGGAAGCTCTCTCACTTACTTCAAAACGTGCGTAAGAAGGTGCGTCAAATACTAGCGGCGGAGAGGACCCGAGTAATAAGAAGATGAAAAACATTTGTTAACATGATCCAGGGTGGCCCAGCACACAAGCGCAGCCACCAGAAGAGTTGCAGCCACACTAAGGCGACGCTACGTGTGATCCAAGCATGTTCAAATGTCAAGGCTTCATCAAATATCTGCACAACACACTCGCAAACCTGTTATCTTATTGTCTACTCTGTACATGGCTCTTATGCCTTATCAGTAAAGACAATGGATACATATTTTTGTTTATCTTGATGTTTTGTTACCAATGGCGAAACCACTTTGGGTATACGCGAAAACACCTTGGTACACAATGATCCATGAACAAAAATTCACTACCTACTGCATGCACATGGGAGGGGATGTTCATACATGAGTTCATTACCAGTTTCATTCGCTATACCTACACAAAGTCGGTTCTTTTCACGCAAATATTGTAAATTGAAAGAAAAAAAATCAATTTCATTGCAAAAGAAATATGTACAAACATGCGCAACACGCAGTTGCATTCAAGATACATCAAAGATATTTCAATTAGCATCCTACACTACTCACGCCCTGCGGCCTCGGCTTCATCCGGAAATATGTCTTTCAGGCGATCGATGAAGTCATCATGCTGGAGCGCTTCGCTCACTAAATCCATCGCGGGAGTTGAAGACGGTCGTACTCCGGTTGGCCTGGGAAAAGGCAGCTTCGGTATCAACTCCACGAGTGGTCGCGCGGCTAGCATCCCATGGTATGTCCAGCACGTGAGTGACATGGTGTGCACACTCATCGTAGCCCTGCGCGTAGCCCATCATGGCGCGTAGTGACCATTAGCTTGGCCACTGTGCCGTCCAACTCTTCCGAATTGAGGATAGACTTCGCGATCTGCAATACAAGAACAACATGATCAGAATCAAGACAAAGTGATCAAAATACAAGCGGAGTACTTACATTGACAACTCCATGTTGTTGCATCCACAACATGTTGTTGGTCAGCGACTCCACCAGAGACTCGGAGATGGCGCGGGCGGCTTCAGAATCTTTAAGTTTTTTCTCGCCCGCGCCCACCTTGGCTTCCGCCAATCGCAGACTCTCCTTATCCTCCAGGCGCCTGCGTTGTAATTCAGCCTTTTCCACCAAGGCCACCTGGAGATCCTTCTTCGTGCCCTCCAGAGCGGCGCAAGCCTCAACTTGGTTACATACAACAAGGTTAGTCAGGCAATCTTTGATGAGTACAAAATAAAAAAAGGGACAAATTTTTACCTCCTTCTGCTCACTGCGCTCGCGGTGCGCCCCGACCTCCACGGCCGCAGCAGAAGCTGCCTCCCTCTCCCTTTTCATGCGCTTTACCTCTCCACGCATGCAGCCACCTCATCCCTCAGAGATTTTTTCTCGTTGTTATCCCTTTCACAAGCCTCCCTCCACAGCTTGCGCTCCTCAGCAAGCGTGGCAGCGGAGCTTTCGACCCTCTTCCACCCCAGCACGGACCACTCCTCGGTCCGATGGGCTTCGACAAACTTTGCCCATTCAGCCTCTAGCTCAATTTTTTATGCAGCCACTTGGGCTCGCTCTTTGGCCAGATCCGCTTGGGCAGCCTCAAATTTAGCTTGTTCTCTGTGCATGCTCCGCCATTCCCTGATAATCTTGTGAGTGTTGGAGGCAGAGCTAGCTGCTGCCTGGAGGTACGCGCGGTAAGATTGTTCATGACTCTGCTCAACACGCGCGCGCACCTTTGCTAGGGGGAACACACCTTTGAACCACTCACGACACGCCGATCAGTGAGAGAAATCATCTCATTTCTTTCGCTTCCTCACAGGGGTATGGATCTTTTCAGCACGGCCTTCATGATATGACCAGTAATAGAAGTCACCCGGGGTTTCGTCCGGGCGGATTGGAGATCCTTCTGCGGAAGGGCTTCTACCAGATCCCCCGACCTTACCGCCGGGCGCCGGCTCGGCTGCATGAACCCCCTGTGGAGCATCTTCTTCAACCACCTCCTCAACCTCGGAAACCATAACCATCGGTTCCGTCTCCACCCCCCAGTCTCAACACCTTCACCAACAACTTCCTCTACAACTACCTCAGGCTCTACAGCTTCAACCTGCACCTGCACCTCCGCTGCCCCGACAGTTGGCTACTCACCCTGTGCGCTTGACCCCTGCGCTGTTTCAACCACAGGTAGTGGCATTGGAGTATCAATGGGCGCGGCCGGAGCGGCGGGAGCAACAAAAACTGGTTCACCTCCCCCTGCGAGATGATAAACAGTTAGACAAATACAACAGGAAGGAAAATAGTGTACCAAACAAGTCAAAAGGTGTTCACTTAGGGAAAGTTTGGCTGCGTGTGCGTCCAGGCTCCCGCGTTTCCCTATCACCCTCCACACAGCCTTTTTGGAGGGCTGCTAGAGATATCACTTTTTGGAGCCCTCTTCCGCTTAAGGGGCTCCGGGCTGGACCCTCGACCTCCACCGGGTCGTTAGGGTTGGCAGCCGGAATCTCCACGGTGCTCCGGCTTCTTCACACCTACAGGCGCAAGACCCTCCAGGGAATCAAAGACTACTACATAGTCATTCTAGGTGTCTGGCACAGAACACATACTTTTGGCCGGGTCTGCCCTGGGCTGCGCTATCTTTTTCTCTGCCACCGCACTTGGTCCAGCGCGCCTCTTCTTTTTGGGGTCCATGCCAGTTCCTAAGTTCTTTAACGCACCTACACAATGGCGAAACACAATAAGTGATCTGCAAAGATACAAAAAATCAAACTATGACGCTTACCAGTCTCAGGCGCAGGGGCCAACAAATCTTCATTCTTGGGAAGCTCAAAGTTCCCCAAGATTTGCGCGTACCACGTTGGCTCCTCCGGGCCAATGGCGATGTTCTCAATCCGCCCCTGCTCCCGTTGGAACGCCACAACGTACAGTGCCACCCCTGCAAAGAAAGCAAATACAATTAGTCTACGCACAAGGAGGAATCAAGAAAAAGTAAAAGAAGACAAAGACTCTTCTCCCCCTCCATTTACACGTGCCTCTCCAGGAGGTTGGGCTTCCAAACTAAACTCATGCCCGCCGTTACCAACGTCCTCTTCGACAATTGGACCACCGGGCTCTTCTTCAAGTACTTATACTAGGACTCCGTCACTGATATAGGGGTGGTCTCAACCACAATCTCCTCCACCCCCCGGAAGTGCATCCGGAGGGGTATAACACTGGCCCTGATGTAAAAATTTTTTGTGTTCCAATCGTGCAAAGACTTGAGGGGGGGGGGGGAGTAAAATCTTTTTCGTCCAAACGCGATGCTGAAAAGAATAAAATCCCATGGAGCAATGGAGTTCATAAAAAACCTTAAACCGCTCAACGCTTAGGGTAACACCTGTCGACCGGCATAAAACTCAAAATGCTTGATCCTCAACATCCCCATCGGATTTAGTTGGGAGATGTGGAATCGGTAGAAACTCAAAATCTCAAGAAAAAATTTTGTTGCCGGTAACCGGAAGTTACCATCGGCGAAAACTTAAAGAATAAAGAAATATAACCGGCTAGAGCGTTGGCAGCAGTATCAACTCCGCCAGAAACCGAGCACCCCAGTCCCTAGGGAACCGGTAGCCAGAAATGAAGCGTTGGAAACTGGCCTAGTTCCACTTCAGAGCCAGTAAGGAGGTCGAAGCCTCCGCTGAAGAAACAGTTTCGGGACCCCTGGTCGCCATGAAGATCAAAAAAGAGAAGAAGATTTGAAGACAAGAAAGCAAGAACACAAGAACTTAAGAGATTTAAGAGAATTTCAAAGAAAAAGTTTGAAGGCGTGAATGAAACCCCAGACGGTTTCCCCCTATTTATACACATCGCATTAAATGCGATGGGGAACTTTGAAGCACACGCAAAATTAACAACCAATCTGCGCAGGACGCGTGGCAACTGACGGTTGTCACGTGCGTGTGGCTGGTACCCTCTCTGCCAATTCATTAATGAAAGTGAGGCTGCAATGTTGACAGCATGCCACAGCTGTCAAACGTCACCTCTAGGGCACCCTTTTTTTCACCAACTCACATGCGACATCAGCATGACGAAGATTTAAATTTCAAAGACCTCATCATGAGTAAGGGTTTCCCTCACACAAAGGTTTTCTCCAGCCCTTCTTGAATTTTTGCCATTAAAATAACCGCGCATACAAGAATTCTTTTAGTCCAGCACTCCACCTACTTGCCAACTTGCGCATAGGAGCAAAACTGGACTGTGGGGACTTGGAGGGGTATGGTCCCAAAAACTCTGCGCAAGGAACCATACCCTCAATGACAACAAATCACAAGAATAACCTTGCGCGCAATGCACAACGGTGCGCCATTCTTGAAACTAGCAGGTCACACAACGAACCTTGCGCACTCTGTGCAACGGTAAGTTAGACTTGGAAGCGCAGGCCCCTTGACCCTGTGCTGACAGACAAACCTTGCGCGCAACGCGCAATGGTACTACAACTTCAATGCTAGCAGGTCACACAACGAGCCTTGGGTACTTGGCGCAACAGCAAGTTAGACCGATACCAGCTGGTCACACAACGAGCCTTGCGTATTTGGCGCAACGGCAAGTTAGACCGATACTTGCAGGTCGCACAACAAGCCTTGCGTATTGACGGGTGGTCCATTGGACAGCCCTCAAGTGCTTTAAAACAATCAATATTCCGCACTTAATTAGGTTAATTATTATGATTTGATAACTACGGTGTATATGGCTTTGCAGGTACCGAAGAGTATAAACAAGTGATTTTAACGTGCTTTGATGGAAGCTTGCACTTGACCAAGAGAAGATGAATACATGGAAAGTTGATAAAGAACAAAAATTCAAAAAATTATTGACCACCGTAAGCTACGGTGGGCACCGTAGCTTAAGGTGGTGTCTGATCCTTCTATGCACTGTAAGCCAGTCTCTTGGGGCCGTAAGGAAATTCTGACCACCGTAGCTTATGGTGACCACCGTAGCTTACGGTGGTCAGCACCGTAGCTTACGGTGGTCAGCAACGAGAAAAGTGTAACTGCCCATTTAAACTCGTTTTTTAAGGGTCTTTTCACATACCAATCATGGGGAACGAATAGCAGAGCTTGAGAGGCGATTTTAGGGTCTTATTATTGTTTCTAAACATTTCTACAACATTATTTTGGTGATTTGATTCATATGAACAATCTAAGTGGAGTGATGATGAATTGCAAGAACATGAGAGGCTAAATCTCCTTGTGATCATCTTGAGTGGAAGGTTTGTTGGACAAATTGTGTTTCAATTTATGATTTCTAGAATAATTGCTACTTTGTGGTTGTTATGGTGTTGAATGATTGTTTGTTAATTGTTGATTGATATTTTTCTTCATTTTATTCGTACGTTCTTGGTGTCGTTGATAATCGAGATATCACGGAGAGGTTTATGGATTGGATATTAATCAATTGATCATCGGGTAACGACCTCGCATTGTAGTAATCCGAGTACTTGGTTCCCTTTTATCACAAACAATTAATCAAACACGAGTCATGTCTATGTGACTCTTTTTAGTTGAATCGAAATACATGCGTTTTGAACCGAAAACCCAAGATGATCATCCTCTTATTAATCTGTTAAAAGAACCAATCTTTGAATCGTTAAGTAGTTAAAAATCTAAATCCATTAACCGAAAATTTGAAATTAAATTAGTGCGAATTAGGTAATTAGTATAATAGTACAACCTTTTGATAACACTAGTTCCACAATTCCTTTGTGTTTGATACCCACTTACCGCTAGCTAATAGCAGTTTTGGGATTAAATTTGCGTGTCACAATGACCTCACGTCAAATTTTGGCGCTGTTGTCGGGGAATTGTGCGCAACGTGTGTTACTTCGTGTTAGTATAGTTTGTTATTTTTTCGAGTTTACGCTGGTTGTGTTGTGCAGGTTCTTACAGGTGTATGCATACTAGAGGATCTAATAAGCTATCACCATTGGCATTTGATTCGGAGATCGAGCAAACTCTACGATGCAATCGGGTTTTGTTACGAGAGAATAAGATTAGTGGTTCCCTATCAACACCATCCACACCTATTTCACCACTCAATACCATGGAACAATTGCCTACCACCACAAACCAAACCTCACCATCTACACCTCCACCAAATTCCACCACTCACCCAACTTCGACTCATGAAGTTGACCCATCTAACTCCGCATCATTAGTACCACCATTCTCATCTTCCTTTCCCAAATCCGGTCAATCCTCATCCACCCAATACCCTTTACCTAGTTCCACCATTATCCATACTTCACCTAGATTTTAACCATCAAATCAACCGGGTTTCCATAATCCTTCTTCACAGTTCGTGCAAACATCAGGTGTAGGAGGAGATGGGTATGACGATGGTTATGAAGAGGAATTTGGAGGTTATGAAGATGAAGGTTACTATTATGGGGGTGAAGGAGGTAACTTGGGACCGCAAGGGGGAATGGGGTACCCACAAAGGCAACCTACGGGGGTGCAACAAGTTCGTCCTCAAGGGCCACCGTTCCAATAACCAATGCCTCTACAACAAGTCCAAGTTTAACATCAACAATCGCAATTTCAAAGACCGATGCATCAACCTCAACCTCAACAACACTTTGTACCTCAAGGGTTAAGACAAGGTCCAGTGGGCCGACCGAGAGTACCATGGGGTGCCCCGCGTCAACATCATCGAGAGGTAGTGCGGGGGGTTGAAGCGCATTTTCGTCCAGTTATTACTAATAATCCTTCTCCGGTAGTGATACCTCAACGCCCGGACGGGAGGACATTTGAGGTTAGGACGACTGCATTGCAAAGCTTGCCAAAGTACAAGGGTCTAGCGACGGAGGAACCGTACTTCCATTTGGAGACTTATGATTCCATTTGCAACACTATTGGGGGGCAAGGATTCTCGTCGGATGATGTTAAATTGGTGTTGTTTCAATTCTCGTTGGAAGACAAAGCGAAGAGGTGATTTCATACTTTATCGTCCGCATCTTTCTATACTTGGGCCGATATGCAGGAAAGATTTCTCGAAGAATTTTTTTCGGCTCAAAAGACAAATGAAGCAAGGCGGAGTATAAGGAGTTTCCAACAACAGCTAAGTGAGATGTTTCATGAGACATTTGAAAGATTCAACTTGATGTTGAAGAATTGTCATCATCATGGTATAACATTGTGGGAGTTGTTGAATGCGTTTCATGAAGGTTTGAGCTCGGAGGATGCTCGGGATTTAATGTCTATCACAAATGGTACATTTGGAACAAACTACGAGCAAGATGATTGGGCATTTCTAGAACAAATGACGGTCACATCAAAAAGGAAAGCACAATCGTCAAGGCGAGCTAGACATGTAATTACAAGAAAAAGTGTATGCGGTGGAGGATGGAGAAGCACAAGCATCAAACCAGGTATATAATGTTTGTACTAATTGTAATGAACTTGGTCATGCAGCGGAGGTATGCGTGGTGGGAGTAAGTGCAAATCAAGTCAAGGAGGTGAATGCAATTGGAGGGGGTGGTCATAATTTTAACATGAACTCCAACACATACCACACCGGGTTAAGGAATCATCCTAATTTTCGTTATGGAACCCAACGAATCAAGCGAATCCAAATTTCCAAGGAGCTCAACGAAATTTCATTCCACGCCAACAATTCAATCAATGTCAAACTTCATCAAGTGGGAATGAAGTTATGGATATGCTCCGGATAATGCAACAAGATATGCAAAGGAGAAATCAATTGGATAACGCTCGGGCACAAAAGGATGAGATTCGGGACAAAGCTATTCAATCATTAACCACACAGATGGGACAGCTGGCTAGTGAGGTAGCAGCTTTGAAGAAACAGAATGGGAAACTTCCTAATGACACGCAAACTAACCCGAAGAACATAAAGAACATACAGATCAGCGGGGTAAGTTTCATTCCTAAAAATGATAAATGTTTAACTACTTCTGTTGCTCATGTGATTGCAGGTGTGAATGAAACAAGTGTCAAGAGAAGTGGAAGTGATGCAGGGGAACCAGATATCCCGATTCAAGTTGGGAAGTTCAAGATACACAAAGCATTGTTGGATTACGGAGCAGGGATGAATGTTCTCCCGAGCCTGTACGACCAGTACGACTTTGGTCTGTTACATGAAATTGATAGCATGGCGGTGTTCGCGGATGCGAGTTGGAAGCAACCCCGAGGGTTGTAAAAGACGTAGTGATACAATTGGGCGAGTTTTACTACTCGACGGATTTTATGGTGATCGACTATGCACCATTGAAGACTTATGAGTAGCCGCATATAGTGTTGGGTCGTCCGTTCTTGTATACGGCAAACGCTCAAATCGATTGCAGAAACGGAATGGTCACCATGAACTACGAGAATCGTAAGTTGTACTTTAATGTGTTTTTAAAAACAATTCATTACGATCTTGTTAATGACTTGAGTCACACAGTTGCTACTAACGAACATGTTTCAAGTGTTAGCACAGTCAGGTCAATTGCAAGTGGTGTTGATGTGTATAGGTCTGAGTTGAAGAATGGTGGAAATCAGGCAAGGAAGAAGGCTAGTGTGAGCAGGAAAGCGTGCAAAGGAAAACCACCCGATGGTGGGATTAGATGGGGTGTTGAGGCTGAATTTGACCCCAATTGGCGTGAAACTGCAAACTTTCCAAGAAATTGGATGGAATATAGAGAGAAATGGGGAAGCAAGGGTTCATTTGAACCACCGTGAGTACGTCAGGTGGTGTTCTTTCTTTATATATTATTGTAGACATTATTTGGTTTTGTTTATGGTTGGGTGGAAGGGTGGCATATTGTGTTTGATATTCATGTTATGGGTTGTGGTATATTGGTGGTGTTTACATGTTTCATAAAAAAAAAAGAAATTTGGGATTTGAGAGTTGAGCTGTAGGTTGAGGTAGCTTTAGTGATCATTTCATTCAAAACCATACATTGGGGTCAATGTATCTCAAGTGTGGAGATGAGAGAAATTTTTGGGATTTTGAAAATTTTTAAACCAAGCTAAACAATTGTCAAATTTGAATATGTTACCTTAATCCGCATGACACATCGTTATCCCTTTTTATCCTTTCTTGGTGAGTTTTTGAGCCACATTAATGCTTTCTAGAAATTAATTCTTTGGTTGAGTGGCAGTGTGTGATTTGTGTTAATAGAACTTGGATAATATATGCTTGTCAAAACCTAAGTTTACATGCTTGTGAATATGATGAGGACATTTAGGTAGCCTCGCCTGGATGTGTGTTGAGTGTGGGTTTGGGGGGTTGGACCTCATAAGTTACAAATATGAGCTTGGTAGTGAGCGGGACGGGGGTTTGGACATTAGTAGCCCAATTTGAGCTTTTAACCATTCAATTGTCACCCAAGCCTATGTCCTACAAAATTCTACCTTTTAATCGGCCCGGTTTAGATAGTTTGATATTGTTATGATTGTATTTTTTTCTTTCAATAGTTGTAATGCGATGGTTGCTATCTTGATGCAATATTGTCTTGCTAAAAAAAGAAGAAAAGAAAAAGGAAAAGGAAGAAGAAAATGAAAATGAAATGAAAAAAAAGAGAGGAAGAAGAAGTTAGTTGTACAAATAGAGTTAGTTATTTATGTTGATTGTAATAATAAATCGGGTCGATTAAATGAGCTACATGAATATTTCCAACCAATTCTCACCCTTACACATAGCCTTGTTACAACCCAAAAGTCCTTCTGATTCATAAGCATGTTATACAATTTGTAGGTAAAGATTTGATTATTATCCAAGCTTATTGTCGCATAGTTACACATTTGCATTGAGTGATCTAGCACAATCTTGCTACTGCCATTTTTGTCACCGAGAGGAGAGTATACTGAGGGGTGTGTTATGTAATATAAAGGTGAAGTTGATAATGGGGCAATTTGTTTGTGTTTGGTTTACATGAGGATCACTTGGTCGTTTGAAACTAGCAGGTCACACAACGAGCCTTGCGTACTTGACGCAACGGCAAGTTAGACCGATACCAGCTGGTCACACAACGAGCCTTGCGTATTTGGCGTAACGACAAGTTAGACCGATACTTGCAGGTCGCACAACAAGCCTTGCGTACTTGGCGCAACAGCAAGTTAAGACCGATACTAGCCGATCGTACAACGAACCTTGCGTACTTGGCGCAACGACAAGTTAGACCTAGAAGCGTAGGTCCCTTGACCCTATACGGATCAAACAACCTTCTAGTTGCAAAGTCCTAAAACCATGCTCAAGGACAAGACAAACATGAGAGCAATTCATAGTCTTGAGAACAAAAGGACTTAATCCCTGCAACTCTGCGCTGGCTAGAAAGCACTGATAAAGTTAGCAGAAGGGAAAAGCGCAAAGAGGCGTTGACTACATACAAGGGTACAAAGTGGCAGAGCTGTGACTCAATGGCCGCTCGGCAGGTTGTATCAGACTACGTCGCATGAACAGTAATGCAGAGGACAGTCTGCACACCAACCAAACTCACGCCAGTGACTGTCGCACATGCTCCACTTTCGGCTGATGACAGGTCCGACACCTGGGACAGCTGCCATGACACGTGGCTCCACTCAACATTCGACAAAGCTCTCCTCCTGCCAGAGATCATTAATGATTGACGCAGAGGAGACAAAACGGATATCTCTGATTGCCTGGGCCGGGCCTAAGGCCCATCTTCTAAACACACATATCTTCAGCTATAAAATAAGGGTTACACCACAACGTAAACCATGTTCACCTACATTCACAATACTATTGTATGCTACTTTGGGCTTTCCCGCTTATTACTTGCAATACCAAATACTTATTCTCACGCCGGAGTGTGGTCACGGAGAAAACCCTCCCCTTTCTCCCGTGACGAGGCTAACGACGTTGTTAGTTTTGCAGATTAGCCCAGAGTGAGATCACCCAGAAGATCGAACGAGAGACAACCTTTCCTACAGAAATATTAGGCTGTAACTAAGATATCTCCAGATACCTCTCGGTTCAGCCAATGTTTCTTTAGTGTAGATATTAATGGCTAAACCCCTCAATTCAGTGAAGTTTGTGCAAAGGTATGTTATAGAAAATCATACAAAGCAAGTAATGCAACTTTATGAAACTTAGCATTATGTGTTCGAACATGAGGGCTCAACTCCTACCCAAATATGACTTTTATATTTGATAAAGTTATTTTATTTGAAAAAGTTTATTTTTTAAACACTTTGTTTAATATGCAGAAACCAATCAATAGTGTAGAGCCTATATCCAATGGCCGTGATTTCAGACCCTACACATCAAAACTTCGTAAAATCAGTGAAGAGGTGATATGTTGTTTGGGCATACTTAAACATCTTACACACATACTTATGAATTCAATATTTTTATTTTCTATATATTCACTTAATATCGAATCTGTCTTATATTCACGTAAGATTGAATTTGTTTTCATAAATTATGGTAATCCGAGTTAAATAAATCTTTTGTAGCAAAAAAAATCTTACTATCAATTAGGATAAAGGCGAGTGGGCTATGATTAACCGCTATATTAAGTACTTTAAATATAACTTGTGTGCCGTATTATAATCTTTACATTCGTGTTCCCAGATCATACAAGGCACTAACACTTCTTATGTTTATTGTGTGTAAGGTTTTTTTAGATATGTTGGAAGAATTACACGTTTTTGAAGCTCTGTAAGATTCTCTACCTATTATATTTCAAGTTGTAAGGTACTATTCCTTTTTTATTCGTTTTTTAACCTTCATAGACATTAACATTAGTTAAGTTAACAACCTACCATTAGGTATCTTAATACTTATTTGTATATGTTTATAAAAAATCATACTTCTTGAAAGCTCAATAGTTATCTTAAATAATCCCTAATCATTAAACATGTTTATGAAAAATCCTATTTTGTTAAATAATACTACACCATAAGACTCTAATGAGAAAAAATTTTTTTCGTTCAATTTTAAAATTGTATTAGGCTCAATCCAACCTTTTAGACATGTAAACAAAATACAAATCAAATTATAAATAAATAACAGATGAAAAAGGTTCATACCTGGCTTGATAGACCAGTCCTTTTACAGAGTCAAATCCAGCCCATTCGTTTATTAGTAGCTAAAGTGCATTATCCAACCCATTCGCTTATCACCTAAATATAAAAAAATACTTCAATTAAATAAAGTAGAATAGTTTAAATAAAGATCTAAAAAAGTAAAAGTAACGATGTTTGTTTTTAAATATTGGTATCTTTATTTTTTTGAAAACCATAAATGCACACTTAAAACACATACGTTGCCATAAGATTTCAGTGAGCTTGCATTATCTCAATTCCTTTACAATCTCAATCATGTATCAATAGCGAAAGTCCACTAAAAGATAAGTTTATGCACAAGAAACTAAACATAAATTAAATTCTAAAAAGAACACACTCGAGCCAGTATTTTACAGTTCATAGCTAAACTCAATGTTTGGTCCAATAGGTACCTTAAAGACATATTACATAGGCAAAAGAATGTCATATTAAACTTGTAAGATATTGTTGTTTACACATGAACTCATAAATAAATACATAATATTAAAAAAAGAATCAAAAGACCCTTTTAATAAAATAGAAAATAAAACTCAACTCATTGCAAAACATTCATCAACAACTAATTACTAATCACAGGATCAAACAATTGCTTCAACTTCTTCAAGATCTGACAAAAATCATCACAAAAATGAAGTCTAAATAAGTAGATTCTAGGCTAATCTTAGTATCTATATACAAAGACCAACAATATATACACTATAAGATCCAAAATTACCCATCTTTATCAACAAGAATATGAGAAATTGCGTATCAAAGTCTCAGAAATCAAATACCAGAAACTATAGTATTATTGTTTTTGTAGATAACACTTGTCATCAAAACGTACCGACGAGCTATATAGAACATCAAACCTTTATCGGACACAAACCAAGAAAGAATACGAGCGAACTAGATTAACAATATTACTTTTTGGTATGATAAAAATGTCTGAAAATGGGATCATCTGGACCATTTTCAAAGAATGAACCGAATCCGATTAGATGAACAATCTTACTTTCATCGAGAAAGGGGAAAATGGAAAAGGGGACGTGTAAGTGTGTGTTAGGGTTATGTTTTAGAAGTGGTTATATGTGATCCATTTGTTAATTTGGGTGGTCCATGTATCATCTGAACATTTCTTGATCCATATTATATATGATGTTTTGTTTTTTCTAATAAACTAAAAGCAAATATATTGTAAACATATTGTATATATATGATGTTTTATTGTTTTTTAAACGAGTGATAACGTTTATATATAAACATGAAAGACTAATATTTCATATGTTTTATTGTTTCTAAATGAGTAACGTTTAAATCTAAATATGAAAGACTAATATTTCTTATGGTTCTCTATATTTTACATTTATTTTTTATAACCTTGATTAAAATTATGCTTCGTTTTTATAAAACATTTCACACATTTGATAAGCCTTATGTTTGAATAAAAAATAATAATCTGATTATGATATAATAAAATATCCCGTCCACTGACGTGTATAAAACTAGTTATTTAAGTTATGGCAAGAAAAAAATGTGTAAATCGTTTAACTTATAATCAATTATTTATATTTTTTTATATATTATGCTTTGTATGCATGTGTAGTCCGTGTATATGAACTTTTATTTTTACATGACCTATCTGTTTAGAGCTTACACACATAGGATTAAGAGAAAGGAAAACCCTTTCGAGTTATGAGAACTTAGAGAACTCGGTATTCTCGTGCGAGTTTTGCCCCTATTTTTCACACCCCTAGATTAAAATGTTTAGAAAGATTGCCGTAAAAAAATCAAAATGATGTTTTTCCGCCCCTTATAGCAGCTGTAAAAAAGGTGATGACATAAGCATGACATCACTTTTTACAACATTTATGGCAACTGTAAACGAAAAAAAATACTTTTTTTTGGGAAAAGTTATTTTTTTTAGGATTTTTAGTAAAAAATGTTTTGAATGAAAAAACCTCTCGTAAGGCCGAGTTCTCTAAGTTATCACAACTTGTATAAGTTTTCATTTTACTCTAACCTTACACACATATATCTATACTCTATATAACTAGGTTATCATCCGTGAGTCACGGGTTCGGATATTTAGATTTTATTAAACACAACTATATATACATAATTTATAAAATGAATAATGCGTGACAATAAGGTATATTAATTGAACGTTAACAACGTCTTCAAAATTAAAAACATACTTATCAAATATCAGACAAAGAAAACAAACTTGATCATATTTAAAAGAATATTAAATTACTGGCAACTTCTTTCTTAACATATCGTTTTCGAGGACAAACCAAAGCCTCTTGTAAAGTAAAAACTCTAGCTTTTCAACTTCTACTCTCCATGATCTCTCATTGCTTTTCACCACCGTATGTGTGAGGTTGTCTAATTTGTTTCATCACACATTTAATTAAATCATTGAGGCATAGGCTGAAAATAAAACAAGAAATAGTATGTCAAGTAGAAAATTGTTAGAAAGATAAGTATCAATTAGGAGAAACGGATCTAAGTTTAACACCAGGTGAGAGAATACAAGTCTTTCTACCAGGTGTGGCTAATCTTAATGTCGCTTAATTGAGCTTCTTGCTCCCTAGTTTGTAACCAAAGCTTAAGTTCAACGTTTTTAGAAGACCGGCCAATTGTATTGAAAAATTAATAAAACTATTATTTTAACTAACGTTAGGTGGTTAATTGGTTGGATAGTTAGTCCAAGCACTCCAAACTGCTTATACATGCTCATTTTATGCAATAGGAGCTCGGGTCGGGTTGACTCAATAATAATCAAGAACAAATCTCAAGGTTGGCTTATCTTGGATTTAACCAACAAACTTCATCGTAATACATATCAAGGCCTTTAACTTATTTTTGTTAGTGGTTGATCAAGAAATGAAGTTGAGGCATATAATCGATAAATCAAGCCAAAAAACTATATATTTGACTGAATAAAACAAATTAGAAGTTGAGGGATTAAACATAAATCTTTAGTCATCAAAATTCTATCAGCAGCCATCTTCCGAGTAGCAACATCATCCATCTTCAAACTCCCAGCCATCACCCAACCCAAACCGAAATCCTAAATAATGCATTTACCATCAAATTCCACCAGCAAAGAAGCATTTAAAAACCCAACATTTACCTTTAAAATTTTGCCCTTCTCATTTAATTAAAAAAAATAAAAAATACCAGGATCAATTTGGAACCACTCCCATCGATTCCCAAAAGCATCATAATTCAGCAACAAAAAAACAAACAATCTTTACGTTGTAATTGGCATACTTATATAGTATAATACGCATAATAACATACATGTAAAATCTACCGTCACTAACCGAACAAACAAATTATCAGTTACTTACATCTTCCTTGTATCCACATCTTTAACACCTATAATGAAGCCTTTTGTTGATCAAGTGAAGCCATATGTCCAACATAATGCACATGATAGACAAAAGTCACAAAACATGTCCATTTTATCAAACTAAACGCCATATATCAATTAATACAATAACGTTAATATTCACACACAAACACACCAACCTTAAGGAAAGTGAAAGATCATGGCTCTTTAGCATCCGACTCTCCAAATAAATAAATACTGCATTAAGATACAAAGGCTTCTTATCACAACAACGAAGCACTTTTTTGCATATTCGTCCATAGGCAAAATTGGATATGTAATTATTGGAGACTCAAATGATGGATATGCAAGCATGATATCTTTCCTATCAACTTTCAACTTGACAATTGTGGACGCTTTATAATACTGTTGACCAGACCATTTCATGACCGTGACACATCTATACCCGTTGTATTCAAACCACTGTTCTTTTCCTGCATTAGAAAAAGAAAAGTTATTCCTTTATTCTATAATTCAGCATTAAAGAATCTTACCAAGCCAGTTGCAAACACAAATCTTCTCCAGCATATATAAGCATCTTAAAAACATCTTTGGAAAGTTCCAGAAGCCCAACTTCAAAGATTTCTGTTATGTCTTCCTGCCAACCCGCAAACACGACCCATTAAACGCCCCTAAACTTCAACCATTTACTTATGAAAGGGTCAGGCTGACTTTTTCCATCTCAAACGGGTAAAAACAAAATGTTTGGCTAAAAAAGAGAAACAAATCAAACTGATCTTACATGTTGAAACGTGTCCAAAGTTTATTTTTAATACAGCCAAAACATGGACTTTATGACCATGATTAGGAATTTGATTATTTATAGAAACGATAAACACAAAAAAGGTATGATAGTTACCCTGATAAGCCTGCATTTTGGCTCGTACTTCTTTGACATATTACATAAATTAATGACAAAGTAGAAATACATATAAGTATAAAATGTTAAACTGTGTTTGGATTCATGCACCCATAACCCAATCGATCACCAAATGCACTTGCATCAAAACAATCTGTCCAAAGAGGATGATTTGAATGCATACATATAAAATAACATAAAACAACCATTTTTTTAACCAGCTAATCTAACTTTATTAATACTCAAAAAATGGTAACAATTCGCCCAAGCAAGATGTTGATGGCAACTCAAGGAGATACAACCATTTGACCAAAAAACTAATGACACAAAATCTTACCCCTTTAATACACACTGCTCAATTCCGTTTTATCTTTAATCTTGACTGCAGTCAAGCATAGTGTTGCATCGGTTTTTGGGTGAACAATTTGAAAATACAAAAAGATATATTTACTTCCAACTGAAATAATAGAAGCAGGAGAAAAAAAAACTAAATACAAAATATAGAACACGTACATAGGGGCGGACCTAGAGTGATAGAAGGGGTAACCTACGTTGCCCCTTGACGCTCAGAAGGTAGTGTAAATTTTGGAAAAATTTAACGTTTTTTTCGATTTCGTTACCCCTTTTCATTGAAACGTTACCCCTATGCAGATTTTCTAGATCCGCTACTGCCACGTACAACTCCTATTTTCTTGACCCATATGCCTGTTAGATAAACATAAACCCCAATTGACATTCTATCTTTGTAGCTTTATCATCTAGTCTGTACTTAAGTAACATCTTGAACAAAGTAGTTGCCGCAAATTACATTTACAGAAAATTCAATAACTAATTAAAAATTATAAACAACGAAAGCAAGGACACCATTGCCAATTCTAATTCATACAAAAGAATATTTTCAATAAATAAAATATAGGCACCAGATATTTTCAATGTAAATATCGTTGAGAGGTACTGATTTATTTCCCTGAGCATGGTAACCCTGCAGTTTTAGTCTTCTCTTTCCCTTCCATTATTTAGTTGGCAGGGGATTGATCAGTTCTTGAGTTGTGACAGGCTGCTTCATGCATCTCAACGCATTTAGCTATGTTTATGAACTGGATAGCATTGTAATTATTGGTAGTTATTTGGTGTTATTAATGAAACTAGAGTAAAGACAAGGTTACAAGACACCTGTGAAAGTTGGTTTTTGTGATGAGGTTAGGGGCATTATTAGTGGCTTCCTTAACCACCTGCATCGCTTAATGATATTTAAAGATTAGTTATAAGTTATGACAGAGGAAAACACAATAGACAAAAGTCACTCCCAGTCCCACTTTGGTTTAGTGAAGAATGTAAAAGTGAAGAGACTGCCTTTATAAACAGAGGCCCAAGAAGAGGAAAAGCATACCTTTCTCGGCCTTTTGGCTAAGATCAAGTGTAGTATCTGTTCTTATCAGTTTAATATCTGATACGTGGGTCATCGGCCCACTCAATATTAATCTTATTTTTTTATGGGGAAAGGCCCATCACAATAGCTTGCTATTGGGGTCTTTCAGCGTCGCCTTGGTCTTGCACTACTGCCTTGGCCTGGCGCACCCTTCCAATTTTTTAACAGAGGCCCAAGGAGAGAAGGAGCATACCTTTCTCGGCCTTTTGGCTAAGATCAAGTGTAGTATCTGTTGTTATCAGTTTAATATCTGATACGTGGGCCATCGGCTCACTCGATAAATTTAATCTTATTTTTTAAGGGAGAAAGCCCACCACAATAGCTTGCTATTGGGGCCTTTAAGTTGCACTATTGCCTTGGCCTGGCGCACCCTGCCAAACCTTAGTTTAAATTGCTATGTTTTGTTAATAAACTCTAATGCTTAAAGTGTTATTTTCTTTTGGGAATGGACAGGTGCCACCCAACCCAACCCGTCTACTTAACAGGTGTCATTTATGGAATATGCACGTCTTCCTTAAATGTCTAGACAAATTGCTTCAACAGGTTGTTTATATAAATCAAATAGGTTTGTTACACCTTTTTTAATCAACCTATTGGATTTTACTATGACTATCAGATTAGCGAGAAATGATAACTTTCAGTTAGTGATCCATAATCACCCACATGACAAAAGAATTTGGTGTTTTTGGCAATCTTTTGACCAAATTCATAGTAATTTGCCACTGCTTTCACATATATGACGACCAAGGAAAATATAAGGCATCTATGCACTGAATAACTTAGCTTTTGATGTCCCATGGTATGAGAACAAGTCAGATAACTGATGTAACGTCTTCTTGCTTCTTTTTAGCTGTATGCAGGGACAGAGTTTGACCAAAAGTTCTTGGGGGCGGAAAGTCATGGGACCTAATTTATATATTGTATAAATATCTAGGCAAAACAATTGGGGGGCAATCATTTATAATTTTAAAATTTTCTGACGAAAAATTGAAAATTTTACACTTCTACCGAAATATTCGGAGGGCGGATGCACCCCCGGGTTTCCACTAAGCTCCTCCCCTAGCTGTATGTTCTCATTTTTCTCTTATTCTCATCACACGGATTTTTGTAGCTTTTTGGAGACAGAATGATGATGGGTCCAACATCAAATAAAGAATCTTCTTTGAAAGTTATCAATTGTTTTCATCAATTATCACTCCCTCATTTTCTTATAGTTGGTTTGACACAATTATATTTATTTGATTTATTGTTATTTCTGTAGGTAACTTGCGTTGTTTATTTGATTTATAGTTATCATTGTTAGGAGACCACAGTGAAAGATGGTTTATGTGATATATGCATTTCTTTTCCATCCCATTTTACCTCTTTATGTATGCTGTATTGTTTTTACAAAGCTTTCCTTCATAATAAATGCAGTTGGATGAATGGGAGCAGATATACAACCTTGTAAGTTACTTTCTGCATCTGTTGGGCTAAAATGATTATATTACATCTCAAATTGCATGTCTTTCTCACATATCTAAAGACATATTGCTACCCCAAGTTGTTTGTGTAAATCAAATAGGTCTGTTATGTTTATTTTATCATGTTTGGTGTTCTCTAGCACCTAAAGGGAAAGGAAAAGGAAAAGAAACATAAGAAAAAACACACCTAGAGGAAGACACTAATCAGTAGTCACTAGTCATGTTTATCCTCAGCTCACTAGTCACTACTAGAGGCTATCAGTTCAACTTAAGCATGGCTGGCAGTATTCACAGGACACGAAAACCATAGCGAATAAGTCTATCTCAATCCCACATTTCCCTCAACTTGACTGGTGAGATACATTCTTATTCTGTTTGTTCCTTTTTCTTCTTCATTTCCATAGAAAACTTATGTAACATGAATCATGATATTTACTTATTTAACATTCTTGACTATAACTGCTGATGTCTTTGCATGCCAGCACTTTATGAAGTATCTACAACTTTTGAAGTAGACTGTGTGATTGTTCACTAGTTGTACTCATATACTTATGGTGCTGTTTCTTATTTGCACTCTCTTGACCCTGATATTTGCAGCATACCAACTTGAAAGCTTTAGAGTTCCTATAACATATTCATGTCAAACGACTTAATATAGGTAATTATTGATAAACCCCGGTTGGATAAAGTGAAACTACTCCACCATGAGTGTGCTAAGACCCCGAACAATAGTGAAGACCTTGAGGAATCTTTATTTCACATGCAGTTAATCTGGCTTCTTGTACATGTCGGGCTAGTTCCTTCGACATACACTTCTTCGTTATGGTTGGTTATTAACTTTTTTGTTATTCACCTCATACCTGGGGTCTTTTTTAATTTGACATCAACATGTTTGACCCGAAAATCAACTACAAACTGCGTCAATGTTAGTATTATGTTATTATATTGTCCTACGACTATCTATAATCTATGAGTTAGCTCAATTATCAAGTATAATAACTAACTGATAAAACCTTATATATGTAAGTTAATATAATAGTAATTATATTATGATGCATGACACTATTTCATAGACAATATTGTCTTGTACAAACCCTCATTTTCTTCATACTAAGCTCTGAATAACAAACATTCATCTTCTTCAAGTGTGGTGGAGGTGCAACGACATAGAGAAAGTGGAACGATGGCGGAGAAGCGTGTGAGCGAGTGATGCCACAACTTTAAAACTAGTTGCCTATCACTAATTTAAATTCCCTTTTCTAACCATAAAAGGAGCACCAAGATGGTTGCTCTAAGTTCATAAAACAATGATCAAGTGTAAAACATCATACACACGGGGTTTTGACTGATATCTACTTAATGTTGCTCCAAGTGTACATGCATTTATCTGGTCTTATCAGTTTCTCGGCCTTTTTGCTAAGATCAAGGGTAGTATCTGTTCTTATCAGTTTAATATTTGATACGAAGGCCATCAGCCCACTCGATATTAATCTAATTTTTCATGGGGAAAAGCCCACCACAATAGCTTGCTATTAGGATCTTTGAGCGTCGCCTTGGTTTTGCACTACTGCCATAGCCTGACGCCCCCCTCTAAACCATGGTTAATTTTTTTTACCGTTTTGTTAATTAGTACAGCTCTCTGATTCTAATAATAGATTTTAATATTTCATTTTAACATGTATAGCCCAGATAATTCATTAATTGATCTTTTGAACTTTGGCAATCTGCTTTTTGTAAAATGTTTTTAAATTGAGTTGATGGGCTGCTATCATTTAAAAAAAAGCTTTTAGTTATTGTTTTTCAAATGTTGAAATTTAAGATGTCTCTTCATGTTCACTCTCTATTAATGTTTCCAAAAAGGATATTGATGAATGCATTTTAGAGGAACTTCAAGCCTACGAATTTGCTGTAAGCTAGTTACTTTAAGCATGTCATGTTTGTGAATGCTTTTGTATGATCTTAATTATTTTGTTTTTATTTGTAACTTTTTTATTTCACAAGCTTGCCCGCTAAGCCCAATAAAAGACTGCTGAATCGCGTGTCACAGAAATTAAAAAAAAATGTTATCAAACTTTATTATTTTTCTTGCACCAATGACGAACATCGTCGTTTACAACATAGATAGCACGTGTAGTTTTCCTTGCCCACAGTGGAAGTTTTGTACCAGCAAGTGGGTTTAACTGGTAGGCTTGATGTTATGTACATTTTTTTATATTCCTTTTCAATGAAAGGATCTTGAAATGCATTTTAATATGTAGTTGATCACCATGATGACAAATGATTGAATCATCTGTGCTGAACAATCCAATCCAATCCAATCCACTTTTATGCTAAGGTATATTTTTGTAAAGCTGACTTGAGATCTTATGAGCCAACACTGCAATTCTATCATTTTAATACATGTTTCGAGACAAATTGCTTCCACAAGATGTTTATATAAATTAAATAGGTATGCTATGTTTTTTTTACTATGTTTAATTTTTTCTAGAACTTGATGGAAACGAGAAAAATAAACACACCTAGAGAAGTCACTATGAATCCCATGTGGTTTTTTACAATCCTTTTGAATTTAAGTGAGTGTATAACCAAAGGATATTAGTTAGAATCATGATTGGGAACTCAGGTGGATAAGGTTCTTAGAAACTCAAAGCACATTCAGTCTTCCTAGCAGAATATTCAGTTGACAGTTCTGTACTGAAAAGCACTTAAATTTTCTCAACAATAACACCATATTAAGTTTTATAGAGTGTTGGTTAAGTATCCATCAATTGTTGAACACTTTGTGATTTTAAAGGCTAGTTTTAATTGGTATTAAATATATTCTAAGAGATGAAAACCATAGGGAAATTAAGTCTATCACAGTCCCACATCGGCAGAGTGAAGAACACAAACATGAAGGGACTGTCTTCATAAACAGAGGCCCAAGAAGAGGAAAAGCATACCTTTCTCGGCCTTTTGGCTAAGATCAAGTGTAGTATCTGTTCTTATCAGTTTAATATCTGATACGTGGGTCATCGGCCCACTCGATATTAATCTTATTTTTTATAGGGAAAGGCCCATCACAATAGCTTGCTATTGGGGCCTTTGAGCGTCGCTTTGGTGTTACACTACTGCCTTGGCCTGGCGCACCCCTCCAAACCATAGTTAAAATGTTATTTGTTTATTATTTCAAAAGATTTATGTTGCTGTTTTTCCTGTTTCTTAAATGAGATAGTACTTGGAAAGAGTGCAAACCAAAGAAACTTTTAAGACTGAAGTGCTGTAATTATTGATAAACGCCAGTTGGATAAACTCAAATACTGCCCCATGAATGTTCTAAGAGCAGGCAATGAAGACCTTGAGGGAATTGTATCTCATGTGCATTTTTTTGTATACGGGCTAGTTCCTTCGACATACACTTCTTCGTTATGGTTGGTTATTAACTTGTTTGCGGGGCTAGTTCCTTCGACATACACTTCTTTGTTATGGTTGGTTATTAACCTGTTTGCTATTCACCTGATACCTGGGGTCCTTTTATTTTGAAACCAACATGTCTGACCTGAAACCCAACTACAAACCGGGTTGTATAGCCCTATGATTATCCATAATCTATAAGTTAGTTTAATTATCAAGTAAAATAACTAACTGATAAAACCTTATATATGTATGTTAATATAACAATTTATTATGAATCATGACACTATTTAATAGACAATATTGTCTTATACAAACATTCATCTTCTTCAAGTGTGGTGGAGGTGCAACAGCGGTGGAACTATGGTGGAGAAGTGGTGTGTGTGTGAGCGTGAGTGATGCCATAGCTTTGAAACGAGTTGTCTATCACTAATATAAATTCCCTTTTCTACCATAAAAGGAGCACCGAGATGGTTGCTCTTAATTTCATAAAACAACGATTTGTTAACTCTATATATAGGTCACTCCAACAAGGGGTGGACTAAAATAGAGCCGAACCCCTGTGCCTGCGACCTCTTATCTTCGTCTTCTACATTTCTCTCGATATTTATACAGATGTATGAACATAGTGTCAAAAAGATGCATTCCACACCGCAGTCTTGTCTTCGCCACACCTCTTGTGAACCTCCTTCATCCTGTCAGCGGACCTGCAAATCCCACTGCAACTCCAATCAAATGAAGCCACACATATGTTCCCTGCTTGAGCCTTCCACTCGCAATCTACACACCAAAATTCGGATTATAAAGTTAATAACTTAACTAACCGTCACTGATGAAGAGACACGATAGCGATTATTGATTTTTATACAATTTTATACCTGGTGGTGTACCACAGCACAACCGCCGATCATCGATGTGCTCGACGTCGAGGCCAATGAACCATGATCCAAGTGAAACGTCCTCGTTGGCGTATTTGTGTAGCACGTGTCTAAAATGCTCCAAAAAATGAGATGGAGAACACAAGAACTGATATAGAGTGAAAAATGGTACTTACTGGTTTATTGAGATATAGGTAGCTAGATCTTTTGAAATGGCGTATAATTGTCCTGTGGCGTGACGGAAATACTTGTTTCCTTCTTCGCCGAATTTCCAGTGCTCGGGTTCATGATATCGCACTCCTCTGCTTGCCAAAGGGAAAAGTTAGAAACCGGAGGTGGCAATTCAACCCGGCATATACGGGTCAAGTTTTGTTCATATGTTATTGATCACGGGTCAAATGTGTAAAGGAAAAGGTCGGGTGTGTTGACTTGCACTAAAATTTACTTGTTTTTGACCCGTAATAATTCCAACCGACTCGACATTTTCCACCTATAAGTCTTGCATGATGTATGCATACATAAACACCATCTTTCCATATATATATATATATAAAAACATCATTTCCAATTACAAAAACGACTACGAAACCATAATTCGAGCTGTAAATTAATCTGATGGAAGGGATTTGGCTTACTTGTGAGCAAGAACAGGACCTGATTTCATGCATCCGACATACACACGAGGTTTTGACCGGTATCTACTTAATGTTGCTCCAAGTGTACCTGCATTTATCAATATAAGTCTACGAAAATGACGAATGGTTTACATATACGTAACGGTCTCATAGTTATACGATACAATTTAATTACCTATATTTACATGTACATCGTCATCAACTTTGACATAAAAATCAGCATCCCACAGAGCAACCGCAGTAGTAAAATATGTTTTTGTTTTTGCGGATAACTCAAGGTAACCCTCAATATGCTCCAGCCTCAAGAAATCTCCATGCTTCTTTTCTTCGGCTTCGATAGCTCTATCAAGAATACCACCTGATGTAGCACTGCATCAAGATAATTCTTGGAATATAAGTATAAAAGTTTATATATAAAACAAAAATATATTGATATGACGCTTATATCCATGCTGCTTACCTGTGACCTATCACAAATCGCATCACAATACCCTTTTCTTCCTCAAGCTTTTTGAGTTTATCACCTGATTTAATGGTACAAAAAGAATTTACAGATTTCAAATAATTAATATTACAAGTTAAAGATGACAACATTCGGTGCAGGTTATGTTTCATCGCTAACAGTATAAAACATAAGCTAAGAAGGAACGTCAAATGAATCAAACGGATTGAAAATAACTCAAAAGTGTATTTTCAATTTTTAAAGCATAAAACCACCTAAATCAGTGGATCAAAAATATTGATTCTTACTAAAATAACATAACTTTTGTAATCATATATGACATGATGATTGTTAGCTTAATATTTTGTACAAAAAGTGTTTTGGGTCAACCCAACCTAACCCAAACCAAAAAAACCTTTTTGTATCAGACCCGCTTTTCGCCTAATACCCGACCCTCCCGACCCGTATAATTTGCACAAGTGACAACCTTGAGGCATCCAAGTAGCCCGAACAGAGTCTCGTCTTCTTCGACTGCTAAAAGCAGTATTAATGCCAATAACCATTAAATATTTTCTTTTTTTAACGGGCTCGGGTAGCCTTAAATCATCAGATATCGGGGTTCCAGAAACTATAGAATCTTGCATGGCTCTTGCAGCTGCTAATTCCATCTCCAAGTTCGAAATTGTTTTGTCTAATGTTCTGTAACCAACACTACTTTAACAAGGACCCTTTATATAACAAAGAGTATTAAAAAATGTAAACAATGAAGCTTACTGGATGACATCACGCGTTTTTGAAACTTCCCCCATTACGTCTTTAGAGTCCCTCCTTGCATTCTTCTAATCAAAAACAAAACAAAAATCCCAAAATATTAGTTTTGAGTTCAAAAAAAAAAAAAAAAAAAAGAATAAGCTATGCTTATATACTAATATACATAATTACTCACTGATGTGTCACATCCATCTGCTAATAACTTGAGCCTTTCAGCTTCGATTCCACTTGGTTTAGATATGCCTTTAGCTTCGGGATCGGTCCACATTCTATATCACCACAAACATACCAGTTGATGAAATTACACAGATTGATCTTACTGTTCGGGGCGAATACTTTAAACTTATGATATATAAATCATTTAAAATAATTTCGTTCTTTTCGCTTAAAGGATGCAAGTTCTTTAAACATCATTCATTATGGAAGATAAAGTGGTTTATTTTCAACAAAAAACATGAAATTCACCAAAGAAATTAACAAAAATAGCATAATTTAAAGTTCTAAACTACAAGTACCATAATTTGAACTAAAGTAACATAATTCGAACTAAAAATAGTATAATTTGAACTAAAGTAGCATATTTGAACTGAAAGTAACATTATTTAAACTAACCCAATTACAAATTACCATAAACATAGACATTCAATCATACTTTAAGAATTAAGCTCAGATTATGAAAAAAGGTCAAAACAAGTGATTTCAAGATTCAAGAACCTAAAACAAACATCACCCACAAACACTAGACACACATCATGCATAACAACATGATCATATAACATTATAACATAAAAAAGTAATCTTTTTTATATAAAACCTGTCAGTGAACAGCACTCCAGCAAAGAAGCAACAGATACACAAAATAAAAGTCAATTTTCTTGACACCCAAGTTTCTTGAATTCAATTCTGCCCCTCCTCTGTGCTTCCAAGCCATTGATTCCAGCTTTTATGTAGAACCAATTTATGCTAATTTAAACACAAACCCATCTGGTAAATGGTACACCCAACTCAACTGAATTAAGAAATCAAGAAACAGGGGATGATTGATATACAAAATTGAATCTTTTAAAGCCCTAATTGACGACCTCTTGACTTTGATTGAATACAGATGGACCTTGCCTTCAGACCACTTAAGATGAGTGGGTTGTGTAGTGTCAAGTGTCAACTAAAATGGGTCGGATAGTGGTGCGGAATATATTGGAAAAAGGGGGCACCGACACAAATAAAATTTGTGTTGTCGACTTTGTATTTAATTTTTTTCAGGCACTGTATTATGTTTTTTATTTTTTTAAATATTTTTTAAACGACAAATTTGGATTAGTGACAAAACACTCAGGTATTATTGTACCATCAACGGCACCATCCAATCATATTCATTTTTACTACGTTATAATGCTTATACACAAATTCATGAAAAAACCCAATAACTCTAGGGAAAACTCCTTTGTGGGAATCAAACTCGAGATCTCATGGTCTCTAACCCTTACAAATCCGTATCCCATAATTTATTAAGTCCACATTTTAGTTAAACTAGGAATTTTACCCGTTGTCGTGACAACGTAAACTGACTTGAATTTATATCGTCTGATGAAATGTATTATGTTTAATACAACTTGTTTTCGAACAAAACTTATATCAAAATGTAGACCAAATGAAAACGTGCATAAAAATAAGGACGAAATGTATCATATTTGACCTGACTCTTTTATGTAAAAATTTTACGTCAAAACGTAAACCAACTTGAATTTTATACCGACACATACATAAAAATAAGCATGTCAGAAAATAGTTTTTTTTTAAGTTAACAAATGGTAAATTTAAAAGTTTAGAAACTCGATAGAGGTCATGCTAACATTTTACAAATCTGTAGAAAGTTAAGGGTGTATCAGTGTTGATGCTGAAAATTAAAATGAGAGGTGGACAAAACTAAAAGTAAAAGAGGTTATGGTTATTGGAAGATGATACTATAGCTAAGCACCCATATTTATTATATATAAATTAAAAGGTAAAAGAGGTTATGGTGCTTGGCAAATGATACTATAGCTAAGCATCCTGATTTATTTACATATTATAATTTAGCAACATATTAGTGTATAGAGGTGTTATACTTTATGTTTTTGTGAGTTTTTAAAAGAAAATTAACATAACACTTTTAATCTATAACTCTTTGATTTGTCTACTTTCAACCAAAAGTTTTCATCTTTTTAATTTAACCTAACATTTTTTTTACTTTCAACTTTGGTCCCATGTACTTTATATACTCATGAAAACTTTCATTTTACGTTTCATTCTAAATTTTACGAGTTAATACGGCGCAACGTACGTGTGTGGTTCAACGTTTTTAAGTTTTGTATTACACTACGCTCTAAATTTTGCGAGTTAACATAGTACAACGATGAGTGTGTGGTTCAACGTTTTTACATCATCTTTTTTCCTGTTTGATAGGTTTTGTCATAATGTACGGGTCCTAAATCGACTTAGTTTTTATTATATATTTTTACTTTCGGTCTAATTTTCTTCGCAATGACAAGCCGCAACTTCAGTGTTGGTGATCGCTGATGGTGGTGTGGCATTAATGCTATTGTCACTGTTTTACACCCCCGTCGCAACGCGCGAGGACTTAATAGTAGTTATATATAAAATAGTAATATTTAAGGTTTTTTTTCTAGTGATCACGGTGATAAAAATAAAATAATATTTCATGTTTTTGGTTTAAAAATCTCTTCAAATAATAGCCCAAATTACATTCATATCAAATCTAACTCATATTCAACTTGGTAGTTATTAAAGGGTCTCTAACCTAGCGCTACCTAGGTGTGTAAAATGATGCAACTTCTAAAGATATTGAGAGTTTGAGTCCCGCAACAAATATTGATAGAAAAATAGTAGTAAATAGATTGTTGTTAAAAAATTGTCTTAGTATACACTCATTTACATATAGCCCAATAATCATTTACATTTAACACAAATCTCATTTTAAATTAGTTGAATTCTGTTTTTCAGTTGAAAACGAACTGAATTTGAATTTGGTTTTCGGTTTGGTTTTGTACATACTGAATTTAATCTGGTTTAATTTTCCGTTTCAAACGGAAATTTTCAAATGGAGAAACCAATAAACACAATAAAATATACAATAGTTCTTTGAAGTCACAACAATTCCATTTTTTTACTTCTGTAACCTTTTTTAAATCAAAATGTTAAATATAATTAAAAAAGTTACAACAATTCCAAGATTTTTTTTACTTCTATAACCCTTTTTTAACAACTACTTCTATAACCTATATCTCATATTATGTAATAACATTTGACATATGCTATATTTCTTACACTAAAATACGAGATTTCATATAAAACCTTGTATGTTTAATTGCAATCACATTGTATATTAGGTTGTTCATTAATTAGAGACATAAGTTTATAATTTATTTTGGGTGTTATTTCTATAAGTTAAAAGTTATAGCGGCATAGAGTTTGATGTTTTCGACTCGCTTGAATAGGATGGTTTCGGTTCAATTATTTGACCCAAATCCGGCTTGAACAATTTGTATCAATTTTCAATTTAGGTCATAAGTTTGTATCATTAAATAGTGTTTTAATGTATTGGGTTGTAGGGTCATGAATTTTGAGGCTTATGTGCTAGCATAAGACCTAAACGTGGGTTGCACATGCTCTTGCAAATAGATGTTCCATGCCAACACCAGTTGTTCCACATTTCACAATATCAAATAATATTTTAAAGGTTAGATATATAAAATTACAAATAACTTTAGTTCAACTTTTAGTTTAGTGATCATGATTTGAAATAAACTAGGTTTAAATATTTAAAAAGTAATGGTGTGTTTTGTTTGATGATTATTGAATAGAGAATTAGAGTTTCACTCGAGTTATGTCAGTGCGGTCGTGTTTGTTTGAAAGTTTTAGGTTTTATAGAAGTTATATCTAAAGAGAAACGATAAATTTCACCTTCTTTAAAGCGTTTTATCAATCATTATTATTGATATTTTCTTTAAAACTATAACGAAACTTAATCTCATTTTATAACAAAAGCATTTTATGTCCAAAAGGTTACACATTTTTTTAATCACTACTCAATTAAAAGTCAAACATCACAAATTACACATAGTCATATAAACCTTTGACTGGGTAAAAATTTTAGAAAGCAGACAACTGATAGCTCATAAAAACACTGTTTTGGAATCATATTTGCTATTGAAAGGTGATTTACAAGGGGAAGTTTGATTTTTTATATATTTTTTTTACTTTGTGCAAATAGCATGATAATGACTTGACCTTATTTTGATATACATATAACCATTAGATGAACGACATATATGAGCATTGCACACATAGCTCAAACACAATAAGAGAATGATTATTTGGATGCCTACTGTTTGTTTAACGACATGTCTATGACAATTTTATGGGAAAAAATCATCACCTAAAACTATTCTACAAAACCTATACATTTCACATTTCTTAAACTTCGTCATTCTTTCTTCATCTCTATTACATTTTTCTTCATCTGTCTATCTTCTCATGCATGCTAACGGAGCCCTTTCAATTGTATTAGTATCCAGTGGTGGATCTAGCAAAAATGTCAAGGGGCAATGTTTCTTTCTATAGGGGCAACAAAATCGGAAAAAAGGTCAAATTTTTCTAAAATTTACACTACTGCCGGAGCGTCAAGGGGTAGCGGAGGCTACCCATTTTAATAGGCTACATCCGCCCCTGTTAATATCCGATGCATTAACTATGAAAGAAGAAAGATGGGTATTGCTAAGAACTTATTTAATCCATGAAAGATCGTCTAAGAGTAGTATGGATTTTAAGAAACCAAGAATCTGCATCACTTTAATACAGATAAACACGTAGCTATACTAACTAGTCCAAGTGGCATTTGACCGAAAATAGTTAATACCTGTACATTGACTTTTGTACATTTGCTTCTACATGATTAATGTTTATTGGAATACAATTCTTCATACTAATAATTCCTTTTTTATTTCATCTAACTAATTTTTTCTCTAACAAATTTATTTTACCAGTTCTTTATACAAATAATTATAAAGTGCTTCTCTTACAAAAGGGCCACTCCTCTAAACCCTTCATGTTTTCTTCAAACCCATCTACATGACTACGTTTCCGAGTGGGTCCCCCACAATGCCACGATAACATCATCGCCTATGTCTTGTCGTCATCATCGTCACTTTGAGGATATTTTAGTAAGAGTAGCAAAATGATAATTTCATATGAATTTAACATATTTTAGCGTTTATTGTTGATAAGGAACAAACACATTACAACTTACCACACAACGAAGACCAAATCCATGATTTTCAAAAAGAATTTAATACATCAATCAAACAAACGTACACACCACATAGACCGTTCCTCTAATTAACTCTAAATTTTATATAAAAATAAGGAAATGCATTTAATGAAAAGGTAGTGTATTTAATCTGATAAGTTATTGATTTGAGTTTAGAAGGATATAATGCATCTCTATAGAGATTCTAAGGGTTCATGATACACAAAATGGTAACAAGTCACTTGAGTAACCTTGCGCGCTATGCGCAACGGCACGCCAACACTGAAGACAACAGGTTGATTAACAAACCTTGCGCACCTTGTGCAACGGCAAGTTAAACCTGAAAGCGCAGGTCCTAGATCCTACGCTTATTAAGCAAGCTTCTAGCTGCGACTTCCTAAAACTTTGCGCCAACTCCCCAACCCGTTCGAGAGTTGCACAAGGCCAAGACTAAGAGAGCAACTCGTACTTGGTCATGGAAATAAAAGAACTTGATCCCTACAAGTTCAGCTGGCCAAAGCACTAATAAGCCCACGCGGTAAGGAGAAGCGTAAAGAGGTATAGATCAAGTACAAAGGGCAGAGCTGTGACCCAATAGCCGCTCGGCAGGTTGTGCCAGACCACGTTGCATGATGAGCAGTCATGCAGAGGACAAAAGGTACGCAAGGATGTACGCGTGGCACCAACCAGCTCATGCCAGCGACTGTCACACAATCTCCACTTAGACAACAACGGACAACTGCCAGGACACGTGGCCCCATCCACCGTGGCCAAGCGCTCTTCCTGTCAGGGACCACTAACGGTCGTAGCAAAAGAGACAAATGGATATTCCTGGTTGTCGGTTCTAGGCCCAAGGCCTATCAGCCCATCTCCTGCACACATCTCCCCGGCTATAAAAAGGATGGCACCTCGAGGTAAATTACGCTGGTTCTTGCTCACTCACTAAGTACTTGCAATATCCTTTGCCAAAACCAGATACTTATTCTCACGCCGGAGTGTGGTCACAAAGAAAACCCTCCCCTTTTCTCCCAACGGTGTTTTCAGTTTTGTAGTGAACTTGTACCGAGATCACATCGAAGGACGAACGTGAGATAACCTTTATATGCAGAGACTTTGGGCCAAAATCTAGATATCTCCGAATATTGTTAACTGGCTTGCAGTAGAATAAAACCCCATAAAGCATTTGTCATCATTACTCAATTATTGTTAACTGGCTTACAGTAAGATAAAACCCATAAAGCCTCTACAGTGGGATAAAATTCAAGTGTGTTTCCTTATAACGTACTTCATCGGGTAGCTTTTTTCTGGGCGTATTTAGTAGTTGGTTCGTCGATTGATAGGTTCGTCGAAGTCAACACATAAGGCTCTGCCCGTGTCCTCCAAGATCATGTTATGCAAGATAATACACGTATACATCATGGACCTCACTTTTTTTCTTTTCATGAATATATGAGGGTTGAGCATGATAGTCAATCGTTTCTGTAACACTTCGAACAGTCGCTCAACATCTTTTTCTTGCCAACTTGTGTTTCTTCTTGTAATACAACCATTTGATGTCATCCGGACACGAAAGAGTTTTTACCAACGCAACCCACAACGGATAAATATCATCGACAAGATAATACCCATATTTGTACTTCACATCATTTGCATAAATCCGTAAATCTGGTGCAACCCCGTCTATGACATCATCGACCAGTTTTGATGATTGTAAAACTTGGATATCATTGTTTGCGTCGGCCATGTTTTGGTTAAAGATCACTCTAAGGATAATGTAACCAAATTTGTTTGTGAGGTAGAGTGCTTGTTTGAATGTAATGATAATAGAACTCAAAATGTAAACATACACAATGATTTATACGAGGAAAAGCCCTTGATCACTAGTAGATCGCCGGCATAAAAACCTTGGGTGGTGAAATTCAATACAACTTCAGAAGTTGATCAAGTGTTGTACAATGAACGTGAGTTTGCAATGAATGTTGAGTGTAAGCTCTATTCGTCTAATGTGTGTGTATGCGAATGAATGAATGAACCACTTCATCAACCCCTTTGAATATAACAATAACAACTAAATGCGATATTGTTGCTAGACCCACGTCTTCGTCCATAACCATTTGAAAAATAGGCACGTGCTAGCTTCTAACAACTTATCATCGATATTCCAGCTTGGACTTGGTCCACCATGTTGCTTCCCTGCACATAAACATAAGAAAGCATCGAGAACAATCATTAGAAATCGTAATAAACATTAAGGATCCTTGATCCTCTGAGGTCCCGTACTACACATTAAGGATGATTTATCTAGAAGACGCTTCAGAATATGAGATCCATAATAGTTGAGACTTAGGCCCTAACAATTGCCCCCAATATGGCAGTTGTGATAAGTGATCACAGCTGTCATATTGCCCCAGATTTCAAACTAGTCGTTATGATCTGATTGATGGGACTTGGCATGCTATAACCATCATTGCGAGTTTTAGGGACTTGATAACTTCCAATTTTCTTTAAAGATCAGAAAACCCTCGTATAACTTCATCTTAGAGACTATTACTTAGGTATACTTCTCTCTCTTTCTCTTTTATTCTCTGTTCTTCATCTCTTTCTCTCTTGTCCATGGCGAAGATGGGTACAAGATCCTCCCCAGAGTAAGACCAGACAAAGAAGACGAGATCAAGTCGCAAAATCTACTTCTTCATCAGAGATTTGTAAATTCACTGACCCAGAAATCCAAAACCTTGCACCTTGCTTCCCTATGGGAACTGTCTTCCGGTCATTCGACCCTTCTGCTCGCAGTGATGCGATTTCCCGGACTTGGTTCTTTTTTTCCAGCGCTTCTGTTCATCCTAGGTTTCTCATATCCATTCCCTGACCTCCCTCAACGATTCTTCACCAATAATAGCAATACAAAGTGTTCCCTAGATAAAACTAGAGGCATACAAAATCATTATATACACGGCACAAACTAACTTCAGGTATATATAATAAAATCGAAACAAGCAAGCAAGCTAGAGGTATGACCATAAAAAATAACAATCTCTGATACGTCTCTTATCTTCACCAAAACCCCTAAAGTATGAGAGCTATATTCTTCTTTTTCTTCGTCTCTAGCATGTGACGGCAGAAACTCTCCAACCCCAAAAATATAACCCTACCTTTGTTATTTGTTGTTTTTGTGCCTCAAAATTGTCCACCAAGAAAACTATAATTTGTTTTCTATTTTGATCCGCCTTGACGTCAGTAGCCCATGGCTCACAAAACAACTAATCCACAAAACTTGTTTTGGTTCTTTTGTGCGTTGACGTATGAACTCAAAACAAAACATATTTCTTTTAGTTTTTCTTTTCTTCTCTTTTATCACTCTAGGATAACAAAACATATTTCTTTTACTTTTTCTTTTCTTCTCTTTTATCACTCTAGGATATAACAATAATAACTAGAATTGGTGTCCGCGCTTCCCGACGGGCTTGTTGGAGGTTGCCGACGAGGATGCACTTGTTTCATGATATATCAATGAGTTATCGTAGACGATGCAGACTTTAATCTAAATGATGGTAAAACTAAGTAATCTACACGATTAGTTGAACATGTCTAGAGTTAAAAAGTTAGCTTTAACTACAATAAGGTAAATAAGAAAATGATTATATTTGTTACCTGGTGTATTAAAGGGTTAATATAGACTATGTAAGCTTTAATCTAAATGGCGGAAATAAGCAAGTAACATGATTAAGTAAATATATCTAGAGTTAAAAGTTAATTTTAATTATAATAAGTTAAATTAATAATAAGTATAATAAAACATATAAAAGACAAATATTTGTTAAAAAAAGAAAAAAAAACGAACTTTATTAAACTTCAAGGGCCGTATGACAATTCTATTAAAGTTTGGGGTCAAAACGTAAATTTTTTTATTAGAAAAAGAATTATTATTAAATGTCTGTATGATAAATCTATTAAAGTTTAAAGGTATACATAAATCGTTTATAAAAACTATTAGAGTTCTAAAGTCATATGATAAATCTATTAAAGTTTAAGGTTAGAAACATAAATTAATTACATAGAAACAATATTATTACAATCTTATAATTGTTAATTATTAAACTATTAAATCCAAAAAAACTAATAATATAACCCATATAGTATAAATGAGTTGGGTTTTTTCATGAGCAAAAATAACCCAACATATTCAAAATGCCACAATTGAATTAGGAGTGGAAATTTGTTTAGTCACTCTGCCCTCTTACATTGATTTCATTCGGTACATATAGGGAATTACATTCAACCCACATTAGGGTAATGGAAATAAAACAGAATAACTGCTTGAAATTTGAAAATAAATCAAAACAAAAAAGAAACAAAAATAACAAGTTAAAAAAAACTGTATAACTAGTAATTTTCGGCTGTTTGGCTTGGGTTGTAAGCTTTCCAGCTTGCTCGCTCTATATATATAGATAAATAGTGGTTTCCAGTAAAAAAAGGAAAGATGGATGAAACTAAAATCAAATGCTATATGTAAACGTCGGTTGTCTTGCATGTTGTCGTTACCTCAAGTCGGATCTGCATCCGGAACTAGTTTTATACCCGTCTGGTGGACGAGTATGTTAATAACGTAATTATATAAGTATTTTTTTTCCTTGCATTTTAAACAAAAAACATCATTTGTTTAAAAAATGTGTGAAATGATTTCATTAAAAGGGTTTCATATTTACATATATATTATGCCTAAAAGTCTGATAAGGAGACAAGTTTTCAATGTTATCCAATCTAGTTAGCTTCAAATTTGAGAAAAAAGAGATTTAGAAAAAGGAAAACCAACCTTTTTCTTTTGGCATTTTAGATCGCAAGCAAGAAGATGAAGATAACTTTTAATATTATTTTGAATGTATAAACATTAAAAAGAATACCTGTCTAAAGTTCCTAAAAAGGGCTTGTTTTTTTTTTTTTTTATCAAAAACATGTTTATGGCTAATAGAACATAACTACAAATAGTTAAATAGAAAGTAGAAGCACCATAACACATGTTATGGCATCAATGACAAACCATTTTACTTCAAACTAATAATTAGTAACTCACTTGAAGTTAAAAATGTAACAGAACAATTTACTTCAAATTAATAAACTTGACCGTGATCTACTCTTTAAATAGTTGGGCTTCTATTAACTCCTCCCCGGCCTCGAGTGCAGCCATGATTCACGTAGTGGACCACGCATGTAACACTTTTACAGTTAGGACATACCTGCCATTATCAGGGTACTGAAAAGAGTCAGGTTAGTATTTTACTTGTTTAATGATACCACTGGTCAACAGTCGAGCTATCCAAACAAACATCACCATAACCAACATCTTGCAATTCCAGTATAGTTTAAAAAAATTGTGTAAAGTATATCAAATGAGAATAGCGATATAACTTATGAGCAACATGATACAGCACGAGCTCCGTCAGCAGGTCTATCCACAAGAACCATAGCAGTTGTTTTGAGTAGGTAGAGCTCTTGACTGTTTTTTAACAAAATAGTACAACAATCCCATATCCGAAACAACCACAATCCACAATCTCGTTTTTTAACATACTTTTATTATCAACCACAATCCACATGTGCTTCATGCTTTCTAATTTCTATATTATCACAATATAATTTACCTTTGCAACCCTCATCACAACATCGAGCAATATTTTCTTTCTGAGGAATTGTACAACTGCATCCAATGATTTCATCAATAGCTTCTACAATTATCACAACAATTAGTACACTATACCATAATCTATTTACCATTTTGACACCTATAAACTAATATTCCTTTAGTAATTATTATCAATGGTTTCCTAGCAGTTACATTTAGAGTGCACCTCCTTCAAAACGGTCAATTCCATTAAAATTGGATAAAAAGGATGATTGTTTTTAGATTATCAGGTATATAATAATAGTTGAACAATTTCTACCCATATGAAATTTCAATGAGATTCCTTATTCTGACCTCGGATAGATGTGTTTTTCGCCATGGAGATACTCTTGCAGCATTTGTGGGTGATTCTCGAGGATCTGTATGCTTAAAAAATGATAGAACCATTAAGCAGTGCATTAGTAAGTAAATACATTGCAAAATCAATAATATAAAAGAATTCATAGAATATGACCATATCTTCCAATACATTTACATCATTTTTCGTTAATCTTCGCCTTTCAGACTCAAACTCAAGTTTTGAAATCGGCTCTTTGGACGGTTCAGATTCCAAATTAGCTAACCCATAAACTTACGGATCAACTAATAAAACAGGTGGTGTGCATGTAGACTCAGTTGATAAACTATTAATTAAGCGATTCCATAAAAACAAATGGAGTGGCATACATTCAGGCATAGTTAACATAAATCGATTAAGCGCATATTAAGGTAATAACTATCAGTTTTATATTTCAAATCTTATATTAAAATCATCAAACCTTCTTCTGTGGATTGCGACAGTCGGTGTCTAAGCCTCTTTGTTCTATCACATCGTCACAGACTTCATCGTCCCTGTGTTCTATACCATCCAGGCCATATCTTCGTATGACACCAAGCTGCACAAATTCATCACCAAATTATTACAATTTCAATTCTCTTGAAATCATTAGGGAATAATGAGTTTACCACATCTTGGAGTGCAAGCCTGAGAAGAATGTATAACTGAAAGTTGGTTAGACTTAATGGGATTAATATATAACTGACCCATTTCTGAAGTGCTCCATTTTGATCTGATTGATCCAACGGCTAGGGTGTTTTTCCTAGTCGTCGTATGATTAGGCTCCATGGTTGGTTAATTTTGCATAAGTTCTTAACTCAACTTTTCTCCACTATGCATTAAATAAAACTCTATAGTTGAAAGTTAATGTAAATTATTTACATGATAATGTAATATATAGTTGCTTTTTAGAAAGATAGTTGCTTTATAAAAAAAAAGTAACGCAAATAATTCTATTCATCATGAAATATAAAATTTAACTTTGGGAGTGAGGGAAACCTTTAAATTAGGTGGTAGAAGTATTAGTTTGTTTGTACTTTTCTTAATAAAATATATTCAGCTTTTCTTCCTTAATATTAGAGTAAATTACACCGTAGATCCCATTGTTTGGGCCAAATTTTGTAATTGGTTTTTAATGTCCGAGCTACTTTATTCGTAAACTTGAATAATATAAACTAGAAACAGTTTTTCTTTAAAATATGTTATCTACAAATACGGAGTTCTTTAATTGCATTCTTGGCTCCAAAATTGTCTTCCGCTTCAGAGGAGACTTCAAACAGTAAGTCTTCCATTCATGTAATTCAATCACTTTGGCAGAGACTTTGGACAACAAGTCTTGTATAAATTAGGGCAAAGAATGTTACTCGTACACCCATAAACACAAAGCATGGCACCTCTCTCCCTTTCCAACATCTTACTTGCTACTTTAACAGCTTTCTGTACCTTAAATGTTGTTGGTTCTTCAGATGAAGTTGATGCTCTCATGAAATGGAAATCAACCCTCCATACTCAAAATATGAGCATCCTTTTACCTTCATGGACATATGATCTTAATCTCAATTTTTCTGCTAAAAAACCAGTGTCTCCATGCAACTGGTTTGGCATTTCATTTAATGAAAATAGCAGCATAAACCGTTTGAACCTTTCCTCATCAGGTTTAAAAGGCGCCCTTGATCACTTGTCTTTCTCCTCATTCCCAAATCTTTTGTATTTCGAACTTAGTTTAAACAACTTTTCGGGGATTATCCCATCCGAAATCTGCCACCTCTCAAAACTTGTTTATCTTGATTTCTCCTCTAATCAATTCACCGGTATAATCCCACCAGAGATTGGGAAACTGACAAATCTTGTCACCCTTCATTTATATGAAAATCAGTTGAATGGTTCTATTCCTCAAAGCATATGTCAAATGAAATTCCTTTTTGAGATTTGGTTGAATGATAACAATCTATGCGGTCCGATTCCTACCTGTTTTGGTCAGTTATCGAACCTAACAGGCTTAGCTCTATTCACGAATAAATTGAATGGATCAATCCCCAGAGAAATAGGTAAGTTGACGTCTCTCAGACTGTTAAGGCTAGAAAGAAACAATCTGACGGGTCCAATTCCCTCCTCTCTAGGTAAACTCCGATCCCTTTGGGCTCTTAGTCTTTTCTCTAACAAACTCAATGGTTCCATTCCAAGTTCATTCGGTAACCTACAAACCCTGGAATACTTGTCACTTTTTGATAATCAACTTTCTGGTTCAATTCCACCGGAATTAGGAAAGCTGAGGTTGGTTCAACTTGAATTCACCAACAATAGTTTTTCTGGTAGGTTGCCTGACGGAATTGGCGACGGAAGGAAGCTTGAATATTTTCTTGTTGGTGATAATAAGCTAACATGTCAAATACCGAAGAGCTTATACAACTGCTCGAGCTTGATCCGAATCCGTTTTGATGGAAACCAGATTACCGCAGATATTTCCAAGAGCTTTGGTGTCTATCCGCACCTCAAATACATTAATCTCAATGATAACATGGTTTATGGAGAAATATCAGACAACTGGAGTAAGTGCAGAAACTTAACCACGATACAGATGGGGGAGGGATCGAATTCGAGGTAACATACCTCCTTCCCTGGGAAACATGATCCAGTTGGAACTTCTAAATTTCTCATTTAATCATTTGGTTGGAGAGATACCGAAAGAATTTGAAAGGTTGACTCCATGGGGAAACTTTATCTCAACAATAATCGACTTTCTGGTATCGAGTGCCAAGAGCTAGGATACCTCGTTGAACTCTTGTATCTTGATCTATCCATGAATAAGTTGAATGGGTCCATTCCATACTCCCTTGGCAAGTGCTCAAAACTCTTTTCCTTAAACATGAGCAACAACGAATTTACTGGCAAAATTCCTGTCCAATTAAGTAGATTGGTTCAGTTGTCTTTTCTTGATTTGAGTCATAATTCACTCGTCAAAGAGATACCTTCAGAGCTTTCGAGTATGATTAGCTTGGAAACTCTAAATCTCTCTCTCAACAAACTCTCAGGTTATTTACCAGAGAGTTTGGAATCAATGAATGGATTGTTGAACATTGACCTTTCTTATAATCACTTACAAGGCCCCCTTCCCAAAAGCAAAGCGTTTTTTAATCTTTCAATTGAAGCGTTGCAAGCTAATGATAATTTGTGTGGAAATGTTACTGGATTGAAACAATGTGCATCACAAAGCAAACACAAACTCGCACTAGTGATATCCCTTCCACTTCTTGGAGGTCTTCTACTTGGTGCTCTCATGGGAATATTCAGTTTCTGTAGGCTGAGATCGAAGATTTTGCCATCGACACAACATGTGAACGAACATAAACATGGCAAAAGTTCCTTTTCGATTTCGACTTTCAATGGAAGAGAGACATATGAAGAAATTGTGACCCGAACTGAGGAGTTTAATGAAGCATATTGCATTGGAACTGGAGGATGTGGAAGTGTGTATAAAGTGAATCTGTCATCAGGTGATACGGTTGCGGTAAAGAGACTTCACTTGTCTACTGAGATGATCAATGACACTAGTTTCCTAAACGAGATTAGGGCATTGACAAGAATACGACATAGAAATATCGTCAAACTACTTGGCTACTGTTCACATTCTCAAATCTCATTTTTGGTTTATGAATATCTCGAAGGGGGTAGTTTAGCTGCTATTTTGAGCCATGAAACTGCTCAAAATTTGGATTGGACCAAGAGAGTGAACATTATTAAAGGTGTTGCATATGCTTTATCCTATATGCATTATGATTGTTCACCTGCTATCATCATTGTGACATATCAAGCAAAAATATTTTGCTTAATTCTGAGTACGAAGCTTGTGTTTCGGATTTTGGTACGTCCAAAATTTTGAACCCAAACTCATCTATTTGGAGTAACATTGTAGGAACATTTGGATACCTCGCACCAGGTAATTTATTTTCTAGCAATTCATATATTTAGTTCGAACAGATTTCATCATGTCAATAATTTTGCAGAACTTGCTTACACGATGAAGGTAACCGAGAAGTACGATGTTTATAGCTTTGGCGTTCTAGTGTTAGAAATCATCAAAGGAGAGCATCCTGGCGATGTCATTACTTCTCTAGCATCTACATCAATGGAAGAGATCAAGTTTGCGGATTTGGTAGATCATCGCCTTGTTATTCCACTCCCAGAAATCAAAGAAGTTCTAACGTCAATGTTAACTTTAGCCATAAAATGCATTAACTCGAACCCTGAAATAAGGCCTGCAATGCACCAAGTTTCAAAAAATATTGCAGGTATTATTTGCAACATGTATAAGAGTGATATTGTTGTGTAGTGCCATCACTTTTCACCTTATGTGTCCAACTGGCGAGATTATGTGCTAGTCCATCGGTTTTGGGTTGCATATCATGATAGTTAAGTATAAGCTTCAGTTATCATAGAAGTACTGTAATTTTTAACTATTTAATAAAACAGGTGTACTTTTTTTTCTTATATTTTCTCTCTTTTTATGGCAGATTTTACAATAACCATACGCCTAAATTACATAAATATTAATTCCTAAGTTCCCAATTGCCAGCGAATTTTACAATAACCATGCTCCTAATTACATCAAATAATACCTAATTCCCCCATGCCTCGAATGGCGTCTTTTATTTTCTAAAGATTTTAATTGTAACAATGCATCTGGTATCCATGTCATCATAATATTTTGTAATGGTAGAAGGATTAGCAACACCTTGTCTGCTACAAAAATTGGACGAAAGCGGCCAAAGTTTGTGACGAAAAAAAAGAATTGCAAAATTAGCAACAATATTAATGACCAAAATCATACGGTTGCTAAATTAGCGAGGGACACAAGATTAGTTGCAACATTAGTGTAACACCCAAAAACGGGTTTGGTAATCAAAACACGTTAATATTAAAGAGCGGGAAAAAGACCGTAAGTGGTAAAAGTGAACCCATAAATTATATAATTAGGAACAAATTAACCTAGTTAATAACATGTATATAAATAACAAGACAATGAGTTGTAGTCTCATTTATAATCAAAACTAAACTTGAGGGGCCAAAGCTGCCAAGAAACGAAACTTGTTTTATTAAAACAAAAATTAACACATAATACACACACTTAGTGTGTGTATATGTCATGAGCAGGAGAAGAAACAAGGGGAAACCCTAGTTTCTTCAAAGAATCACCAAATTGAAAGGGGAATTGGACACCAAATCGATGCATGAACGCATATTATCGATCACCATGATTAGGGGATCATAAGGTATGTCTCAAAACTTAGATTGGTGAAAATCATAACTTGAGACAAGTAGAATACTTAGAATTAGATTGTTGGATTACGATCCAAAGGAGAAATTGAGTATTATGTATGCTTAATTTTGTTAGATATCAAGAAACTATGAAATATTTAAGGTATGATTACTTGTAGGTGATTTACAAGTAGACATTGAAATGGGTTTTGATAAAATGATGAAGTTGATGATAATAGTAGGAAGATACTTGAATAATTTATGAGTTTGAGTACATATTCATACTTGCTATGGAATGATTTTGTACAAATTGATGAAATCGATGTTAAGTTAATCTTAAGAGGTGTATAAGATCATGCTGTTTACTAGTTTGCAAGTAGAACTTGATTACATTAAGCATTCGGATGAATGTCTAATAATATAATAAAAGGGGTCGTTATATAAAGATGAAAACCTTAGTTCTAGTACAATGAATGAATGAATTAGCATTGATAATCAAAAGTTAAGTTAACTTGATGTTAACAATTGCTCGAATTTGTTTAAATGAAAGAAATGACATGAACTTGGTTGGGAATTTAGATAAGAAGATAGCTTAAACATATCGCATACCGGGTAAATGATAAATGCGTAAATACGTTCGTTGAACCTATTTACGCATTCACATATGTTTATAGACAGTTGACGTCAAATTAATATGTAATAAGATCAGATGATAATTTTGATATATAATGCGTAAAAATTGGATAGTCGTAATAGAGGATGACTAATCTAATCATCTTGTGAATGATGAATAATAGTTTGACGCTTGACAAGCTAGGTGGAAGCTTGGGAGAAAACGGGTCAAACGGATCAAGTACGCGGGAAAAGTGCATAATCGGGTGCAAGGTAAGTAATGCTTACATCCTTAAAATAGTAAATTTACTTATGTATTGACTAAGGATAAGTAATTTTGTATTCGGAATGAGATTTCAAATACGAGGTTCCGATGTGAATTAATAGGGGTTGGAATAAGCAAATCTGGTATTAAACCACAATTGATGGTAAAAGGGGAAAATAGTATTATAGTCATGTGTTGACAAATAAACAAGAAATTCTGAAAAGTTACCTTATGGTGTAAACCATAAGGAATGAGGAGGGGTAATATGGTAATTCAATCACGAGTTTGATGAATAAGTATTAATCGAATCAAGAAATATAAGCACAAGGCGTAATCAAAACAGATTTAACGGTGAGATGATAAGTAAATACCATTTTATGATGATAAAATGGTTATTTAGACCAAATGGGTCAAATGGTGTAGTCACCACCATTTGACAAAGCTATGACTCGAGCCAGGTAAGTGAAATGGATCAAATTCTTATTGAGGCGTTTAAGGTCCGACGAGAGTTAAATAAGACTTGGATGAACATTGGATAACCTAAAGAGAGGTATGTTTAATAAATTAAATTCTAGACATTATGTTCTTAGAAACATAATGAAAAATTAGTAGAATATGAGTTAAAGATACTTATTTGGTCAAAATATGCATTTAAATGTCCTTCTACGTAAAAAGGACTAAAAATTGACCAAAACGCCCTTTTAATGATAAATTGATCAAACGACCTTTGAAGATAGATTAAAAATGAGTTTTATATAAATACATCCTTATGGTAGTATAATAGTGAATGGCATAAGCTGTTTTGGTTTAATGCCTCATAATGGGTCTTTTACGTAAATTGTCGAATCGGAATGTAGAAATTGGATAAAATGTATTTACGATAATGAATCCACCACAAATATAATTATGGTGGAAAATAGATGTATATCTTAGGGTGGAAACGATAAGATAGATAAGTTTTGGTTGAATTAAGCAACGTATTTCGCTAAGACAACCAAACGGGTCAAAATGATAAAATACATAAAGGTTTGGTTGAATAAAGCGATGCATCTCGCTAAGTCAACCAAACGGGTAAAAATGGAGTTTTAAACATACGAAAAGGATGTCTAAATGCGTAGTTTGGTTATAAGGTGGTTAGAGGGTAAAATCGGAAAATATAAGCATAAACCGGGAATGGATGCGTAATTCATAAGAAATAAGAATCCGGGTCAAGGATTTCGGGTAAGTATGTAAGAAAACATTTTACGGTCATTTAGAAACAAGTTTCGAGTAAAACGGATGAATATTGAATGAGTTACGGAAAATAACGCGTCAAAAACGGCAAATAAGAGAAATTTTGCAGCAAGCCACTGTAGGCTACGGTAGCCTACCGTAGCTTGCAGTGAGCTGCTCTTGTGTTGAAATAGAAAGCCTTGACCGTAAGACAGAAAGCCTAGACCGAAGGCCTGGACCGTAAGCTACGGTGGCCAGCCGTAGCTTACGGTGGAGTTTGATATGAAAGTTTTGTTTTGTTTGAATAAGCCATGTTTTTATGTTGGTTGTGTTTGATTGTTTTTGATGTTTTAGGCCTTCGGGTTTATTCGGTTAAGTTATAATATATTTATAACTAACGTATTTCATAAATTATGAAATATAGGAGATGATTGGGAACCAGAGGAGGACCAAGCTCTACAAAGAACCGAACACTATCGAAGACAAAGCTTCCGCAATTGGTTTCAATGTTACGAAATTAATCATTAAAGACATGTCTAGATGTTTGGTGTTGATAAAGTTTTAATAAACTCGAAAATTTGTAGTGGCGTGTATTCGCATTTACTCGTTTAAATGTGAAATTTTAACGAAAATTTAAATAAATTAGATAGGGTCTTACAAGTTGGTAATCAGAGCTCAAAGTTAATGATCAAATGTGTTCAGTTTGAGGCTTGGTCGCACGATACGGTAACTTATCATAAATTTAGCGGTCTAACATGGTAAAGTGTTGTAATAACACATAGGATTATCGTGTGAATGCACGTTACCCCAAATAGATGATAAAAGACCGGTATAGCTAGTAAATTACTTGTGTTAACAAGTATTGTAGATAGCCTTGTACTATTGTAAGGGCGCTTATTAATTTCCAATGTTATTAATCAATGTAAACGTTTTGGTTAAAGGACGCTCGCATCTGAAGATGACGTCAGTCTAATGATCTGCCGACATGATGATAGAATGGTCCGAAGTATGACAAGTAGAGCATACTCATTAAGGACCTAAACTAAATGATGATATTAAATAAAGGTGGAACAACAATGAAGCCAATAAAGAATATATCGCCTAGGTGCACACTTTAAATTAGTGTATAACCAGTAGTATGCAACAGATACGTAATGAACCACGGTTGTATACGGGATTAAAGCATGGGAAAACTGGACGGATACCCATCCATGATGATGTTCCCAAGAGAAATTGGGTGGGAAATACGCATCATTCATAATTGTGAATAATAATAATAACAATAAAAATATAAAAAAGTTTAGATCTAAAATCTTGGATGGGGTGAGCATCCAAATAGAAATTTTCAATAAGATTCTATTGAGAAAAAGTAACGATAGATAAATGTGGTTGTATAAAAGTTTTATAAAAAACGAAAACATTCTATATGTTTTGAGATGAAAAAGGTAAAAACTAATAATTGTTAAATAACAATTAAATAAGGTTTTATCAAATAAGAATTTGAAATATGGACATGAACCGAGGATTTACTTACATGGGAAGTAATGTGTTAGCTATAATAAGGTCATGCGTACCATGTGTTGACCGCTTACTCTGGCCAAGTAAGTAATAAACATATGATACCATGAACTTCTTATAATGAACACATATACATCCGATGTAGTAAAGATGAGGCTAATGGGATGAGTTAAAGGAAATCCTTCAGGATAAATAAAGAATAAAGTTTGATTGTTTCCGAGATGAAGGATTTCACAAGAACAAGTCAAATGGGTTGGATAAAGAATAAAGTTTGACAGTTCATAAGTGATGAATCTCACACGAACAAGTCAAACGGGTTAAATAAAGAATTTGATTTGATCGCTCATAAGTGATGGATTTCACACGAACAAGTCAAACGGGTTAAATAAAGAATTTGATTTGATCGCTCAAAAGTGATGGATTTCACACTAACAAGTCAAACGGGACAAATAAAGAATAAAAGTTTGATTGTTCAAACGTGATGGATTTCACACAACAAGTCAACGGACAATAAAGATAATTGATTGTTCAAAGTGATGATTCACAACAAGTTGATGTTAAAAGTGATGGATTTCACACGAACAAGTCAAACGGGAAATAGAGAATAAAGTTTGATTGTTTCATAGGTGATGGATTTCACAAGAACAAGTCAAACGGATCGGATAATGAATACAGTTTGATAGTTCATAAGTGATGAATCTCACACGAACAAGTCAAACGGGTTAAATAAAGAATTTGATTTGATCGCTCATAAGTGATGAATTTCACACGAACAAACCAAACGAACCAAATGGAGTGTAGTGATGAATTTAAATGTAAACGAATACCGGGTAACGGGAGCGTTAAAGCAAAAGAATAATGAGCCCGGGTAGATGGGACGAGATTAAATATGAATGTAGACGCAAAACGGATAACGGTAAACGTGAGACAAACCAACGCATAAATGACATATGAAGTCATAGAGTCGGAAGAATTGTCCGAACGAAAAACAATCTAGTCATAGACTACGATCGCGCAGGCGCGCACGGCTACCAACAGACAGTGTCTGATCTGAATAAATATTTGGGGCAACATACACAAATGCTGTGGTTGCCACTAAAGATGGTAAGTTGTGACTCGGTGATGATGAGTGATTAATGCCATTTGACCTTGCGCCAGGTATAGACACAAATGATCATCACCCAATAAAGATGAAGCGACTAATAGGTTCGACAAGTGAATGTGACTCATAAATGACTCGCGGAGTCATAGAAAAACGAAATGATACAACTCGGATCAAATATGGTCTGAGAGCCATAACTGAAATAAAATAAAATTAGCCTTCATGATAAGAAGAGCCATGATAGGCGGATAAAGAAAAGATAATGAAAAGGATTTTACTTTCAATTATAAAAGAGGTGCATTGACACCAAATATACTTAAAGAATGACAGGGTAAAGCAACGATCTAAAGGATCACCATGACCTTCGGGTTATAAATAGTGTAAAGGTCTACGGGGCCAAAAAGACCTTGGGGACACAATCAAGTGGAATGATGCATTAAAGGTCTCACCTTAAGGCGCTAAGTAAAAGAAAAGACAAGGGTGAGAGCCTAAGGAAAATAGCCTACAAGGCTAAATAAAAAGGGTTTAAGGGTTATTTAGACCAAGCGAAGGAACCAGTTACGATTCCCCACATAATATAAGAATAGTAAAGAAAAATCCTTGGTTACCAATTGCTTGATGCGAGAAATTGACATGAGTTGAAGATAAAACGTTAAACTAAAATTTAGTTTTAGTTAGAAATAACGTTTTAAACAAATATAAATAGAATGAGAGCAATTAGAAAATGATTAATATCAAAGGAAATAGGTCTTGATACCAATAGGTGCAAGATGATAAATTCGGAAAGAAAATTTTCGAAAAATGAAATATTGATATATACAAGAATATGACGTGAATAAATTGTGGTCAATGAGAATAACATAGTATATATTATATATATATATATATAAAATTCCACTGTAGCACGGGCTACAGGACCTGAGATCTTAAACGCATGTAAAGCCAGAAAAGGCGATGTGATGCACCCGATGACGGGGCGTAATGCAATTGGTGATTAATTAATCTAACCGGCAAGACCAATTAAGGTCAAAATAATGCTTATAACTCGTTTGATTTCGCTTGTCGATATATGATAAGCATGGAGTAGACATGATGACGGACTCTTATGGCCGAGCTGCCAAATTACAACCCAATCAAATAATGATAAAATAAGAAAAGTAAGGTGAAGGTTACGATCCATAAGGCCTCACTTATGAAAGGCGCACGTGGCAAAGTATATGATAATCTTTGGACGAAAGATTAAAGGCTTTGGAAATAAAATGTTAATTAAGGAAAAGAGCAAGAAAGGGGTCGGACGTCAATTGGGAATCCGAAGGATACTGGCGCATCTTTCTGGTAAGAATTCTAAATAACTAAAATGTGAGCGACGCTCAGGTGAAAACGAAACCAAGTCCAGTGGGTTTAACCCAAGGAGTTAAGTAAGAAAGGTTTCGGGGACGAAACCTCTTAAGGGGGGTAGAATTGTAACACCCCAAAACGGGGTTGGTAATCAAAACATGTTAAAGAGCGGGAAAAAGACCGTAAGTGGTAAAAGTGAACCCATAAATTAAATAATTAGGAACAAATTAACCTAGTTAATAACATGTATATAAATAACAAGACAATGAGTTGTAGTCTCATTTTTAATCAAAACTAAACTTGAGGGGCCAAAGCTGCCAAGAAACGAAACTTGTTTTATTAAAACAAAAATTAACACATAATACACACACTTAGTGTGTTTATATGTCATGAGCAGGAGAAGAAACAAGGGGAAACCCTAGTTTCTTCAAAGAATCACCAAATTGAAAGGGGAATTGGACACCAAATCGATGCATGAATGCATATTATCGATCACCATGATTAGGGGATCATAAGGTATGTCTCAAAACTTAGATTGGTGAAAATCATAACTTGAGACAAGTAGAATACTTAGAATTAGATTGTTGGATTACGATCCAAAGGAGAAATTGAGTATTATGTATGCTTAATTTTGTTAGATATCAAGAAACTATGAAATATTTGAGGTATGATTACTTGTAGGTGATTTACAAGTAGACATTGAAATGGGTTTTGATAAAATGATGAAGTTGATGATAATAGTAGGAAGATACTTGAACAATTTATGAGTTTGAGTACATATTCATACTTGCTATGGAATGATTTGTACAAATTGATGAAATCGATGTTAAGTTAATCTTAAGAAGTGTATAAGATCATGCTGTTTACTAGTTTGCAAGTAGAACTTGATTACATTAAGCATTCGGATGAATGTCTAATAATATAATAAAAAGGGGTCGTTATATAAAGATGAAAACCCTTAGTTCTAGTACAATGAATGAATGAATTAGCATTGATAATCAAAAGTTAAGTTAACTTGATGTTAACAATTGCTCGAATTTGTTTAAATGAAAGAAATGACATGAACTTGGTTGGGAATTTAGATAAGAAGATAGATTAAACATATCGCATATCGGGTAAATGATAAATGCGTAAATACGTTCGTTGAACCTATTTACGCATTCATATATGTTTTTAGACAGTAGACGTCAAATTAATATGTAATAAGATCAGATGATAATTTTGATATATAATGCATAAAAATGGGATAGTCGTAATAGAGGATGACTAATCTAATCATCTTGTGAATGATGAATAATAGTTTGACGCTTGACAAGCTAGGTGGAAGCTTGGGAGAAAACGGGTCAAACGGATCAAGTACGCGGGAAAAGTGCATAATCAGGTGCAAGGTAAGTAATGCTTACATCCTTAAAATAGTAAATTTACTTATGTATTGACTAAGGATAAGTAATTTTGTATTCGGAATGAGATTTCGAAATATGAGGTTCCGATGTGAATTGATAGGGGTTGGAATAAGCAAATTTGGTATTAAACCACAATTGATGGTAAAAAGGGGGAAAATAGTATTATAGTCATGTGTTGACAAATAAACAAGAAATTCTGAAAAGTTACCTTATGGTGTAAACCATAAGGAATGAGGAGGGGTAATATGGTAATTCAATCACGAGTTTGATGAATAAGTATTAAACGAATTAAGAATTATAAGCACAAGGCGTAATCAAAACGGATTAAATGGTGAGATGATAAGTAAATACCATTTTATAATGATAAAATTGTTATTTAGACCAAATAGGTCAAATGGTGTAGTCACCACCATTTGACAATAATATCTAATGAACGCTTGTCGAATTTTGTGATCACAGGGAAATAGTGCATGGTTCACGTCACTATTAATTGGTAATTAATAGTGTAAGGTACTTAAATGGGTCAAAGCTATGACTCGAGCCAGGTAAGTGAAATGGATCAAATTCTTATTGAGGAGTTTAAGGTCCGAAGAGAGTTAAATAAGACTTGGATGAACATTGGATAACCTAAGGAGAGGTATGTTTAATAAATTAAATTCTAGACATTACGTTCTTATAAACATAATGAAAATTTTGTAGAATATGAGTTAAAGATACTTGTTTGGTCAAAATATGCATTTACATGTCCTTCTACGTAAAAAGGACTAAAAATTCACCAAAATGCCCTTTTAATGATAAATTGATCAAACGACCTTTGAAGATAGTTTAAAAATGAGTTTTATAATAAAATACATCCTTATGGTAGTATAATAGTGAATGGCATAAGCTGTTTTGGTTTAATGCCTCATAATGGGTCTTTTACGTAAATTGTCGAAACAAAGTGTTGAAATTGGATAAAATGTATTTACGATAACGAATCCACCACAAATATAATTATGGTGGAAAATAGATGGATATCTTAGGGTGGAAACGATAAGATAGATAAGTTTTGGTTGAATTAAGCAACGTATTTCGCTAAGACAACCAAACGGGTCAAAATGATAAAATACATAAAGGTTTGGTTGAATAAAGCGATGCATCTCGCTAAGTCAACCAAACGGGTAAAAATGGAGTTTTAACGCATACGAAAAGGATGCGTAAATGCGTAGTTTGGTTATAAGGTGGTTAGAGGGTAAAATCAGAAAATATAAACATAAACCGGGAATGGATGCGTAATTCATAAGAAATAAGAATCCGGCTCAAAGATTTCGGGTTAAATATGTAAGAAAACATTTTACGGTCATTTAGAAACAAGTTTCGAGTAAAACGGATGAATATTGAATGAGTTACAGAAAATAACGCGTCAAAAACGGAAAATAAGAGAAAGCCACTGTTGGCTACGGTAGCCTACCGTAGCTTACGTGAGCTGCTGATGTGTTGAAATAGAAAGCCTTGACCGTAAGACAGAAAGACTAGACCGTACTCCTGGACCTTAAGTTACGGTGGCCAGCCGTAGCTTACGGTGGAGTTTGATATGAAAGTTTTGTTTTGTTTGAAAAAGCCATGTTTTTATGTTGGTTGTGTTTGATTGTTTTTGATGTTTTTGGCCTTCGGGTTTGTTCTGTTAAGTTATAGTATATTTATAACTAACGTATTTCATAAATTATGAAAATATAGGAGATGATTGGGAACACCGGAGGAGGACTAAGCTTTACGAAGAACCGAACACGATCGAAGACAAAGCTTCCGCAATTGGTTCAATGTTACGGAATTAATCATTAAAGACATGTCTAGATGTTTGGTGTTGATAAAGTTTTAATAAACTCGAATATTTGAAGTGACATGTATTCGTATTTACTCGTTTAAATACGAAATTTTTAACAAAAATTCAAATAAATTTGATAGGGTCTTACAATTAGTGACCTAGAATGTTTTGGTAGTAACAAGTTCGTAACAAATATAGTCACTAGTTTTATATAAGATGAAAAAAAATAAAAGTGTTAATTGCGTTTTTCATCCCTATAATCTGTTGAAAATAACCATTACACTCTATTAGTTTAAAAATTGCTAAAACAGTCCCTGTACTTTCGCTTTTGTAACAATTACAGTCCACCCTCACTAACGCCATCAATTCTCCTGTTAATTTATTTGAAATGATCATAAAACCACTATTATTAAAAAAATTAAAATAAACAAAGAGTTGGTTATGTTTTTTGTCCCGTTTTGTTGAAAATAACCAATACATTCCATTAGTAAAAAATTTGCAAAACAGTACTAGTATCCTTCACTTTACTTTTCACTATCTCTGTTTCTTAAGATTCTGCCAGGATATCATCTATTCCAACTTCACAGCTCTATTCCGACGACTCAGTTTCATCACCACTCCCATCTGCCTATCATTGTCAAACTAACATTTTACACAAATTTAAAAAAAAGGGAACTTGGGCAAATTTAAAAAGTAAAAAAGTGTTATGGTGCTTGGCATATTATACTATAGCCAAGCACTATAATAATAATAATAATAATAATAATAATAATAATAATAATAATAATAATAATAATTTTTAAGGTTTTTTTCGATGACATGGTGATAAAAATAAAATAATATTTTGATTAAAGTACAGTTTCAATTTATGGGGTTTACATAACTCAATCTCAAGTTCAGTTCTCATTTGAAAAAAATTCAACAGTCTAGTTCCTGACGTATTCAATTTCTCACAATCAAGGCCTTGGACCAACCAGCCATTAGTTGACCGTCAAGTATTTTAATGACAGGGAGGGCAAAATGTAATTTTGGAAAACTTTTAAACTTATTCTAACTTTTTAATTCTCAATCTTCATTCATAAGCCACAATCCACTCCCCCAACCCCCCGGCGATACAGACTCTCCGGTTACACTCCTCCGATCATCTCTGAAATGAGGCAATACACTGTCATTCCATTCACATTGCACGTACTTGGTACGAATTGTCTTAAATTTGCATTTTCAACTCTGTTTATTTTTTATTCCGGTCGTTCCTTGTATGAAACCTGAATTTTTGGTTGTTTATGTTTGATTCTAGTCGATTTCAGGGTGCAGGTCACCAGAAACTACATTAGAAAGTATCGGGTCCTGATGAGGTCCGGCATGGGGTTCCAGGTGGAACTTTGCTTCCAACGTCACTGGTGAATGGTTCCTGCACCTCTGTTGTACATATATGATGCATATATAATATATTAACTATAATTGTTGTGGGTGACTTAGATTGATCAAATTTTGGGTAAGTAAGATTAGTTGATTATCACCTAACTAGTAGCTTATGTATACCAGTTTAAAAGGGTTATTTTGCAGCAGTGGTCATTTTTGGGTCTCTAAGGTTAATGATCAGGATTACCCTTGTTTAGGATCAAATGATGTTGACTGGTACTTGAGTATGTTTAGGATCAAATGTAGCATTTGAACAAGGATTCTGCCACTTGAGTGTGTTTAGAATTAGTTGTAGTATTTGAACAACTTGATCAAGGTACAATAAGATTTAGGCTAATGTTGAATTGCATAATGTTACTTAGTTATTAAGAGAACATGGATGTTATAGGCAGTTTTCTTTACACAATAGGAATTAGACTAAAGTTTAAACACGTGTAATTTTAGTAGGCATTGCTTTACATGTTTGACCTGAATAAATGGTTAAACATGTTTACTGAAAGCAGTTCAGCTTTCGAAAATAAGAGTCACTTGAAGTTGTGAAGGTCAATCACCATTCTAGTTCTAAAAGTCAAACCCATTTCAAGTTCTAAACCTTATTATTTGAACAGGGACCTTACACTTTGCTAGGCATTGCTTGACCTGCCTGACCAGAATTACTTGTCAAAACCGATGATAATGAAGGCAGTTCATGTTCTCCTACTAAAACTTAATTTGGAATTGCACAGTTCAATCTCAATTGAAGTTCTAACAGTCAATCCCAATTCAGGTTCTAAAGTCAAACCCATTTGAAGTTCTAACGGTCAAACCCATTTCAAAGGAAGTTCAATTATGTTTACAGGTCTTGATACGGATTGTTGTTGATGTTGATAACATCTTATTGCTGGGTAATTAAGGATAATTGGTGGTTAGTTACCAGATTAGGAAAGGGGTTTGAATATGAAGAGAAAATATGAATTATATGTTCAGGGACTGAAATTGTAAGTAAACTTGGGGGGGGGGATTTTCGTCTTTTCACGGAAACACAAATGATCTGTTAGTGCCAGGGTCTTGATTGTGAGCGATTGAATACGTCAGGCTCCCTTGTTTGTTGAGTTTCTGCAAATGATGACTGAACTTGAGATTGGGTGTAAACCCCAGGGACTGAAACCGTACTTTACTTTAATATTTTAGGTTTTTGGTTTAAAAAATCTCAAACTCGATTCAAACAATAACCTAAATTACATGTATATCAAGTCACGTTCATATTCAACTCGGTAGTGAGTCTTTAACCTAGCGTTACCTAGGTGTGTAACATGATGCACATTCTAAAGATGTTGAGAGTTTGAGCAATGATAGAAAATTAGTAGTAAATAGATTGTTAAAAAATTGTCTTAGTATACGATCATTTACATGTAGCCCAATATCATTTACATTTAACACAAATCTCATTTTAAATTAGTTGAGTTATGTTTTGTGGTTAAAAAACGAATTGAATTTGAATTTGGTTTTTGGTTTGGTTTTATACATACTGAATTCAGTCTAGTCTGGTTTTATTTTTGGTTTCAAACGAAAATTTTCATATGGAGAAACCAATTAACACAATAAAAGATACAATAGTTCTTTAAAGTCACAATAATTCCATTTTTTTTACTTCTATAACCCTTTTTAAATCAAAATGTTATATATAATTCTTAAAGTTACAATAATTCCATATTTCTATAACCCTTTTTTAACAACTATTTCTATAACCTATATCTCAAATTATGTAATAACATATGACATATGCTATATTTCTTACACTAAAATACGAGATTTCAATAAAAACCTTGTATGTTAATTGCAATCACATTGTGTATTAGGTTGTTCATCGGGTAGGAGCATAAGGTTTATAGTTTGTTTTGGGTGTTATTTCTATAAGCTAAAAGTTATAACCACATAGAGTTTGATGTTTTCAACTCGTTTGAATAGGATGGTTTCGAGTCAATCATTTGACCCAAACCCGGCTTGAACAAGTTGTGTCAATTTTCAATTTAGGTCATACGTTTGTATCACTTAAATAAGTGTTTTTAATGTATTGGGTTGTAGGGTCATGAATTTTGAGGCTTATGTGCTAGCATAAGACCTAAACGTGGGTTGCACATGCTCTTGCAAATAGATGTTTCATGCCAACACCAATTGTTCCAAATTTCACAATATTAAATAATATTTAAAGGTTAGATATATAAAATTACAAATAACTTTAATTCAACTTTTAGTTTAGTGATCATGATTTGGAATAACCTAGGTTTAAATATTTAAAAAGTAATGGTGTGTTGTAATTGATGATTAATGAATAGAGAATCAGAGTGAAACTTGAGTTATGCCAGTGTGGCCGTGTTTGTTTGAAAGTTTTAAGTTTTATAAAAGTTATTATCTATGGAGAAACTATAAATCCACGTTCTTTAAAGCGTTTTATCAATCATTATTATTGGTTTTTTTAAATTATAACAAAACTTAATCTCAGTTTATAACATAAGCATTTTATGTCCAAAGGGTTACACAATTTTATTTCAAATCACTACTCAATTAAAAATCAAACACCACAAATTACAAATGTAATATAAACCTTTGACTAGGTAAAAATTTTAGAAAGTAGACAACTGATAATGAGAGGTGATTTACAACGGGAAGTTTGATTTTTTTTACTTTGTGCAAATAGCATGATAATGACTTGACCTTCTTATATTGATATGCATATGAACATTAGATGAACGGCATATATGGGCCTTGCACACATGTAGCTCAAACACAATAAGAGAATGACTATTTTGGATTCCTACTATTTGTTTAATTTCTATGACAATTTAATGGGAAAAAAATCATCACCTAAGGCTAAAACTATTCTACAAAACCTATATACATTTCACGTAACTTATAAACTTCTATCATTATTTCTTCATCTTTATTACATTATCTTCTCACGCATGCTAACGGGCCCTTTTAAAAGTATTAGTACCCGATGCATCAATTATGAAAGAAGAAAGATGGATATTGTTAAGAACTTATTTAATCCATGAAAGATAGAGTCTAAGAGTGGTATGGATTTCAAGAAACCAAGAATCTGCACCACTTTGATGCGAATAAACACCTAATGTCATTAGTCCAAATAGCTTTGACGAGAAATAGTTAATACCAATACAACCTTTGTACATTTGCTTCACATTACTAATGTTTGTTGGAATACCATTCTTCATACTAATATAATTTCTTTTTTATTTCATCTAACAATTTTTTTTCTCAACAAATTTATTTTACAAGTTCTTTATACTAAAAATTCTAAAATTGCTTCTCTTCCAAAAGTGGCACTCCTCTAAACCCTTCTTGTTTTCTCCAAACCCACTCCTCTAGACTCTTCATATTTTCTCCAAACCCATCTAAATGAATATGTTTCCGAGTGGGTTTCCCCACAATGCCACGATAACATCGTCGTCTCTGTCTTGTCGTCACCGTCACTTTAAGGATTTTTTAATAAGAGTGGTAAAATGGTCATTTCATAAGAATTTAACATATTTTAGGGTTTATTGTTGATAAGCAACAAACACATTAAAACTTACCACACAACGAAGACCAAATCCATGATTTTCAACAAGAATTTAATACATCAATCAAACGTAGACACCACATAGATCATTACTCTAATCAACTCTTAATCTTGTTATCTAATAAATGTGGATTAAGGCTAATGTCATATGGCAAAATTCACCTAATCTAAGACAAGAATTTATAAATAATGATGTCAATTCCTAAATTGACGATGTCATAACTTTACAAATTTTTAAACAATAAATAAATGAAAAAAAATTGTTTTTAAAACTAGAACCGAGAGTAATTAACATCCCTGCAACTTTTCATTGGGCCAAACTTCTCCCTAATTAAACCCTTGTTCTTTTTGCACACTCCTTCTTTGGAGATCCAAATGCTTTATTGAGAAATGCAGCCTGTATCCACTCTTCTCGAAATACTTCATTATCATTTTCAGATATCTTCATCATTGTAGGGAAGAGCTCCAATCGCCCTTGAATCCACCGTATTTGACCGATTTCAATGACAATCGACTTTCAAAACCCTAGATTGCAACTTCTATGTCTCCAGCTTAAGGGGAGCATTAAAGATGAAGATGTCTCTGTTATGTGAGTTTATTCTCCTTCATTTTGTTTTTTTTTGTTATCGAAGACATTCTGCATATTTTTTTTCAGAGTCTTCGTATGTCAAATTTTATACAGGGGACTCATATCTTCTCTGTTCTTCAAGAGACCATCTTGAAAAGGTTTTTTTTTTAACTTCATTGTATCCACCAGTGGTAAAAGGTTCGTTTGCTATTTACAATGTTGGTTGTGTTTTAGATGAATGTGATTTAAAAGTTTGTTTGTGTCTTGTATTAAGCTAATCATTCCCTTTTATTGTTTTTACAATGTATAATAAGGTAAACGAAGAGACAATCCATAATTATTATAATGTGTTTTCTAAACTTTAAATTCCGCCCTTTGGGTTTGTAAATATCATTCTACTCGGTATGTATGTAATTCTATTTGCTTTCCAATGAAAAGTCATTTTCAAAGAAAATTTAACGTATATTAATAATTCTAGCCGAGTGAGTTATTAAATGTACACTGATTTTGAAATTTATTTATGTGTTTTACATTTTACATTTTGATTTTAATTTAATATTTGCATTTAATTCGGACCTTTGGGTTGTTAGATATTTACTTTTTTTTATCTATATAATACCATTGTCATATGTGATTGTGCATCATACACCGATTTATTTACTATATCACTTCAAAACATTCAACTATGGCATCAACCTCTGTAGAATCTGATAATTTGAAGCAGGGATTTCTTAAACAAATCAAGGAGCAAGTTTATGCAGACAAGGCTACTCTTCAAGAGTTGAAGAGGTCTTTTGATGGATTACAACTGTCACACCCTGACCCGTAGCGGATATGGTAGTCAGGGTATGATTGTGTTTTCACCAAAACTCATGACATTTACTATAATAAATTTTCATATTTATTAATTTAAATTTAAAGGAGAATTTCCATCAAACACATAAACCATACAAGCACAAGATCGTTCTAAACATGACATTTATGTGACTCTTTATTTTTCTTCTATGGCCAATTCCTGTGTTCCTTGCTTCAACCTGTCCACCTTATCATGTGTAAAATGGAGATTTGGGTCAACAAAAGTTGGCGAGTGCATCCCGTTTTAATCATTTGAAATAAATAGCTATGTTGATTAATTTAATAAAAATGTGCATGAGCAAGTATGAGCAAACGTATATGTAAACTATCTACAAAAAAACACATAAACATCTAGCAATGTACACATGAGCATGATAAATGATGTGAATGAGATCAAGGCTCAATCAACGGAACCGATCTAATTAGGCACGTGATGCTCTACCGGTATACAGGAACTGATGGGCTAATGTGAATGCTTGGCTGAAATGAGAAAGTTAAACCACAAATAACAATAAACCAAATGTCACATAGCACGTTAGTTCATATAATGGTAGTAACACAAGTTTTTGAATAAAAGATATAAATAAACGACACATGATACGCCCCAAAATATGAATAAAAAGGGGAGTTTGTAGGAATTCACTCACAGTGGGTGTGTTTCTTGAGTTGATAACAAATGCGCACGATTAAAGATTCCAACCGACGGTAAAACTAACCTAAATAATCACGTAATAATTCGGTAAATATATTTCTTTTATTTGAAATTAATATTTTTATTTTATGACTTTTATTAGACTTTTAGGACTATTTCTATAGTATTTATTACACATTTAAAGCTTAAAAAGTCTTATTTTTATAGGTATTTTTAGGGATTTTTGGAGCAAAAATAAAGAAAATATGTATTAAAAAAATATTCCCCTTTCAAGGGTTGAACCGGCCGAACCGGTTGGATTATTTGATTTTTGGCAGCGTGTAAGGATCGAACTCGTGACCTCCCGTAGATGTGCACGCAGCTCTACCAACTGAGCTACGTGTCTAACCCGAAATAATATGTATTTAATTATATATATATATATATATATATATATATTACTAACTAGATTAAACTATATTTTTGTTTTATTTTAAAAAGGTTTTTAATGTTTGCAAAATCAGTTACGGAACGGCTCGAACCTGCGCCCCCGCGATACGTTGCACACAGCCCTACCAACTGGGCTGTGTGACTAACCCGGAAAAACTGAGATTTATATTCATCTTATACACATTCTAGCAGTTGATGTATGTATGTACTAAAACGTTTTGGTTTAAATTCGGAAGTTGGCAACGTGTTAAAATTCGAACCAGGGTAGTTTCAATTGTAATGCACACAGTCCACCACTAGAGTGTGTGTCTAACCCGATTTAATCTACGATTTTAATTATACTTATAAACTATTATAACTTCATCTTCTTCAAGTTTAATGCCCAGAACACCATACCCAACTGATAGATCAGAATTCTATTATAATTCTCTGTTGCTAATAAATTAAATGATAAAAGAAGGAGGATCAAATGATTTTACCGATCAAATGCGAATTGAAATCCTCCGGTGATGTTTCTGGCGAATGAGCAGATTTCCGGCGATGAATGAAAACTCCGGCGATTTGTATTTTAACACGGCGGAATCTTCAGAGAATTTTGAGAGGGTTCAAGAGTGTTCGAGTGAGTTTTAGAATAGGTTTGGGTCGCTATTTATAGAGTAAAAGACTGTTTGTGATTTCGGTTTCAAATCCCAGATTTAAGGTCAATGATTTCATTCGGTTACATAATGAATTGATTCCGAAATTCAGTTAAAACTGATGATTGAAATTCGGTTACACGCGTTTAATCAAAAGAAAACAGTCAATTGAGTTTGATTGCTCAGATTATGATTCACCGGTTTTTGGTTCTGTGTTTTGAATTTTAGATTCGACGTCTGTTTTAGTATAAAATTTAATTGTTTTAGAATTAGAACAAGTTGTGTGTGTAGTGTAGTGGTGTGTGTTGATTCGATGGGGACCTGGGTTTGAAACCCGTGGTCACCCCTTATATTTATTTTTATTATTTTCCTATTTTATTTATTAATAGTTTTTATTTATTTATTTATTTTAACCCCTTTTACTTTATTTATTAATTACAGAAATTTATATAACGAATTTGAATGGTTAATAAATAAGTAACGGAACTTCACATCAAATACTTGAATTATTTAAACGAAGCGGGTTTTAGAACCCGTTTTACAATGAATGTTACAACAACTTGGATTGCTGACAAGAGACCAGGTTTCGAGAAATTTGATGGCAATGCTAACCACTTGAGTTTGTGACTTGTGTGTTGCGAGTAACATTGAATTTGGTGATAGAGACTTGCAGTTCATGACAAAGCTCAAGGATATACACTGAGAAGTTCAGTACTCGATAGAGTTAAAGTAAAATTTCCTAATTACTTTTATTAGATTTTTAATGTTTTATTAGTTTTCAATTTCCTATGTAATTGTTACTGTTTTAACAGTTTAAATTTTAAAGATGATACATCTTTCTTTTAACAGTTTAGTTTTACTTATTATAATGACATTAAACATTTACTGTTAATGATTCTTCATTGATATCGTGAATGCAAAATCTGTTACTGATTCTTGATTGATATTGTAGTTATGCACAATATGGATATTGTTGTAATGTAGGTGTTGTAGGTTTTGGTTGTAGAGATTGTAGGTTTTGTTGTTTCATTCACTTATTCAGATCGATTAGCTCTTTGATTAACTGTTTTGGTTTATTTTCCCTAATAATGCTAGCTTTAGAAGATAATTTTTCTTTATTTAACCTAACATTCTTGAGTACACCTGATTTATTAATTTTATTTCTCTTCTTTTTTCTTTTGCAATTTTTCGCTTATTGTCCGTCTAACTCTGATGTTATTCTTTTGCTCGACAACAGTTAGTCTCTCTGGCACAAGTTGAATGTGAAATAAGTGAATATTTACCAAGAACTACAGTTTACAGTTATGATAGTAAGTTTATATCAGTTAGGGTTAGTCATCTCATACTAATTGTTGAAGTTGTCTTCTTTATTAGTATATGTTTATCTATAATGGTAGATAGATGGAAAATGCCTTATTGACCTTGATATAGTTATCTTCTTTATTACTTATAAATAGGATTGAACAGGGATTTGTAGGATCAGGGAATTGTGGGATTTAGGATTGAATATGTATTGTTTTCACAACATGACTTATACTAAGGGTTGTGATAATGAAGGACTTAATTAGAAATTTCTCTTTGCAGATGTGTGGGCTAGGGCTTATTATAAACCAAAGTTGGTCTTTGATTTTATTGGGGAATTGTTTAACTAAGATTTAGCCAGACAACTAACAGACCAAGAACGTATCAAGGTATTCACTTATATTCAATTGTTTACTAACCTTATGCATACAAGCATTTTCTTTGTTATTATATTAAATTTTTATGTATAGTTTCTCTTAATAAATTTTAAGCAGCTTGAAAAAATTCATAGTTGATTGTATGATAACTAAATTTCAATTGAAAAGAGCGCTTAAAGGTATTAAGAATGGAGGTTCGTCGCTAAAAACCAGTTATCCAACCAATTAACCAGCTAACGTGAGTTAAAATAATAGTTTTATTATTGTTCCGTACTTCGACCTTAGTGTTTGATATTCATTGAGCAGGTGTGGCGTGTGAACCATAGATTTCCTGGCTAAAGATGCATTCTTATTTTATCATATCAAAGATGTTTATTTTACCATCTTTTTCTTTAACTGATTTAACTATTTTTGGTCTTTCTACAGCGGCTTTGAATGCTTCTCAGTAGGACTTTAACAATCCGAATTAGTTATGATTTAAAACCTCAACGAGATTCTGATTGTTGAAGTCATACGGAAAAGCTTTCAAAACTAGCTGTAGAAAACCAAAAATAGTTATATCTATCAAAGATAAAGATGGTAAAAAGCAGTATCTTTATTTCTTACTCTTACAAATATGTTTTTTGATATTTTTTCTTTGCTTTGTAGGGGTAAGATGTGTGCTTCTCTCCATAGGTCATACAAAACACAAGCTATTGGCGACAACTTGTCATATTTAACATATAAAAAAACTTTATATGTTAATATGGCGGGCTGCCGCCAATAGCAAGTGTCTTGTATACCCTATAGAGAAAAGCACCCATTTTCCCTCTTCAAAGAAAAGAAAATTTATAAAAAAAGCATTATCATGAGATTAACAAAGAAACAAATCATTTGAAAAGTGACATCTTGGACCATTTCGGCATCTCAACAACGTTTGCCAACAAAGTATTCTTTTTAGGTGTTAATGTGTCAGAGTTTTTTGTTTGGAATCTATTATAAAAAATAATGATTTTGTTTCACACATTGTATAGATAATAACTTTTTAATGTAGTGCATATGAATAACTTGTGAGCAAATGCTCCTTAATTATTTTGTATTTTTTATCGATTAACGTTTATCGTTATGATTTTGTTAGCAAATTTATAATGTTCAGCATATGGCTTTTCATATTTGTATTAATTAATCAATTATGGTTAAAGCATTATGTACTTATGATTGATTTGATGGAAAAATTGATCTCATGGTCTAAAACAAACTCATGTAATACATAGATCATAAGCTAGTTTTATAATAAGAATAATGAAATGCATTTAATGAAAAGGTAGCATATTTAATCTAATAAGTTATTAGGGTTTAAAAAGACATAACATATCTTTATGGAGATTTTAGGGGTTCATGTCCTTTATCCTAAGGCTATATGATGTGGAATCACATCATATCAATGATACGTCAACTTAACTATATACGAGGCTCTGTTGTTAATAGGCTTGCAGTTCGATAAAGCCCCATAAAGCCTCTATCATCATTACTCAATTATTTTTTTAATTAATATTTTTGTTAAAATTAAACAATAAATAAACTAAACATACAAATATTAAAATTCAAACACGACACACTACAACTAAGCAATAAAAACAATCAATTCTACTCATCTTTGTCTTCGTCGTCGTCACCAGCACGGTTATTCCATAGATATTCAACCTAATCCGCTTGAAGATTCAAGTGTGTTTCCCTTGACGTATCTTTATTCGAATAGCTTCTTTATAAGCGTAGTTTCGTAGTTGGTTCGTTGATTGATAAGTATCATCCAAGTCAACACATAAGGCTCATGCGTCCTCGAAGATCATGTTATGCAAGATAATACACGTATACATCACGGACCACACTTTTTTCTGTTCGTGAATATATGAGGGTTGGGCAATGATTGTCAATCGTTTTTGTAACACTCCGAACGCCCGTTCGACATCTTTTCTTGCCAACTTGTGTTTCTTCTTGTAATACAATTGTTTGACGTCATCCGGACATGACAGAGTTTTCACCAACGTAACCCACTTCGAATAAATACCATCGACAAGATAATACTCATATTTGTACTGCACCTCATTTGCATAAATGATGAATACGACATCATCGAACAGATTTTGATGATTTTAAAAATTGGATATCATTGTTTGCACGGATTATTCCAAAGAACGCATGCCAAATCCATAAGATACTGAGAGACGACTACTTGTAGTATTAGGGTTGGACCATCATGGTCACCTCGATGGTGTTGCATTTTCCAAGAAGTTGGACAACAAGCTCATGGCCATTGCGTACAATCCAGGCTACCTAACATCCTATGAAACTCGTGTATTCGTTGGTGGGATTCATATAAAATTGAGATGTCGAAAGCCGTCAGATTCCTCAAGTATCGCCTTCTGTAGAGGTTGATAACACCTAATAATATACATGTATTATAAATTATAACAATAATACCCTCACAACGATTCTCAAGACTATCTCGGCATACTCTTTCTGACATTCGTAGATACTCGTCCCATGCGTCTGTTGATTAATTGCGACTATACATTTTTGCAAAGCAGAGAATCCAAGTTTACGTCTTGCATCTTTTCTTTGTTTGAAAAATGTATGCTTGGGTTCTAAATCACTCGAAATTCTCAAAAAAAAGTTGGCGAGTCATACGAAAGCAACATCGAAAGTGTGTATCGTCATACAAAGGGTTTTGAGCAAAAGAATCATCTACCAAACATTGATGAGTACCCAACCGATCCCATCCAAGGGGTCCTTGTCTTGTACGTGGCTCTAACGATTCCCCTTCGTCTCTTAAAAGTTGAATCGACTCCTTAGCAGCTTGGATAATCAAGTCGTTGAGCACTCCTACATTTTCACGAGATGGGTCGGATGACGAGTCAGAAGACATTTTTAGAAAAAAAAATAGAGAGAATTGAAAGTGTTTAAGTGTATAGAATGTTTTGTGAGTTGTGATTGGGTTAAATCAATGTGATTAGATTGAATGAATTGCGTTTATGTATAGAAAAAAATGTTTATTTGTTTAATTTATGACCGTTGGATGATCCTTAAAATCACGGACATTCAACCTTTGGCGCTCGCCAAGCAACTGACGAAATGAGCTATAGCGCCCCCTCTTTGATGGAACCGAGCCAGTATTAGAGGTGGCATAGGACGCTACCACACACCTATGAGCCTAACAAGCAAACTCCTTTGAATGAAATTATCGCATGTGTCTACAATTTTAATATATCTTCATTTTGTAGGGTGGGCTTTTATAGGATCCCCTTCTTGGATTTTAAACCGATCATCTTAAAGACATTCTAGCCCTACATAGACTGCCATCTTTTCAGGGTCAGATGCATAGGTAATGCACTAAGGGAGATGAGTAGAATAGTACATCACCATTGCAAATTTTGTATGTTGGTGGCAAGATTATATACAACACTATACGGAGTAGAGGACATGAAAAGTGATGTATGTGAAATGTGGCAGTAACGTCAGCATGCATCATAAAGTGGCATGGTGTAAAAAAGATAGGAGTGGGATGTGGCGTGAAAGGATGATGTTATTCGACACGTGGCATACACAATTTATTGTTATTTTATATTTAAAAATTATATAAAATCTATTAAATTTTAAAAATAATCACTAATTCTAATATAATACATAACATTAATATAAAATAGATAATTATTAAAAGAATTACATATTAAAGAAAACAGAACTTAAAATTAACATATTTTTTTTATAGAAAGTAGAAAGATGTTACAAATTTTTAGAGTTAGGTAGAATAGAATGTGGTAAAACTAGTGAAATGGGTTGAGTTTTTTTAATAAGGTGAGTTAATTAATTTGTTTTAAATTGATTTAATTTAATTTAGCCGTTGAGGTCCAACAATTGAACCATACTACCTCATCACACCATTTCACTTCACGTGGTGGAGATGTTACAGCCCAACACACAATGCCGCCCTCCACACCGTTCATTGGTCGGTATGCCCTGCATGGAGAAGCTACAACACCTATTTTCATGTCCACTTGGTGTGGTGTAATGATGAAAGGGTACACTACTACTGGTCAGATGGATCCAATGAGTCAAACTCAGTTTTGAGTAAAATGTATTTATCGATTTAAATAAAAATAAGTACATTGTAATTGCATACTTGAGATTTTATAAAATATTGTATCCACAAAAATATAAATAAAAATAAAATACGCTTAAAAGCAATTATAACAATTAAATAATATAAATAAATACAAAATCATGCTATATAACTAGAAGTATTCATATTCAATTATAAAAATAAATAAAAAATCATGCTATGTAACTAACAAAATATGCCAATTCATTTTAGACGCCTATTCATTTTACTGTCTAAGAGGATTGTTCTTTACAATGTTGCATTTATATTTTGGTTAGTTTTTTAAAAGAAAAAGTGTTAACGGCTCAAGGTGAAACTTATAGTTTTAGTTGAGTTCTGGGTCAAATAACTGGGGTGTTCATCGGATAGTGAATAAATTCAAATTGTTTGAATCGAATTTTTCGAATAATTTATTTTTCGTTTGAATTCGAATTTGATTAAGAACAAGCCAAATCGATTCTAGTTCATATTCAAACAAAATTCCCAATTCGAATTTGATTAACAATTCGAATGGAATTCGAATAAGTTTGAATAAATCCGTTTTGATTCAAATTCAGTTAAAATATACAATAAATTTGTTTCAGTTTGGGGCCTAGTAATAGGTTTGGGAATGAGCTATTTTAAGGGCCTATAATAAATTTAGAAATTAAATTATACCATAGCTTAATAAAAGTTATACATGTAATATATATAAAAATAATAAATAAATGTGTATAGTTTTAATTCGTATTTGATTTACTCTATTGGACCCGAATTGAATCGAATTCGAATTCTTGACAATTGAAACAAATTTTTGATAATGGAATCGCATTTCGAGTTTTCGAATTTAAAACGAATTCTGAACACCCCTACAAACGACGGTAGTACGAAAAATTACTAAGGAGAATGCAACGTATGATCAAAGATCACGGGCGCTAGGATGATCCTCAACCAAAACAAAACGCAACCAATTTTGTTACTTTAAGATTTATTATGCTTCTACATATGCCTTAAAACTTATGGATCTTAAATGTATGCTTTATAAATGTTTGGAGAGGGAGAGAATCATATAAATGATTCTAATATGTTTTTGTTTTGAATTAGTTGGCACTAACCCGTGCGTGACGGCGGGCTGCTGATTATATTTTTCATTTACCACAGTTTGTACGAAACAATTACGATCAGTATTTAAAAAATAAACTGAGTTTAGATAACCAAATTTGGCGACTACCAAGTACTACTTTTGATTTGTTGTGTATGATGTTGAAACACAAAAATTTAGTTAATATGACATGTCGCTAAAACATAGACTATGTATCATTTACGCTACTCCAGAGTATAACCTATTAGTGACAATTGCTATATAGAATGTTAATGGTGCATCTCCGAACCATTGTGACGTGTAATTCGTGTTCATTCAAAAACGTGTTTTCGTAGTGATGTGATGTTTCATATAGCCGTTATAAAACAGTAAACAATAAATTTTCTACTGACACAATGTTTAAACAAAAGAAAAGTAACCCAAATTAGTAGTAATATATATATGTGTATTATATAACTAATATATAACATATTTTTTTAACAGGCGTGACTTTTAAGTGACATGGTATAACCCATAGATATGACTAATATACAATATAATTTTCTAATTGATGAGCCTTTTAAACGAAAAGGTATGACCTAAAAATATGACTAATATATACTATAATTTTCTAACTGATGTGACTAAAAGTATGACTCACGTTAATAATCTTATGTTTATGTAATATAATTCGTTACCATGGGGTAGTATTATAGTTTCAATAGTTATAGGCGATAATTCTCGTGCTAGTCCGTGTTTCATATGCACACACACAAAGGATTTGTCAACAGTCTTATTCCATATATAGATATATTGTTGAGTGAAGGAACATGTGACTTGAAAATATGTGTTTTGGCAAGGTTAGTTGAGGGTGTAAGGGATGTTTGTCTAGTGTGGAGAGGTAAGCTTTTCATCCCCTAATCATCTTTTGTTATGTCAATTCCTTTCTTTAAGTCATTTTTTTCTCTTATGTAACATAAGAGGTAGTCACTTCTTTTAGGTAGAGGTAAATTATTTTTTTTCTTTTTTTATAAATTAGTAATAATAAATTAAACATATTTTTAATAAAATAAAAGTACAATAAACTTAAAAAGACATTACACTAAATTAAAAATAATTAAAATTACATGTACTTAAAATGAATTAAACTAAATAAAGTTATTACTCTTCGTCTGATTCCACCAATAGGTGAGGTAAATGTAGTCTCCCGAGACCCAGTGCATATCTTCATCCATATGCTCGTCTAACACAATGTCATCGAGAGCGGGCTCGACTGGAAGATCCCGAATGTATACCGGTGCTATCTCGTTTCTGTCGTCTTTTAAAATCATTTTATGTAATATAATGCATGTATACACCACATACCTAATTTTTTTCACAGTCTTAGCACGCTTGGCTGATGCATTATACCCCATTTCGACTTCAAAATTCCAAAAGTCCCTTCCACGTCTTTTCTTGCCGCCTCGTGTTGCTTCTTGAACTTCTTTTTTTCTAGTAGGTGAGGATATGGAAATAATTTGGCAAACACGGACCATGTAGGGTAGATTCCATCTACGGGATAGTAACCACGTTTGTATACGTGGTTGTTAACGTAAAATGGATATTTTGGCGCAGTTCCATTTCGTTTGGTAAGAAATAATGGAGATTGTTGAAGCACATTGTAACGCCTCACTTTTTCGTACTTTCCTTAATTAGAAAATGTAAATCTTATTCCTATTTATGGAAACTTGTCTAGTTCGTATTTCAGCTTTCAATCTTGTAATCCAAGAGTTTGATCATGATGAAAATGCTTTTTTTTTATTCACACTTATTCATACATAAATAATACTCAATCAATCTCGAATGCATGCGTTTTATGCGAAACCAAACTATACTTGGCAAAGAAAGTTTATTCTAATTTTTTTTCCTAACCGTAGGTTACGGTTTGCAGCTGCGGAAAATGGTCCAAAAAGCGCGAATTTTAACCTCCCCCCCTTTCACCACTAATCACCTCCTAACCCTTTTAAAACTAACCCTAACCATTTTCTTATAAATAGAAGTATCCACTCTTCCATTTTTACTTTCCAAACACTTATTCACTTCCAAAACACTCCCATAACATCTATAAATTCTGAGTTCTTAGCAGAATTGTTCAAGTGCAAAAGTGTAACACCTCATAAAATCGTGTCCAATAGTATAATGACACGTGTCGTATTTTTATTATAGTCTATTAAAGACTAATAAGGACTAAAGGTGTCAACATGCTCAAACAGAGCCTCTGAGTGACATTCTGATGTCAACATGCATAAACTTAGCCTCTCAGTGATTGATATGTCAACATGCTTAAACTTAGCCGCTGAGTGACCGATATGTCAGCATGCTTAAACTTGGCCTCTGAGTGACTGAAATGTCAACATGCCTAAACTTGGCCTCTGAGTTACTGATATGTCAACATCCCAGCCTCTTAGGGACATTAGAGTCAACATGCTTATAATCAGCCTTGAGTGATCCTTTACGAAGTCCTAACTCTCATATGTCTCATTTGTTGGACGAGGGGGATAAAATCTGTAATTATATGAAAGTTGGATAACAGAGGGGTTAAAACTGTCAACATGTTAATTTATACCTCTGAGTGACCTCTTAACGAACCGAGAGCTCGACAATGTCCGGGCATACTCCCGGGTACGGCAAATGTTGGCTACGTCGGGCTAAATATGCTTTAAAGGTGTTTTAGGAGGTTTTATGAGTTGAGGGGATAAAATGACAAACTTTGAAACTGGCCATGGGTATCAGTATCCTATTATGCCACAACCACAACCTCCGTCGCCACTTGAGGCCATCAATGAGGCCTTAGAACCAATGAAAGAAATGCAACAACAAGCGGAGAAAACGGAGAAGAAGACAAATAAGTTCTTCAAGAAGCTCTCTAAATTGGTTAAGGGAAAGAAGGACGAGTGAAGTCTCTTCTAATAATATATATTAGTCCCTACGAGGACATTTTAATTTCTTTAGTCCCTGCGTGGACGTTGTTATTTCTTTTAAGTCATTGCATGGACAGTTTGTTTCATTTATTTCTAGTATTGTAATTTCTTAATGGCGTTTAATGGAATATTCTGGAATATATATATATATATATATATGTATTCATCTTCAAATGAACTTCTCGATTTTACTCGAAATTTATGCTCTGCTATATAATTCCAAAAAGATCTTAATGGTTTGATTAGCCAAGTGGCACAACCCACATATTTGGCCAAGAAATGATAGGTAAGGATAAAAGGGCCTTCTATCAGGATAGTTAAGGGAAGTTATCCTTCTGTCCAGAGGTGGTGGACTAGGTTCAAGCCTCCAATTCGTTAAGGTCCAAAGTGGCCGGGACTATTAATCAACCATTAAGTTGCTCTTATGTTAACAGTAAGGAATGTTCATACTCATGGTAGTGTGACTTGAGGAACCACACTAGCCGTCTAGGTAAAAAGGACTACCTCCAGACCTATTATATAGCCTATGTGATCAATGTGATCCCGGCTAATGTCATCAATGTGATCACGATTGACAGGCCAACGTGCCATATGTTATGTCCAAAGTGACAGGCCAATGTGCTATATGTTATGTCCAAAATGACAGGCCAACGTGCCAATATTATGTCCAAAGTCACAGGCCAACGTGCCATATGTTATGTCCAAAGTGACAAGCCAACATGCCAATGTTATCTCCAAAGTGACAGGCCAACGTGCCATATGTTATGTCCAAAGTGACAGGCCAACGTGCCATATGTTATGTCCAAAGTGACATGCCAAAGTGCCATGTGTTTGTCCAAAGTGACAGAACAACGTGCCATAAATTACATATGTTAGTGATATAGGCCAACATGCCGTAAGATGTCCATTGGGGACATGCCAACATGCCATAATTTACATCCATTAGTGATGTAGGCCAACGAGCCATATTTTAATGTCCTTTGTGACAAGCCTATGAGCTAATAATAATTGTCAATTATGACAATGACAGTTGTGACATTAGTGATGTAGGCCAATGAACCATATTTTAATGTCCTTTGTGACAAGCCTATGAGCTAATAATAATTGTTAATTATGACAATGACAGTTGTGACATTACGATCCACTATCTAATAATATATGGACTACGTCCAGATTGTAATTTGCCTTTGATGATCCCTTTTTGAGACCTAGGCCAAATATAGATAATAAGCCTAAGAGTTATGATGTTATTCACACTAGCTAGATTAGGCAATGGATTGGCATATCCAACGTTTAAAGCCAATATGGTTGTTATACCATGGCTAAGAGAAGTTTTATTTGGTATTTAGAACCAAAGCTTCAAGAATGGCTAACTCGGACGAGGCTTAAAGTAGTCACCGAGATGTTAACTCTAACGACGCCGAAAACATAGCCATTAATAACGATGATTTCCAAGCTCGCATTGATGCAGCTGTTGGAAAGGCCATAGAAAAACTTAGGGAGTCGAGTGCTACTCGCTCAAGACCATTGTCAATTCCAACATCATCAGCTCACAAGGAGAGCTTAGTTCACTCTTCAAATGCGAAGAGTGAACCAAAGAAATTAGAATTTACTGATAGGTCCCGTTCTTCTAAAGACGAATGTACCTATAAATATTTCGTCTCCTGCAAGCCCCCAGACTTTAATGGAGAAAAAGGGGCAGTAGAAGCCTTGAAATGGCTCGATGAAATGGAAACAATAGTAGATATCAGCTGATGTGCTGATAAGGATGTGGTTAAGTATGTATCACAGTCCTTTAAGAGTGATGATCTACTTGGTGGAAGGCTATGATCCAATCAACAAGTAAGGTACACCTGTACAACTTGGGATGGTCCAAGTTTGTTGATCTTGTAAAGGAAACTTATTGCCCCCCTCATGAGGTGGAGAAGATAGAGTCAGACTTTCTGACTCTTACAATGGAAAACCTAGACTGTCGGAAGTATTTTTCTGACTTCAATTCCCTTTCTAGGTTAGTTTCCTATTTAATTACCCCTGAACCCAAACGCATTGCGCTTTTCATTAATGGGTTAGCGCATGAGATAAAGGGCATGGTAAAGACTGCTCAGCCTAGTACTTATAGGTCCACTGTTGATCTATCCCTCTCCCTCACCTTAGATTTGGTGAGGCAAAAGTCAGTCAAGTCTGAGACTGACGGAAAAAGAAAACGGGAAGAAGATAACTCCCAAAGATTCAAAAAGAAAGGAAGATTTGGGTTCAGAAGGAACCAAGATAAGTCGGGCATAACGCCGACATGTAAAAATTGCAACCGCAGATATTGGGGACAGTATAGTATAGATCCATAGGTCAAACCCTGTGGTATCTGTAAGAAAAAGGAGCATACGACCCTAGAGTGCAAGGATCTTAGGAATGCCGTTTGCTACAGCTATAATGAAAGGAGCATATTAATTTTAACTGCCCTAAGAACCCCAGAAATAATGATGCAAAGCCAGGAGAGGCTAAGAAAGGAAATGTTGGAGCCTTCCAGATGAATGCCAGGGAGGCCGTTAATGACAACAACGTCATAACAGGTGCATTCCTCGTCAATGACATATATGCTAGAGTTCTTTTTTATTCAGGTGCAGATAAATCTTTTGTTGACCATAAGTTTAGTAAACTATTAAACTTACCCATAAGAACTCTAGACATAACCTATGAGGTAGAACTCGCTGATGAAACTTTAGAATCAGCATCTTCCATTCTTGATGGATGTTTTATATCCATTAGGAATCATTATATCCCTATCTCTCTTCTGCCAATGAAATTGGCAGGGATCGATGTAGTCTTAGGCATGGATTGGTTATCCCATAACCAAGCCCGTATTGCCTGCGATAAGAAACTCATCGAGATTAAAACCCCATCTAGTGAAACGATCACCATCCCTGGAGATTCACACTATGGATTGCCAGACAAGGTGCCGTTATTTAAGGCGTCCAAGTGTTTGGGGAGAGGTTGTGTCATTTACATGGCACAAGTAACTATCAACGAGCCTAAGCCAAATATCTAAGACCTTCCAGTTATCTCAGAGTATTCCGATGTTTTCCCTGAAGAATTACCAGGCCTAACTCCAGATAGGCAAGTAGAGTTTAGAATTGATATCCTACCAGGATCAGCACCTGTTGCTAGAGCTCCGTATCGGTTAGCACCGACGAAAATGAGAGTAAGAGTTCAATTAGATGAGCTCTTAGACAAGGGTTTCATACAACCTAGTTCCTCACCTTGGGGAGCTCCTATTCTTTTTGTAAAGAAGAAGGACGGTGCAATGCAGGATGTACATTGATTACCGCGAACTAAATAAGATAACGATCAAGAATCGTTAACCTCTGCCTAGGATCGATGACTTGTTCGATCAACTTCAAGGAGCTATTTATTTCTCTAAGATTGATTTAAGATCATGATATCATCAGCTAAAGGTTAGGAATGAAGATGTTCCTAAGACTGCCTTTAGGACCCGTTATGGTCATTATGAATTTCTAGTGATGCCTGTCGGGCTCACAAATGCACCTGCAACATTCATGGATCTCATGATTATAGTCTACAAACCATACCTATATAAGTTTGTCATTGTCTTCATAGACGACATATTTGTCGATTCTCGTAATCAAGATGATCACGAGAAACATCTTCGGTGCATCTTAGAATTGCTAAGACAAGAGAAGCTTTATGCTAAGTTCTCTAAGTGTGAATTTTGGCTCAGAGAAGTCCAATTTCTTGGACATGTTGTAAGTGAGCGTGGTATCCAAGTGATTCAGCTAAAATAGAAGCCATAATGAATTGGGAAGTGCCCAAAACTCCATTAGAGATTCGTAGCTTCTTAGGATTGGGTGGATATTATAGGAGGTTCATTGAGAACTTTTCAAGGATAGCCACTCCTTTAACTACTTTGACCCGTAAGAATGTCAAGTTTGACTGGGGTCCCAAACAAAAAGAATCTTTTGAGATTATGAAACACAAGTTAACAATGCTCCTGTGTTATCTCTACCTGAGGGTATTGAGGATTTCGTAGTTTACTGTGATGCCTCGGACACTGCCATGGATTATGTGCTAATGCAAAAAGGCAAGGTAAATGCCTATGCATCACGATAATTAAAGGTGCATGAAAGGAATTACACCACCCATGATTTAGAATTGGGTGCCGTTGTATTTGCACTAAAGTTGTGGAGACATTACTTATATGACACAAAGTGTATTATATACATAGACCATAAGAGCCTCCAACATCTGTTCAATCAAAAGGATTTGAACATGCGACAACGCCATTGGATGGAAACACTTGATGATTATGATTGCAAAATTCGCTATCATCCCGGCAAGGCAAATGTCTTTGTTGACGCCTTAAGTCGCAAGGAAATGGTTAAGCCCAGGATTAATGCCAAGAGCATAGAGCTCAGAAATAGCTTAAATGAGAGGCTATTAGATGCACAAAAGCAAGCCTTATTAAAGGCTAATGTTCTTAATGAAGGATTAGTCAGAACTGTTGATCAGTTAATGTCTGGAAATGATGGAATTCTTAGATTTAATGGAAGAATCTGGGTTCCAATCTTTGGGGGACTTAGGATCTAATCCTCTAGGAAGCGCATAATACAAGCTACTCTGTTCAACCGGATGGTTACAAGATGTATCAAGATTTAAAAAGGAATTAATGGCGGATGGGTTTAAAGAAATCCATAGCCACTTATGTAGCTAAGTGTCTGACATGTTCGCAAGTTAAAGCCGTACATCAGAAACCGTCAGGACTTCTACAATAGCTTGAAATTCCACTTGGAAATGGGAAATGGTAACTATGGATTTGATTACCAAGTTACCTAAGACCAAACATGGTAACGACACGATTTGGGTCATTGTGGATAGACTGACCAAGTCAACACATTTCATGCCAATTAAAGAAACTTATAATTATGATAAGTTGGCTAAATTATATGTGGACAAGATTGTGTCCCTACACGGTGTGCCGATATCTATTGTATCTGATAGAGATACCAGATATACATCTCATTTTTGGAAAAGTTTCCAACAATCCTTAGGCACAAGATTAAATTTTAACACGGCTTACCACCTGTAGACAGATGGTCAGAGTGAGTGTACTATTCAGACTTTGGAAGACATGCTTAGAGCATGTGTAATTGATCTAGGTGGAAGTTGGGATGACCACTTACCCCTAATAGAATTCTCCTATAATAATAGTTATCATACGAGCATCAAGGCCGCTCCTTATGAGGCCTTATATCGGAGAAATTGTGAGTCCCAAAACAGATTCGGATCATAGTGGTTGATTGTTTTCACCCAAACAACTATGGGTTAGTTGTTTAAATGTGCAAATACTAAGAAAAACCAAGCAAAGAAGATGAAGAATCTTGTTTGGATCAAACAACTAGTGTTGTATATTATATCCCAATAACATGTAATCAATAACAGCACTTGGATATTCGGATGAAAGCACAATAGCAAAAATCACAACACAAGAAGATCACCAAAATCTGTCCAAGAAACTTGGACATACATGCATTGATCATCATATTTATACAAAATAACTACCCAACATATTTATTAAATACGTTGGGTTGCTAATACGCCGCGTACATACAAGTTTCACCATATTGCACTTTTGACCCTTTAACTTTGTCTAACCATTACAAACTAGCTAAAACTATGGATAATCAAGCACCAACGGTCTCAAAAGTTCTAACAATATCCCCCTAGACCGTTGCATGCTTGGGTTTCTTCAATCTTGCTTGCGATCTTCTGGGTCTGCGACGGGTCCTTCATACTTGTCTTGTGCAGCTTGAACGGTAGGTTGATCTGTGGTTTCTTCGATTGTTTCTTCAGAGCTTAGATTAACAATTGCTTCACTTGAGGGTTGTTGTAACTCCGTAGTGGCTTCATATGTGGATGAAACCAGAGTTTGAGGGTGAGATGCAGCTTGAGATGGTGAGGAGGCTTTCTTTTGTGATGATGACATATGCTTTCTCTTTCTTTTTCTTGCCTCCTCCTTTTCTGTCTGCTTCTGAATCGTGAGAACAATTTCCATCATCTCTATCTTCCTCTCTCTAGCTCGTTCCACAGCCCTTTGGAATAGCATTCCTTCTTCTCTGTACTCATTTCCGGCTCCAACGTGGATTTGCGACCAAAGAGAATGTTGAGATCGGAGAGGCAGAACATGAAAACATCCATCGGGTCTAGAATTCGAATATCTTCGTTAGACACTAATTGGATCACTACTTCTCCTGTCTTCCCGTCGTAAAACCATTTCTTGAAGTGTGTAAGCATGACAGGCTGTTCAGGTGGAATTTTGACTTTTGTTTCGACCTTAGCATGATCTATTACCCATGTAACCATCCCTTTTCCTGTGATGGGATCTTTTGTCGTCTTTGACACTCTTCTTCGAGGTCGTTGCGGCTTGAAAACTGTGAAGCCCCGATTGCATTCTCTTAAAATGAGTCTTTCAAAGTCAGCTCCGATGCTGCTGTTGGTCGGGTTTATCAGGTCTAGCCTCCCTAGTTCTCGAATGTCCCATCTTGGAAGGCTTTTCATGTCAGCTCAGGTCTTAAAATGCTGAATAACACCACCTCGTCTCTTTACGATGAACATCCCTTTGAGATTGTAGTACTTCCAGCTTATTATTCTATCAATGACTTCAGATTTTTCAACGGTGACCACCTGATAGAAATCTGGAAGCTTTTCCCTTTCTTTTCTGAACCATTCAGGATGCATTGGAGTTACTGCGTCACCGTCCTCAGTTTCATAAATAGTATCATCTTCCAAACCCCACTCAACAAATCTCGCTGGCATTTCATCTCTGTCTACCTCCTCTTCTTCACTTTTGTCATCCTCAGTGACGTTCATGGCCGATTCTAAGCGCTTTTTCTTCTTTTCTGCAGCCTTAGCTTTTTGTCTTTCCTCTTCAGTCTTGAACTTCTCATAATCAAAAATATCAGTAGATGAGAACATCAGTGGTATGTCCACTTTGGTGCAAAGTTCTCTGATCATACGATACATCTTTTCCATCCCATCTTGTTGAAATCTCACAAATCTCGTCTGTTCTTTGACATATGCGTGAAGCTCTTTGTTTTTCTTTCTTTGTTCCCTCAGCTTCTCGCGAATAACGTTTGTGTTGCTTACTTGATGCTTCAACAGACAGATTTCCTGAGCTGGGCCTTTCCCAATATCTTTTGCTAGCTTATCGTACAACTCCTGAAATGGTCGAGGTCTTCGAGGAGCTTGTTGCGGCATTGTCTTGGTTGTTCCTCTGTCGAAGGTCCTTCCCCAGTTTTCTTACGCTTCTGCAGGGGAGATAGACTTGGGGCTTCCGGATCGATAATCAACTGATCTACAAACTCGTCTAACTGCTCTTGCTCGGTGGTGACCGTCACCGGTGTTTCGGATTCTGTCATATGACGTCTCTTTCTTCTAGTTTCTCTCTTCTCTCTTTCTTCGGCCTCATGAATCGCATGGAGATTCTCTATATGCTCGCGATGTTCTCTTGTACCTCCGGCCCTGAAACTGCTTTCCATCAATCGTTCTTGAGGAGAACTATCTTTCCGTTTCTTCAAGGAGTCCCCTTCCTTCATGATTTTCTTTCCTTTATTCTTTCTAACCAGCTGCTCGATTTCCTCTTCTTCCTCCTCCACTTCCTCATCACCATCTCCTTGTCTCTTTTTCTTAACCCGTTCTCTGTATTTCTCATAGGATGCTTTTACGACCGGGTATCTTTCCTCCCTATACATCCACTGATGCAACAGTACCCATTCCTCAGTCTTTAGCTCGGTAATCTGACGCCCTGTTGGCAGCTGGAACTTGTATAGGTCGCCATCATGAGGAAGATTTGGATTTTGGTCATTGATGAGGAGCTGAATAAAACGAGGGTACATGGCCCATGTGGAGGAATTTGCATTATCAACGATGCAGTAAAAAATGAGACCAGAGATTTGAATGACTGCTTTGTGCAGAGGCTCAGCATAGCAGCCGACCATTCCAAGTTCAAACCGTCATATCCTCCTTTCCTATGTGCCAAGCTCATAGCGAATACATGAAGAATGAATCTCCAGTCCTTGGTAAGTCCCTTTCTTTTGATCTCATTTTTCTCTCTGAAGTCTCCAATATACCTCATCCCTTTAAACCCATCTAGGATGTCGTCCTTCTTCATTCTGAGCAAATCACTGTTCTTGTCTCCAAGACTGAGGACTCTGCGTATGTTCTCCTCTGTAACTACGATCTTCTTATTTCTGACTGTAGGTGTGATTCTTTTAATTTCGTTTACGGTCGACACTTTGGCTGTCTTCCAAAACTCTTCGATGTGGATGCTGTAGATGATCAGATCGGCTTGTACAACGTAGCTGATCCTACTTGAATTTATCCACTCTGCTACATCTTCAAAATCGATTGGAGGTGGGATCAACTTGCATGGCTGATTGTGCTTTCGAGTTTTATCCCAAATGATCTTTCACCATTTCTGAAATCGAAAACGAGCTAAGTTAGATTTATGTACATAATTATATATATAAATATATATTTAAATATAAGTATATATAAATATATAATAATAATACTAAAGATATATATATACAAAATAAACTCATAAATTCGCTAATATTTACGCCGGATAAAACAGCTAAGTTCACCGGACACATGACTGTGCACGAGATTCAGACATAACTACGCTGATTAAGGGCTATTTACGCTGCACAAGAGTAGCGGATTTAAACTTTGACCTGAAAATGTATCCAGCGAAGATAAGTATCTACGCTGGTATACCGGCGTAATTGTCAATTACGCCGGTTGCTTGAACTCGCATTCAAGACTTAAATCCGCTGACTCGATGGTTTGAGCTAATTACGCCATATTCATAATAGTTACGCCATATTCAAACTAAATACGATGGCTTCAAGTTTTTCTTGATAAACCCATTAAAACCGAGAAACAGATTCAAATGAAACTTTATACGCACATCAGTGACCAAAATCAATGATTTGAACACTATCAAACATAGAACAAAGCACATTTGAGTATTGAAACCATACCGATATCGATTTCTTTCAGATTTACTAAATGAAGATTTAAGAGTGAAAGTGGGTTGTTGGTTTTGTTTCGGATGAAGAAGATGAAGATGAAAGGATTTTGAAATTATTCAAAAGAAATGAAACTGAAATATATATATACATGTGTGCTTTCCAGCGTATTTATTAAATACGCTGGAACATTAAATACGCCGCGTTGATATGTTTGTAAGATATCTTCATCTTTAAGAAAACTTAGAAACAAATACGCTCGAAAATTTTTAACTTGTCTTGAAAAATGTGCCCCTTTTTGATTAAAAAAATAGTGCAAGAATTTAAAAATAAGCTTAAGAAGAATTAAAAATTTGCAATATGGATCCTGAAAGTTGTTTTTGGGTCCGGAAGCCTCCTTTTTCACACAAAATTTATGCTATCTGACTTGAATCCTGTGAATTTCCTGCAAAAGATCATACTAGTAACACTTCGTTCGTTTGAGATAAAATATTGGATATATTAAATAATTAAGGCACAAGAAAAACTGTCAGTATGCTCATCCTTTTAAATCCATGCACCTATCTTTCGACATGCGATCGGGGAGCCTTTTTATCATGTTGTAGTAATATTGACAAGAAATTCAATGTTCCCCCACTCATGCTGAAACAGTCAGAATGTTGTGCCCATGAGTCCCATGTCAGGACATACCCCCGCGATCAAGGTATGCGTAAAAATTCCTCATAACAGGTGAGTATACTGACTTCATTCGTTTTTGAGATTTCAACTTAGACAGTTGGTGTTCAGGTCAGTACTTTCGTACAGCAGAGAGACCAAGGTTTAACGAGGGCTATGGCAGATACCAGATGTGGTACGATTTAAGCTCTTGAATAATTCTCAATGAGAGATTCATTTGTGTAAGGTTTTGGCCGCATAGGCTCTTTTTGAAAAGATATCATAGCTGTGTCTAGGTCAGCATATATCTGGATGCAGCAGAAGAACAACTATGATATCCCCGAATGATTAGCCAATATAAAGACCCGAAATCTCAGACTTTGGCAATCTATCAACGCAAGATTTAAGGCCATTAAGCCATACGCCGCAACGTGTTACCCGCAAGTTGCACAACATTGCGGGTATTCAGAATTCTTGTGTGATCATTAGAGTTTGTCTCCGTTTCGCAGTTTACTTCAAGGTATTGCTGAGTCTACCGACACGTCGTTACTTGAGGCCTTAATCGTTTTCTGTTTAAGATCAGAAAAAAAAGTGTTAGCAGTTTTTCTATCATTTCTCGTGCAGGTGCCAAAGAAGGAATCAGTCTCAACAATATTTTCTGGAAAACTTCCCCCCTTAAAATTTTATTTTTGGGAATCCATTGCTTGAAAAGAAATTTTAACCTTGCAGAAAATCTTTTTGTTGGACACATTTTATGGGATTGTTATTTATTATAAAGACCATTTTTTTTACCAAAAGTCAATTCCACTCAAGGAAGTTCACCATTTCCAACCAGATTACCAACTGGTTGAATCGAGCTTTATTGAAGGCTTTCGTAAATATATCAGCTTTTTGTTGCACTGAATCCACTGGCACCACTTGGATGTATCCTTTCTCGTATGCATCTCTAATCGCATGAATGCGAATCTCGATGTGTTTCGTTCTTGAGTGGTGGATGAGATTCTTCACAATCCCCAGACACTCTTCATTGTTGATGAATATCGAAGTCTTCATGATGTTGATCCCATAATCCAACAACTGATTCTGTATCCAAAGGACTTGTGAACAGCAACTGTAAGCTGCCGTGTATTCAGCCTGAGCGGTAGATGTAGAGCCTGTTGTCTGCTTTTTGCTCTGGCACGAAATAAGACGATTTCCCAAGAATTGGTAGCCTCCGGAGACAGATTTTCTGTCTACTTTGCAACCTACATGATCACTGTCAGAGTAAGCTATTAGATCAAAATTACTATCTTTAGGATACCACAAACCAAGCTTTGGAGTTCCTTTGAGATAGCGAAAGATTCTCTTGACGACAGCATCATGCGATTCTTTGGGATTTGTCTGAAAGCGGGCACAAAGACAGACAACCCACATTATGTCAGGCCTACTAGCGGTCAGATACATTAACGAGCCAATCATTGAGCGATAGAGAGATTTGTTCACTAGCTTTCCTTGAAGATCTGAAGTGAGTTCCGTCTGAGCAGCAAAATGAGTGCTGGCGGATTTGCAGTCATTCATGCTGTATTTGGAAAGAATATCTCTGATATACTTAGCCTGATGAATGAGGATTCCATCCTTTCGTTGCTTCACTTCTAGTCCTAAGAAAAACGTGAGTTCTCCCATCATACTCATCTCGAACTTCGCTTTCATCACCTTCTCGAATTCTCTGCAAAGGGCTTCATCTGTCGACCCAAAAATGATATCGTCTACGTAGATTTGAACCAACATCACATCTTCTCCAATCCTTTTTGTGAAGAGAGTCATGTCAATTTTGTCTCTTGAGTATCCACACTCCAGAAGATATGTTGACAAAGTCTCGTACCATGCTCTAGGAGCTTGGTGAAGACCATAGAGAGCTTTGTCAAGCTTGTAGTATTTTGTGGGAGAATGAGGATCTTCAAAACCTGGAGGTTGACAAACATAAACTTCTTCTTTCACTTTCCCATACAGAAAAGCACTTTTTACATCCATTTGAAACACCTTAAAGTTATTAAACAAGGCATAGGCTAAGAAGATTCTGATGGCTTCTAAGCGTGCAACCGGTGCAAAAACTTACTCGTAGTCAATCCCTTCTTCCTGTCGAAACCCTTGAACCACTAATCTAGCCTTATTCTTGATAACTACACCATGATCGTCCATCTTATTACGAAACACCCACTTGGTACCAATTGGATACTTTCCATCTGGTAGGTCAACGAGTTCCCAGACTTTGAGTTTCCGAAATTGGGCTAATTCTTCTTGCATAGCTTGTACCCAACTTGAATCTTGAATAGCTTCTTCGATATCTCTTGGGATAGATTGCGAGAGAAAGGCTACATACAGTCCTATGTTGATGGTATGTGTTTGTCCGCGTGTTCGAACTCCATCTTCAACAGAACCGATGACATTTTCAATTGGATGGTTTCGATTCGTCTTGTACCCTGCATTGGTGTGAGTTTCAACTTGTTGAGGCAGATTAGAAAAGTGTTCATCGATGTAGATGATTGGAGTTTCGTCTTCTTTGGGTGGTTCATCCACAGCCTGCTGTGAAGAAGAATCATCATGTGCAGATGCATTCTCAGCAGATGTGTCACCATTTACTTCGAACACCGGAAGAGTAGAAGAGGCAGAGGCAAGGGTGAAACGGGTTGTAAAAGGAGTAAAACCAGTGTCTGAGGCATCAAACAATGGTTCCAATGGAGTGGATTCTGCAGTTCGGATTCAGTGATGGGTTCATCGATGCTGAAAGTGTTGAATATAATATCCACGTCATAAAACCAGTTTGGAGCGCTTCCAGTGTTAGTGGAGTTTCCTTCTTGAAAATCGACGTAGTACGATTCAATCAGCATCTTGGTCTGCTTGTTGTAGACTCGATATGCCTTTTGAGAAGATGAATAGCCCATGAAGTAGCACACGTCACCGACTGCTTCAAACTTGATGAGATTGTCTTCAGTGTTGAGAAGTGTGCATGAACACCCGAACGGTCTGAAGAAATCTATCAGAGGCTTTCTTTTGAAAAGAAGTTCATAGGCTGTCTTTCCGTGAGGTTTGACAATCAGAACACGATTCAAGACATAGCATGATGTGTTGACTGCTTCAGCCCAGAAGATTATGGGAAGCTTAGAGTCGACAAGCATATTTCTTGCAGCTTCGATGAGAGTTCTGTTTTTGCGTTCTGCTACCCCGTTTTGCTGAGGAGTCCTGGCAGTGCTATATTGGAGGCGAATTCCCTTATCTTCACAGAAGGAGACAAACGTATGATTTTTAAATTCAGTTCCGTTGTCGCTTCTAATGGAGTTGACTTTCAGCTTGATCACGTTTTCAATCATGGGAATGAAGCTCTTCAGAATGGATGCCGTTTCTCTTTTGGCTTCAAGAAAGAATACCCATGAAAACCGTAAGAAATCATCTGTAATCACCAAACAATAACATCTTTTAGCTAAACTTTTAACGCTAATTGGGCTAAAAAGATCCATGCAAAGTAATTGCAGAGGAGCAGATATCGTATTCACTGCTTTGGACTTATGAGGCTTTTTATGCTGCTTTCCTTGGGCACATGCGATGCACTTTTCTGAAAAAGGAAAATCTTTCATAGGTAAACCTCTTACTAGATTTAATTTTGAAAGTTTATTTATGTTCTTAAAATTCACACGCCCCAAACGCCTGTGCCACAACAGTGATTCCGATTCAGATGCTTTTGACATAAGACATGTCATTGGCTCATTTGATTTGGCATTCTTCATATTTAGCATGTAGGTGTTATTTTGACGGGGAGCTCTAAGCATGATCATCTCTTTTGGGACGGAGTAAGCACTCCGTGTCATTGAACAGCACCACGATTCCTTTGTCAAAGACTTGTGAAACACTCATAAGATTGTAACACAATTCTGGAACATAGTTCACATTCTCCAAAGTGAGTGCTTCTGACACGACGTCACCCATTCCGATGATTTTTCCTCCCTTTTCTTCTCTGGCAAAGGATCCAAAGTCACCATCAATAACTCGAAAGTTGGTAAGCGGATCCTTTAGCCCGGTCATGTGCCTGGAGCAACCGCTGTCAACATGCCAGATATATTCCATGAGCATCCGAAGCCATTTCTGAATCTTATTCTGTTATACAACAACAAAAAATATGTATAAATTAGCTAGTTTTTGGATTCTATCATGATTTTGAGCAAGAGTGTTGTCTTTTCTTTTCCAAAAACAGGTTGAATCAACTATGCATTTTACTGATTTCTTTAAATTGCCAAATTAAACTTTTAACGAGACCTTGACTAGGTTTAGAAATTTTTTTTGCTTTTGCAATGTTTCGCCGTATGTCCTAAATGACCACAACGAAAACATTGTTTTTGACTCGATCTTTTCTTCCTGGGTGCTGAGTGTGAAGATGATGTATGTGATGAGAGTCTGGAGCATCTTGAGGAGTTTGATGATGTAATGTGGCTTGAATCTTTAGCTTTCTTCAGTTTCTTATCAGGATGATGTTTATCTTCAATGTCGACTTCACTGTTCTCACTGTCTGATGAGGAGCTTGCTTCTTGACTTTCATCTGACCTTTCTTCATCACTTTCTGAAGTTGTTGTGCTTGAATCTTCAATGAAATCTTTATCAGTCTCTGATGTACCTGCAACTGATAGAATAAATTCTGGAATTTCCTCTGTAAGGAATTTTCCAAAACTGTTTTTCTTTAACTCTGGCACAAATACAAGAGATTCAAGCATAACATTTTCATCATTAAGAATAAAGTTTAGGTCATGACCCTCAACCTTAGCAATCCCTTGGTTGTGAGCCTTAAGTGTAGGCACATTGCGATTACAATCATCCATCCTAGATAAACTATTACAGTTATCTTGAATAGAAATTTTGTTCGTCTTATCACAATTCCAGGCGAACCAGTTAACAGTTGAATAACTGTCGCTTGAATAGCCTATTACTATTTTCATCCCTCCACAATCATCTTCCCCATCGCTCACATCTTCCTTACTCCCTCGCATAGATCTGCATTACTTTCAGAAAAGTTTAGTGTTGTTTTCGGATTTATAAAAAATACTTTGATCCAAAAGATCATTTTTATTGATTAAGTCATTCTTAGGATGAGGAGATGGCATAGGAACATAATTTTTGCTGTGCGGAGGAGGAAATAATTTTCTTTCCTTTCCGAATTTATCTTTATATCCAATTCCATCCTTTATGAATGTCGGTTGTTGGCAGTTTACAATATCAACCAGTGCTTTTTGACTAATTTTTCATTTATCAATAACGATTTGTAACTTATTGTTTTCGTTTTGAGATTTTTCTAGTTTTTCGGTCAATCATTTATGATAAAATCTTTTCTGAAAACAAATTCTTTTAAAGTCTGCATTTCAGCTATGGTTGAAGTTAACTTTCGCTGATATGCAGCCTCATTTTCTTTTAATTCTTGATTTATTTTCAAAACCTTTTCTTTTTCTTTAATAATATCATGGTTGAGCAATTTTTAGTGTGCCACGATGTTCAAACACGGTTTGGAGCACAACTTTGCTTTAAATTCATATGGAATGTTGTTTACCAAATCCTTCTCCTCGGCTTCTAATTTCATGGCAGTGGTAGATGTGCGAACCGCTTCATTCTTGTTGGTACTGATGACTTCTTGAGCAGCAGGCTTCGACTCGATCATTTCAGCTTTCTGTTGTCTCTTCTCTGAGACAGGAGAGATGACGCTTTTCAAACCAGTGTCATCTTTTGGAATCTTGGAGGTTTGTTTTTAACACCATTTGAAGCAGACGTGGCAGAGACAGTGGTGATGTTTGCCATGAGGGCCTTGTGTACTTCTCCCTTTGCCTAAGTTATATCCTCCAACCAATCATAATCTTCCACCACTAAAACCTTATGATTATTTTCAGCAGCATTATTATTTCCTTCAATGGCAATCGCCCTCCTCTTCTGGTTGATTTCAGTATTCTCGTTCTTCAGCAACGGACACTCTCTTTTGAAATGGCCCAAGTCTTTGCAATTATAACATCTAAGCTTGGACTTGTCAAATCCAGCTTTTCCAAGAGCCAACCTCTTTCCTATTTTATCTTGGAATTTCGTCAACTGTAGAGTGATCATTGTCATCTGCCACTTCAGATCCATCTCCTCCATGTCGTCTGGATCTACTTGATACATGTCCTCTGCTGTGAGGAATTCTCTCTTCAACTCTCCTGACATAAGCGCCTCATAGCTACTTAAGAAAGCATTAAAAAGAGCTACATGTTTTGTGGAAATTTTAAGTGCTTGAGTGTCGCTGGCCACGGTGGTCTTCTCGGAGGATGACGAGGCCTTCACAGAGTTTGCGGAAGCATTTGAATAGGATTCGACAGCACTTTGGGAATTTAATCCACATGAGGTGACAGGAGCAAGAAATGCCATATTCTTGGGGACCGAGGTTGCAGCAGCTTGCTGAGACGTTTTCTGAGAATATCCAGTTTGATTCATCTCTCGTTTCACGATGTCCATTTTAAAGGCTTTTAAAGTGTTAATCAATTCTGAGAGAGTAACTGGAGTTGTGCTGGTGAGGAAAGTTCTCTTAATCATCATGCATTGAAGACTCCATTCTATTGGTAGAGAATCTAGCAGCTTCTTGATCGATGCATAATTTGCAACTAGGTTTCCCACCTTCTTCATCTTGGTCAACACCCCCAGAAATCTGCTTATGTGGTCGGACAAGCTTTCGCCACGAATACTTCCAAACATATCATATTCTTTCTGCACCATGTCTCATTTGTTCTCCTGAGTTTCTCATTGCCTTCATAATGGTCGATTAGAGCCAACCACAGTTCATGTGCCGAGGTGTATTCTTCAAACAGATTGTTATCATCCTTTGACAGAGCCATAGTGAGAGCAGCGTGAGCCCTCCGGTCATGATGAATGAGTGTCCTATCTTCTTCTGTGAATGTTGAGGGATCTTCATTGATAGTACGGATGTCATCACGTATTATCATGGGAACATGCGGGCCCACAGTGACTGACATCCATTGAGTATAATCGGTATACTCAAAAAAGGACTTGATCCTGTTTTTCCAGCTGCTGGAATCTAACCTTTCAACTTTGGTGGCCTTGTAGCAGTTCCAGTTTCTAGTTCGGCTTGAGCAATCGGAATGAGTTGATTGAGAGACATGATGGATGAATGATGATCAATACGCTGAGATTTGCTGAATCAGAGAACAATTACGCTCGCTAGGAGGTAAATACACTGGACTAGAGATTAAATACGCTACACTTGGAAACAATTACGCTGATGGGATCGGTAATTTTGTCCTGCAAAAAGCTAAATCCGCTGGATATTTGAAAACAAGCAAAGGTTTAGTTAATTTCACTGAACACCATGATAAAATTGCTAAGGATTAGTATCACTGATTTCGAAGTCGCCTTCGAGTAAATTCGCTGGACAATTACGCTGACAATTTTATAACTCTGCTGATTTAAGAACCAGCGTAGTTGTTAAATACACGAAATTCAAGTTAAATATGCTAGATTCAAAATAAATACACCAACTTCAAATATATCTTCGCTAGCTTCAACATTAAATACACTCAGAAGGGTTTTAGTACCAACAAAAACCCTCTAATCACCCAAAAACGACCCAAAATTCATGTTTCTTTGCAGCTAAATGACCAAAATGTTTACCAAACTACTGATTAACAACAGCCCAAAGATTAAACGCACCAGATCAAGCCATTTTAATCCCAAAAATTTGAAAAACCATGAAACTTTGAGAACTTTTGTAAAACCTTCAATACTTGACAAATCTTAAAAAAAAAACTCAAACAATCAAGAGGACAAGGGCTCTGATACCAAATTGTGAGTCCCAAAACAGATTCGGATCACAGTGATTGATTGTTTTCACCCAAACAACTATGGATTAGTTGTTTGAATGTGCAAATACTAAGAAAAACCAAGCAAAGAAGATGAAGAATCTTGTTTGGATCAAACAACGAGTGATGTATATGGAATCCCAATAACATGTAATCAGTAACAGTACCTGGATATTCAGATGAAAGCACAATAGCAAAAATCACAACACAAGAAGATCACCAAAATCTGTCCAAGAAACTTGGACATACATGCCTTGATCATCATATTTATACAAAATGACTACCCAGCGTATTTATTAAATACGCTGGGTTGCTAAATACGCCGCGTACATACAAGTTTCACCGTATTGCACTTTTGACCCTTTAACTTTGTCTAACCATTACAAACTAGCTCAAACTATGGATAATCAAGCACCAACGGTCTCAAAAGTTCTAACAGAAAATGTCGAATGCCCGTATACTGGGCATAAGTTGGGGAAGCCCAACAATCAGAACCAGAGATTTTCCTGGAGACCACGGATAAGATAGTGCAAATTCGTGACAGACTCAAAGCTGCCCGAGATAGGCAGAAGAGTTATGCTTGCAAGAGGAGTAAACTGATACGTGGTCGAAAGCCGAGGTTTCTATTACGTTTAAGTTAATGTTTTATGTAACTTTTAGTTTTGGGTAGCCTACTTTTAATTGGATTTGTGTTTTACATGTTTACGGAGTTTAAGGAGCTATTCGGGAGCGTTTTGGAGAACCGGGACGAGAAACGGGTCAACCGGGATCGCAAAATAGGAAAACCGGAAAGCATGATTTAGAGAAGCCGTCGGCGACACCCCCTGGGTCGTCGGCAACGCCCCCTGGGCCGTCCGCGACGCCCCTCAGAAGCGCCATCAGAGAAAAATGGTCGTAGACAGTGGATTAAGGCGTTAGAGGAAAACCACAAGAAGTAGAGGCCGTCGTCGACGCCCTATATGGCCGTCGCCGACGCCCCTTCTAATTCCATGTCGCTGAATTAGAATTTTGACGGATTATAACTCATGTTTGACCTATTTTGTGGGGAGTTACGAATTTTTGAAGGTTTGAACTTGTTCTTGGAGCCTATAACCACCCAACTTCATCTTGATAATCATTTATTCCATCCAATCATCCAATTCATCATCATTGATCATAACCCTAATCTAATTCCATCATCATCATCATCCTCCTTCAATCTTTAATCCATCCATCATCATTACTAATCCTAAACCCTAATCATCATTCATCTTCACCATCAAGCTTCAAGATATCAATTTTTAAGCTATCATCAATTGTTGATCAAGTGTCGTTCACCATGAGCGGCTAGTTTCGTTGGGTTTCACCCTGGTGTAGGTTTGTAAGTTATAGGGTTTGACATGCTTTTGAATATTGATTTGTGAAAATTTGTATTTTGATTTTGAAACCTTTGATAATTGACTTGCATTTGTATTGAATTCATGAATTGTCGAATGAAGATTAAATTTGACTTTGTGAAATGTTTATATGCAATTATGCCTTGTCTAGGTTAGAGTTTACTTGTTTATGATGATAAAGTGCATTGTAGTCCATTGTTCATAATGTTGATAGCTCTTGGCATCTAAATCACTTAACACTAAACTTGTTAGTCATTGATACAAAGGAATTGAAACTAAAAGCGTGTAGGAATCCTATGATTTGCATTACCGAACCGGGTGTGAACCTTGTTCTCAAATCATTGTTTTAGTCAAGTAATTTAGTTTTTGTGCAATTGTTTAAGTTAGTAATTAATTAGTCAAACCAGTTTTGTCGGATCATTCCGACAATCTTTCAAACAAACAACCATTCAAACAATATAAATAACAAGCTTCATAATTTGTGACAACAACCATTAAGAATCAAGTGCATCCATCCCAAACCACAAACTCTTCGTGGTTCGACCCCTCACAACCACTAGCACATTGTTAAGGGTAATTAGGGCTATAAGTATTATCTTTGACCGGGGCACAACACTCCAATCGGTTAGAGCAGGCATATGCCAAACGTGAATACCCCCCGAAGCTACAGGCAGAACACCTGGTAGAGAGACCCAATCTTGGGTGAAATAAATACCGCGACTTCTATCTTTTTCAATAAAATCATTTGGTGCTGTTGTCGGGGAGTTCGTGCACTTTGCGTTTGGATTTGTTTGATTGTGTGATTAACTGTTTAAAGTGCTTGTTTCTTTATATCGTCTTTACTTTTGTATTACGCGGGTGTGTTCCTTGTGAAGGATACAGGTAGTGCATGTATACACGGAATTCCGGGAGGACCTCGTCGTTAGTGTTCGAACTGGAGATAGAGCAGGTCGTTAGAAGAAATTTAGCCAACCGGTTAGAGGCAACCCTTGCTTCTAATCCACCCAACACCAACTCACCACCTACACCATCCTTTGGACCCATTCCAATGGATCCTCAAGACTCTAATCAACCCAACAACCAAAACCAATATCATGACTATCCACCCCAAAACCCAAATGGCCAAAACCATCAAGCAGGGTGTGGTAACAACTCAAGACCACCAACACCACCATTCCAATCGCGTAGTCGCAACCAAAACAACCACCAACGTACACCCACACCTCCTCCTCCAAACCAAAACCGGCAACATCCATTACCTCCAAACCTCAACAACCGAAATGTTAACGCCAACCGTGGGGTTAACCATAGCCGTGGAAATCCCACAAACGAAGCCCAATTTCTTGACCTCGATGAGTTGAGAAATAATATTCTTGATGATGCACCGTATAGTGTTCCCGGTTATTAATCGTCGGATCATGTGAGCATCCACTCGGAATATTCGGATGACTGTAGGAATTACAATGAAAGAGTTGTAGATGATGAATGGGGGATAATAACATGGGGAATTTTTAAAATGCTCGGGGGTTTGATTATGACGATTTTGGTTATCAAAATGCCAATTTCGTGGGGATTAATGGTGGATTTGGGCAAGAGTATGGTAGAGATGACGGCTACGGGAATGATCGTCAACCACGAAATGATCGAAGGAATCGGGATTACGGTAACAACAACAATAATAACGGTAACCGTAACCGAATTCCACAATTTGTTGGCGGCGGGAACCAAGGTGGAAATGGGGGTGGTGACCGAAAGGGTAATAATAGACCAATGAATCAAGAGGTAAATGGTCCGAGACGCCAACCGCATCAACAAGCACCGAGGGGTGTTAATGGGCGACTTAGACCGGTGGTCATCGAAAATGACTCACCCATTGTGCCTACACCTCGAGGAAGAAGGGCATTTGATTGCAAGCCAAACTACATCAACATTCTATCCCACTTCAACGGTAGAACGAATGATGAGCCGTATACACACTTAGCGGAATTTTCGGCTATATGTGGCACGATCGGTGGTCATGATTTTGCGTTGGAAGAAGTGAAATTGAGACTATTTCAATTTTCACTAAAGACAAAGCAAAGAAATGGTTTCTCACACTTCCGGCAAACAATATTCATACCTGGGCGGAAATGCAACAAGTCTTCTTAGATGAATACTACTCTATTGCAAAGATCGATGATGCAAGGGATGAGATTCGGTCATTTAGGCAATTAACGGGGGAATTGTTACTGAGGCATTGACCCGTTTTATGGAATTGGTTAGGAAGTGTCCTCATCACCAAATTCCAAGGTGGGAGTTACTTAAATGTTTTGTGAGAGGGTTGGATGCTGATGATCATAAGTATCTACAGTCGGCTAGTAATGGAACATTGTTGAACAACCATGAGGAGGACGATTGGGATTTCTTGGAAAGGATGAGCAAGAATTCCAAAGCGGTCTCTATGGCGGACCGATCTCAGAAGCATCCTATTTCTCGATCTCTTCCCGACCTTGATTTAAACGCCAAGGATAAAATTGCCACTTTGGAAAGAGAGTTGGTGCTAATGAAAAAGAAGGATGTTGGTGCGGTGCAATTCACGGTAGGCGAAGATTGTGGGGATATAAGACATCGAACCAAGGAGTGTCAAGTGAGCATAGCACATATGAATGAAGAGGTGAATCAAGTGTATGGTGAGCGAAAACAATTTGACATGAATTCTAACACTTATCAACCGGGGTTGAGAAACCATCCAACTTTCGCTATGGAAATGCTTTAAATCAAATGAATCCCAATTTTCAAACGAATAATCAAAGTGGGAATCAAGGGGGTTCGATGTACCAAAACCGTCAAGGCGGTAATCAAGGGGGGTACCAAAGAAGTTACAATCAAGGAAGTGGCCACCGTGAAGGTGGGTATCAAAGGAGCTACAACCAAGGTGGTAATGGAGGTGGTAACTCTAATCCTTCAATGGGTGGTGAAGACTCCGTAAGCTCAAAGTTAGATGCAATCATGAACACCATCACGACTTCAAATCAAGAGCTAAAGATGGAGATGAAAAAAGAGTTCGAAGTTCATGATAAATCGCATAAAGCTTTGGAGAAGCAAATGGGTCAACTTGCGGAAGAAGTGGCGCAGATGCGTGGAAGTGGTGGAAAGCTGCCTAGTGACACTACAGTGAACCCTAAACATAAGGGTCCGGGTCGAAGAACACTCGTGAGGTACCAATTAATAAAATTTCATTACGTAGTGGTCGAGTTATTGATAATGGTGTTGTGTCACCACCACCCTAGTTTGTTGAAGGGGTGGTGGAAGAGGTTAGCGATGATGAGAGTGTTGACGGTCAAACGGGTCAAAAGAAAATGTTTTAAAAAATGAAAAGACTATACCCGTTGTGACCGTCCCTGTCCCATAGGCTAAGGAAAAGGGTGTGGAGGTTAATACCGTCCCTTATCCCGAAGCTTTATTGGGACCATCCAAAAGAGTGGTAAACAAAAGAGGTCCCCACCAAGAAGAAATGTGGGAAGTTTTTAAACAAGTTAAAATCAACCTACCACTTTTGGATGTTAGTAAACAAGTCCCATCATATGATAAGTACTTGAAAGACTTGTGTACCCAAAAGCAAACTCACAAATTTCCAACGAAACTTGATTTAACCGAAAATGTGAGTTCGATTCTTTCGGATGCACTTCCACCTAAGCTACAAGACCCGGGAGCGCCTATCATCTCCATTCAAGTTGGAGAATTTAAAATGACTAGGGCGCTCTTGGATCTTGGTGCTAGTGTGAGTATTCTACCGGGTAGTTTGTATGACCAATATGAGTTTGGTCCACTTAGAGCGGTAAACACTACCGTAGTGTTAGCCGATTTAAGTCCTAAACTACCCCGTGGAATAGTCACGGATGTAATTGTTAAGGTCGAGGACTTTTACTATTCGGTGGACTTCTTAGTACTTGATTATGTTTCATTGAACCTAACCAAGCAACCCACGATTATTCTTGGTCGACTGTTTTTGGCAACATCAAATGCTCAAATTAATTGTAAAACGGGAACGGTTGACATGACTTTTGGTAACCGTCGGTTGTTGTAAAATGTTTTTGTCGGATTAACGGATCCTCTAGTCAATGACGAATGTTATATGGCGGACGTTGTTAACGAGTGTATACCTCTTTGTGACATGGGTGTCGAGGAGGAAAACACAATAGAGGAGTGCTTTATGTTTGACATGTCACAATCGGAAACAAATCGAAGCATGGATGTGGAAGAGAAAAAGTTGGAGGTGATGGCGATAAGGGAAGGAAGACCACCTTGGACACACCAAGTGGAGAGTCTTCCTGAGAAGATTGATACAAAGCTTGAGCCATCGTTGGTAGAACCTCCTACCGTTGAGTTAAAGGTGTTGCCCAAGCATTTGAAGTATGCTTATGTGGGTGAGGGCAACAGGCTACCGGTCATCATTGCGGGAAATCTGATCGAGAGCAAGAGAAGAACTTGATGGATGTGTTGGTCGCCAATGGAGCCACTATTGGGTGGACCATTGCTGATTTGAAGGGAATTAGCCCTTCCGTAGTAATCCACAAGATCATCAGTGAAGATGGTAGTACTCCTTCTCATGACACACAACGGAGATTGAACCCAAACATGAGAGAAGTTGTCAAGAAGGAGGTACTTAAGTGGCTCGACGCGGATATCATATACCCCATCTCTGATTGCCAATGGGTGAGCCCAACACAGACAGTTCCCAAGAAAGCGGGCATCCAAGTCGTCACAAATGACGCAGGTGAAGAGGTCGCCACTCGGCCGGTAACTGGGTGGCGTATTTGTATTGATTATAGGAAGTTGAATTCTGCAACTTCCAAAGACCATTTCCCTTTGCCTTTTATTGAACAAATTGTTGAAAAGTTAGCGGGTCAAAAGTACTATTGTTTCCTGGATGAGTATTCGGGTTACAATCAAATTGCTATCCATCCAGAAGACCAAGCTAAGACTACTTTTACTTGCCCATACGGTACCTTTGCATTTAGGCGAATGCCGTATGGGCTATGTAATGCCCCTGCCACCTTTCAAAGGTGTATGATGAGTATCTTTTCATATATGGTGGGGGAGTCCTTAGAAATCTTCATGGATGACTTTTCAATTTTTGGGTCATCATTTGATGGTTGTCTTCCCCAACTCGAAAAAGTTTTAAAAAGATGTATTGAGAAGAATTTAGTTTTGAGTTAGGAAAAGAGCCATTTTATGGTTCAAGAGGGAATCGTGTTGGGACACATGGTGTAGAGTTGTGGGATAGAGGTTGATAGGGTGAAAGTGCAAGTTAGTTCTACTTTGTCATATCCCACGAGCGTTAAAGGCGTCAGATCATTTTTGGGTCATGCGGGGTTCTATAGAAGGTTTACAAAAGGGTTTAGTGATATAACAAAACCTTTATGTAATTTATTGCTAAAAGACCAACTGTTTAACTGTAACAAAGATTGTCAAAATGCTTTTAATGTATTGAAACAAAACTTGGTTGAGGCTCCAATCTTGCAATCACCTTGGTCTTTACCATTCGAAATTATGTGTGATGCAAGTGATTATGCGGTTAGGGCCGTTTTAAGTCAAAGGGTAGAAAGAAACTCGTTGTCATATACTAAGCAAGTAAGACTCTTTCAGATACTCAATTAAATTATACAACAACTGAAAAAGAGTTACTTGCGGTGGTATATGCATTGGATAAATTCCTGGCTTATATATGGGGTAGTAAAGTAATTGTTTATTCTGACCATTCTGTTGTCAGGTACCTCATGGATAAAAAAAGATGCAAAGTCGCAGTTAATTCGATGGGTTCTCTTGGTACAAGAGTTTGACCTAGAGATACGGGATAAGAAGGGTAGCGAGAATGTGGTGGCGGACCACTTATCCCGGTTGTTGGTAGAGGAGGGTTCTTATCGTGTAGAGATCAATGAGACTTTCCCAGATGAGCATGTACTTAAAGTTTCAATATTACCTTGGTTTGCTAATATCATAAATTATTTGGTGACGGGTGATTTGCCGGCTCATTGGGATAGGAGGAGAAGATTGCATTTTCTGTCTCAAATCAAGTATTACACATGGGAAGAAACGGACTTATTCAAGACATGTCCGGATCAATTGTGAGAAGATGTATTCCGGATGAGGAGATCCCGAGTATCTTGATGCACTTGCATAGCTTTGCTTGTGGGGGCCATTTTAGTGGTCATAAACGGGACATAAAGTGCTTAATAGCGGCTTATATTGGCCAACTATCTTTAAAGATGCTTTTAGTTTTGCTAAAAACTGTGTTAAGTGTCAAAAGTTAGGGGGTATTTCTAAGCGGGATGAGATGCCCATGCAACCGATTCTTATTGTTGATATTTTTGATGTGTGGGGAATCGATTTCATGGGCCCATTCCCCAATTCTCATGGGAACTTATATATTTTGGTGGCGGTGGATTATGTGTCTAAATGGGTTGAAGCAATCGCCACCAAAACGAATGACCATACCGTTGTTTGTAATTTTGTGCAAACGAATATTATTTCTAGATTTGGGGTACCTCGGGTAATCATTAGTGATGGGGGATCTCATTTTAAGAACTTTAATTTTGAGAAATTACTAAAACGGTATGGTGTTGACCATAGAATTGCTACTCCCTATCACCCGCAAACAAGTGGTCAAGTAGAGGTGTCCAATAGGCAAATAAAGGAAATTTTGCAAAAGATCGTTTGACCGGACCGTAAGGATTGGTCAACGAAGTTGACCGATTCTTTATGGGCCTATCGAATGACACATAAGACTCCAATGGCACAACACCTTACCGCTTAGTTTACGGTAAAAATTGTTATTTGTCGGTGGAACTTGTACATCGTGCATTTTGGGCTATCAAAGAAGTTAAACTTAAATATGATGATGCAGGTAAAGAACGCAAGTTGAAGCTTTGCGAGCTAGAGGAGTTTCGAGAAGAGGCATATGGGTGTGCTTCAAAATACAAGGACGACATGAAAAGAGCACATGATGTCAAAATGAAGCTGAAGGATTTGTAGTGGGCCAAAAGGTTTCACTATACAATTCATGGCTCAAATTATTTCCTGGTAAGCTAAAGAGCAAATGGATGGGCCCGTATGTGATTACGAGGGTCGGCAAGCTAGGGAATGTTACCATCGAGGACCCAAAGGATGGGTCAAAATAAACGGTCAACGGTCGTCGTCTTAAACCGTTTCTCGATGTAACGAGGAAAACATCGGAGCAAACAAGGAATCGGTATGCTTTTTGGTAAGTGTACCGACTTATGAGGTCAATTAAAGGACCAAGAATAATTGTTGTAGAATTTTGTATAAATTTTATTGTTTGCACGCATTGTTTGTATTTGGTTTAGTTCGTGTCGTACTAATCTAGTTAACGTGTGAAGTTCAGATTTTGCAAACGGGTCATGAAGACATAAGGTATGTTTTTAACTTGTTTTGTGTACTGAGGACAATCCACGGTTACTCGGGGGGGGGGGGTATAGTAAACGGACGTGTCGACCGGTGGGAAAAGACATGAAGGTGAGAGAGGGCCACTCGATGATTTCCACGACATGATGTCGGCCCTCACGGGATGCCCCTACCAGCCGTATCCGCCGGTGGATCCCAACGAGCGATACCAAAGATGATCACCCGGTATGTTCGCTTTTGTTGTTATATTTTTGTGTATATTTTAGTTTATATATTCATTTCATGTTAGTAGTTAAATAAACTTTGTGGGTGTGTTTCCTAGATAACCCTCACGAGACTTACTCGTCCTTCCGAGCTATCGGAAGGTTTAAAAGGGCTTGTTGCATATGATAAATGCAACTGTGATTCCTACGAAAGTGAGTTTAGGTTGTTGTTGTAAATTCTTTTTCCACAAGAAAATCAAAGCTGAGTGAAATTATATGACTTGGTAATTATTTTAATAAAAATGGTAGAACTAAGTGACTAACAAATTTCTAATGGTTGTGAGAAGCTTGCTTCTACACGAAGGTTGAAATTTGTAGGTAAATTGTATTCGCGAGACAACCGTTTTTGTTGAAGATGAAGAGCACACGAAGCATGAGCGAAAAATCAGGTGCATACATTTCCTTTAGGTTTGATTTGTCTTTTGTTTTCTATAAGTGGATTGTATTATGTATTTTTTTTTTCTGGGGTGAATTTATGGGAAGGTTAGCCGTTGTCACATCCCTTGTGCGCTTTAAATGACTCTATTCTTACACATTAAGGACAATGTTGACCTTAAGTATGGGATGGGGAGAAGAAAAAGTTTTTCAAGTTTGACTCGTATGATTAAACACTACACATTGAGGGCAATGTGCTCCTCAAGTGTGGGGATGGGGAAATTTTAAATTTTTTTTTCAAAAATGTCGTTGTTGAAGCGGTCTAAAAAGCATAAGTAACTAAGTTAATGAGGGATGGCACAACCCGGGTGGTTGTTTGGGAATAGTCTTCCTAAGAAACTTGCACTTTATACATATCGCATACCATACCTTCTATACGTGAGATTTTGAGCCACTTTTACATATCATATATGCATATATTTCTTTGGTTGAGTGGACCATTAGTCATGTATTGTAGAACTTGCAATTTTTGATACGTTTGAGACCATAGACCGAATAAGAGCACAAGAATGAATAAGGCATTAGGTAAACTGCTTTGCTTTACAGCATTTATATACCTTTACCCGAAATCAACCCCTTAGTCGCCAATTTTGAGCCTAGACCTTTCATTTGACCAACCCATTTAGCCCTTGACCGTTGAACCTTTTATTTTTAACCCGTGTGATGAAGACTTGATTATATGATTAGTTAAAAAAACACAATTGAGAAAAGAAAAGAAAAATATATGTATTGATAGTTTGTTGAATAAAAGGCGGAAAACTTTTGCCTCTTAGTTTATTATTTTGTAGTCAGTTGTGTTAGTATAGTGTTTTTGAATAAAAATCGAGTTTTCATCATCTTAGCCACTTTCAAAGCATCCTATTTCATACCCTCAACCTAGCCCCACTACAACCCGTTCAAGACCTTTTGACTTGTGTTTAATATTTGTGTTCGGTGGTGGAGAATGATTGAGTTGCAAGCTTATGTGGGTATATGTTCTAATCGGTTTGTGTGTTTACATTAAAAGTGCTAATGTATTACTTATTAGCCAAATTATAAGGCGAGTGGAGAGAACATTGTGAGGGATATGTATGAATTGTGAGTTTCAAGGGAAGGTTAATCTTGGATAACCATTTTATGTGTTAATCATATTAATGTTAAATATTGCAAAAATGATAGAAATTATGAACCAAGTATGACATTAGACCTTAACTCATGTCTCGAGAATGGGAAATGTGTTCCTTATTCGACCCACGTGAAAGTGAAAGTCAGATTTGCTTGAGGGCAAGCAAAAGACAAGTGTGGGATGTGATACGTGGTCGAAAGCCGATGTTTCTATTACGTTTAAGTTAATGTTTTATGTAAATTTTAGTTTTGGATAGCCTACTTTTGATTGGATTTGTGTTTTACAGGTTTACAGAGTTTAAGGAGCTATTCGGGAGCGTTTTGGAGCATCGGGACGAGAAACGGGTTAACCGGGATCGCAAATTGGAAAAACAGGAAAGCATGATTTAGAGAAGCAGTCGGCGACGCTCCTCAGAAGCACCGTCGGAGAAAAATGGTCGTAGACAGTGGATTAAGGCGTCGGAGTAAAACCACAAGAAGTAGAGGTCGTCGCCGACGCCCCATATGGCCGTCGGCGACGCCCCTTCTAATTCCATGTCGCTGAAATTTGAATTTTGATGGATTATAACTCATGTTTAACCTATTTTGTGGGGGGTTACGAATTTTTGAAGGTTTGAACTTGTTCTTGGAGCCTATAACCACCCAACCTTCATCTTGATCATCATCTATTCCATCTAATCATCCAATCCATCATCATTGATCATAACCCTAATCCAATTCCATCATCATCCTCCTTAAATCTTTAATCCATCCATCATCATTACTAATCCTAAACCCTAATCATCATTCATCGTCACCATCAACTTTCAAGATATCAATGTTCAAGCTATCATCAATTGTTGATCAAGTGTCGTTTACCATGAGCGGCTAGTTTCGTTGGGTTTCACCCCGGTGTAGGTTTGTAAGTTCTACGGTTTGACAAGCTTTTGAATATTGATTTGTGACAATTTATATTTTGATTTTGAAACCTATGATAATTGACTTGAATTTGTATTGAATTCGTGAATTGTCGAATGAAGATTAAATTTGACTTTGTGAAATGTTTATGTGCAATTATGCCTTGTCTAGGTTAGAGTTTACTTGTTTGTGATGATAAAGTGCATTGTAGTCCATTGTTCATAATGTTGATAGCTCTTGGCATCTAAATCTCTTAACACTAAACTTGTTGGTCATTGATACAAAGGAATTGAAATTAAAAGCGTGTAGGAATCCTAGGATTTGCATTACCGAACCGGGTGTGAACCTTGTTCTCAAATCATTGTATTAATCAAGTAATTTAGTTTTCGTACAATTGTTTAAGTTAGTAATTAATTAGTCAAACCAATTTTGTCGGATCATTCCGACATTCTTTCAAACAAACAACCATTCAAACAATATAAATAGCAAGCTTCATAATTTGTGAAAACAACCATTAAGAATCAAGTGCATCCATCCCAAACCACAAACTCTTCGTGGTTCGACCCCTTACTACCACTAGCACATTGTTAAGGGTAATTAGGGCTATAAGTATTATCTTTGACCGGGGCGCGACACTCCGATCATAAACCTCAAGTTCCAAGTAGGGACAAAGTCATGCTAAAAGTATCACCTTGGAAAGGTGTAATGAGATTTGGAAGGAAGGGCAAATTAAGCCCAAGATATATAGGACCATTCGAGATAATCGAATGTGTTGGCACTGTAGCGTATAAGCTCAAGCTGCCAGAGGAGCTTAGTGGAATTCATTATGTATTCCACATATCTAACCTTAAGAAATGTCTAGTCGATGAGTCGCTAGCAATGTCACATCATGATGTGCAAATTTATGAAAACTTGAGGTTTGTTGAGAAACCAATATCGATCGAGGATCGACAAGTTAAGAAGCTCCAAAGGAAAAAGATACCTATAGTTAAGGTTAAATGGGATGCCTTTAGAGGTCCCGATTATACATGGGAGGTTGAGTCCATTATGCGACAAAAGTACCCCCCCATCTTTTTGAATAAAATCTCGAGGACGAGATTTCTTTTAAGGGGGTGAGGATGTAACACCTCATAAAATCGTGTCCAATAGTATAGTGACACGTTTCGTATTTTTATTATAGTCTATTAAAGACTAATAAGGACTAAAAGTGTCAACATGGTCAAATAGAGCCTCTGAGTGACCTTCTGATGTCAACATGCATAAACTTATCCTCTGAGTGACTAATATGTCAACATGCTTAAACTTAGCCTCTGAGTGACTGATATGTCAACATGCCTAAACTTGGCCTCTGAGAAACTGATATGCCAACATGCCCAGCCTCTGAGTGACATCAGAGTCAACATGCTTATAATAAGCCTCTGGGTGATCCTTTATGAAGTCCTAACTCTCATATGTCCCATTTGTTGGACGAGAGGGATTAAATCTGTAATTATATGGAAGTTAGATAACAAAGGGGTTAAAAGTGTCAACATGTTAATTTATACCTCTGAGTGACCTTTTAATGAACCGAGAGCTCGACAATGTCCGGGCATACTCCCGGGTAGTCCAAATGTTGGCTACGGAGGGCTAAATATGCTTTAAAGATGTTTTAGGAGGTTTAATAAGTTGAGGAGATAAAAATGACAAACTTTGAAACTGGCCATGGGTACCAATATCCTATTATGCCACAACCACAACCTTTGAAGTTCCTAACTGAAAATGATAAACTTTGAAGTTCCTAACTGAAAATGACAAACTTTGAAGTTCCTAACTGAAAGGAGCATCCAACTTAGTTCTATTGCATTCTAGGAAGCACTTGCAAGTGTTCCTTTCTCTTGCATTTTCGTTTATAGGCTTTTATAGCCAAAAGTCAAGCGTTTTACAGAAAACGCCTTGACTTCGGTTAAGACCATTATGGTCTAGCCATTTTTCGTAACAAACATGGCTAAATAATCGTAATAAGATAGGTGTTAATCCCTATTAAGGGCACCTCATGAAGATCACGTTTGCTAGACCAATTGACGAGTCAAAGTAATGATATTAAAAAGTCAAACATGCCATTTTTTGGAAAATTTATAATCTGAGCTTAAATATGTTATGAAACCTGTTTTGACACTTAAACAAGTTGGTAATAATTATTAGAACATGTGGGAACATGTTCGGACTCGTCAATTTCAGTTCTAGGGTCGGTTCGCAACCGAAAGTCGTGAAGTTTGACTTCTGCTTTGACTTTCGATTCTGACCTGATTTAGATTAATTAGTTACTGATCTAAGGTTGCATTATGATCGTAATATAATGTATTATAACCCCCTGGGGTTATATTACAAGATCATGATCATAATCTGAGTTTATGCACAAGTTCCATAATTATGCCATTTTGACAAAAATGCCCTTTTATGTAAATAAGGTTTAATCAATAACAAACTTGAAAATAAGTTTCCTACTGATGTAATATTATAAGTAGGATTATTTAGGATATCAAATCAGGCTATAAACTGAATTTAAGAACAAGTCCTTGTATTATGTCGATAATTGACGATAAAGCCCTTATGGCTCTTAAAATGGTTTTAATCACACCTTTCAAAATAAATCTTTTTACCTACTAATATGTTATGTTAGATAACATATCTAAGACATGTTAACTTGACCTTAACATCAGTTTTCATTAAATGTCGCATAAATCGTCATTTTACGACATAAGCGCCATTTCGGCGCATAATATGGTCTTAAACCATATTTATCAACCAAGACTTGTTACCTGCTGATTTTAAAACTTATTTTAAATATTTTTACATTAGGTATATGATATGAACTCAGAATCTCAAATAATTTATAAAACTATATGTAAAATGACAAAAATGCCCTTTCGGTGCATGGTTTGGTCATAAATGATAAATTACACATATTATCATGTTCCAACTGATATTATATCATAAATTAATTATTTTTCTAGAATACTTATGATCGTAACATTAAAATCTATACAAATTCCTTTTATACGGTATATAATTACTGAAACGCCCTTATGAGGCATGATTTCGTTTTGAAACCTTAACGGGCATATAAGTTGATATCTTACTGATATTACAACTTATTTAAAATATAATGGCATATAGAACTTGTCCATGACTTATCCGGTTACCCGATATCGCTGATATGCGTACGGTTAAGTATATGTAACTAGTTTACGGAAATTAACCGAAACGGGTCTAACCTTGTCATTTAAGACTCAAAATCAAGAATGTTTGTAGTTTACCTATGTTATACAAGTCAAAGTACTTGTTGGGTTTAAACTACATTTTATCCGATCATCGTTTAATCAAGCGTCATACGTTTTGATCCTGTACGCTACTCGGTCTAAGTCTGTGACTTAAATAAGACTGTTAGTATTTAATTGGTTAGCTTATGCCATAATCTAGACTACAGACTTGCCGGTAAATGCTATCTGCACTTAGTACTTTTGTGTATGGCTGAGTTATTAAATCTTGCATTTAAACAAAGACTAGCTCAGGTAAATACTCTCGACTTATTTCCCCTATACGGGCTTGGGTTACGGTAAAATATTACCGCTTGGTCGGTGCTAGATTGTGGCTAGTAAATCCGCATATTCCATTTTAATCTGTTTTATTTGATAACTTAGACATGATAATTACCGTGTCCTGGATATCCTCGGCTCATTACATTAGATAATGGCCACGACCTTAGTGCGGGGTGTAGGCATACACCTGACAGACGCTCAAATGCATTTACCCAAAAAGTGGGGGATAACTCCTTCGTGAGTTCTTAAGTGGTGTATACGTTAATCATGTCTCGGTTTTTGCACTGGGCCCTGTATGTATGGACAAACAAGTGAATCTGTTAATAAGGCTACAAAGTAACTTTCCCAAGTTATAAAAGATTTTGTGCCAACATGCACTTGAAACATTTTCAAAATGAGTCAGTTGGGTGTATTCACCAGCGAAAGCTGACGTATTTTCAAAATACTAAGCTTGCAATACGAAAATAGGCTGGAAGTGCTCGGTAGTGATAAGAGGATCTTGCAAATCCTAGATCTGCCCAAAGTCTGTTATACACCTTTGTATAATTTGCGATATGTATGTGGATCTTCTATTACGAGTCGTCTGTATATTATTTTGTATTATGAACATTTGGTTTGTAATAGTAATTTAAACTCCAAGACTTCCGTTGTGTTGTGTTTAATTATGATGATATCAACTTACGTCACGATATTCCCCACCCGGGCCCACCGGTGATTGGATTTGGCTGTGGAAGCCAGGGTGTGACAAAAAGTGAGTTCAAACTCACTTCTCTTCATCTCTTATTCACCAAAGCTTCTTTTAAAACACTTAGGTAACCTCTAGGAAGGTTTTCACAAGTTTGCTTGGGCAAACTAAGGTGAAACCTCACCATTTTGAGGTCCAAAAGTGTTACAACTTTTTGCTTGTTTTCATCTTTTCATAACTTCAAAAATTTCATGTTTTCCTTATGTTTTTTTCCTCTACAACGTTTGATAAGCCTCTAGGGATGTTACCATAGGTTTTCCATGGAAAACCAAGGTGGAACAATACCATTTTTATGGCCAAACATTCTGTTTTGGAAGATAACCTTGTAAACTTTTCTTACACATGTTTTCACTAAACAACTTTGTGCTACTTGTACCTCTAATCAAGCCCATGATTAGTGAGCTAGCTAGAGCTGTTTCACACAAATAAGAGGTGTGAAATACCTCAAAACTTGTTGTTTTAAAAAGGGTTTTAACCCACAAGTTTTGGAACCATCCAAGCTTAACAAAGCTTGTGTTTTGGTAAAGGTGTGACTACATGGAGGCCTTGGCTATCCTACTTTCAATCCACCACCTCACTTGATGATTTATAAGTATAACCAATAAGCTATGTTCAACCTTCAATTGAGTAACAAGGCTACGACATGTCCCCAAACGTTGCCATGTTCGGGATGCACGCACCTAGCTTGCGTACTTGGTCGATACATAGTTTAGTGAAGTATTTTCCTTTTATTTCATTCATGACCAACCGAATTGTCCTTGTGAAAATTTGTGTATTTGTGAATCTTACGAAAGAGGTTAAAGGACGGTTATCCTCCTACCTCCATGCATGACTTCTATGACTTTCTTGAAATCCATGATAAACTTGATAAAATATTATGTAACATATATATATATGTAAATAATAAATATAACCAAACTTTTGGCAGTGACTGTATGGTTAGTTGTCCTAACATTAGGTTATTTTATCTAGGACTTAACCTCTGTTACTATTCTATTGGGCATGATCCATGAAACAGCAAACACCCTACGGGTTTATAGTGTCAAAAACGAACATTAATGTCTAGATAAATACTTTCAAAAATACATACTTTTGCATAATTTAAACCCCTAATCTAAAGAACCGCATTTGTCATTTCAATACTCACACACCTACGTTTCCTTGTGTAGGATACTCGGTGTTCTGTTCCCTAATCAACCAAACACTTTTGCAAAACTGTTAGTACACTCGACACACTTTTACGCTTTACACTTTTGGGTGCAATATTTTAGTCTATCAAAACTCACTAAATCACACTTATACTTTATGCAATCACACAAACAATCCATCATACATACCATAGTTACCTGATACCCGATTTGTATACTTGGAACATTCTTATGTGATACTAGTTGTCATTAACTTCGTACGAGCCTCCCCTTAACATGTATAGCGCTATAGGAGTAACGCACCGCCCGTATTCTTGAGGTCATGTTAAGTTTATTCTATTTTGCGGTGACACACAAGGATTGACTTGTAGATCGCATTCCATGTTTACATTAATATAGTATGCTAGCTTAACATGTGGATTCGTTTAAATCTTTTTCATACTTATGCTATATCAAACTTGTGTACTCGCCATTGCTTTTTGTGTTGAACTATACTTTTAACATGTTGCAGGTTAAAGATGTTGAACATGACGAAACTTAGTAGGGACGACATAGAAACGTATCTAGAATGTTAGGTTTTATTGTTGAACTTGTTGTATTTGGATTTATGTTGTAATTGACTATTTGCTCAATAAAATGAAACGAGTTTTAAATTTAATATTGTCACAAATAGTGTTATGATGTCTCTAGCAATCTATTTCGTCTCTCTCCGATTTTCCGTCATCGGTTGGGGTGTGACACAAATTAAGGTCGTTTTGTGCACCTAGAGGACCGCAAAAAGCATGCCAAACCCACAAATTTAGAGAGGCCACCAATTCGAGCATAACTTTCGGGTAGTGGTGATCTACTCTCATATATTGATCTCGCAACTCTGTGGGACACATTTTCCAAATGAAATGGGTGTAATCAAGTCTACCGACCATATCAGGAAGGTGATGTTTCTCCTTATGAGCTTGGTACAAAAGCATCATGTCATGGCTTATTGGTCTATGTAAGAACTCGGGAGCGTACATTTTACATACGGTTTCGCATAATTATTCTAGACAATTGCAGGAACTCCTTTCGACCATATGTAAATACTCGTCGTTCTCGTCCGGAGGGTTGCCGGTTGCAAGTTGTTTAATCGCCGATGTAACTTTTTGCAACAGCGTAAAACCCTTCTTTATTCTCGCATCTACGCCCTCTTCGAACTACGGGTTATTCGCTTCCACGCCGCTCACAATTTTGAAAAACAAACTTTTTGACATATGGAACCTATGACGAAAAATATCATCATTGTATTTCGGGTCCTCGACAAAATAATCCGCAATAAGGGTTTTGTGGTCACTCTCACGATCACGACGTACATATAATTTTTTGCTAGATGTGCCCGTATCTTGTAGTTCGGCTTGCTCGATGAGATTTTGGAAAAAAAATATGCTACTATTGGTTGAAGCTAACTCGTCGTCACTACTATCGGGTGGAAAAAAACAAAGGTATTTCATCTACCATTTTAAATAATAGGGGTAGAGATTAGTTTTGGAGAAATGAGAAAATGGGTTGGTGGGAATTTTGTATGAATTGTTTGAGATAAATGGTGATTTGGTTCGGTTTAAATAATGTAAAATTGTAAATTATTTTTTTTAAACCCAAAGGTCATATTTTATCATACGTTCATATTTTGGTTAGGTGATTAGTCACCAATTTTATCTACCTGCGCGGTAAAAAGATTGACGGCGACGGTGTTCTCCGCGCGGTAAAAGAGTTTACCTCATCCTTTACCGCTTCTACCCATGCACCCTAAAAAATAATAACATTCTTAGCTCATTCTCCATTTTCATTCCAATCATGTACTTTCAGTGATGGTGAATGAGATATGGTAGGTTAATGAAACCCTCGTTAGTTAATAGAAAATTTTCAATTTAGGTTTTTTCTTCATTTAAAAAAAGTTAAAACAACTTAAAATGAGCTCCATATATATGGGGTGGAGTAAATACAAAGTAGGCTTTCCCCGAAAAAGGGAATAATTATAAGAAAACTCATTTTTTGAGAAAATTCGAATAAAACTTTATCTAACCATTACTAAATCATAATGATTAAATCCTTACATAATCTTCGATGCATCCGTTGAAGGGATGCCCTTAGACCATGTGTTGTGGGCGTGGAAGCTTCTTCACGTCAGGACTCCACCCTACGTATGGCGTGGAGGGCGGTGTTGTGAGTGGGGATTGAGGATTCCCACAGGTTTTATGGCAAATGGGTGGGTGAGGTGGAGGCTCTTGATTGGTGGGTGTAGTTTAGGTTTGTTTTGATTGGTTGATATATTTTTTTTATTTTTTCCCTCTTCCACGCCATGTCCCATCCTGTGCTTTTTTCTCCACGCTAAAATGCTGACTTGGTTGCCACATCGCGTTTCACGCCCATTCTTCATGCCCTCCCACACTATGATGCCACTTGGTTGACACATGACGTTTCATGCCCATTCTACACAAATATCAATTGTCGGATGAAGTTTTCTTGAGTTTCTGTCACGAAGAAAATAGTTATCTCATAATCTTCTCCCTTATTTAAAAAGTGTAAAAATTATTTTCAGTCTTTAATCAAAACTAATTTAATAGTTAACATTGATTTAAAAGTTATGAATGACTTTGAGAGGTAAAAGCAATGTTTTAGAATTCGGTTTTTATACCGTATAGACTGAGATCAGTAAAAGTTTAACTGGATATATTGGACGGTTAAATCAGGTGTACCGGAAGATTAAAGTAGTTCTACCAGTCGATTCCCTGAGAACCGGCTAGTTTAAACCAATTTTTAAAACATTGAGTAAAAGAGAAATCTGTCTTGTGTTGAACCAAATTCCGTATGAATGACTTTGAGAGGTAAAAGAGAAATCCGCCTTGTGTTGATCTAAATTCCATTTTCATTCATTTTTAGAAATTTGGTTGACTTTTATATATTAAATTTATAAAATTAAGAATTTTACTCTCTTTGTTATGAACATAGTATTGTTGTATGTTTGTTTAGTGACATTTTTTAAGTTATAAATCACTATACACAATTATCTTACCATTATTATTATTATTATTATTATTATTATTATTATTATTATTATTATTATTATTATTATTATTATTATTATTATTATTATTATTATTTTTATTATTATTATTATAATTATTATTATAACTTTGACATTTACCATATAATGTATTATTTTAACATACATTTGTGCAACTATACGAATAGAGTCTACATATTCACACACCCACTTGCCTATTTAGACACCTTTAGACGGGTCGTCTAGATCTAGACGGGGCGTCTAGGGTTTTTCTTTCTCCGACCACATTCCTGCACCGTACAACGTCAAACCAGTCACATCAGATGGGGCGTCTAGCAATAGATGGAGTAGAAGACGACCAGGCCAAAACGGGGCGTCTAGAGCCAGACGACACGTCTTGAAGGATGTGCTCTGCATGCATGTCAGTCCTGTTGCAAAGTGATACGCCCCGTCTAGGCCTAGACGGGGCCTACATATCGTTCTTAAATAGAGCCATCCAGAGCATTTGTGTCGCAGAAATTTTTCAATTCATCGTCGGAATTCTCTCCGACTTCTTCTTTGGCTTATATTACTTCATCTGATATCATTCAATGCTTGTCGGTAAAGTAGTAAAGTGATACGCCCCGCGTAGGCGTTAGACAGAACGTCTTTTTCTTTGTTAAATAGACCCATGCAGAGCATTTGATGTCGCATAAAACTTTCATTTCGTCGTCGTAATTCTGTTTGTCGTGAACTTTGGCTTGTATTACTTCATCTGATATCATCCAAAGGTGGTGAAATATCACTAAACTGGGACGGGTCATGGGTACCTGAAGTCAATACAGTAACAGTTATTAGGTTAAACTAGTTGTTTTTTAATTATTTACTAATTGTGATATCGTTTTTAGAGGGAGAGCAGTGTTCCCAATTCTAACGAGCAAGAAGAGGTTGTGTCTAGTGTACAAGACATTATTCGTGATGGTGGAGGATATGATGGTGAGGCACCCCCATACGCAGGCAATGCGTATCTCGCGGAGATGGTTTGAAAAGAGCCTGAGGTTTCATAGTGAGTTAAAAACATATTTACCCGATGGAGGTCTGCCTTATATATTTTGGAAAAAGTATTGGAGGGACGGTTTCCAGTGTACAAATTTGTATCTCAATCGACTACATGTCATAGAGTGTCTTGTGCTAAATCAAAGACCGTAACCGAAGGGAAACTCGAGGAGTAAATCCAGGTAAATGAGAAATATGTCATATTTTAAATATATATGGTTTTTGTTTGCTTAATAGAGTGTGTTGTGGTTTAACATAGTGATATGTTGTTGAACTTATTTCAGGTGTTTCTACAGCACCTAACGAGTCTCAGTCATCGTCTGATGATCAGTCTTGGTCAACCACGGTCAACAAAGCAAGAACAATGGCTTGATTTTTTTATGTTAATACGATTTACTTGTATATATAATAAAAAGATTTTTTAATACAATAAAAAAACTTTTGATATAACTAATAGGATTTTGTTTACTTAATTTGAACTTTGATATAAGCCGACATTCCTTTAGTACACCCAAGGCACATCAATTAAACCATACAAAGCTTTGTATCTAAAAACAACAAACTCCGGGTATTGACAAACAGACGGTAATTATACTCTCCGAGCTCTCACGTCCAACCGTTGGCACCGGCAGATGACGAAATGTCAATACTGCCCGTGGCGACGGTTGGACGTGAGAGCTCGGATATTATGATTACCGTCTGTTTGTCAACACCCGAGTTTGTTGGTTTTTAGATACAAAGCCCATCTAAAAACCAACAAACTACGGGTATTGACAAACAACAGCAATTATACTCTCCGAGCTCTCAGGTCCAACCGTCGGCACCGGCAGACGACGAAATGTCGATACTACTGGTGGCGACGGTGGGACGTGAGAGCTCGGAGAGTATAATTGTTGGTCAATACCCGGAGTTTGTTGGTTTTTAGATAGGCTTTGTATAAACCAAACAAAGCCAAACCAACAAACTCTGGGTATTTACAAACAACAGCAATTTTACTCTCCGAGCTCTCACGTCCCACCGTCGGCACCGGCAGACGACGAACTATCGGTACTGCCGGTGGCGATGGTGGAACGTCCGAGCTCGGAGAGTATAATTGCCAGTCTGTTTGTCAATACCCAGAGTTTGTTAGTTTTTAGATAGGCTTTGTATGGTTTATTTGTTGTGCCTTTGGTGTACTGGTAGAATGTCGGCTTATATCAAAGTTCAAATTACGTAAATAAAATACTATTAGTTATACCAAAAAAATTTAAATGTATATATAGGGGTTTATCTAGACCTAGACGCCCCATCTAGACCTAGCAAGAAGACCATTCTATCCCCGGTCTGTTGGCCGTCTAGGATAAGCTCAGGGGCATAATGGTCATATTACTAAGGCCTAGACGGGTCGTCTAGACCTAGACGACCCGTGTATATACATTTAAATTTGGTAAAGTCTGAATTTAAAGTATAAATTATAATTACCATTCTACCCCCGGTTTCTTGGCCGTCTAGGCCAAAACAAGGGGCAAAACGGTCATAATGTCAGGGTCTAGACAAGTCGTCTAGACCTAGATGCCACGTAGAGTGTGAAAATTTTTGAATTTTAAATTGAAAATGTAAATTACCATTTTACCCCTGAAGTGTCGCCCGTCTAGGCCTAATTCAGGGGCAAAATGGTAATTAACCATGCTGAGCTGTAAAACATACCATTTTGCCCCTGAATTAGGCCTAGACGAGCGCAGTTCAGGGGTAAAATATTAATTTACCGTTTATTCCATACGGGTCGTCTAGTCGTATATGTCTGCATGCCTAGACGATCAGAGACAGACGACAAACACAAACACACTCAACCCCACACACACATACGTATCCTGCCATATTCTACCGTATTCCGGGCCGTATTTTTGCGAAATCAAGCTTCTCCGGTGAGTATTTTCAACTATACTTCAATACACTTCAATGTGTTATGTATTTAGAATGTAGGTTGTTTATGAATTTGAAAGACTTTGGGGTTTATGCGCTGTTAGGGTGATGTATTTGGGATTTCCGATGAACAAGACGGGGCGTTTAGACCTAGACGACCCCGGTAGACGACCTTGAAAATTATTTTTTTCTTTTATAATTTATTGTTTTATTCGTGTTAAATTGTATTATACAATCGCAGATTAGTTATGGACGAGATTGGAGATCCGATACACGGGGACCCATATCCGCATGGTCCGCGACGGGCCCCGGTAGCTCCGGTGGATCCGCTCCACGCCACCCATACCTTGACTTCCCGCCCGACACCATGGCCGCCCGATTTTGCGGCAAGCTACACCGGACGCAGGTCGGATCGCACTCGGCAGTCGACTGGGACGCGATCGAGGCGATCGGGGAGACGCCCAGACTTCGATTCTTCATTCCCGTTGATTCCCCGTGGCACCGACTGTTTGACCTGGCTGGCACGCCGACTTACAGGAAGCTGCTCGTCGAGTTTCTGTCCACCTTCACGTTCCACCCTCCACGGGTCGACCAGCCGCCTCCCCAGCCACAGGGTCCTCCCCCTCCGCCGGAGGTTTCATTTAGGCTGGCCGGTGTGTGGCGTTCGATGACGCTTACAGAGTTTGCCATTCATAGCGGCATATACCCGCAGGAGGAGATTACCACCGATGTATATCTGGAGGGGCTTGTGGTGGTGGATAGAGCCACTCTTTTGGGCTTTTGGGAGGTGGTCGCGGTCTCTGACATTTGGGAGCATGTCAGGGCGAAGGGGAGGGTTTCTCACGTTGCCGACTGTTGTACACGTACGTACGTTTATTACGTTAATTGTCTGATTATTGTTGCTATGAATTAATTTCCGTTTTTCGCTAACATAATGTGCAGGTATCTACATCGGATGCTCGCTACGTCTATTACCGCTCGCAGACAAAGCCGTGAGTGGTGTACGAGCACCGACTTATTTTTTTCTATTGCCTTTTGTACAGGAAGCCGTGCACACCACCGGCAGGAGCGGACTTTTGTACAGCGGGGCGTACGTCACCGTCATCGCCTGGTCGTTGGGTCTTGTGCCGGAGTCGGACCCGCACTTGCAGCCGGCCATACCGTCCACGCGGATGGGTTTTCTGACCTTGCGGGGGATGAGGCTGGTGAAGAGGTTCGGCGTGCTAGGCGAGCAGTTTAAAACCCGCGAAAGTGAGCCATGGATTCCGGAGCCGCTACCCGATCACTTCGCTCTAGTCCATCCGCCGGCAGAGGCAGCGGTAGTCCAGGACCCTCCGGTTGATGTTGACGGACCGGCATCGCCACCGCCACCACCACCTCACAGGGCGCCTCAGTTTCCAAAGCACGTCCTTCCAGGTCATGCCCCGAGGGTTGCAGCATACCCGCGCTTACGAGCCGACGTCGACAGGCTTATGGATCTCATGGGCTGGGTGGTTCGGGAGATGCAGGATAAACGTGAGGGAGATGGGTTACCTGCCATACCGCTCCCACCACCTCGAGCACCACATCAGCAGCAGCAGCCACAGCAGCCAGATCCCGATCCCAACTCCGAGGCCGACTCATATGCATAGACATTTTGTATTTACTTTTCAGATGTACAGATAAATATTGTTTTGGTTGTACAAATTTATGTTATATATGTTATATTTAACTTTGTTTTCAGTTATTCGATTACTTGATGATTGTTTGTGTTAAATCGACATTGAAATGTAATACGGAAACAATATACACTTGTTGCATTCATCTTAAAATGTTGAAAACAGTATTAAATTTTAGTATTATATTTTAAAAAAATATATATAATGTAAAAACAATATATAAACGATTGAAAAACATAACTCACTTTTTGAACAACAAACAAAACTTTTTAAAAACCTAAAATTACACCTAAAAAAATTAACCTCCAACAACAACCAATTTACCTCACCAAAACACTATTTTTTCAAACTCCAACAACAATCAATCTCCCCACCAAAACACCATTTTTCCAACAAAAAAAACACAACATCCTAGATGGGTCGTTTAGGTCCAGACGGCCTGTCTAAACACTAAAATCTATGGGCACTGCCAGGTACTTGCTGACTCCTCAAAATCAGTGCTATACGGGCCGTCTAGGCCTAGACGACCCGTCTAGGGCCTAGGGGTGTTCAAATAGGCAGCAGGGGTGTGTGAATAGATTGAGCTTACGAATAACAACACAATTATAAATAGCATAACAGTACAATTGTATTCTATACTTGTTTTGCATTGACCGTGCATAATTGAACACAAATGCTCATGTCTATCAAACCAACAAAGTACACATGACGTATTTTCATTGCTTTCCATGCTTTTTAGGCAAAAGACGCTTTGTATTTGAACTTGCTTTGCATTTGTGTGCATAAATAAACGCAAATGCTCATAGTCCATAAAACCAACAACGTACACATGACATATTTTCATTGTTTTCATATTTTTAGATAAAACACGCTTTGTACCTGAATTTCATTATGTATGTTTGATTTATACAGTACGAAAACAATGTTGGTTTATAATTGTACAATTGTGTCATCTACCATTATAACTGTGTAGTTTTATGGTTTAACAAAGTTATAAATGGTAAAGCGGCACTCTTATATCATATAACAGTATCGTGATTTTTGTACATAAACAAACGCAAATACCCCTTGTCTATATAACCAACAACGTACAAACAACACGTTCTCATAGTTTCTTAATTGTTAGGCAAAAACAAACCTTATGCTGAAACTCTGAGACACACATATATATTGTCTGATGTATGTATATAGAAAGTAGTTAGCAATTAGGTGGAAATAGAGACAGGGAATCATAGGGAAAAGGAGTGAAAGTCAAGGACCCTCTTCAAGGAATTTGAAGCGTTGTCGCTTTTATGTTGAAACTGGGTCAAGCACATTGGGTGAACTCTGTTTGACCCAAGCCCAGACACTCGGCCCAATATGAGGCAACTCTACAACCGTTGTTTAGACTTTTGTGTTGAAGCAGATTCATATGAATAAGTTAGTATGCTTGCAAATGCAATCCATTATCTCGACCTTAGAATTGTAAACAAACTGAACATTCATCGATTAATAGTTCATGAACCGTTCAGAAGGAAGTTTGTTTACATTTGTTCATTTAATAAAGAGTTAAATGCTTGGTTGGTCCCTGTGGTTTGCAAATCTTGCAGACTTGGTCCCAGTGGTTCACTAATTACACACTTGGTCCCAGTAGTTTCAAATTTTGCACTCGGGTGGTCCTTACCACTAACCTTTGTTAGATTTCTCAGTTAAGTATATGCAAAATTACTATTATACCCCTCGTCTTCTTCATCCTTTCTCTGCTACCACCTGCAACTACTCTGCTACCACCACCCTCACCCTCGCCGCCTTTCACCGCCATACCACTCAGCCATACCCTCGCCGCCTTTCACCGCCATCTTCCCCATTGCCACAACCATCCACCAGATTCTCAGTTAACGGAACGAAGAAAACCGTTGGATTACTGTCGTCACATTACGGTTACAAACCAAACCGATGGGTCTACTCCGACCAGCGGCGACACGTTGACGAGGGTGGTCTCATCAAGATTTAATCGGAACGGTCCGATTAAAAGTCAATTGTTGTCCATTAATAAACAGTCCGGTCGTAGCGATCTGGCGGTTTGACGGTTAGGCGATTGGATCGGTAAGTTTAAATATATCTCTTTTGGTTATTTTTCCCTTGCTTCTTTTCCCATGAATATCCCATCAGATCCTTCCAACATAGAACACCCTCGTCATTTACAGACAGTTCGTAGTGTGTCGATCTGTTATTGACTTATTATCGTCGCCTACTATCGTCGCTATGCATAACAAAAATTACTCAGTCTTTTCACCATTTAAATTCTTTTATTCATATAAATTATTTATCATCATCTAGATAGTGTTCGTGAATACATCTTCATGAGCAAAATTGGGATCAATTCATCTTCCAGTCCTGAACGACTAATCAGATTTTTTGATCTAAGTGATACAATCGAACACAATCGGTTTTGTGAAAATGATTTATCGTAGGTTACCCCTTGTTTCCGTTTCCGTCTCCATCCAATTCTAAAAACTCATATCCAAAATTTTGAGGGACTATTGAAATCATATTAAAACTCATACAGACGGAAGGAAGGTCTGTTAAAATCATATCCAAACCAAACACTAAATCTCAAAACCGATTCCGCAACCAGATTACAAAATCAGAGGAAACAGTGTTTTGTGTTCGAACGGTTGATTGATTGCGTCTGATAATCGGTCTGAAAATATGAAACCGCCTGAATAGATGGTGATGTTACGTAACGGTTACGGGCGCCGTATGGTATGTGACGGTGGTGAAAATTAATTAGCATCTGAGGGTGCGACGGCGAAGGTTCCTTTTCGTAATCGACGTGAAAATTAATTAGCATCTGAGGACATTGCTGGTTACCTACCGGAGGAGCTCGGTCTATTCCGGCGAGTCAACGTGTCGCCGCTGGTCGGAGTAGACCCATCGGTTTGGTTTGTAACCGTAATGTGACGACAGTAATCCAACGGTTTTCTTCGTTTCGTTAACTGAGAATCTGGTGGATGGTTGTGGCAATGGGGAAGATGGCGGTGTAAAGGCGGCGAGGGTATGGCTTAGTGGTATGGCGGTGAAAAGCGGCGAGGGTGAGGGTGGTGGTAGCAGAGTAGTTGCAGGTGGTAGCAGAGAAAGGATGAAGAAGACGAGGGGTATAATAGTAATTTTGCATATACTTAACTGAGAAATCTAACAAAAGGTTAGTGGTAAGGACCACCCGAGTGCAAAATTTGAAACTACTAGGACCAAGTGTGTAATTAGTGAACCACTGGGACCAAGTCTGCAAGATTTGCAAACCACAGGGACCAACCAAGCATTTAACTCTTTAATAAATGAACGAACATGAACAAAGGTCTCGTTCGTTCAATTGTGTTCATAAACGTTCGGCAATGTTTTCATGAACGTTCGTCCGTTCACGATCATTCATGTTCGCTTATTTATGCTCATGGATTATTTTGGTGCATTTATTTATTTTACATAAACATTATAATTTCTTTAATTTAATATCCTAATAATTAAAATAGGAAACCCCAATCCTACCTTGTCGCTGCACTGTTCCACTTTTCTTACTCATTATTCACATCGACCTTTGTTCCATTATTAGGACTCCAAGTTCCACTGCTACTCCGTCTACCATCCATTTCTAACATGTGATGCCTACGCCAAGTTTATTTGTGTTCATGAACCGTTCGTGAAAACGTTGATATTCTTAAACGAACACAGTTCGGTAAGTGTTCATGAAGCGTGCATGAACACATTATTTCCTAAATATACGAATAGAACATGGTCTTGTCGTGTTTGTTAAGTTCGTTTACAACCCTACTCGACATTACATGATATATATATATATACTTATTAATTCGGTAAAGGTTTGCATTTGAAGTTCGTTAATTTATTTATAAAAAGTATATTTTTATTAGGTTATATTAAAACAATACTCTATTTACTAATTAAATTATAATAAAACATTGTTATCTAATCTGATCTAAATCTAAATTCAAATAAATGACTCTAATTAATGTCATGTGGTATTCACTTCTTCAACCTAAAATTTTTTTACGTATATTTTATTTTAAATTTTTTTATAAAAATTTAATACATAAATATCACTTATCCTTATCAATATTTTTTTAATAACTAATTAATACATGAATATCATTTATCTTATTAATAACAATAAAAAATTAAGAATAAGAAAGTAAAATCTTATTCAATTAAAGAAAATAATTATTTGAAAAGTTAGTAAGTGGAAAAGATTATTTTGATAAACTCCACTTGATAACTCATCCTGTACGAGGCTGAAATATTGTTTTTGAGAAGTAGAACGGTTCTGTATGTGTTTGTAGATTTACAAAATGAATAAAAGGAATCCCATTTTGAGTATTTTACAAATGTATGCCTAAGATTTTGTTAAATGAATATAGAAAAAATGTATTTAATTTTTTAATTAGATTCTAAATATTCAATAACTTAACCTTAAATATTGGAACGATCTAAAGTAAACTTTAATGAGATTTAATCTAATCTTCTAATCTAAATTCTTAGAGCATTCATAATGAAGACTCTATCTCCATCTATATATTTAAATTAAAAAGTATATTTTTCTTTAAATTTTGATAATTTTAAAAAATTCTCACATATCCAACCCTCTGTCTCTATTTCTATTTTACTCACATTAATTTATTTTAATATTATTTTCTCTTTCCTACACGCTCATAAAAAATATAGAGAGTTTGAATATAACCTTTTAAATAAAGAGGTGTAGTTAAATATATTTAACATTTTTCTCTACTATAGAGGTTCCAGTGTAGTGGTTTTTTTGTTGTTTCTTCTACTTTTCCTCTATGTTATATAGAATGTTCACATATAGAGGCTAGAATGTGAATGTAATCTAACTTATAATAAAAATACTCCAAATAATGCCACATGATATTCTGTCATTCAACCTCTTAAATTTTATTTATATTTGTTTATATATTTCTTTTAATATTAATAACTAATATATATATATATATATATATATATATATATCATTTATCTTTATCCTTATCTTTATCTAATATGAGATTAATAGATAACTTCAATTAATGCCACATTACATTTTCTCCTTCAATCTTTTAATACTAATGTTAAATATCTAAATCTAATATCTAATAAGTTATTAATATCTTTTGAATGAAAATGAAAAGAATTAATTCACAAATATTAAAATAATCAAAGAAAAAAATAAATTGAAACCATATCATGTATTATTCAAATAATAAATAAGTATTTAATCATTAACTAAAGTTTAATCTATTAATATATAATATATAAGAGTTTATTCAAGTTTTTTAATAACAAAATTTTTAAATTTTTTTTGTAATTTATGGTGTTGTAGCTCATGTTTAGGGGTTTTTTTTATTTCTAATTCAAAACTTTTCTTCTTCTTCTTTTTTTTTTTTTTGCAATTTAGACCCTTTTTTTTTTTTAACTTTTAATCTAAATATTTTCATCTTTTGCAATTTAACTCCAACTCTTTTTTATTTTCAATTTTTGTCCGCTATACTTTTCATATTTCCCAAGTTTCTCTTGTACAAGACTTTCTTTTAGCTCGTTCATTCTTTACTCTACAACCGATAGGATTGTAGTTTGTAGGCTATCCATAAATTGGGGTACATTAATTTCTAGGGATTTTCCGACTTCTTCGGAAATCTTTTCTCATATCTCCTCCGTCATGAGGGATATCGCATCATCACCCGTTTCTCCTGACATCCCTAAGCTGAAATGTCCATAACAATTTGGTAACAACTTGTTTAATCATTTCCATAGTATTATATGTAACACTTGATATTACACGTGATGTATCTTTCTCTTTCGGTTTGGTCAAGTATATAACTTGCCTTAACCATTTATGCTTAGTGTATTTCGGGTTCGAGTGTATTAATACACCCCTCCCATACATTTTAAATCATTTTCTTTTCTAGTATTTTCAATTGAAACTCATTTCATAAATTCTTACTGGGTGTCTTGATCAAGCCTCGAACTGAACAATAAATCTTTAACCTTGAGCTCTGATTACCAACTTGTAAGACCCAAACTTTATATTCCTTTATGAATATAACTTTTGTAAAAGATTTGCATCAATATAAGTATAATGCATATACATGGTCATTCGGAATTCTAAGATAATTAAAACTTCAAAAGTATTTGATAACATTACTACAAGCTAAAGATGTTTGAAATCACAAAAGATTAAACAAAATGCGGAAGCTTGATTCTTAAATTGTGTTCAGTTCTTTGTTAAGTTTGATCGTCACCCGGGTTTCAAATACCATCACCTAGATTCCATAAATCATCAATTAGGTTAGCATTAAGGAGTTTATAACATAACAAATTGAACCCGAAGGCTCAAAAAGACAAAACAAACGATTTGCTAAATAACCCACCGTAAGCTACGACTGGGCTGTCGTAGCTTATGGCACACGTCAACTAAAAAGGGCAGAAATGGCATGCCGTAGCTACGGTTGGTGTAATATCCGTCAAAAACGGATTTACCAAACCCGCTCCGTTTATTAACCGAACAATCAGTTAAAAATTTCGTTGCGAATTAAATGCCCAAAATAATTTTAAACGATACATAATCAATTTTTATATGGGAATATATAATTAGTTTTTGAAAAACTGTTAAAAATATGAAAATAAAAAATATATGTTCCTGCCGGGTTTCGAACCCGGGTCAATCGCCGGGTCAAACAACAACTTAACACTCAACACTTAAACCACTGCGCCACTTGTATCTTTTGTTAAATATTGAATACAATTAATCATATCATGACTTTCTGAATTCAAAACCGGCGCCCAAATGCAGTCGTCGAAATCCCGGCGATCTCGCCAATAATTTAACGATTCCTTCAGTTATAACGTAAACTTTAACTCATCATCGGTTATAACCGACGCCTGAATCGCGACACAAGTTATAACCGCCGGAGATTTTCTAACCGACGAATCAAGTCGGAAAATCGGACCAAATTCATTGACGACTTGCCTTATAAATACCCCCTCGAACCTCTGCAAACTTTTTCGCTCAAAACCGCACCCTTTCTCGGCGAAAACTCACTCGCCGGAAAACTTTTGTACCTCGCCGGAAAACCAGTCCTTCATTTCTAAGCCTTACTAAACCCCTGAGCTTATACCGAAGTCACCCACATCCTTTTCAAGTTTTCTGAAGACTCGTTGCTGCAAGACACACGACGCCGGAACTTGTTGCTGTCACCGGAGTTCTGCCGGAAAACAGAGGAATTTAGTCGGTATACCTCACGCTTAAATCGTCCCTTCTTTTTATTTAATCTCACTTGTAATTAACTAAAGAACGCTAAAGAAACTGATTAAAACATTGAACCAGTCGGACTTCCGATTCTGGTTAAAATCGACGAAGAAGACGAAGTCCTGTAATGTTTAAGTTTATTATAAATCAAGTTATAACTCGGGTTAGACACACAGTCCAGCGGTGGACTGTGTGCACAATAAACACTAACGTCTCGAGTTCGAATCTTGTCCCAACACGCTGCCTTAATAAAAATGTCTTTTTTGTTAACTGAACCGATTCATTTCATATATATGTTAAGTATAATAATAACCGGAATAATAACCAAGATAGACACACAGTCCAGCGGTGGACTGTGTGTATGTTTAAATCACAGGTCACGAGTTCGAGTCCGGTCTACTGCATCGACTCGGACAATTATTTACCTTTTTAAATAAGTCAGAAATGAAAGTACTTAGTTATATTTAAGTATAATAAAAATCGGTTTATATAACATGTTAAACACACAGTCCAGCGGTGGATGTGTGTTAACTCAACCCACAGGTCCCGGGTTCGAGACCTGTGGAGCGCACCGGTCCGATTCAGTTAAATCGTTTTTAAAAATAAATGATTTTCGGTTTAATCTAATTAGTATATAAATATAATTAAAAACAGATATATTTCGGGTTAGACACGTAGCTCAGTTGGTAGAGCTGCGTGCACGCGTACGGGAGGTCTCGGGTTCGAGCCTCACTCAGCGCACATATACTCGCATTCGAACCGGTCAAAGTCAACGGTCAACGGTCGATGGTCAACGTTACGGTCAAAAAAAGTCAACTTTTTTATTATTTTTAATTATTTATTTTAATTAAAAATCAATTAAAAATACTTAAAAATAACATTTTTAAGGTTAGAAAATAGCCTTAAACTCACAAAAATACACCCAACAATCCTACTAAAATGGACTAATAAAATCCGTTTACTTACCGAACCATAATGCTATTTATCTAGGCTAATTTCACTCGTGGTTAAAACCACTTCGCGTGCATTCAACATCATCAACGAACGCACCCACTGTGAGTGAATCTTACAACTCCCCTTTTTAATTACACGTTTTGGGGTGTGTCAGTGTCACAAATAATTAACTCGTTTATTTAAACTTGTGCCATACCATATCGTGATCTAAACTTAGATTGTTTATATTGTTGTGATTACGTATTTCCTTTTGTCAAATTATATGAAATTCATTCATTAAGCCATCAGTTCCTCGTGGGAGACGAGTGAGCAACGCGTGCCTCAAAACCAATCCATTATTGTTCATGTGTGTATCATTGAGTTTATATTGTTTGTAGTTATGTCTTTCATATTATCATGTTTATGCAATTCATTCATTAGGCCCATCAGTTCCTCGTGAGAGATGAGTTGAGCAACGCGTGCCTCTAAACGTCCCATTATTGTTCATGTGTGCTTTATTTAATATCTAATGATTGTTGAGTAAGTTTACATCTATTTTTACTCATGTGTGGTTGTGCACTCATTTCATAATCAATTAAATAAACTTGTTCAAATGTTTTCCATAGGATTCACTCGCCAACTTTTTGTTGATCCAAAAACCTTTTTACACATGATACAGGTGAACAGGATGAAGCAAGGAAAACATAGGAAATGCCTTAGAAGAAAACAAAGAAGCTTAGATTGATGTTAGGTCATGATGTAATTATAGTTGTAAATTTCCTATTAAATTGTATTTAATGAATATGAAACGTATAATAAATGTCATGAGCTTTGATGATAACCCAATCATGCCCCGGTCACCTTTTCCGCTGCGGGTCGGGGTGTGACAGATTAGTATCAGAGCCATGACTATAGGGATATAGGATAGCTTATTAGACCCTTAGAGCCTATACTATAGTCTGCCTAAATTTTAATTAATTAGGTGGTTACATACAAACTTGTGATATTTATTTGTTTCATATTTGTTTATATTTACAGTCGAACATACATGCTTATATACATATTCATTATACATATATCAGTGTTCATATATTCAATTCATTTTCATACTCTCATTATTCAAAGATTTTGTTGCAATTTTCAAATCTCATCAAAGTAAGTTCTGCGACGGGCATGTAGTAACTGGTAGGGTACAAGTACCGGTAGTCGGAACGTCCTGTCTAGGTTGGCATTCGTATAAATCCAATATAACGGACCAGTTTGCCTACCTGGGGACTAACGATGAGAGTACAAAGGACCTACTAGGCCAAAGCATGCCACACCAAACGTCGTTCGAACTAACCCACTTTGAGGTGTCACCGTGTCTACACCTGGACACATTCCGAATATCACACGTTGTATACATATTTCTCGATTTTCTCCGGGTTTTAGTGTACGCAACCAGGCAAACCTGTGCGAACCATATGAAAAACCGGTATTCATGGGGGCCCACATGATTACAAAGGTAAAGTATGGCGGCATGTAGGGCCTAATGGCGAGCAAAGCCCAAGACATCCTATGGACGTAGTAGATTTATTTTTCTATAATTATTTTATGAATGTTCATTCCTAGTGCGACCCATGAACCCAAAAGCATCCAACTCATACTCTTGACATGTATTCCTTGAAGATGTCTTCTAACCTCACCCGTAGGAAGATGAGAGCAGGAAAAGCCCGCGAACGCATGGCTGCCCTAATCGCTCAACAAATGGATACCGTAATATCCAACATTGTAATCCAAGTCCAACAAGCACTTACCGCTAATCCAGTCAATCAGGAAAACCAAAACATTATCAACTCTCCCCCAAATACCACTAAATGCACCTACAAGCATTTCAAATCATGCGACCCTCCGAAATACAAAGGGACTGAAGGCGTCACCTCTCTCCTCCATTGGTTTGAAGAAATGGAGAACACCTTTCTAAATTGCGATTGCCCCGATGATCGCAAAGTGCGATATGCTACCGGTCGATTATATGGGATAGCACTTACTTGGTGGAATACAGAGAAGGCCAAACGAGGTGTGGAAGATGCTATGACCTTAACTTGGAACGAATTGAAGGAAATCATGACCAGACGATTTTGCCCAAGGAGCGAAATCAAGAAATTAGAAGATGAATTTTATTTGTTGAAGCAAAAGGGAGGCGACCACACCACGTACAACAAAAGATTCCTCGAGTTACATCAAATGGTTCCCAACATGTTCACTCCCCTTTACCGTTTGATCGAGCACTACATTCGTGGTCTTCCGGCAAAGATTCAAGACCCTGTAATAAGTACCACGCCTGCAACCTTGGAAGCGGCAATGGAGTTAGCAACAGAGCTCACCGAGAACCGAATCCGAAACAAAGACTTTAAGGAGGAGAAGAAGAAGGATAAAGAATCGACTGAAACCTCCGACTCCACCCAAAACGAATCCCCTTCTCTACCCAATCCTAAGAGAAAAAGAGACGGGCAACTTTTCGTTGCTACCCAACGTAATCAACCAGTTTTACACGCCATACCCATCCAAGCTATCCCAATCACTCAAGTGGCACCCAACTCAACTTACCCAAATAAGAAACCATATCTTGGACCTCACCCTCGATGCAACAACTGTTTTTATCACCATCCCCTTACCTTACCTTGTCGGCTATGTACAACTTGTGGACGCTATGGTCATTTGAGCAAGGTTTGCCGCACCTTTCAAAACCAAACCTTTTCCCCTACTCAAAACATGGCCCAAACCTATCAACAACCCCAATACCCATGTTCCCATATGTTCTAGCTTGTTTCAATTGTGGCGACCCTACCCACCTTAGAAACACATGCCCTCAATTGGTTAACGTCATAAACTCTCAAGCCCAATCAAACCCAGTTAACCAAGTAAATCAAGAAAACCCAACCGCTAGGCCACCAGCAAGAGGAAGAGTCTTCAACATCAACGCCAATCTTGTCGAAGATAATGACGGCCCAAACGAAGATACTCAACTAGTCCTCTTCACCGAAAATCCAGATTCAACTCCTATCATTTAGTTTTATGTTTTTCTTTACCACATAGAACCAAACATAACTTAAGGATAAAGCCAATGAAATTTTGACAAGAATATGGTGGATACGCCGATGGTACTTCCTATATATAAGTATTCTTGTCAAAGGATCAGAAGCATTATCTGGCGGTTATGAGAGGTTCCATGTGTAGACTGTTAGAGTAATTATTGTTTATTATTTCAGTACATGCAATTTCATAGGCGCCGCTCCCATTTTATGAGCGTTGAGCATGTTCCCATTTCATTATGAGGTTGAACCTGCGTGCCCACATTTTTTCATTTCAGTACATGCAATTCATAGGCCGACGCTCCCATTTTATGAGCGTTGGCATGTTCCCATTTCATTTGAGGTTGAACCTGGCTGCCCACATTTTTTCATTTTCAGTACATGCAATACGATCGCTCCATTTGATTGAGCCTTGATCGCACAGACATTTTCATTATCAGTATCTTGTGGTTGTTGCGGTTGTTGTAGAGTCGCATAGAACTAATCATAACTTGCGGATAAAGTCAATGAGAATTTGACAAGAATATGGTGGATACGCCGCTGGTACTTCCTATATATAAGTATTCTTGTCAAATGGTCGGAGGCATTATCAGGAGGTTATGAGAGGTTCCATGTATAGGCTGTTTGTGTGATTGTTGTTTAGATTAAGTTTATTATTTTCAGTACATGCAATACGATCGGCTCCATTTGATGAGCTGATCTCACAGCATTTCATTTCAGTACATGCAATACGATCGCTCGTTTGATTGGCCTTGATCGCACAGACATTTTCATTATCAGTATTTTGTGGTTGTTGTGTTTGTAGTAGAGTCACATAGAACTAATCATAGCTTGTGGATAAAGTGAATGAAAATTTGACAAGAATATGGTGGATACGTTGCTGGTACTTCCTATATATAAGTATTCTTGTCAAATGATCGGAGGCATTATCATGCGGTTATGAGAGGTTCCATGTATAGGTTGTTTGTGTGATTGTTGTCTAGATTAAGTTTATTATTTTCAGTACATGCAATACGATCGGCTCCGCTTGATTGAGCCTTGATCGCACAGACAATTTCATTTTCAGTTCATGCAATACGATCGGCTCCGTTTGATTGAGCCTTGATCGCACAGACATTTTTCATTTTCAGTATTTATGAGTTTGTTGTATTGGTTGTAGAGTCACATAGGACTAATCATAATTCACTGATAAAACCAATGAAAAATTGACGAGAATATGGTGGATACGCCGCTGGTACTTCCTATATATAAGTATTCTTGTCAAAGGATCAGAGGCATTGTCAGACGATTATGAGAAGTTCTATGTAGGATTTAGTAGTTTCTTGGTAACAAATCATAACTTGTGGATAGAACCAATGAAAATTTGGCAAGAATATGGTGGATACGCCGTGGTACTTCCTATATATAAGTATTCTTGCCAAAGGATCAGAGGCATTATCAGGCGGTTATGAGAAGTTCCATGTAGGATTTAGTATTGCCTTGGTTGAAATTTGTTTACATTTATATCATCTTGCTATTTAAAGAGATTGGATTGTGTTCCATTTCTACATAAACTAACCTCTCCATCATAACAAACGAGAGAGGAACTGCCACTATTCAAACATATATGCTATCAGTATGTGGATTCAAATATTAGCTGTTGTGTTTATTTATGTTTCTATAGTCATAGAACCAATCATAACTTACTGATATTAGCTGTTGTGTTTATTTATGTTCAAATATTAGCTGTTGTGTTTATTTATGTTCCATGTAGGTTGTAGTATTAGAAGTTTTTGCCTTAGGATATAACCATATCCTTCCAAACATATCCAAACTCTTATGCATGATATCATAGTTAGCAAATCAATTCTGCTTATCAATACTTTTACAGTAGGCAACAAAAAGCGATTCCTGTAATAGGATACTTAACCCTTACAAGGAACGTTACCGCCTCAAACAAAAACTTAAACCCTTACTTTTTCTAAGCATGTAACTGTCAAACTAAACACCATCAGTCTTTTAGTCAAATATATCACTATTTAAATTTCGGGACGAAATTTCTAAAAAGCAGGGGATACTGTAACATCCGTCAAAAACGGATTTACCAAACCCGCTCCATTTATTAACCGAACAATCAGTTAAAAATTTCGTTGCGAATTAAATGCCCAAAATAATTTTAAACGATACATAATCAATTTTTATATGGGAATATATAATTAGTTTTTGAAAAACTGTTAAAAATATGAAAATAAAAAATATATGTTCCTGCCGGGTTTCGAACCCGGGTCAGTCGCCGGGTCAAACAACAACTTAACACTCAACACTTAAACCACTGCGCCACTTGTATCTTTTGTTAAATATTGAATACAATTAATTCATATCATGACTTTCCGAATTCAAAACCGGCGCCCAAATGCAGTCGTCGGAAATCCCGGCGATCTCCCTAATAATTTAACGATTCCTTCAGTTATAACGTAAACTTTAACTCATCATCGGTTATAACCGACGCCTGAACTCGCGACACAAGTTATAACCGCCGGAGATTTTCTAACCGACGAATCAAGTCGGAAATCGGACCAAATTCATTGACGACTTGCCTTATAAATACCCCCTCGAACCTCTGCAAACTTTTTCGCTCAAAACCGCACCCTTTCTCGGCGAAAACTCACTCGCCGGAAAACTTCTGTACCTCGCCGGAAAACCGAGTCCTTCATTTCTAAGCCTTACTAAACCCACTGAGCTTATACCGAAGTCACCCACATCCTTTTCAAGTTTTCTGAAGACTCGTTGCTGCAAGACACACGACGCCGGAACTTGTTGCTGTCGCAGGAGTTCTGCCGGAAAACAGAGGAATCCAGTCGGTATACCTCACGCTTAAATCGTCCCTTCTTTTTATTTAATCTCACTTGTAATTAACTAAAGAACGCTAAAGAAACTGATTAAAACATTGAACCAGTCGGACTTCCGATTCTGGTTAAAATCGACGAAGAAGACGAAGTCCTGTAATGTTTAAGTTTATTATAAATCAAGTTATAACTCGGGTTAGACACACAGTCCAGCGGTGGACTGTGTGCACAATAAACACTAACGTCTCGAGTTCGAATCTTGTCCCATACACGCTGCCTTAATAAAAATGTCTTTTTTTTGTTAACTGAACCGGATTCATTTCATATATATGTTAAGTATAATAATAACCGGAATAATAACCAAGATAGACACACAGTCCAGCGGTGGACTGTGTGTATGTTTAAATCACAGGTCACGAGTTCGAGTCCGGTCTACTGCATCGACTCGGACAATTATTTACCTTTTTAAATAAGTCAGAAATGAAAGTACTTAGTTTATATTTAAGTATAATAAAAATCGGTTTATATAACATGTTAAACACACAGTCCAGCGGTGGATGTGTGTTAACTCAACCCACAGGTCCCGGGTTCGAGACCTGTGGAGCGCACCGGTCCGATTCAGTTAAATCGTTTTTAAAAATAAATGATTTTCGGTTTAATCTAATTAGTATATAAATATAATTAAAAACAGATATATTTCGGGTTAGACACGTAGCTCAGTTGGTAGAGTTGCGTGCACGCGTACGGGAGGTCTCGGGTTCGAGCCTCACTCAGCGCACATATACTCGCATTCGAACCGGTCAAAGTCAACGGTCAACGGTCGATGGTCAACGGTCACGTCAAAAAAAGTCAACTTTTTTTATTATTTTAATTATTTATTTTAATTAAAAATCAATTAAAAATACTTAAAAATAACATTTTTAAGGTTAGAAAATAGCCTTAAACTCACAAAAATACACCCAACAATCCTACTAAAATGGACTAATAAAATCCGTTTACTTACCGAACCATAATGCTATTTATCTAGGCTAATTTCACTCGTGGTTAAAACCACTTCGCGTGCATTCAACATCATCAACCGAACGCACCCACTGTGAGTGAATCTTACAACTACCCTTTTTAATTACACGTTTTGGGGTGTGTCATGTGTCACAGAATAATTAACTCGTTTATTTAAACTTGTGCCATACCATATCGTGATCTAAACTTAGATTGTTTATATTGTTGTGATTACGTATTTCCTTTTGTCAAATTATATGAAATTCATTCATTAAGCACATCAGTTCCTCGTGGGAGACGAGTGAGCAACGCGTGCCTCAAAACCAATCCATTATTGTTCATGTGTGTATCATTGAGTTTATATTGTTTGTAGTTATGTCTTTCATATTATCATGTTTATGCAATTCATTCATTAGGCCCATCAGTTCCTCGTGAGAGACGAGTTGAGCAACGCGTGCCTCTAAACGTCCCATTATTGTTCATGTGTGCTTTATTTAATATCTAATGATTGTTGAGTAAGTTTACATCTATTTTTACTCATGTGTGGTTGTGCACTCATTTCATAATCAATTAAATAAACTTGTTCAAATGTTTTCCATAGGATTCACTCGCCAACTTTTTGTTGATCAAAAAACCTTTTTACACATGATACAGGTGAACAGGATGAAGCAAGGAAAACATAGGAAATGCCTTAGAAGAAAACAAAGAAGCTTAGATTGATGTTAGGTCATGATGTAATTATAGTTGTAAATTTCCTATTAAATTGTATTTAATGAATATGAAACGTATGATAAATGTCATGAGCTTTGATGATAATCCAATCATGCCCCGGTCACCTTTTCCGCTGCGGGTCGGGGTGTGACAGTTGGCAGCCGTAGGTTACGGCACATCAGTGCTACAGATTTTCCTGTTTTGTCTTTTTTTACGAAAAAACTCCGTAACTTCTCCAATACTTATCGGTTTCGCTTGAAACTTGTTTTTAAATGACCGTAAAACATTTGTCTACGTGTTTTACCCCAAAATCCTTAACCAGGAATTTTAACTTTTACAAAATTACGCCTCCGTTACACGGTTCATGTGTATGATTATTCGACCTGTTTCTCCTCTTAAGAAATTAAGCTATTTTCCTCACACCTTATTGCAAGGAATAATTCCTTACAACTTTACCCATTGCTTGAGATTTCTAAGCCTGTGTTATACACTTTTGTTCTCCAGTTGCGTCCGCACTAAGTTGACTCGTTTGACTATCTTTGGCCAAACTTAAATTTACTTTTTTATTTATCTTGAAGAATTTACCTACTTTATAATTCGACCCGTTCTTCAGGTTTGTCATATTATAATCCGCGTTCCTGTTACTCGGTTTACGCTTAACTAACCCGTTTGGTTTGTTCGTGTGAAATCCATCACTTATGAACAACCAAACTTTATACATTTTCTATTTGACCCGTTTGATTTGTTCGTGTGAAACCCTCACTTATGAACAACCAAACTTTTATAATTTTCACTTCCTCTACTATCTTATTAACTATTCACATTTTTAAACAAAGAAGTAACTACGAAACGCATAGTCACGTACCTTAAAGCTTTCATTTCAAACGCGTGTCCGCTCTAGCTTGACCACTTGATGCCTCACCCAAATTGCCTATAGAGTTATATCAAATTTTATTATTTAGAACTCATAGTGCAATTTGTGACTCACAAGTTGTCAATGCCTTAATTACAAGATTCATATCATGATTCTTCCATACTTTTCAACAATTCATATTCACATAGGCATTATATCAAACACCTTGAGAGCATATATTTTATACTATTTTTATCGAGTCTATGATTCAACTATTAACCATGTATTCACATCTTATTAAGTCTCTATATCTAGTATGTTCAATTAACATCTAGAGTTTAATTTATTAACATCAAATACTACAATTTCACCATCACAATTCATGTGTTCATCATATCTATCAAAACCCATTTAATATAAGCATTGTTAATCATTCAAACACTTAAATTATAGCATTTGATCACTAATTTTTCATCAAGGGTTTGTTCCTAGATATGTATACATCGTACCTTGCTATAGCATCTAACATTCATACTTGAATTGGAACTTGTAGTGTTCATCTAGTTTCATAACGTCACCAAATATCAAAATTTGACATACCTTAAGATCCTCGAGTGTAGGTGATTGTTAATTTATGTTCATGCATGAATTTGGAGTTTAATTCCTCCTTCAATTTGGTAATTTAGGGTGAACAAGGGTTTAACCTTGTTTTCCTCTTGCTGAAGTCGACACACACTTAGTGTGTGTTTGTGTTTTATTTTCTTATTAAATCTATAATTTCCATTTTTTTCTCTTTTGACCCCTCAAGTTTGGGATTTTATTAATAAAGGATTATTACTTGAAATTTAATTAAGGTTTTAACTTTATTATCAACCAGATTAGAAATCTCTACTTTTATACTTTTACTATTTACATTTAGGTAAATATTTGGTATTAATTATTGACTAAATTTTTGGGATGTTACATGCAATACATATAATTCTAACCTAGTAATAAAAAACAAAGTAAAATGTTATAATAAATAAATAGTAAATCAAAGTTCATTTATTAAAAGACAATCTTGATGACTGTATATATTAACCGATTACATTATATTTATTCAATTAATGTAATTTAGGAGTTTATTCAACTCGTTCAATACAATTTTTTTTAAATATAACTTTTTTATTAATTAATATATAAAACTATATTTATTCAATCCATCTAGTATTTACTACACATTAATCATGATTATAATGAAACATAATTTTTTTATGTTTTATATTGACGGATTAAGAATGGAATAACAATAAAATTTTCACTTTCTATATCTAGTTATAATACTATTATTTACTTTTTTATTTTTTTATAATATTTGGTTATAATTTATGGATGCCCAACGTCAACAAAGTGATTATATCATCTAATTTCAATCAAGTTTCATTGTGGTCGACCAAGTTTTACTATTTTCAACTAATTTTGATTTGTTAAAGGTTAACTTTATTAACATCAACGGCTTTGGTTTCTTATAAGCCAAACAAATTGTTTCGCTTTTAGATTTCATAACTGATGAATTCATTAACAAATAAATTCAACAACCGCTTTCATTTATAGTATTATAGTCTAATGGCATCTTAAGGGTGGGATAAGATTTCGGAACCATTAGGTTCTAGATTCGATTCAGACACGGTTTTTTTTAGATTTTTTGGGTTTACTCCTGAATTGGTATACAAGCATTATGACCTAGTGGAGATATGTATGATCGATTGGTTTTGCTGGTAGCACGATGATCCTCGAGTGGTCTGTCAGTGATCCAAATTTTCCGTTCAAAAAAGAAAGGAAAGATGGTTCCGTGATCGGTCAATTGAAGTCAACTAAGCTAATAGATCAAATCGTGTTTTGGCAAAATAGAAACTAACATGCCCACTGATGCATAATCAAGAAGTCGGCAATTACCCCATCTATAATTTATCAAATAATCTTTGTGAGATGGTTTCATTATTCCTTTTTTTAGTGTTTTGACTGGTTGATGGTCTTTGTAAACTAAGGGTGTAATAGGGATGCTATGTGTCATCTATTATGTTTTTTTTTTATTTCTTTATTTTATGTATAAGTTTTAAAGCAATGTATACGAGCTTCTATTGCATATAAATATTTATGTCTTCTTTCCTTATATTATTACCAAAGGTAAAAATTTCCCTTAATTATTAATATAGGTAACAAATAACCCTTATAACTTACTCTTTATCTATAAATACAAGTCTTAAAGCAATGTGTACATGCTTCTATTGCATATAAATATTTATGATTTCTTCCCTTAGCCCTAATACTAAAACTAAAAGAGTTTCACTTAGAGCATTAATATAAATAACAAATAACCTTTATGATATACTTTTAATTTTAATAAACCCTATACTTTCAAAATTTATTTAACTATTATCATTGTTGTTATTATTCTTCTTCTTATTATTTACTATATTCTATAAAGTCAAACCGATTGACTTGCGAGTTAATAAACCGTAAATTTTTGTTTGGTTTAACCGTACTGTCGAAACACGCTTCATCTTTTTACATTAGATTTTGGATATCGCCAACGTCTTTACTATAATGGGTGCGTTTACATTAATTTTTTTTTAAATAAACTCTTGAAAAAACAGTGAAATTTTATATATTTTTAATGGATCTACTGCAACGCACACCGCAACATGGAGGTCGGGAAATGTTAGTTGATATATTATTTAAGAAATATGTATAACAAAACTTTTCTGACATATTATATATTATTTTGTAAAAGTAAAAGAAAAATTAAAGCTTGGTTTTATAACAAACTTTTTACTTAGTTAATTATATATATTTTTTTTTGAACGGTACTTATATAACTTTTAATATATTATTAATGGGGACTATTCACCTGATGTTGAAACAATAGACCGTGTCCGCCAGCACAAAGAAAGGATGGTGAAGTTTTTAAATTACAATGAATGCACGCAATCATATATAATAAAACGTTATCTTCGTGTGCATTCATATTATATTTTTTTTATATAATAAATGTACATATGTATTCTTATAATTAAACAAATAACCAAATTATTGAACCACTTCTGATGTGAAAAAACATACATCTTTTCTTATTTTAATAGAACTAAAAGTATACGTTGTCCCGTGTTGGGCGACCTTGTAATCGTTGTCTTGATTGGACAGGTCCGATTAATTACGGTACGACTGCATATAAGTGCGGGCGACGAAATTTAGGACATCGGTTTACGGTTCATAATATTATCATGCATAGGTGCAGGCTATAAAAGTTAGGTTTACCATTAATTACAAGTCCTTTGATGATGATCCGTAGTAGTTGTCTACATACGGCGGCTGTAGAGTGCTTGTTAGGCAATCGATGTTGTTGGGCCAGGGTTATAACAAAAGAGACCTCTTTAGCAATTCAAGCTTTAGACTGCTATTCCACCTTTGCTTGTTTTGTTTTTGGTGGACAACAGGAATGCCTTCAACGATTCATGTTTTATATCCACAGTTAAACACATGATTGTTGTACACCTCATATTTCCAACCTCGAAATCCATACACCGGTAGGCTCGGGTGGGGAGTAGCGTGACGTCAGTTGATAATCATCATACATAAACACGGCACAACGGAAGTCTTGGAGTAAAATTACTATTATAAACCGAATGTTCGAAAATGCAAAATAATATACAGGCTCGTAATAGAAGATCCAAAGGCGGATCAAAATGTGCATGGAAAGAATACAAAACAGACTTTGGGCAGATTTAGGATTTGCAAGATCCTCTATCACTACCGAGCACTTCCGGCCTATTTTCGTATTGTACCTGCAGATTAGTCTTTTGAAAATACGTCAGCTTTCGCTGGTAAATACACCCAATGACTCATTTTTAAAACATTTCAAAAATGTTTTAGGTGCGTATCAGCACAAAAATCTTTTTATAACTTGGGTTAATTGACCGTCCAACCTTGTTAACAGATTTACATGTTTGTATACATACGGGGCTTGGCACGAAAACCGAGACACAATTAACGTAAACACCACTTTGGACTCACGAATGAGTCAATTCCTCCCAACCTTGTGGGAATGCATAATTGACCGTCTATCGGGTGTATGCCTACACCCGCGCTAAGGTCGTAGCCATTTCGGTTGTAATGAGTCGATGATATCCAAGACACGGTAGTAAACCGCGATGTTTAATTTATCAAACAAAACTGATTAAAACAGAATATGCGGATCTCTATTCCGAACCGGCGTTCGATTAATCTCATTTCCGACCAAACGGTAATAATTTACCGTAACCCAAGCCCGTATAGGGGAAATAAGTTGAGAGTATTTACCTGAGCTAGTCTTCTTTAAATTTTTAATAACTCAGCCGTACAGAAAAAGGACTAAGTGCAGATAGCATTTACCGGCAAGTCTCTAGTCTGGATTATGGCATAAGCTAACCAATTAAATACTAACGGTCTTATTTAAGTCATAGACTTAGACCGACTAGCGTACTTGATCAAAACGTATGACGCTAGATTAAACGATGATTGGATAGAATGTAGTTTAATCCCAACATGTACCTTGACTTGTTTAATATGGATAAACTATATACATTCTGGATTTTGAGACTTAAATGAAAAGGTTAAACCTGTTTCGGTTAATTTCCGAAAAATAGTTACATATACGTAATTGTGCGCATATTAGCGATATCAGGTAACCGGATAAGTCATGGACAAGTTCTATATGCCATTATACTTTAAATAAGTTAAGATATTAGTAGGATATCAACTTATATGCCTGTTAAGGTTTTAAAACGAAATTATGCCTCTTAAGGGCGTTTTGGTAATTTCATACCATATAAAAGGAACTTGAATATAATTTAATGTTATGATTATAAGTATTCTGGAAAAATACTTTATTTATGATATAATAACAGGAGGATATCAATTATATGTGCATTTTACTTTTATGACCAAACTATGCACCGAAGAGGCATTTCGGTCATTTTACACATAGTTTATAAATTATTTGGGATTCTGAGTTTATAACATGTACCTACTGTAAATATATTTAAGTAAGTTTTAAAGTCAGTAGGTATCAAGTTTTGGTCAATAATATGGTTTAAAACCATACTATGCGCCGAAACGGCGCTTATGTCGTAAAATGACGTTTTTAAGCGATGTTTATGAAAACTGACGTTTAGATCAGATTAAAATGTTTAAAATATGTTATTTAATATAACATATCAGTAGGTAAATGATTTACCTTGAAAAGATTGATTAAAATCACTTTATGAGTCACAAGGACTAAAACCGGCATTTATCGATATAGTTTAGGACCTACTTAAAAACTCAGTTTATAACTTGGTTAACATCCCAAATAATCCTACTTATACTATTACATCAGTAGAAACTCATTTTCAAGTTTATTACCATCTAAAACCTTGTTTTATGCAAAAAGGACATTTTGGTCAAAATGGCATAATTATGGAACTTGCGCATAAACTTAGGTTCTGATTATGATCGTATAATATAACCTCAGAGGGTTATGCTACATTATATTACGATCATAATGAAACTTTAGATCAGTGTCTAACTAATCTAAATCGGGTCAGAATCGAAAGTCAAAGCAGAAGTCAAACTTCGCGACTTTCGGTTGCGAACCGATCCTAGAACTGAAATTGACGAGCGAACATGTTCTTACATATTCTAATAATTATTACCAATTTGTTTAAGTGTCAAAACAGGTTTCATAGCATATATAATATCAATTTATGATTTTCTGAAAAATAGCCTGTTTGACTTTTTAATAACTTAACTTTGACCCGTCAATTGGTCTAGCAAACGTGATCTTCAGGAGGTGACCTTTATAGGGACTAGCACCTACCTTATTACGATCACCTAGCCATGTTCATTTCGAACAATGGCTGGACCATAATGGTCTTAACCGAAAGTCAAAGTGTTTTCCGTAAAACGCTTGACTTTTGGCTATAAAAGCCTATAAACGAAAATGCAAAAGAAAGGAACACTTACAAGAGGTTCCTAGAATTCAAGAGAACTAAGTTGGATGCTCCTTTCAGCTAGGAACTTCCAGAGGAGGAGAAGAGTTATATTTAGAAAGGTGCAAGTTAAATGGTGAACTTGATCACCTATTTATAGTTGGAGAACTCAAAGGAGGTGAAGCCAGGTGTTTAGGGGTGTAATAAGAAGCTTACAAGTGTCTCAAAACGTGGCATAGCTGATTACAAGTCCATGGTTTCGAGTTTAAATGGTTTTGGAGCTTTGCTTGGAGACTAAACAAAACTTTCTGCAGCAGACACTCTCTGGCGGGCCGCGAGAGGCACAGGCCCTGCCTCTCGCGCCCCGCGAGCGCCCCAAAGGCAGTTTCATAGTTTGACACTTTAGCCCTCAACTTTAAAAAGCTTCTAAAAACTTTTTAAACACCTTTTTGGCATTTTTAGCCCTCCGTAGCCAATACTTGGCATACCCGGGATTATGCCCGGACATTGTCGAGCTCTCGGTTCGTTAAAAGGTCACTCAGAGGTATAAATTAACATGTTGACACTTTTAAATCCCTCCATTATCCAACTTTCACATATTTACAAAATTGAACCCTCTCGTCCAACAAACAGCACGTATGAGAGTTAGGACTTCACAAAGGATCACTCAGAGGCTTATCACAAGCATGTTGATTCCGATGTCACTCAGAGGCTGGGCATGTTGACATATCAGTCACTCAGAGGCCAAATTTCAAGCATGATGACATATCAGTCACTCAGAGGCTAATGATTTAAGCATGTTGACATATCAGTCACTCAGAGGCAGTTTATTTATGCATGTTGGCACCGGATCGTCACTCAGAGGCTCAGCTTGAGCATGTTGACGCCTTTAGTCCTTATTGTCTTTAATAGACTATTTTTAAAAATACAAACGTGTCGTTATACTATTTTACACGATTTTACAGGGTGTTACAATTGTTGTCAAAAACAATTTATGGTGTATTTGAGGCAAAGTTTTGTTTGCGTTTTGTAGTTCTGGATCTACTACCTAGGTGGTAACTTGTTCTTCAAGACTGCTAAACATTCTTTATTTAAGGTTACATCCTCTAACCTTCGTTTGTTAGATAGTAAGTCTTTAAGAACTTGACGTATTTGAGCATCTAAGTCAATGCTTCCATGAAAGAAAGATTGATATGCAACTTTGTGAACATAATCAGAAACTTACCATATTGTTGCTCAAACTTGTCTTTCAATTGGCGCTTTAGAATTGGAAGATCAGGTTTTGGATCCTGTACTTTTTCTTTCTTTCTTAGTTCATTTAGCTGCCGAATTGTAAGCCGTTCAGCATTAGTAGAGATTGGAGTGTCCATTTTAACTTCTTCTTTTTGAACGAATTCTTTAGTAGGAAGGCTTTCCCTAGTGACATTACCACTTATAAGGGTAATAGATTGATTTGAGTCTTTTCCTTCTCTGACTCCTTCGATGCTAATTGTGTCAACAACTTCTCTATATTTTGAATTGTAGTCCGGTGTCTTGCCAGCTCTTGATCTTGCTTATTCATTCTCTCCCATTCTCTCGCATGTATTCCATGAGCATCTCCCGTACTGGTTGTCTCTCTCTAGGCTGGAATCTGTTGTTTTGTGAATAGCTTGCTGGGAATGAGATCCTGTTATCTCTTCAACTGACCCTAGGTTTTCCTTTATCAGAATTGAATAGATATCTGAATTGGCCACCTACAAAGTCAACTTCCTCTTCTTGTATGGGACAGCTCTTAGTTGAATGAGAGCCTCCATAGGTACTGCACATTTCCTGTTTAGTCACAAACTTCTCAATTTGGGTAGTTAGTCCTTCAACTTGGGTTGCAAGCTTAGAATTTATGTCTGCATTACGAACATCAACCATCCTTGAAGATCCAGAATCTCTCCTAGATGGGTAGTCATTTACTGAGATCTTCAGTGAGAGCGCGAGCTGCAGTAGGAGTTAAGTCAGATTAAACACTTCCAGCTACTATATCTAGGTTTTGCTTAAATGGAGTATAGAGACTATTTTAGAATGTGTTCAGGACCATCCATGGCTCCATACCACCATGATGAGGGCAATTCCTTTGAAGCTCCTTAAATCTATCCCAGGCGTCTGAGAAACTTTCATTCTCTTCTTGCATAAAACTGTATATATTTCTAAGCGATTCGTTTTAGAGCGAGAAAACAACTTACGTAGAATTTTTTGAGCCATTTATGTTCAAGTAGTGACATAACCAAGGGCTAAAGAGTGAAGCCATGAGCGGTCTTTGGCTACCAGTGAGAATGGAAAAGGACGGAGTCTCACTACATCATCTGAAACATCTTCGAGTATTGAGTTCAAGAAATTTGTGAATGAGATTGTTTAGGTCTTCATCTGCAAGTCCATGGTACTGACATGAGCGCTAAATCATGGTGATGATTTCAGTAGGAATCATGAAGTTGTACGCTCCAACACTCTGTTTAGTAATGTTGTTCTAACTGCATCTGCAGAGGGACGTACAAGATTCGAAATAGTTCGTTCTGCCGCCATTCCTAAGTGAAGTCTAGTGCACTAATAAGTACTAAGGCACACGGAAGAAAGCAGAAAACAAACAAACAAAGAAACTAAGGCTAAACTGACTAAGACCTAAATAATAGTTAAACTACTACTAATAAGATAGATATGCAATACTTATGTGTCCCCGGCAACGACGCCAAAAAATCTATGTGCATAGAGAGTAACAATAAAATTGACAAAGAACACAACCAAGTTTCAAGGATACTAACTACACACGTTCTAGGCAAGCATAGATAACAATAAAAAATGACTGAACAATTTTGTCCTCGACACGAGATTAAGAAACTAGAGAATGAATTTTGGGTTTTGGAATAGGATAGAAAGAGAATGTGGCATACAACAAGAGATTTAACGAACTAAAAAATGGTCCCTTACTTATTCACGCATGTATCTTGATTTATAGAGAAATATATCGGGGGTTTTCCTGTTGTCATAAAGGATACTGTGGAAGGTAGTAAACCAGATACTCTAGAGGCAGTTATGCGACTAGCTGGCCAACTTAATGAGAATCACGTCAAATCAGCTGATCTGGAACGTAAAGCGTACAAGGGTTCAACTAGCAAGGCTCCTACTGAAGAGACAAACAAAGGCGAAGGAAGCTAAGGCCGAATCGTCCTCCCGCTTTGGTTCAAAGAAGTAGCAAAAGAGAAAAAGGTGAAACTATGTGGTTACTACTAACCCGCCTATGCCAGCGGCCCCACTGAACCAAGTCGCACCTGCCACTCGCCCGAATAAAAAGCCTTATGCTGGTCCTTACCCGTTGTCTAACCATTTTAACTTCCACCACCAAGCTCATGCTCCATGCCAACAATGCACATTGTGGACGCCCTGGACACCTGGCTCATGTTTGTTGCACTGCTCCACAACAAGCACCTAACAAGTACCTAACTTCCCCTAATAAGGAACTGGTAACCCAATGTATGTACCAACCACGTCAAGTCATGGCTTCACCCTAGCCTCAAAACATGATCCAACCCTATTACCCACCTAATCCTCCATGATGCCACTAACTAGGGCTTTTTTCAACTACCTGATCCTAATCATTTCCACAACCGTTGTCTAAGATTAGTGTTACTAATGCCCAAGCACAGGCCAAGACCAACCAACCTGCTTGAAACAGAGTCTTCCACATCAACACCAATCAGGCGTGAGCTGATAACAATGTAGTAAATGATACATTCTTAATTAATGGTCTTTATGCTTCTGTATTATTTGATTTGGGGAAGGATAAAAGTTTCATGTCCTTGGAGTTTGAATCAATTCTTGGAGTCTCTCGAAAGAGTCTGGCTAATTCCTCATTGTAGAAATTGCTGACGGGGAGCCTATTACTCTAAATTCTATCATCCGATGAAGTTGGGAAATTTCTATACCATCATTGCTTTGGATTGGTTATCCAAACACTTGTGCCTAGATTATATGTCGAGAAAAGTATATTCGACTACTTCTTGCTGACGGTCAAGTCCGACACGTGTCCATTGATGAAAATCTCATTTTAGGGACTTTATAGCGAAAATCACGCTTTTTGGCATTTCTCAACGAAATTTACACGATCAAGAATGAAACGAACCAAATGATGTCACATGTCCATGGAATTCATGGATACTGTGAAACTCCATGGTAAATTACTTGGCCAAGGAGACTCTCATAGTTTTTTTCCCAAACCACAATATTTTATTTAATTGGTTTAGGTGATGTATAGATCGGATGCACTTTTATAAATAAACATGTGGCTGTTAAAATATGTTACAATAAGTGAAAGAGTAAAATTTCAATATCGTCCTTGAGGTTTTGTATTTGCTTATTCCATCTAAAAGGACAAAAATGTTCATCACTTTAATAGAAAAAATAAACTAAGTTAGTGATTTAGATAGAAATGACAATTAAATGCAAACCTGAAGGACTCAAATGCATAAAAAAGTCTTTTTTTTAAACAAGCAAATGTAACCAAATCTAAGGGATGATTTTAACAATTTACTCTAAGTGAAATGGTTATATTTTAAGAATATATAGTCAACTGGTTAGTTAAATATAGTTTCCGATTAAAATCAACACTCACATGATATATTTTCTAAAAATATACATAATTGGGATTAAAGTGTGAATATAATTATAATCAAGAACGTATTATGCATAGAGAATTCATGTCGAAAACTGTTTGACCACTTATAACCCACTTTCATTAATGAATAAGCAACACACAAGTCATGTCTAGATAAGAGATATGTTGATATCCCCGTGGTTTAGTTACATAGAGGTGTTTGTGAGCTGGGGGATCAAGAGATTATAATGGATCCCACATTTTAAAGTATCGCCTGGATAAGTTATCTTTAGTGGGTAGTGCAGGGACTCAGAGAATCAAGAATCCTTATTATTTCTTATGGTTACTAACAATTGTTCTCGATATTTCCTTATCGTCATATGCAAGATAGCGACGTGGTGGACTGAATCTAAGTTGGAACCTCGCTAGAATTCGTTATGGAAGTTGCACGTGCTTATTCCACAACGGTCATGGGTAGTGAATGTGGACTAGCATGACTTTCGCATTTCTTGTTATCTTTAATTTTAAAGGGGTTGATCAAGTGTTTTTAGGAATAATCTCACTTTCTCATACACACACTACAAGCAGAAAGCTTACAAACACTCTTAGTAATCATACAATCCTTGTACCACACATGATCAACATTTGAAGTTGTAATCATCTACATTTTTCTATATAGTTGGTGGTTGATAGTTTTCACCACCTGAGGTTTTTATGTCGACGATTTACTAGTGATCAAGAGCTTTTTTCGTATAAATCATTATGCATCTTCTTTATTTATCGTTCATCATTCGTTTACATTCAATTAAGCACTCTACCTCACAAACAACTTTGGTTATTATCCTTAAACAGATTTTTGACCAAAATAGTGTGGATTTAGATCATACATAGTGGGCAACATATGGAGTAGATATTAGGGGGTGTGTGTGTTTGTGGTAAAAAAAAAAGGTAAAAGAGACATACAATAATCATCATTTGGTTAGAGCAAAACACCAATCAATTATTTATCACAGGTTGAAGGTTCTGAAATATCCAGATTATGCACCCTTATTTCCAATGTCTTCTTTACTCAAAGCAGTAGGGTTGTAAATGAACCGAACAAACACAAACAAGGTCATGTTCGTGTTTGTTCGTTAAGGAAATTAATATGTTCAAGAACTGTTCATGAACGCATACCGAACGTAAGTATATGTTCGTGTTCATTCGTTAAGGAAATTCGGTTGTTCACAAATAGTTCGTGAACACTGGTCTCGAACACAAACGAAAGCAAGCAAATAAAAACGAACGTAAACGAACGTTTAACTTGAATTAAAAATTAAAAACGTTGTTAGCCTTAAACATTAGATAAGTAGTTAAATCCAAGCATCAAATAATCCATCAAAACAAAAGGAATCTATTACACCACCAAACGATGAATCAAATTTAACTAACTTAAACATAATTATCCCAAAAAATGTCTTCGAATGTTCAAATTTTAGCTAACTTAGAAAAAAATAGGGTGTCAGATTTTCAATATGTTTAGAAAAAAGATTTATTATTTATTATTTTTTTAATATAATCAAAAAAACACGAATGAACGTAACCGAACATGTTACCAAACTTCACGAACGCAGTCGAACGAACGAGACCTGTGTTCGTGTTCGTGTCCGTTCGCTAAGCTAACCGAACGAATTTTTTTGTTCGTGTTCGTTTGTTAAGCTAATCGAACGAACATAAACGAACTTCCCATCAAACGGTTCACGAACTATTCGCTGAACGTTCGGTTCGTTTACAGCCCTACTCAAAGGGTAAAAGGCTTTGGTCAAAAATCTTTTTCTTTTTTAATTTTTTTATTATTTCCGTCATTCTAGGCTTGATTTAGGAAATTTAATTTATAAAGGTAATGTGATTAAGTTTAGAGTCTGAAGTGTGACCTAACGTTTGTGCTAAGCATCTACCGATGTCAAAACTGCAAGTCTTCTGTCATCTTCATGTAAAGACCATCCTTATACTACTTATTGCTCCAATCAACGTCATAGTGCGTAGGTCTTGCATGACAAAGAAATCCGGAAAGAAAGTTACCGAACAGTGAAGCTCTTTGGACATACTAATGCATAATAAATTGCAGGTGAAATCAGGAACGTGTAATACGCCTATGATCTTAGTTCTGTTTGGTAAGATGCGGTCTCCTCTTCCACTAACGGCGATTCTTTCTCCATTTGGTTTGGTAACAAGAAGCTCACGAGCGGTCTTGGTCTTGTTTTCAAGAACAAAACTCTTGTAGGTTATGCGGTCTGTGGCACCTGAGTCGACAGAATATGTGCCATGTTGACTGTTGATGGGACATCATTCTGTGATAACACGTTTCCAAAGAGGCTCATAAATTGTTGTTGTTTACCAGAGAGAGTCCTGGTATATAAGGAGGAACGTGGTTGTCCATAATACTCTATGTCGGCTTTGCAACCAGGAAGACGAAGCAACTGAGCATCTCGTCACATCATGCCACTTTTCACAAACGGTTTCTAATGGTGCCACATTCCGGTCTTCATAGCTTTCCATATACGGGACCTGCTGGATTTGCACATAAGGTTGGGCAGCTCGAAGAAGAAAAAGAAGGCTATACATGCGGTCATTCTTACGGTTATATGGAGTTTCTGGAGAACAAGGCGGTTTTGCAGAGCAGAATATCTTCGGTTACAAAGGTCGTGGAGAAAGTAAAGTCACTAGTGAAGGGGAGATTTTAATCATAACTTGGTGATACTAACATACTAACTATTAACCAGGTTAACGACATCCTAACTGTACGCCGTTAAAAAATTGTATTATGGTGTTAAAATTAAGGTGATTAATTTTATTGGTGCACGTTTAAGGATTTTCAGTAAAGGGACTAGACCTTGATCATAGGACTTTTGCTTCTGGCTTTAGTGTCCTTATTGCACATATTTTAATTCATTATGATATATATATGACCACGCAAAAAGGGGCACGATACAATAAAAAGATATGGAATTATTTTTTATAGTGGTAATGAACATTAATTTCTATACTTACTATTTGTTCTTTAAAAAATAGGCTTTTTATCTTAATTTAATATAACTTTGGTTGCACGACGTTTTATTATTTTAGCCATTATTTATTTTTTAAATGCAACTGATGCATCATTTTTTGGAAGTCACCTCTGTTGCTATGTGGTCCTAATTTTCTGAAATTGATGTATCATTTTTGGAAGTCACCTCTATTAAAATGTGGTTCTAATTTTTTAACAGTGATGTATCATTTTTGGAAGTCACCTCTATTAAAATGTGGTTCTAATTTTCTGAACAAATTATATCATTGATTGCTGAAACTTCAACCATATTCTCTTGTATAAACATTTACCTAAAATCCATGGTAGAATACCGAATACCAGTTTCAAATAATAAACTGTTAATGGACCACCATGAAAACAGCAAATAACTGAAGAAGATTTAAGAATAATAGTATGATCATGTTCTTTGAAGGGGACAGATAAAAAAATCTATTAAATGACTGAATAAGATTTAAGAATAATACCATGATCATGTTCTTTGAAGGGGACAGATAAAAAATCTATTAAATGAATATGTCACATGGAACACATGTAGTAGGGCTCTTTTGAAAACTTTATTGTTTTAAAACACAAATAACTTCTAATGACGATTGACATAGTTTAATTCATGATTATAATCAGTTAATGACATTAGTATAATTAATTAGATTGGGTGTTTTGGGTTTACTAGCTACCCATTAACAATGCTACATAGGTTGTTGGCGACGGTTCACCCACGCTGGCTAGTTAACGGCGGCCGTGAGTGGGGATTCAATGGCTTCATTGTTAACCCATTGACTATGTTAATGGGAATGGTGGTGGGGCCATGGATGTGGGAACCAATCACATACTACTTTTTTTAATTTTTTACTTTTAGTTATTGGTATTGGGTGTTTAGTTAACCCATAACACATAGTTAACGGATATTTGGTTAATGATCAAGTTCTTATGTGGTAATGACTTAGTGGTGATATGACAATGAGTTCAGTTAACTCACAACACATAGTCTTACATATTTTATCATAATCATAGTCAATAAATCCCACCAATAATAAAGTTAAGGTAAGATCTGAGGATGGTACGATATAGACAGTCTTACCTCTACTCTGCAGTAATATAGAGACTTTGGTTTATTTTAAATGTTATAGGTAGAATACCGTAGGAATAGTGAGACTGTGTTTTATTTTAAAACGTTACAGGTAGGTAGAATAGAAAAGAGAACACAATTTCTTTGGTTTGAAACTCCCCCTAAAAGGAACGAAACACATATAAATCTCTTCTCTCTTTGATATCTGTAGTTTTGTCAGAAGTTATATCACTTCTACAAGTCGATCCCAAGACTTTTTCTTTGAATTGTTTGAAGAATAACAAAAAACTAGAATGGAGTATTTCAAATCATTAAACATCTACATACATGTAGACGTTTAATTAACATACGTGTAGGATTGTAGCTCGTTCATTCTTTACTCTACAACCGATAGGATTGTAGTTTGTAGCATATCTATAAATTGGGGTACATTAGTTTCTAGGGATTTTCCGACTTCTTCGGAAATCTTTTCTCATATCTCCTCCGTCATGAGGGATATCGCATCATCACCCGTTTCTCCTGACATCTCCTAAGCTGAAATGTCCATAACAATTTGGTAACAACTTGTTTAATCATTTCCATAGTATTATATGTAACACTTGATATTACACGTGATGTATCTTTCTCTTTCGGTTTGGTCAAGTATATAACTTGCCTTAACCATTTATGCTTAGTGTATTTCCGGGTTCGAGTGTATTAATACACCCCTCCCATACATTTTAAATCATTTTCTTTTCTAGTATTTTCAATTGAAACTCATTTCATAAATTCTTACTGGGTGTCTTGATCAAGCCTCAAACTGAACATTAAATCTTTAACCTTGAGCTCTGATTACCAACTTGTAAGACCCAAACTTTATATTCCTTTATGAATATAACTTTTGTAAAAGATTTGCATTAATATAAGTATAATGCATATACATGGTCATTCAGAATTCTAAGATAATTAAAACTTCAAAAGTATTTGATAACATTACTACAAGCTAAAGATGTTTGGAATCACAAAAGATTAAACAAAATGCGGAAGCTTGACTCTTAAATTGTGTTCAGTTCTTCGTTAAGTTTGATCGTCACCCGGGTTTTAAATACCATCACCTAGATTCCATAAATCATCAATTAGGTTAGCATTAAGGAGTTTATAACATAACAAATTAAACCTGAAGGCTCAAAACAACAAAACAAACGATTTGCTAAATAACCCACCGTAAGCTACGACTGGGCTGTCGTAGCTTATGGCACACGTCAACTAAAAAGGGCATAAATGGCATGCCGTAGCCTACGGTTGGCAGCCGTAGGTTACGGCACATCAGTGCTATAGATTTTCATGTTTTGCCTTTTTTTACGAAAAACTCCGTAACTTCTCCAATACTTATCCGTTTCGCTTGAAACTTGTTTCTAAATGACCGTAAAACATTTGTCTACGTGTTTTACCCCAAAATCCTTAACCAGGAATTTTAACTTTTACAAAATTACGCCTCCGTTACACGGTTCATGTGTATGATTATTCGACCTATTTCTCCTCTTAAGCAATTAAGCTATTTTCCTCACACCTTATTGCAAGGAATAATTCCTTACAACTTTACCCATTGTTTGAGCTTTCTAAGCCTGTGTTATACACTCTTGTTCTCCAGTTGCGTCCGCACTAGTTTGACCCGTTTGACTATCTTTGGCCAAACTTAAATTTATTTTTTATTTATTTTGAGGAATTTACCTGCTTTATAATTCGACCCATTCTTCAGGTTTGTCATATTATAATCCGTGTTCCTGTTACTCGGTTTACGCTCAATTAACCCGTTTGGTTTGTTCGTGTGAAATCCATCACTTATGAACAACCAAACTTTATACATTTTCTATTTGGCCCGTTTGATTTGTTCGTGTGAAATCACTCACTTATGAACAACCAAACTTTTATAATTTTCATTTCCTCTACTATCTTATTAACTATTCACATTTTTTAAACAAAGAAGTAACTACGAAACGCATAGTCACGTACCTTAAAGCTTTCATTTCAAGCGCGTGTCCGCTCCAGCTTGACCACTTGATACTTCACCCAAATTGCCTATAGAGTTCAGTCAAATTTTATTATTTAGAACTCATAGTGCAATTTGTGACTCACAAGTTGTCAATGCCTTAATTACAAGATTCATATCATGATTCTTCCATACTTTTCAACAATTCATATTCACGTAGGCATTATATCAAACAGTATATTTTATACTATTTTTATCGAGTCTATGATTCAACTATTAACCATGTATTCACATCGTATTAAGTCTCTATATCTAGTATGTTCAATTAACATCTAGAGTTTAATTTATTAACATCAAATACTACAATTTCACCATCACAATTCATGTGTTCATCATATCTATCAAAACCCATTTAACATAAGCATTGTTAATCATTCAAACACTTAAATTATAGCATTTGATCACTAATTTTTCATCAAGGGTTTGTTCCTAGACATGTATACATCTTATATCTTGCTATAGCATCTAACATTCATACTTGTATTGGAACTTGTAGTGTTCATCTAGTTTCATAACGTCACCAAAATTTGACATACCTTATGATCCTCGAGTGTAGGTGATTGTTAATTTATGTTCATGCATGAATTTGGAGTTTAATTCCTCGTTCAATTTGGTAATTTAGGGTGAACAAGGGTTTAACCTTGTTTTCCTCTTGCTGAAGTCGACACACACTTAGTGTGTGTTTGTGTTTTATTTTCTTATTAAATCTATAATTTCCATTTTTTCTTTTTTGACCCCTCAAGTTTGGGATTTTATTAATAAAGGATTATTACTTGAAATTTAATTAAGGTTTTAACTTTATTATTAACCAGATCAGAAATCTCTACTTTTATACTTTTACTATTTACCATTTAGGTAAATATTTGGTATTAATTATTGACTAAATTTTTGGGATGTTACATGCAATACATATAATTCTAACCTAGTAATAAAAAACAAAGTAAAATGTTATAATAAATAAATAGTAAATCAAAGTTCATTTATTAAAAGACAATCTTGATGACTGTATATATTAACCGATTACATTATATTTATTCAATTAATGTAATTTAGGAGTTTATTCAACTCGTTCAATACAATTTTTTTTTTAAATATAACTTTTTTATTAATTAATATATAAAACTATATTTATTCAATCCGTGTAATATATAAAGTTATAATCTAGTATTTACTACACATTAATCATGATTATAATGAAACATAATTTTTATGTTTTATATTGACGGATTAAGAATGGAATAACAATAAAATTTTCACTTTCTATATCTAGTTATAATACTATTATTTACTTTTTTTATTTTTTTATAATATTTGGTTATAATTTATGGATGCCCAACGTCAACAAAGTGATTGTATCATCTAATTTCAATCAAGTTTCATTGTGGTCGACCAAGTTTTACTATTTTCAACTAATTTTGATTTGTTAAAGGTTAACTTTATTAACATCAACCGCTTTGGTTTCTTATAAGCCAAACAAATTGTTTCGCTTTTAGATTTCATAACTGATGAATTCATTAACAAATAAATTCAACAACCGCTTTCGTTTATGGTATTATAGTCTAATGGCATCTTAAGGGTGGGATAAGATTTCGGAACCATTAGGTTCTAGATTCGATTCAGACACGGTTTTTTTTAGATTTTTTTGGTTTACTCCTGAATTGGTATACAAGCATTATGACCTAGTGGAGATATGTATGATCGATTGGTTTTGCTGGTAGCACGATGATCCTCGAGTGGTCTGTCAGTGATCCAAATTTTCCGTTCAAAAAAGAAAGGAAAGATGGTTCGGTGATCGGTCAATTGAAGTCAACTAAGCTAATAGATCAAATCGTGTTTTGGCAAAATAGAAACTAACATGCCCACCGATGCATAATCAAGAAGTCGGCAATTACCCCATCTATAATTTATCAAATAATCTTTGTGAGATGGTTTCATTATTCCTTTTTTTTAGTGTTTTGACTGGTTGATGGTCTTTATAAACTAATGGGTGGATGCTATATGGCATCTATTATGTTTTTTTTTATTTTCTTTATTTTATGTATAAGTTTTAAAGCAATGTATACGAGCTTCTATTGCATATAAACATTTATGTCTTCTTTCCTTATATTATTACCAAAGGTAAAAATTTCCCTTAATTATTAATATAGATGACAAATAACCCTTATAACTTACTCTTTATCTATAAGTACAAGTCCTAAAGCAATGTGTACAAGCTTCTATTGCATATAAATATTTATGATTTCTTCCCTTAGATTAATACTAAAAGTAAAAGAGTTTCACTTAGAGCATTAATATAAATAACAAATAACCTTTATGATATACTTTTAATTTTAATAAACCCTATACTTTCTAAAGTTATTTAACTATTATCATTGTTGTTATTTTTCTTCTTCTTATTATTTACTATATTCTATAAAGTCAAACCGATTGAGTTGCGAGTTAATAAACCGTAAATTTTCGTTTGGTTTAACGGTACTGTTGAAACACGCTTCATCTTTTTACATTAGATTTTGGATATCGCCAACGTCTTTACTATAATGGGTGCGTTTACATTGAACTTTTTTTTAAATAAACTCTTGAAAAAACACTTGAAATTTTATATATTTTTAATGGATCTACTGCAACGCACACCGCAACATGGAGGTCGGGAAATGTTAGTTGATATATTATTTAAGAAATATGTATAACAAAACTTTTCTGACATATTATATATTATTTTGTAAAAGTAAAAGAAAAATTAAAGCTTGGTTTTATAACAAACTTTTCACTTAGTTAATTATATATATATTTTTGAACGGTACTTATATAACTTTTAATATATTATTAACAAACTTTTCACTTAGTTAATTATATATATTTTTTTTGAACGGTACTTATATAACTTTTAATATATTATTAATGGGGACTATTCACCTGATGTTGAAACAATAGACCGTGTCCGCCAGCACAAAGAAAAGGATGGTGAAGTTTTTAAATTACAATGAATGTACGCAATCATATATAATAAAACGTTATCTTCGTGTGCATTCATATTATATTTTTTTTATATAATAAATGTACATATGTATTCTTATAATTAAACAAATAACCAAATTATTGAACCACTTCTGATGTGAAAAAACATACATCTTTTCTTATTTTAATAGAACTAAAAGTATACGTTGTCCCGTGTTGGGCGACCTTGTAATCGTTGTCTTGATTGGACAGGTCCGATTAATTACGGTACGACTGCATATAAGTGCGGGCGACGAAATTTAGGACATCGGTTTACGGTTCATAATGCATTTATCATGCATAGGTGCAGGCTATAAAAGTTAGGTTTACCATTAATTACAAGTCCTTTGATGATGATCCGTAGAGTTGTCTATATACGGCGGCTGTAGAGTGCTTGTTAGGCAATCGATGTTGTTGGGCCAGGGTTATAACAAAAAGAACCTCTTTAGCAATTCAAGCTTTAGACTGCTATTCCACCTTTGCTTGTTTTGTTTTTGGTGGACAAGAGGAATGCCTTCAACGATTCATGTTTTATATCCACAGTTAAACACATGATTGTTGTACACCCCGGATTTCCAACCTCGAAATCCATACATCAGTAGGCCCGGGTGGGGAGTAGCGTGACGTCAGTTGATAATCATCATAGTCAATTAAACACGGCACAACGAAAGTCTTGAAGTAAAATTACTATTACAAACCGAATGTTCGAAAATGCAAAATAATATACAGGCTCGTAATAGAATATCCACAGGCGGATCAAAATGTGCATGGAAAGAATACAAAACAGACTTTGGGCAGATTTAGGATTTGCAAGATCCTCTATCACTACCGAGCACTTCCGGCCTATTTTCGTATTGTACCTGCAGATTAGTATTTTGAAAATACGTCAGCTTTCGCTGGTAAATACACTCAACTGACTCATTTTTAGAACATTTCAAAAATGTTTTAGGTGCGTATCAACACAAAAATCATTTTATAACTTGGGTTAATTGACCGTCCAACCTTGTTAACAGATTTACATGTTTGTCATACATACGGGGCTTGGCACGAAAACGAGACACAATTAACGTACACACCACTTTGGACTCACGAAGGAGTCAATTCCTCCCAACCTTGTGGGAATGCATAATTGAGCGTCTATCGGGTGTATGCCTACACCCGCGCTAAGGTCGTGGCCATTTCGATTGTAATGAGTCGATGATATCCAAGACACGGTAGTAAACCCGCGATGTTTAATTTATCAAACAAAACTGATTAAAACAGAATATGCGGATCTCTATTCCGAACCGGCGTTTGATTAATCTCATTTCCGACCAAGCGGTAATAATTTACCGTAACCCAAGCCCGTATAGGGGAAATAAGTTGAGAGTAATTACCTGAGCTAGTCTTCTTTAAATTTTTAATAACTCAGCCGTACACAAAAAGGACTAAGTGCAGATAGCATTTACCGGCAAGTCTCTAGTCGGGATTATGGCATAAGCTAACCAATTACTAACGGTCTTATTTAAGTCATAGACTTAGACCGACTAGCGTACTTAATCAAAACGTATGACGCTAGATTAAACGATGATTGGATAGAATGTAGTTTAATCCCAACATGTACCTTGACTTGTTTAATATGGATAAACTATATAAATTCTGGATTTTGAGACTTAAATGACAAGGTTAAACCCGTTTCGGTTAATTTCCGAAAAATAGTTACATATACGTAATTGTGCGCATATTAGCGATATCGGGTAACCGGATAAGTCATGGACAAGTTCTATATGCCATTATACTTTAAATAAGTTAAGATATTAGTAGGATATCAACTTATATGCCTGTTAAGGTTTTAAAACGAAATTATGCCTTTTAAGGGCGTTTTGGTAATTTCATACCATATAAAAGAAACTTGAATATAATTTAATGTTATGATTATAAGTATTCTGGAAAAATACTTTATTTACGATATAATATCAGGAGGATATCAATTATATGTGCATTTTACTTTTATGACCAAACTATACACCGAAGAGGCATTTCGGTCATTTTACACATAGTTTATAAATTATTTGGGATTCTGAGTTTATAATATGTACCTACTGTAAATATATTTAAAATAAGTTTTAAAGTCAGTAGGTATCAAGTTTTGGTCAATAATATGGTTTAAAACCATACTATGCGCCGAAACGGCGCTTATGTCGTAAAATGACGTTTTTAAGCGATGTTTATGAAAACAGACATTTGGATCAGATTAAAATGTTTAAAATATGTTATTTAATATAACATATCAGTAGGTAAATGATTTACCTTGAAAAGATTGATTAAAATCACTTTATGAGTCACAAGGACTAAAACCGTCATTTATCGACATAGTTTAAGGACCTACTTAAAAACTCAGTTTATAACTTGGGTTAACATCCCAAATAATCCTACTTATACTATTACATCAGTAGAAACTCATTTTCAAGTTTATTACCATTTAAAACCTTGTTTCATGCAAAAAGGGCATTTTGTTCAAAATGGCATAGTTATGGAACTTGCGCATAAACTTAGATTCTGATTATGATCGTATAATATAACCTCAGAGGGTTATGCTACATTATATTACGATCATAATGCAACTTAGATCAGTGTCTAACTAATCTAAATCGGGTTAGAATCGAAAGTCAAAGCAGAAGTCAAACTTCGCGACTTTCGGTTGCGAACCGATCCTAGAACTGAAATTGACGAGCCGAACATGTTCTAATAATTATCACCAATTTGTTTAAGTGTCAAAACAGGTTTCTTAACATATATAATATCAATTTATGATTTTTCCAAAAAATGGCCTGTTTGACTTTTTAATAACTTAACTTTGACCCGTCAATTGGTCTAGCAAACGTGATCTTCAGGAGGTGCCCTTTATAGGGACTAACACCTACCTTATTACGATCACCTAGCCATGTTCATTTCGAACAATGGCTGGACCATAATGGTCTAACCGAAAGTCAAAGCGTTTTCTGTAAAACGCTTGACTTTTGGCTATAAAATCCTATAAACGAAAATGCAAAAGAAAGGAACACTTACAAGAGGTTCCTAGAATTTAAGAGAACTAAGTTGGATGCTCCTTTCAGCTAGGAACTTCCAGAGGAGGGAGAAGAGTTATGATTTAGAAAGGTGCAAGTTTAAATGGTGAACTTGATCACCTATTTATAGTTGGAGAACTCAAAGGATGTGAAGCCAGGTGTTTAGGGGTGTAATAAGAAGCTTACAAGTGTCTCAAAACGTGGCATAGCTGATTACAAGTCCATGGTTTCGAGTTTAAATGGTTTTGGAGCTTTGCTTGGAGACTAAACAAAACTTTCTGCAGCAGACACTCTCTTGCGGGCCGCGAGAGGCACAGGCCCTGCCTCTCGCGCCCCGCGAGCGCCCCAAAGGCAGTTTCATAGTTTGACCCTTTAGCCCTCAACTTTAAAAAGCTTCTAAAAACTTTTTAAACACCTTTTTGGCATTTTTAGCCCTCCGTAGCCAATACTTGGCATACCCGGGATTATGCCCGGACATTGTCGAGCTCTCGGTTCGTTAAAAGGTCACTCAGAGGTATAAATTAACATGTTGACACTTTTAAATCCCTCCATTATCCAACTTTCACATATTTACAAAATTGAACCCTCTCGTCCAACAAACAGCACGTATGAGAGTTAGGACTTCACAAAGGATCACTCAGAGGCTTATCACAAGCATGTTGATTCCGATGTCACTCAGAGGCTGGGCATGTTGACATATCAGTCACTCAGAGGCCAAATTTCAAGCATGATGACATATCAGTCACTCAGAGGCTAATGATTTAAGCATGTTGACATATCAGTCACTCAGAGGCAGTTTATTTATGCATGTTGGCACCGGATCGTCACTCAGAGGCTCAGCTTGAGCATGTTGACGCCTTTAGTCCTTATTGTCTTTAATAGACTATTTTTAAAAATACAACACGTGTCGTTATACTATTTTACACGATTTTACAGGGTGTTACAATTGTTGTCAAAAACAATTTATGGTGTATTTGAGGCAAAGTTTTGTTTGCGTTTTGTAGTTCTGGATCTACTACCTAGGTGGTAACTTGTTCCTCAAGACTGCTAAACATTCTTTATTTAAGGTTACATCCTCTAACCTTCGTTTGTTAGATAGTAAGTCCTTTAAGAACTTGACGTATTTGAGCATCTAAGTCAATGCTTCCATGAAAGAAAGATTGATATGCAACTTTGTGAACATAATCAGAAACTTACCATACTGTTGCTCAAACTTGTCTTTCAATTGGCGCTTTAGAATTGGAAGATCAGGTTTTGGATCCTGTACTTTTTCTTTCTTTCTTAGTTCATTTAGCTGCCCAATTGTAAGCCGTTCAGTATTAGTAGAGATTGGAGTGTCCATTTTAACTTCTTCTTTTTGAACGAATTCTTTAGTAGGAAGGCTTTCCCTAGTGACATTACCACTTATAAGGGTAATAGATTTGATTTGAGTCTTCTCCTTCTCTGACTCCTTCGATGCTAATTGTGTCAACAACTTCTCTATATTTTGAATTGTAGTCCGGTGTCTTGCCAGCTCTTGATCTTGCTTATTCATTCTCTCCCATTCTCTTGCATGTATTCCATGAGCATCTCCCGTACTGGTTGTCTCTCTCTAGGCTGGAATCTGTTGTTTTGTGAATAGCTTGCTGGGAATGAGATCTGTTATCTCTTCAACTGACCCTAGGTTTTCCTTTATCAGAATTGAATAGATATCTGAATTGGCCACCTACAAAGTCAACTTCCTCTTCTTGTATAGGACATCTCTTAGTTGAATGAGAGCCTCCATAGGTACTGCACATTTCCTGTTTAGTCACAAACTTCTCAATTTGGGTAGTTAGTTCTTCAACTTGGGTTGCAAGCTTAGAATTTATATCTGCAATACGAACATCAACCATCCTTGAAGATCTGGAATCTCTCCTAGATGGGTAGTCATTTACTGAGATCTTCAGTGAGAGCGCGAGCTGCAGTAGGAGTTAAGTCAGATTAAACACTTCCAGCTACTATATCTAGGTTTTGCTTAAATGGAGTATAGAGACTATTTTAGAATGTGTTCATGACCACCATGGCTCCATACCACCATGATGAGGGCAATTCCTTTGAAGCTCCTTAAATCTATCCCAGGCGTCTGAGAAACTTTCATTCTCTTCTTGCATAAAACTGTATATATTCTAAGCGATACGTTTTAGAGGGAGAAAACAACTTACGTAGAATTTTTTGAGCCATTTATGTTCAAGTAGTGACATAACCAAGGGCTAAAGAGTGAAGCCATGAGCGGTCTTTGGCTACCAGTGAGAATGGAAAAGGACGGAGTCTCACTACATCATCTGAAACATCTTCGAGTATTGAGTTCAAGAAATTTGTGAATGAGATTGTTTAGGTCTTCATTGCAAGTCCATGGTACTGACATGAGGGCTAAATCATGGTGATGATTTCAGTAGGAATCATGAAGTTGTACGCTCCAACACTCTGTTTAGTAATGTTGTTCTAACTGCATCTGCAGAAGGACGTACAAGTTTCGAAATAGTTCGTTCTGCCGCCATTCCTAAGTGAAGTCTAGTGCACTAATAAGTACTAAGGCACACGGAAGAAAGCAGAAAACAAACAAACAAAGAAACTAAGGCTAAACTGACTAAGACCTAAATAATAGTTAAACTACTACTAATAAGATAGATATGCAATACTTATGTGTCCCCGGAAACGACGCCAAAAAATCTATGTGCATAGAGAGTAACAATAAAATTGACAAAGAACACAACCAAGTTTCAAGGATACTAACTACACACGTTCTAGGCAAGCATAGATAACAATAAAAAATGACTGAACAATTTTGTCCTCGACACGAGATTAAGAAACTAGAGAATGAATTTTGGGTTTTGGAATAGGATAGAAAGAGAATGTGGCATACAACAAGAGATTTAACGAACTAAAAAAATGGTCCCTTACTTATTCACGCATGTCTCTTGATTTATAGAGAAATATATCGGGGGTTTTCCTGTTGTCATAAAGGATACTGTGGAAGGTAGTAAACCAGATACTCTAGAGGCAGTTATGCGACTAGCTGGCCAACTTATTGAGAATCACGTCAAATCAGCTGATCTGGAACGTAAAGCGTACAAGGGTTCAACTAGCAAGGCTCCTACTGAAGAGACAAACAAAGGCGAAGGAAGCTAAGGCCGAATCGTCCTCCCGCTTTGGTTCAAAGAAGTAGCAAAAGAGAAAAAGGTGAAACTATGTGGTTACTACTAACCCGCCTATGCCAGCGGCCCCACTGAACCAAGTCGCACCTGCCACTCGCCCGAATAAAAAGCCTTATGCTGGTCCTTACCCGTTGTCTAACCATTTTAACTTCCACCACCAAGCTCATGCTCCATGCCAACAATGCACATTGTGGACGCCCTGGACACCTGGCTCATGTTTGTTGCACTGCTCCACAACAAGCACCTAACAAGTACCTAACTTCCCCTAATAAGGAACTGGTGACCCAATGTATGTACCACCACGTTAAGTCATGGCTTCACCCTAGCCTCAAAACATGATCCAACCCTATTACCCACCTAATCCTCCCATGATGCCACTAACTAGGGCTTTTTTCAACTACCTGATCCTAATCATTTCCACAACCGTTGTCTAAGATTAATGTTACTAATGCCCAAGCACAGGCCAAGACCAACCAACCTGCTTGAAACAGAGTCTTCCACATCAACACCAATCAGGCGTGAGCTGATAACAATGTAGTAAATGATACATTCTTAATTAATGGTCTTTATGCTTCTGTATTATTTGATTTGGGGAAGGATAAAAGTTTCATGTCCTTGGAGTTTGAATCTATTCTTGGAGTCTCTCGAAAGAGTCTGGCTAATTCCTCATTGTAGAAATTGCTGCCGGGGAGCCCATTACTCTAAATTCTATCATCCGATGAAGTTGGGAAATTTCTATACCATCATTGCTTTGGATTGGTTATCCAAACACTGTGCCTAGATTATATGTCGAGAAAAGTATATTCGACTGCTTCTTGCTGACGGTCAAGTCCGACACGTGTCCATTGATGAAAATCTCATTTTAGGGACTTTATAGCGAAAATCACGCTTTTTGGCATTTCTCAACGAAATTTACACGATCAAGAATGAAACCAACCAAATGATGTCACATGTCCATGGAATTCATGGATACTCTGAAACTCCATGGTAAATTACTTGGCCAAGGAGACTCTCATAGTTATTTTCCCAAACCACAATATTTTATTTAATTGGTTTAGTGATGTATAGATCGGATGCACTTTTATAAATAAACATGTGGCTGTTAAAATATGTTACAATAAGTGAAAGAGTAAAATTCCAATATCATCCTTGAGGTTTTGTATTTGCTTATTCCATCTAAAAGGACAAAAATGTTCATCACTTTAATAGACAAAATAAACTAAGTTAGTGATTTAGATAGAAATGACAATTAAATGCAAACCTGAAGGACTCAAATGCATAAAAAAATCTTTTTTTAAACAAGCAAATGTAACCAAATCTAAGGGATGATTTTAACAATTTACTCTAAGTGAAATGGTTATATTTTAAGAATATATAGTCAACTGGTTAGTTAAATATAGTTTCCGATTAAAATCAACACTCACATGATATATTTTCTAAAAATATACATAATTGGGATTAAAGTGTGAATATAATTATAATCAAGAACGTATTATGCATAGAGAATTCATGTCGAAAACTGTTTGACCACTTATAACCCACTTTCATTAATGAATAAGCAACACACAAGTCATGTCTAGATAAGAGATATGTTGATATCCCCGTGGTTTAGTTACATAGAGGTGTTTGTGAGCTGGGGGATCAAGAGATTATAATGGATCCCACATTTTAAAGTATCGCCTGGATAAGTTATCTTTAGTGGGTAGTGCAGGGACTCAGAGAATCAAGAATCCTTATTATTTCTTATGGTTACTAACAATTGTTCTCGATATTTCCTTATCGTCATATGCAAGATAGCGACGTGGTGGACTGAATCTAAGTTGGAACCTCGCTAAGAATTCGTTATGGAAGTTGCACGTGCTTATTCCACAACGGTCATGGGTAGTGAATGTGGACTAGCATGACTTTCGCATTTCTTGTTATCTTTAATTTTAAAGGGGTTGATCAAGTGTTTTTAGGAATAATCTCACTTTCTCATACACACACTACAAGCAGAAAGCTTACAAACACTCTTAGTAATCATACAATCCTTGTACCACACATGATCAACATTTGAAGTTGTAATCATCTACATTTTTCTATATAGTTGGTGGTTGATAGTTTTCACCACCTGAGGTTTTTATGTCGACGATTTACTAGTGATCAAGGGCTTTTTTCGTATAAATCATTATGCATCTTCTTTATTTATCGTTCATCATTCGTTTCATTCAATTAAGCACTCTACCTCACAAACAACTTTGGTTATTATCCTTAAACAGATTTTTGACCAAAATAGTGTGGATTTAGATCATACATAGTGGGCAACATATGGAGTAGATATTAGGGGGTGTGTGTGTTTGTGGTAAAAAAAAAAAGGTAAAAGAGACATACAATAATCATCATTTGGTTAGAGCAAAACACCAATCAATTATTTATCACAGGTTGAAGGTTCTGAAATATCCAGATTATGCACCCTTATTTCCAATGTCTTCTTTACTCAAAGCAGTAGGGTTGTAAATGAACCGAACAAACACAAACAAGGTCATGTTCGTGTTTGTTCGTTAAGGAAATTAATATGTTCAAGAACTGTTCATGAACGCATACCAAACGTAAGTATATGTTCGTGTTCATTCGTTAAGGAAATTCAGTTGTTCACAAATAGTTCGTGAACACTGGTCTCGAACACAAACGAAAGCAAGCAAATAAAAACGAACGTAAACGAACATTTAACTTGAATTAAAAATTAAAAACGTTGTTAGCCTTAAACATTAGATAAGTAGTTAAATCCAAGCATCAAATAATCCATCAAAACAAAAGGAATCTATTACACCACGAAACGATGAATCAAATTTAACTAACTTAAACATAATTATCCCAAAAAATGTCTTCGAATGTTCAAATTTTAGCTAACTTAGAAAAAAATAGGGTGTCAGATTTTCAATATGTTTATAAAAAAGATTTATTATTTATTATTTTTTTAATATAATCAAACAAAACGAATGAACGTAACCGAACATGTTACCAAACTTCACGAACGCAGTCGAACGAACGAGACCTGTGTTCGTGTTCGTGTCCGTTCGCTAAGCTAACCGAACGAATTTTTTTGTTCGTGTTCGTTTCGTTAAGCTAATCGAACGAACATAAACGAACTTCCCATCAAACGGTTCACGAACTATTCGCTGAACGTTCGGTTCGTTTACAGCCCTACTCAAAGGGTAAAAGGCTTTGGTCAAAAATCTTTTTCTTTTTTAATTTTTTTATTATTTCCGTCATTCTAGGCTTGATTTAGGAAATTTAATTTATAAAGGTAATGTGATTAAGTTTAGAGTCTGAAGTGTGACCTAACGTTTGTGCTAAGCATCTACCGATGTCAAAACTGCAAGTCTTCTGTCATCTTCATGTAAAGACCATCCTTATACTACTTATTGCTCCAATCAACGTCATAGTGCGTAGGTCTTGCATGACAAAGAAATCCGGAAAGAAAGTTACCGAACAGTGAAGCTCTTTGGACAATTTACTAATGCATAATAAATTGCAGGTGAAATCAGGAACGTGTAATACGCCTATGATCTTAGTTCTGTTTGGTAAGATGCGGTCTCCTCTTCCACTAACGGCGATTCTTTCTCCATTTGGTTTGGTAACAAGAAGCTCACGAGCGGTCTTGGTCTTGTTTTCAAGAACAAAACTCTTGTAGGTTATGCGGTCTGTGGCACCTGAGTCGACAGAATATGTGCCATGTTGACTGTTGATGGGACATCATTCTGTGATAACACGTTTCCAAAGAGGCTCATAAATTGTTGTTGTTTACCAGAGAGAGTCCTGGTATATAAGGAGGAACGTGGTTGTCCATAATACTCTATGTCGGCTTTGCAACCAGGAAGACGAAGCAACTGAGCATCTCGTCACATCATGCCACTTTTCACAAACGGTTTCTAATGGTGCCACATTCCGGTCTTCATAGCTTTCCATATACGGGACCTGCTGGATTTGCACATAAGGTTGGGCAGCTCGAAGAAGAAAAAGAAGGCTATACATGCGGTCATTCTTACGGTTATATGGAGTTTCTGGAGAACAAGGCGGTTTTGCAGAGCAGAATATCTTCGGTTACAAAGGTCGTGGAGAAAGTAAAGTCACTAGTGAAGGGGAGATTTTAATCATAACTTGGTGATACTAACATACTAACTATTAACCAGGTTAACGACATCCTAACTGTAAGCCGTTAAAAAATTGTATTATGGTGTTAAAATTAAGGTGATTAATTTTATTGGTGCACGTTTAAGGATTTTCAGTAAAGGGACTAGACCTTGATCATAGGACTTTTGCTTCTGGCTTTAGTGTCCTTATTGCACATATTTTAATTCATTATGATATATATATGACCACGCAAAAAGGGGCACGATACAATAAAAAGATATGGAATTATTTTTTATAGTGGTAATGAACATTAATTTCTATACTTACTATTTGTTCTTTAAAAAATAGGCTTTTTATCTTAATTTAATATAACTTTGGTTGCACGACGTTTTATTATTTTAGCCATTATTTATTTTTTAAATGCAACTGATGCATCATTTTTTGGAAGTCACCTCTGTTGCTATGTGGTCCTAATTTTCTGAACATTGATGTATCATTTTTGGAAGTCACCTCTATTAAAATGTGGTTCTAATTTTCTTAACAGTGATGTATCATTTTTGGAAGTCACCTCTATTAAAAGTGGTTCTAATTTTTCTGAACAATTATATCATTGATTGCTGAAACTTCAACCATATTCTCTTGTATAAACATTTACCTAAAATCCATGGTAGAATACCGAATACCAGTTTCAAATAATAAACTGTTAATGGACCACCATGAAAACAGCAAATAACTGAAGAAGATTTAAGAATAATAGTATGATCATGTTCTTTGAAGGGGACAGATAAAAAAATCTATTAAATGACTGAATAAGATTTAAGAATAATACCATGATCATGTTCTTTGAAGGGGACAGATAAAAAATCTATTAAATGAATATGTCACATGGAACACATGTAGTAGGGCTCTTTTGAAAACTTTATTGTTTTAAAACACAAATAACTTCTAATGACGATTGACATAGTTTAATTCATGATTATAATCAGTTAATGACATTAGTATAATTAATTAGATTGGGTGTTTGGGTTTACTAGCTACCCATTAACAATGCTACATAGGTTGTTGGCGACGGTTCACCCACGCTGGCTAGTTAACGGCGGCCGTGAGTGGGGATTCAATGGCTTCATTGTTAACCCATTGACTATGTTAATGGGAATGGTGGTGGGGCCATGGATGTGGGAACCAATCACATACTACTTTTTTTAATTTTTTACTTTTAGTTATTGGTATTGGGTGTTTAGTTAACCCATAACACATAGTTAACGGATATTTGGTTAATGATCAAGTTCTTATGTGGTAATGACTTAGTGGTGATATGACAATGAGTTTAGTTAACTCACAACACATAGTCTTACATATTTTATCATAATCATACTCAATAAATCCCACCAATAATAAAGTTAAGGTAAGATCTGAGGATGTACGATATAGACAGTCTTACCTCTACTCTGTAGTAATATAGAGACTTTGGTTTATTTTAAAATGTTATAGGTAGAATACCGTAGGAATAGTGAGACTGTGTTTTATTTTAAAACGTTACAGGTAGGTAGAATAGAAAAGAGAACACAATTTCTTTGGTTTGAAACTCCCCTAAAAGGAACGAAACACATATAAATCTCTTCTCTCTTTGATATCTGTAGTTTTGTCAGAAGTTATATCACTTTACAGTCGATCCCAGACTTTTTCTTTGAATTGTTTGAAGAATAACAAAAAACTAGAATGGAGTATTTCAAATCATTAAACATCTACATACATGTAGACGTTTAATTAACATAGGTGTAGACGTTTAAGTTACATACATGTTGGATATTACATACAAATAGATGGTACCTTACACATACGTAGATTTGATTTTAAATATCGAGCATAGTTTTGATCTTTGTAGATTTCTGATTAAAAAAAATAGTGAAATTCGTAGAACACACGTACATGTACATAGTTAATATATGTGAAATTTTAAAAACTTAGTCTAGACCTATTTTTCTCTTTCTGGATATTTTAGATGAAAAATGATATAAATATTTGTAGGACATTACACATATGTTAGATTAATTTATATGGGGGAAGGTTAATATATAATACAACCTTTGTTGGAAATCAGACACTTGATCAAACACAGAAAATAATTTGTATGAACTCTTTCAACTCTTTTATTTATTTATCAATCAAAGTATACCAATACAATAACCCTAACAGTCTATTTATACTAAAAATCATTTTAGTCCAAACCCGATTCAAACACTATTTTAAATAATAAAATAACTAACAAGATAACCATATCTAATAAACCAACAATTATCCCCAATTGAAATATCAAAGACCTAATAAATAATTCACCAAGAATAATATATAACTCGTTTGATCTTTATCTCTTTTAATTTAATATTAACGTCTTCATTCTCGCTCTTAATCTTGTATTGGATCCGTTTCTTCACATCCGCACCGTGATTCACAATTTCAAACACGGTGCGAGTTCGTTTAAATCATTTAAAGATTGGGAGTTATTGTATTGGCTTGTATTGGGAGCTATGATACTAATGACTCACAAAATGATTTAAACGAACTCGCTCGACTCTTTTATTTATATCAATCAAATCAAGCCAATACAATAACTCTAACCCTCTATTTATACTAAAACTCATTCTAGTCCTATCCCGACTCAAACACTATTTTAAATAATAAAATAACTAACAAGATAAGCATATCTAATAAACCAACAATTATCATTAATTAAAATATCAAAGACCTAATAATAACTAGTGGGTTACACCCGCGCTCTGCGGCGGGGCAACCTAATTTTAATTGGAACGTAGACGCAATAGTAAAAATAATGTTAATGGCAGGAATTTGTTTGATATTGGTTCGGTTCTTTAAGATATCGACACTTAAAGAAAGAGAAACAAAAAAAATCACGATACGACCAAAAAAATACCGAGATGTGTTTACATCGATCTAAACAACAAAAACGAATACCAGTTTCAGTACTGATGTTGTTCGGTCAGTATTAGACTCTTCGTTTTGTTACATGTACAATACCAGGTTAGATTGAAACTTACAAAAGAAAAACTAAAAAATACAAAGAAAAAGGATTAGATGAAAAATAATCACTAAAAGACAAAAATCACAAACAAAATCACTGTAGCTAAGTTCATAAATTATATATAAAAAAACATTTGATCTTTATCTCTTTTAATACAAGATTAACATCTTCAATCTTTGCGTACAAAAGTAGGAGACAATCTGGACCGTCGATTTACATTATCAATGATTGAGATTAAGCAGTCTCCAAATTTAGAATTCACGTAACTAGAAATAAGGGAAAAAACAAAATAGGAAAATCCAATATTGTTAACACATAAATCCACTTCTCTCAAACGCTATAACTTTTTCATACATTAACACATTTTTAAAAATATTACACCATATCAACAAGCATTTCATTTTTTTAATTTTAGTAGATTGTTGCTATAGTATCAAATTCTCAACATAACAACTACATCTATAATCACGTACCATATGATCAATGAATACCTAAATCACGTACCAGATACTTAGTGTATACCTGAATCTAGAATCACATACCATATGTGCAAAAGCAGTAACGAATGCTCAATGTAACAATACATCTATATTCACATTACACTTATATTACAGATCTAATTATGTAACAGTATAAAAACAATTAAGTTCCATTAAATTGAATGTATAATCATATAATAAGCATAACCTTAGTAAAAAAAAGTTTATACAATCAAAAACATTATAATAACGTAATTACGTACTGATATATAATCGGTGGCATTACACTTGTTACATATGGTACATGATTATAGATGTGTGGTCATATTGAGCATTTGTTACTGCTTGCACATATGATACGTAATTACATACTGGAACATAATCCCGTAACGTTACACAATCACGTGACTTTATACCTTGTAAAAAAATAAGAAAACTATAACAATAGCCTACTCAAATTAAAGAGAATGAAATGATCATTAATACGGTATAATTTAAAAAAAAATATCATATAAAATAGTTATAGTTGTTTGAAAATTGGGGTGAAGTAGGTCACACAAGAAATGATGATGTGCGAAAAATGTAACATATAAATTACATCAACAAGGCATAAAATCAACCATTTTTCGATACTAATGTTGGAAAAAACATGTTTCTTTGTTTACTTTTAAATTACAGGATCAAAAGAGCTTAAGCGAATAAAAGGAACAAATTAACAGTAAGAACCAACATAAATACAAAGAAGAAGGATTGACATGACCTGCCGAACCCCCATCCACACTCCAAAACAATAAAAATAACAAGAACAAAGCTTAGGCAGGGGTCGTGCCCACCAGACATGGGGCCGTGCCCAGACAAGATTCTCTGTAGAAAAAGACAACAACAACAGACAAACCAATACAGGGTCGTGCTAACCAACACGGGTCGTGGTCAACTTTAAGATTCTCAGAATCTGTGATAGTACAGCAAGTACACTGACCACGGAGCGTGCTATGACACCACGGGGTGTGTTAGTACAATACCTGATATCTGCAGTTAATGAATGGAAAGAAAAATATGACCACAGGGTTGTGCCAGGTGGGCATGGGGTCGAGTCTACCCTCTATTTTCAGCTATAAATAGAGGTGTTTGGTTCATGAGAAAGGCATCCCTTGACAAACTACTTCTTTCACACGTGCCATCAGTCCATCGCCACTATAACACCAACACCCACCACCATCATACAAGACCTGACATCTGCAGTTAATGAATGGAGAGAAAAAGATGACCACGAGCCATGCCAGGTGGGCATGGGCCGTGTCTACCCTCTGTTTTCCTCTATAAATAGAGGTGCTTGGTTCCTGAGAAAGGCATCCCTTGGAAAACCACTTCTCTCACACTCGCCATGAGTACACCACCACTATAACACCAACACCCACCACCATCATCCACATTTCATTTTTAAGAATGTGTAGTAATCTCGGTATCCAAGATTGATTGTAAGAGTTCTGTCAAACAAAGCCATGTAAAGCTCCGTGTTTCAACGCTTTCCATATTTGTCAAGTCTTGTTGTACTTTCCATTATTGGAAACTTTCTATTTTCGAAAACTTCTACTTGTTCGTATTTTCAACTTGTAGTCCGGGGCACCGATCATAATGAAAGTCATATTTATATCAATTATGATCCATTTATACTTGTTATGTTCAATTTATACTTGTATTCGCATGTAATAAAACCTAATTCGAAACTATGTGACGATACGTGCAAATAACCGACTTTCAACACGTTTACGTGCAATACTTGTGATTAACCAACAATTAATGATTCTGATACTTATTATACATCATAAGACATCATATTATACTTGTAAACACCTTCGACATGTTAATTATACTTGCAATTATGTGTTATAGATCGTAAATCGCCTATACTTGCATTTCGTGCAATAACCGACAACTATGTGTTACGACCGGCACTACCGATACTTGTTTTACATAATTTCACATACATGAACATACTTGACATCACTTTTAAGTTTACAATACTTGCATGCTTGTTACACGCTTGAAACTACACGAAAAGCACTCGAAAACACCCTAAAACCTAACTTTGGGGCCCTAATTGCATACTTGTCAAACTTGAGGGACCATTTGTGACAAAAAGACAACCCCCCCCCCCTAAAACCCATATTTTGAATCTGCATTTTTGGCTCCAACCTCCACCCTAAAATATAAATTTTGAATCTTGTATTTATGGCTCCAACCTCCACCTTCATTCTCCACCAATGGGCTTCTAAACCTCATTAAACACTCACCTAACCTCACCCACTATAAATACAAGACTCTTAACCCTCATTTCTTCTTTACACCTTCCTAAACTCTCATTCTAAGCTCCATAGTCTGCTGAAAACTCAAGTTAGGCCAGAATTCTTCCAAGTTAAAAAGTGAGTGTAAGAACTCACCTTTCACCTATCTTCTTCTCTTATTCTTGCTTCCTATCATCTTGAATTTTAAATGAGGATGTTACCCAAGTTTTCTCATAGGTGTAACATTCTTGTTTGAAGGTCCAAGATGCTTAGTAACCTTCTGTTTCGTGGGTTTCAACATGTTTGGCATAGCCTTCATGTTCATAGCCTACCCAACATGTGCTTGGACAAGCCTACAAACTTGTGTACATGTTTAGTTGTAGTCTATGGATATTGGAGCCTATGAAGACCCAAACTTCCTTTTTTGATTGAGGTTCATAAGCAACCTTCAAGTGTGCACATCAACCAAGTCTAGGCTTGTGTGTCGAATTAGTGTATGGACCATGAAAGCCATGGCTATTCTAACTTGTCCTACATTACACTTGTATGATTTTCCTTTTTTACTTTCTGTAGTTTCCTTTATGTACATTCATGACCAACCGACCTTTGGGTTGTGTTTTGGTGAATTCTTATGACGATGTTTAAATGGATGCATATCATCCTTCCTACTTGAATCTCCATGACCCCTTCGGGGAATACTTGACTGTAAACTAATGTAATTGTTAACTTTGCTTTCTTTACTAGTCATGTTGACCCGGAAACTTACTCGCTTTTGTTCTAGGGTAACTTCGGCTCCCAGTCCACCCATTTCATCACCCAAGTTTCACGGTTTCGGAAAGCTTAACACAAACCGTGAGTATACTCGAACCCATTTTTTCGTTTACAGACTGTGGGTGCAACATGTACAATTATACAAATCACGATTTATATTTAACACTTACTATAATCACACTCTATCCATTATAAACATGAAACTTGTATTATTCTTGTTATCGCATGCTATACTTGTGTCTATATGCTCATTAACCTTGCTAGCCTCCCTTGACAATTATAGCACTATAGGATTAACGCACCGCCTGTATTCTTGTGGTATTGTTAAGTAAACTATTTTACACCTTTTCATTTCGGTGACAAAGGTAATCACGATTGCGTTAAACTTTGGATTGACATATAGTTATCACATGTTAGTATGTTTGTAACATAATATGCAATTTACCATGTTGGATATTAGGCAACTTTTTCACTATTATGCTATGTAAATAAACTTCTATGCTCGCCAACTTATGTTGACCATTATTTTTATACATGTTGCAGGAAACTAGTTGTTGCCGATGAAGAAACTTATTTAGGGTGGATTAGATACACACCTAGAGTTAAATTTATGTATTTCAATTCATGTTGTTATGTCATTCGAAACTTGTTGTATTTCCATTTTTGAAACTATGTATTGTTCTTTTGGTATCAATGAAATCGAAGTATTTAAATATTGTCACAAAAGTGTTATGAAGTCTCTTGCAATCTTGTTTTCGTCCCGCCCTGATGTTTCCGCCATCAGTTGGGGTGTGACAGGCCATGCTTGGCTAAATCTCTTACATCACTTGGTGAAGACAAATCTTTTATGTTTTACTTTTAATTTCCAATCTTTGGCAACCTTTTAATTGTCACACCCTGACCCGCAGCGGATATGGTGGTCGGAGCATGATTGGGTTTTCATCAAAGATCATGACATTTACTATAATAAAGTTTCATATTTATTATTTCAAATTAAAAGGAGTAATTCCAACAAACATATAAACCATACAAGCACAAAATGTTCTAAACATGACATTCAAGTAACGCTATATTTTTCTTCTAAGGCCCAATCCTATGTGTTCCTTGCTTCAACCTGTTCACCTGTATCTTGTGTAAAAACAGAGATTTGGGTCAACAAAAGTTGGCGAGTGAATCCCGTTTAAACATTAAAAAGAAATGATATGTTGATTGATTTAATAAAAATGTGCATAAACCAAATATGAGCAAACGTATATGTGAACAATCCACAAACCATATAATCATCTAGCAATGTACATGTGAGTACGATAAGCGATGTGTTGTGAGTTCAAGGCTCAATCAAACGGAGCCAATCTAATTAGACAACGCGATGCTCTACCCGTACGAAACAGGGAACTGATGGGCCTAATGTGAAAGCTTGACTGAAATGAGAAAGTACAACCATAACTAACAATAAACCAAACATCACATAGCACGTTAGTTCATATAATGGTAATAGCACAAGTGTTTGAATAAATGATATAAATAAACGACACATGATACACCCCAAAACATGAATAAAAAGGGGAAGTTTGTAGGAATTCACTCACAGTGGGTGCGTTCTTGATTTGATAGCGAACGCGCACGATATAAAGATTTCAACCGACGAGAAAACTTACCTAAATTGTCACGTAATAATTCAGTAAATATATTTCTTTTAATATAAATTAGTATTTTTATTTAATGAATTTAATTAGGCGTTTTAGACATTTTTATAGTATTTATTACTAATTTTTATGTTTAAAAAGACTTATTTTATTATATATTTTTATGGATTTTGGAGAAAAAGGTTAATTAAAAAAATATACCCCTTGTAGGGGTCGAACCGGTCAGATCGGGTGGTTTTGGCATCGTGTGGGATTCGAACGCGTGACCTCTAGTATACGTGCACGCAGCTCTAACGACTGAGCTACGTGTCTAACCCGGAATATATCCGTTTTTAATTACATATATACACATGTTAAGTTAAACCATATTTTGATCATATTTAAAAAGTTTTGATAATTTCATAAACATGTAACCGACTGGACTCAAACCCGCGCTCTTGCTTGTGTTGCACACAGCCCTACCAACTGGGCTGTGTGACTAACCCATAATATTTAGGATTTATATTAAATTTATACACTAACTGATTTAACTTATATATTGATTAGAAAAATGTTAGGAATTCGGCAGCGTGTTAAGACTCGAACCCGGGACCAAGTGTTTAATTTGCACACATTCCACCACTGGACTGTGTGTCTAACCCGATATATTTACTGGTTTTAATTATGTTTATACTCGTTTTCAACTTCATCTTCTTCATTACATAACACCAGTTGACATACCCGATTGTTTAACCTAATAACTCTTACTGAGTTATTTGATCTATTACTACTGATAAAAATAAATAAAAAGAAGAGTAAATTGCACAAAACATCCTTTATGTTTCCTCAAACTTGCAGGTTCCAGCCTTAATGTTTAAAAGTTGCTAAAAACAACCTTTAAGTTTATTTTTGTTGCGGGTTCAATCCTTTACAGCTAACCACGTTATTTTCTTCAGTTAAGTTCCCTCACATGATCAACCAAAATGACGAATATACCCTCACATGTTATGCATGTGAGGGAACTTAACTGAAGAAAATAACGTGGTTAGCTGTAAAGGATTGAACCCGCAACAAAAATAAACTTAAAGGTTGTTTTTAGCAACTTTTAAACATTAAGGCTGGAACCTGCAAGTTTGAGGAAACATAAAGGATGTTTTGTGCAATTTACTCTAAAAAGAAAGGATTCAAGAATATTTATACCGAGTAGAAGATAGTTTTGATTTCTCCGATGATGCTCCGGCGACCGAAGATATTTCCGGCGATATAAGATTTATTTGATTTAGGTTTAATTCAGATATGTGTGTGTAGTGCAGTGGTGTGTTGTGTGTGTTGGTTCGGTGAAGACCCGGGTTCGATACCCACAGTCTGCACCCTTTTGTTATTTTTATTACTTATATTTTATTTATTATCATTATTATTTTAACCTTATTATTTTATTTATTATTTAATGCAAATAATACATCAAACTTTTAAACATTTAACATAAATACGTAACGAATATCATAACGTATATCTGAGTTATAAAACGGAGCTGATTTTAGAACCCATTTTATGACAAATGTTACATTAATTGGGTACGTATTAGTGAATTTAATAAATAGTTTTTTACATTGAAAGTGAACTTTGGTTAAACATTTCTTCATGTTTCGTTGATTCACTCATTCGTGTCTTTACGGTCTATATAAAGTGTGTTAACTACCTGAAAGGGGGTTAGAAGGGTGTTTGGGTAAAGTTCTTGCCTCGTTCATTGTATAAATTCTACAAGAACTTGGTTCAAGCTTATTAGGACTTCCCATAGGTCAAACTTATAAGCTACAGGACCAACTCTCTTGACTATTTAAAAGGTCAACATAGCGCGGTACTAGGGTCTAAGTGGATCCCTAACGCTGAAGTAAAACGCCCATCTCGATCTGAGATGACGCTAAGGGTATACATAACCAGGTGAGTGTGATGTTTAAATTTGATTGAGGCGGTAATGTTCCTAGTAAGGGTTGAATACCGTGGTACAGGAATCGCTTTTTGATGCCTGAGGCATAGAAGTGAAAAACGTTGTAACACGGAGATGACTAACTGGATATGGTTTCATGATAGAAGGGTTTTGAGAAAATTAAAGCGTCAAAATGATAAAGTTACATCACAAAACGAAGTCATCATCTACATCGTTATCTAAATTGAGATTGACACTACTTACACGGAACTTCCCATAACCGTCTAACAATGCTTTTGATCACCTGACAAGAATACTTATATATAGGAAGTACCTACGACGTATCCACCATATCCTTGTCAAATTTTCATTGGCCTTTTGTCAAGTCACGATTAGTTCTATGTGACTCGTCCTAAAATCTACAAAATATTAACAAACACAACAGCCAAGGTTTGAGTCTTGAATCCAAGGAAAGCGAGACTGAATGACGGAGGTACCTCTCTCGTGTATTATGAGGAAGTGGTCAGTCTATGAAAAAGTGAGACACGATCCAACTTCTTTAAGTGGATGATTGACAAGAAATTTTAATTGATGAATAGAGACATGTAATGAAACAACTTGTCATAATGTGATATAAATTGCTTTAATGGCGTTACTAAGATTTTTATACATTATTACCCAAATTGAAAACAATGGTAACTTGAATAATCATAACAAGAAATGGTAATTTATTTAGACTTGGATTGAGAATAAATTAAACAAATGAAGTAGAGTCTTGAGTCTTCAGGATGGGAGGAAGACTAGTTAGATTGCTCGTTTGCACCGGCGTTCACCTCAACTGGGTTTGCGTTGATGTTGAAGGATCTCCCTCTTGCTGATGGAGGTGCTGGGTTTACCTGGTTCGCTTAGTTAACTGGGTTTGCTTGGGCCTGAGCGTTAATGATATTAACCAGCCTAGGGCACGTGTTTCTAAAGTGGGTAGGGTCACCACAATTAAAGCAAGCTCGAACATATGGAACCATGAGATATTGAGGTTGTTGATAGGGTTGGATCATGTTTTGAGCGGGGAGTGGAGCTTGGTTCTGAGGAGTACGACAAGTGTTACTCAGATGACCGTAACGCCCACAATTGGCACACAGTCGGCAAGATAAGGTGGGTTGGTGGTGATAATGGCAGGTGTTGCACTGAGGGTGGGGACAGTGTAGGGTTTCCTGTTTGGGTATGCTGGGTTGGGTGCCACTTGGGTGATTGGAATGGCTTGAAGGGGTTCGGCTTGTGAAGTTGGTTGACTGGTTTGAGTGACAGTAAAATTTTTCCCGTTCCTCTTTATCTTGGCAGTGATTTGAGAAGAGGTTTCGGCTTGAGTTGGGTTTGGGGTTTCAGTCGGTGTTTTGCTACTTGCATCCTCCTTCTTCTCATCCTTGAAATCCCCATTCCTTATGTGGTTTTCAGTGAGCTCAGTGGCTAGCTTCATTGCTGCTTCCAGAGTTGCAGGCACGATACTCGTTACAGAATCCTAAATCTTCGGAGGAAGACCCGAATGTAGTGCTCAATAAGACGGTAGAAAGGGGTGAACAAATTTGGAACCATTTGGTTCAACTCGAGAAACCTCTTGTTACAGGTTATATGATCTCCCTCTTTTTGCTTCAGGAAATAGAACTCAACTTCCAACTTCTTAATTTCGCTTCTTGGGCAGAAACATCTTGTCATGAGTTCCCTAAGTTGTTCCCAAGTTAGGGCTATTGCGGCTTCGGTGCCTCTTCTGTCCTTTTCGGCATTCACAAGTGAGTGCTACCCATATAAACGACCAGTAGCATAACGAACCTTATGGTCGTTGGGACAGTCACAATTGAGAAAGGTACTCTCCATTTCTTCAAACCAACGAAGGTGAGCAGTGACTCCTTCAGTTCCCTCGTATTTTGGAGGGTCACATGAGTTGAAGTGCTTGTAAGTGCACTTGGTGGTGTTTGTGGGAGGGTTGGAAGCATTTTGACCCTCTTGGTTGATTGGGTTGACAGGATTAGCGGCGAGAGCTTGTTAAACTTGAATTATGATATCGGGAATCACGGCGGCCATTTGTTGGGCTATTTGAGCAGCCATGCGCTCGCCGGTCTTCCTGATCTCCTACCTCCACGAGAGTGCCTAGAAGACATCTACAGGAATACGTAAGAGATTGTGAGTTGGGCGTATAGGTGTCGTGTGTCGCATTTAGAAATTAACATCCACAATATCAAATAAATTCACTACATCCATATGATGTTCTTGGACCTTGCTCATGTTTGGGCCCCCTATATGTCCCCTATACTTGGCCTAGGTAGTCATGTGGGCCCCCATGACTACTGGCTTTGTAAGGTTCACATTGGTTTTGGCTTGTTAACACTTGCACCACCCGAATGAAAATCGTAAAACATGATTGCGAGGCATAAAGTCGGAGGGTGTCCTAGGTGTAGACACAGTGACAACTCAAAGTGGGGTTAGTTCACACGACATTTGGTGTGGCATGCTTTGGCCTAATAGGTCCTTCGTACTCTCATCCTTAGTCACCAGGTAGGCAAACTGGTCCGTTATATTGGATTTATATGAATGCCAATCCTAGACAGAATGTTTCGACTACGGTACTTGTACCTTCCAGTTACTACATGCCCGTCGTAGAACTCACTTTGATGAGATTGAAAAAATAAAACATCACAAAATTTTGAAAAAGAAAACATGAAAAATGTTCAAATATGTGAAAATTGAGTCGTGCATGATGCGTACATATGTAAGCATGTTATGTTAACAATATTATATCACATTGAATATCACACAAATCATACAGTAGTGGGAGTGGTTGCATGCATTTGTGCGTGAGATAAATATAAAACAAGTAAATATCATGAATTTGCATGTAACCAATTAACACGTAAGGAATTAAAATCTAACCGACTATAGTATAGGCTCTAAAAGTCTAATAACCTATCCTGTATCCCTATAGTCAAAATCTCTGATACCAATATGTCACACCCTGACCCGCAGCGGATATGGTGATCGGGGCATGATTGGGTTTTCATCAAAGATCATGACATTTACTATAATAAAGTTTCATATTTATTATTTCAAATTAAAAGGAGAAATCCAACAAACACATAAACCATACAAGCACAAAATGTTCTAAACATGACATTCAAGTAACGCTTTATTTTTCTTCTAAGGCCCAATCCTATGTGTTCCTTGCTTCAACCTGTTCACATGTATCATGTGTAAAAACATAGATTTGGGTCAACTAAAGTTGGCAAGTGAATCCTGTTTAAACATTAAAAAGAAATGATATGTTGATTAATTTAATAAAAATGTGTATAAACCAAATATGAGCAAACGTATATGTAAACAATCCACAAACCACATAATCATCTAGCAATGTACATGTGAGCACGATAAGCGATGTGCTGAGAGTTCAAGGCTCAATCAAACGGAGCCGATTAATTAGGCAACGATGCTCTACCCGTACGAAACAGGAAACTAATGGGCCTAATGTGAAAGCTTGACTGAAATTAGAAAGTATAACCATAACTAACAATAAACCAAACATCACATAGCAAGTTAGTTCATATAATGGTAATAGCACAAGTGTTTGAATAAATGATATAAATAAACGAAACATGATACACCCCAAAACATGAATAAAAAAGGGAAGTTTGTATGAATTCACTCACAGTGGGTGCGTTCTTGATTTGATAGCAAGCGCGCACGATTTAAAGATTCCAACCGACGAGAAAACGAACCTAAATTGTCACGTAATAATTTCGGTAAATATATTTCTTTTATTTGAAATTAGTATTTTTATTTAATGAATTTTATTAGGCTTTTTAGACAATTTTATAGTATTTATTACTAATTTTTATGTTTAAAAAGACTTATTTTATTATATATATTTTATGAATTTTGGAGAAAAAGGTTAATTAAAAAATATACCCCTTGTAGGGTCGAACCGGTCGGATTGGGTGGTTTTGGCATCGTGTAGGATTCGAACGCGTGACCTCTCGTATAGGTGCGCGCAGCTCTACCAACTGAGCTACGTGTCTAACCCGGAATATATCCGTTTTTAATTACATATATACACATGTTAAGTTAAACCATATTCTAGTTTTATTTAAAAAGGTTTGATAATTTCATAAACATGTAATCGACCGGATTCGAACCCGTGCCCTTGCTTCGTGTTGCACACAGCCCTACCAACTAGGCTGTGTGACTAACCCGGAATATTTAGGATTTATATTAAATTTATATACTAACTGAGTTAACTTATATATTTATTATAAAATGTTTGGGATAATATAGGAATTCGGCAGCGTGTTAAGACTCGAACCCGAGACCAAGTGTTTAATTTGCACACAGTCCACCACTGGACTGTGTGTCTAACCCTGTATATTTACTGGTTTTAATTATGTTTATACTCGTTTTCGAAATTCATCTTCTTCATTACATAAAACCAGTTGACATACCCAATTGTTTAACCCAATAACTCTTACCGAGTTATTTGAACTATTACTAATGATAAAAATAAATAAAAGAAAGGATTCAAGAATGTTTATACCGAGTAGAAGATAGTTTGATTTTCTCCGGCGATGCTCCGGCGACCGAAGATATTTACGGGATGTAAAATTTTGAAAACAGAGAGAGAGAGCAGAGTGTTTTGCGAGTATGAGCGAGTTCTGTATGAGTTCAAAGCTCACTATTTATAGACCAAAAGCAGGTGTGAATGTAGGTTTCGGTTTCAAAAAGATTTGGTAAGAATTGATGACCGAATTATTATATGTAACCGATTGCCCATGATTGAGTAAAATCACATAATTGGAAAACAGTTTTTCTTCGGTTTAATTCGCGATTGAAACGGAAATTGATGGTGAATTGGGAGTTACAGCCGTTTATAGGGCGGGTGTTTTTGAAATGGTTTTAGAGTGTTGTTTCGATATAAAATTTATTTGATTTAGGTTTAATTTAGATATGTGTGTGTAGTGGTGTGGTGTCTTGTGTGTGTTGGTTGGGTGAAAACCCGGGTTCGATACCCACGGTCTGCACCCTTTTGTTATTTTTTTATTACTTATATTTTATTTATTATCATTATTATTTTAACCTTGTTATTTTATTTATTATTTAATGCAAATAATACATCAAACTTTTAAACATTTAACATAATACGTAACGAACATCATAACATATATCTGAATTATAAAACGTAGCGGGTTTTAGAACCCGTTTTATGACAAATGTTACATTAATTGGGTATGTATTAGTGACTTTAATAAATAGTTTTTATATTGAAAGTGAACTTTGGTTAAACATTTCTTCATGTTTCGTTGATTCACTCATGCGTGTCTTTACGGTCTATATAAAGCGTGTTAACTACCTGAAAAGGGGTTAGAAGGGTGTTTGGGTAAAGCTCTTGCCTCGTTCAATGTATAAGTCCTACAAGAACTTGGTTCAAGCTTATTAGGACTTCCCTTGGGGCACATAGCATCAAATCGGGGGAAGTAAGAATGGCTTGAACCCCTTATAAATAAACTACTATTAAAACTTTATCCGGTCTTGTGGGACTGTATCACTACTGACTCAGACCAATATGGCCGAGGGTAAAGTCGCCTTCACAAGAGGGGCCTACCACTTTTCGCATTAATAACTTATTTAATTATCTTTCAATATTACGGCCTTGCAGGACTGTATCCCTGCTAACTCAGACCACTATGGCCAAGGGTAACGTTCTCTTCACAAGAGGGGCCTACCACTATAACTAAGATAATCTCTTAAGAAACCAAAGTGAGGAAATCATCAAATGATACGTAAAAGAGGAGTTGGAACCAAGTGATTCTTTCTTGTCTATTTGTCTTTATTTAATTTATCTTTTAAAACTTTCAAAACTTGTATCAAAATTTGGTTAGATTAGAAGTTAACGATAAGCCGATATTAAAAGCTCTTGTGTCCTTGGACGATCTTGGTATCTTACCATCACTATACTACGTCTACGATTGGTGCACTTGCCCTAACGTGTGTAGAGTGGTAGTATTGTATCGTGTTTTTATAAATTTAAAGCTTGATTCACGAGTAAAAAGTGCTTAAAATATAAACAAAAATTATAACTACGCTCACCCATGTCAAATGACCATAATACCCTTCTTCCTTTAGATTAAAAATGACACATGTCATGCTAAGGTTGTCTTCTACACTTCTCACACTAATTTCATCTTGTACATGGTCCAGGACTCTTACATATATTTAGGCTATAAATGAACCGAACAAACATGAACAAGCCCTTATTCGTTTTCGTTTATTAAGGAAATGAATGTGTTCACGAACGGTTCATGGGCATTTACCAATGACATTTTATGATCGTGTTCGTTCATTAACGAAATGAACGTGTTCATGAACGGTTCACAAACACAAATAAATTCAGCAAACGTGTGCGCGACGAAGGCTAAAGATGGATGGCGAAGAGAGCAACAGTGGAACTTGAAGGCCTAATCATGGAACAGAGGTCGATAATATTTGTTGATGTGAATATTGAGAAATGAAAGAGGAGCGATGCATAAACAAGGTAGAAATAGAGTTTCCTAGTTTAATTGTTAAGGTAATAAAATAAATAAAAATTAAAGAATATCATATTAGATAAAAAAAATATAAAAATACAAAAATCTGTGATTAACAACTCAAACAAACGAACATAAACGAACGAACCATTTACCGAACGTTCATGAACACAATTAAACGAACGAGACCGCTGCTCATGTTCGTTCATTTAACTAATCGAAAAAAAAATTTGTTCATGTTGGTTCGTTTATTAAACGAATAAACATACACGAACTTTCCGCCGAACTGTTAGTATTGTTTTTCCTTTGTTTTTGTTAAATACGTAAAAAATGTTATCTATTTTATTTATGAATTAGTTTTTGCTTATTAGCAGCCAGATTATCATGTAAAAGATAAGATGTTAATTCTAATTGATACTTGGCAAGAAGCTTTTGGGGAGAAAGGAGAAGATATCCACAGTACTATGTAGTATACATTGAGTTATTGATAATTTAATGACAACTTCTTCAATCCTTTATTTTTTTAAATATATTTGAATTGTATATCACTGTTTAGGGGAAATGTTTCTAGAGAAAATTACAGCCGTTTTTACACCATCACAAACACAGTCGATAACATCAGTTCCTTCTAAATTGCAACATCCAGAAAATGAAAATGAAAATATATTTGAGGTGTATAAATTCTATTATATATTTTTATGGAATCAAATAATTTTATGTTGACTTTCATTGAATATTAGAATCAGGGGATTAGACAAGAGGTTGTCTCACATACAAGAAAAGATTGGTACACCTGGTTAACTCAACTTCGTAAGATTGAAACACTTATTTTTTTTCAATTTGCTAATATTTAATAAATATTCTTTTGCATAAATGTTACTGCTACAAAACAATATTATCACAATTATAATACTATAGGTCTTTTGAATAAAACATTTCACGAGAGGCACTTTGTCCGAGTTTCAGCTCGGTTAACCCATTTGATCTGTTACACTTGCGATTTAAAATAACACCAATTAACCCATTCAGGCATTCATAAGTAACTGTGTCGAGATTGTCACCTCTATTTGAATATATTTTATCTTTCGTCTGTTTTCATTTTCTCGGATTTAATTATATTTAGTAATCTTCTGTTGTCCCGATTTTTATTTTATATTTTGTCTGAGGCATGAATCATTGTTATCTGTCAATTAACTCTTATCGATGATTTACATCAAGTCCTAGCCAAACATGAAGCACTTCATACAGGAACTCATGTAGTTTTAATCGTTATTGCCTTATTCTCTTCACTTTGGCCGACACAAATTCTTCCAAATTATAGTTTTATTGTTATTGTGATGGTTTATGGGTCTCAAATTATGGATTGCTTTCTGTGCAATTTATGAGAATCAATTATTACAACTGATCCAAATCCTACACAGACAATAATCAGTTTAATTCACTTTATATTGTCCTCTTAACCTCTGACTTCAAGCGACTCGTTCTTTTTTTATAGAAAAAAGAAGGTCATGGTCATATAATGTGTGATGCGTGTAACATTTAGAATCAAATTTGGTTTTCTTGAATTAAAAAGTAATTAAAGATTGTACCAGATTAGTATCATTAGTTGTTCTTCCACCGTCGTTTCACTACAACAAGTATACCTCATATTGCAATTCGAAGTTCGGCTTCTTTTGGGATGCCATTTCAAGAGTTCAATAAGGTATCGTTTAGTGTTCCCTTTCCGAACTTGAATATGGAATTCAAAATTCTGGTTGATAATTTATATTTTTCGTTTCAATATAACTACGATTTGTTTAATAACTGCTTGATTTAGTCAATTTGTTAAAAGCTATACCTTTAGTTAAGTTTTAAAGTGTGTTAATTTCATATGTTTGAATAACTTGATATTCATATGTTAGTACATTCAAGCTTGGTTATTTTTTTTGGCGTATTGGTTCAGGTTTGAATCGATAGAAATATCGGTGGGCTTTGGATGATTACTACGACGAGAAGACAGCGCTAAGCTCTGTGATCCATCTTCTTTATTTTACTTATTTGGTTTGGAAGCTGTTATAAAGTGGTTAAATTGGTCTAACCTTGGTTTTAAATATAAATGATTTGTTTATTTTTTAAGAATCAAGATGATTGTGTGGTGTTGTTTATGACTTTATTCTTGATATTAGTAGTTAATTAGTGATGTTGTACTAAGATTTTGAGGATGATAAATTTTGTGTCATTGATTGAAAATGAAGGATAGATTTTTGTGGGTGGAGAGGAGCATGGTTGCATAACGTCACAATAAGCAAAAGACCTAAATTACATATAAAAAAATAGTCAAAAGCTAGAAGATGTTGCGACTGACAGTACCATTCTGTGGGATAATAAGCATGTTGATGCCTAAATACTTTTATCTAAATTTCATATCAATTAAAAATCTTTTTTTAAACTTTATATATATTAATATACAATTGTTTTACTGTTTTTTTATTGGTAAATGATAGGCATTTTTAGTGTGTATCTTTTTACTTGCCATATGTATATTTAACCTTCCGGTATTCACATTAAAACTTGTTTAAATTTAATTATAAATTAAAGCTTCAAATTACTTTTATTTGTTAAATCGCTCGTGTAAACACGGGTCTATAACTTAGAACTCGTATACTAGAAGAGGACTAGTAGGATAGGTGGTGCAAATTTTATGTGATAAACATGCAAGTGTGGTGTTCATTCATCTTTCAATAAAAGACACTCACAAGTAGCTAGAAACCCAAAAAAAAAACACAACAATTAGATGTTTATTAGTTATTACACATCAAAATTGCACCACCTATTCCACTCCAAGGGAACTATATTTTCACTATGTATAACCCACATAAAGCCATTGTTTTTGATCTTTTCCATCCTCGTATTTGAATAACATCTTTACCATTGAATATCTTTTTGTTTCTTGCACGCTAAATACATCATATAATTGCTAGAAATATTGCTTGAAGGATCTTCCTCTGCCTACTCGATTGGAGAATTGAGTTTAGGCATTTGAGTAGGTTGGTCACCAAGAGAGCATCAACTTGTGGAATTTTACACCAAAGAGATATATCTTCGATATATAATGATACTAGATCTAATAAGCAAAGGACTAAACCTTATCTATGAGCATATGTTACAAATTTAAAATTAAATGAAAATGTTATAAATAGAAGGTTTTTGTTTATGTATCATCTCTCTGAGGATACTATATATTCCAAGTACATTTTAAAATGTTTACAACATTATATCCACAATGTGCACATATACGTTTTTAGTGGCTCTCTGAGAATTCACGTAGTCCTGTTCGAGTTTGAAAAATGTACCCATATGCTTTAACGACAAACAATATAATTACGAAAAATGACAAAAATTATAGTATTTGATAAACAATGCAATTATGATAATGACAAAATCATAGTATTCTAATGAGTTACATATCGTAATAACTAATAAGTTAATAACTAACCAATAATTTATGCAGCCCTACTTGCATTCTTCATAGCAAATTGTTGGATCAACTCTTCACAATTTATATTATCTAAGACTTCGTTTTCGAGATAGCTATAATCGCCAACCCACTAAGTCTATCTTGAGACATTGTAGATCGTAAGTAAGATTTTAACAACTTTAACTTTGAAAAACTTCTTTCTGTAGATGCCACAGTGACTGGAATAGTTAACAATATTCTATATGCAATGCATGCTTCTGGGAAATAATCATCTTCTTTCATATGCTCCAAAACATCTATAGGGTTGTTAAAAGTGATGCACGAAATAACTTAAGCTCTATATATAGTATCACAGCATCAATATCCGAGCTCTCTCCAAACTTGAGTGCATCTTCAAGACGATAACAAGACGACTTAAGATCTTCATCTTTAGTATTCCTTAACTTTTGTGGAACAAAAAAACCAAATAACCCCTCATACCATTTGAATTGGTCAAATCGTTTCTCTAAAGAAGTTATAACTTGATCAACAGTATATAGGAAATAATTTACTCTGAAATTCTCTTCAACTATAAATGCAACTTTTTCGCTACTTGAACTCTCATCTTTTCTTTTTTTCCTTTTAATTATACGTTTTTGTATAAATATCGGATCAATATCCATTTCACTTGCAATCTCTCTAGCTTCATCAATTGCTTTTGAAAAGCCTTTTTCTCTATACTCCTTAAAGTACTTAATCAAATTGTTTATTTCTTGAATAGCAATTTTAAGATGAACATCCTTTGCTTATAATTTTTTTCTCACAAGATTAACCTGATTTAACACTTCATACCATATGACAATTGATACTAAAATATCAAAGTCACTAAGTTCTCTTTTGCTAAGATGTTGCTTCATCTGCAATTGCAGCATCGTTATCCATTTCTCCAACTTGAAGCAAAGCTTCCCGTAAATCGGAAAGTTACAATTTGATAGCCTTAACACTCTCAAAGCGACTTTCCCAACGAGTGTGTGACAAAGGCTTAATACTCCAACCTTTCACATTATCTTTCAAAATTTGTCAACGATTAATAGAATTTCAAAAAATAGTATAAATACGTTGGATGTATCCAAAAAAGCTCTTTCCTTTAACACAACTATTAGCCATATCACATAATATAAGGTTAAGTGAACGGCTACCAGAAGGAGTGTAAAATGCTCAGGATTTTCTTTTAAAAATCTAGTTTGGACTCTTTGGCGTGACCCTTTCATGTCTGCCCCATTGTCATACCCTTTCTGTTCTTGGTGAGTTGAATCAGGTGTACAATCTAGTATGATTGAGTAGTACTTTTGACTATCCAATTATAAGTTATTTTAATTATCATATTGACCAATCAGTCTTTATATATAATATAGGTTAAAACAATTATCAATTATGATTCCTCCAATGATGGCAACTTAAAAAGTATTATAGTGATTCTTCTTTTACAGAGATTGATATGTATATATGTATACATGGTTTACAAATTACAACCATTCATAATCAACAACAATTATACATATAGGATTAATATGTATTACAGTGATGGCAACTTATACAGTATTACAGTGACTCTTCTTTTACAGAGATTAATATGTATTATGTATACATGGTTTACAAGATCAACAACAATTATATATATAGGACAACACTCAATAGTCAATTCAATACGATACGGGCAACACGGTTCTGATGTTAACAACAATTAACAGACTAACAGTTTAACAATTAACACAAAACAGATGAACGGACCTTTTGAGTTCTGATTTCTGAATCTTCTGATCGATGTTTTTGTTCTTGTTCGCACCCAGCCCAGGCCCAACGATTCAGGGAGGGATGAATGATGATGTTCGAGTTCGACTGTTCGTTACTCTGATCGGATGAGTTTCTTCGTCTCGTCCTTTCAGATTCCAACGAGTGATGAATGATAAGTTTTATTAAAATCATATTAGTATTGGTCCAATAAACCTAATGTGGAGTGGGTTATATTATAAACCATTAAAAAGTATTTGATAATGGGCCTATATGGGAATTGATATGTGTTTACAATTTTTTTTAAATAACATATATATATAGTTTTTTTTTAAATCTTGTCCCCCGCGGACCTTGTGCGGAAGTCCTCCCCGCACACCATCATATCCGGCCCTGTACATTTTAATGAAATTTGTACATAAAGTACTTTTTCGAAGCCAAAAATCCATATACACATACATAAAACAAAACCTTATAATTCCAATCAAACATCCTTTTATGCATAGTGCACGTTGATATGCATATGTGCTAACTGGTGCAGGTGTGACTTAAATGGAGTAAAATAAAGCAAGGGCTTTAGACCGTTACTTCTCTAGGGCCTCAAATTCAAAAAAAGTTTATATCATATATAAAAATGATAGATGAATCGTAGGATCGGAACATTTCTTGTGATGAAAAGAGCCCTTGTATTTATTATCTACTTTGGACCCCAAACAAGCTTGAGACGACCCTGAAATATGATAGTGCATAGCATCTACACATGTGCGGCTTTCTTCAAATGTTGCTTTAATTATGTAGGAGCTAAACGAGATGACGACCACAGTTGCAAAGCTATCGCTTGATGTTAAAGCCTTTAAAGTTTCTGGCACGAAATCTTCACTCAGACCTATAGTAGCACTCAAACAGATTATTGATCGAGGTCTTTGAAAGTATAAGGTATCAACAAATATCAACTGAAATGTTATATGTGCGTCTCATAGATGAACAAGCCAAGCACTACAAAGAGTGGAAAGAACAAGTCAAGAAATCTCTTGAGCTCATGAGGGATGTGTACGACTAGAGCATTAACAACTCTTAAAGTGTGGAAGGTGGTGTTCAAACTTCAAACACGCCAAAAGAGACACTCAGATGGTTATTAATTGCGGTAAAGAAAAATTGGAAATCCAACCCCCCCCCCCCCCCCAAATGAATAGCTTGCCAAAATAGAAAATGTGAAACGTGTGAACATAATAAAACAACTCCCTTTCATCTTAAACCTATAATATTTTTCTTAAACATCATGTATGTTTTTTGATAGCTAGTGGGTGTTTAGTGTTTACCGCCCTCTGCTGCACATTCGAAATGTTGAAACGGTGATGATGTTAAAATTTGTAAAGTTCGGTTTCGACGAATTATATAATTTTTAATTAAAAAAAGGGTTGTGAACTTGTGATTCATAGGGGTCAGGTCTTAAACCCATGTCCTACTACTTTCAACACAACTTTCCCACCACATCACTTGTCCTTTTCGTATTAAGATATGTTTCCGCTTTTATATACATTAAAGTCATGATGGCAAAAAACTCTTCGTAGATGCTACATGGCATCCACCGGTTAAGTCGCCGCCCACTTCCGCCGTCACAACCTTGTGCCGCCTCAATCCACCAATCAAACCCATTTATTATTCGTCATTTCAGCACCACAACACTACCGTTCATCCCATCCTTCAATCTATGTTAGGGTGGGGGGTCGTTGATCCCTCTTATATCTAGCACTCACTCTATAAGCTTTTCCCATTGCATCCCTAAATTAGTAAAGTGTCTGTCTTTTGCTCCCCTAGTCATCCCTCTAAGGGGTTTTTTTTTTACAAATGAAACATTTAAAATAAACAAAACCTATTAAAATAAATAAGAAACTAGATTTCATAAATAAAATTATTAGAAGGCTAAAAAACTTTTCGTAAATTAAAAAAATTGTGATGAGCTTTAACTATTCTCTATGCCGCTATATGAGCAAACGGCAAGTTGGATATCAAATTGTTTTGGTCTTTAGCCGTGTTCAAGATTGGCTTCACTTATACCAATTCTCCTTTCATTGTTGTAGGTAACACTAAACCTTTCAAGTTCTGTTTCAAATCATCCATCTCGAATTAAAATTAAGTTAGACAATGTAAACGATATTCATCTTGTTGCATTACAACGTGAAAAATGAAAATGATGTGAAAATGCATCCAAAAAAAAAAAAGAGCATCGACAGTTTGCGAGTTAACTAATAAAAGCATTAAAAACTAAGAAAAAATAAATAATAAACCATAATATAATAAACATCACCGATATCGACATCCTCCGAAATAGTGATCCATGTTAGCGCTAAAGCCACTTCCTCGATGGTAGTCCACGCTAGGTTTCCAGTTGCAATTGTTTGGAACCATTTTATAGATTAATAAAACTGATTGAATAAAAATATAAAAATTTGAAGTTTAAAGTGGTATTTATAGAAAAAGTTGTAATTTTTAAGTATTTTTTCACTAGTTGTTGGAGCCCAACGTCTCTTTACCATCTTCACGCTCGATAATTAATCGACGTTAGTGACGCATTCGATCGGAACCAGGGGGCGTTTGTGTTCCCATATGACACCACAAATCCACATAGGTCATGTCATATCATCCACTCCCCTCATCCTTACATAATATAAAAAACGATGTGTGCCATATTCAAAAGATTAACTTTCTTTGTATCATTTCTCCTTAGATTGTTGATGTTGTTCTAAATCCCTACACTTCAAGTTAAGCTGATGGTAAGTACAATATTCTTCAAGCTGCATTGTGGTGTGAAAAGAATTCGAAACGTGCCTCAAAAACTTTGAAAATATTTAAAAAAAAACATTACTAGTAGTACTATCTCAGTTCTCAAAAACATCAATTAAGAGCATTCTCAATCAAACCTTTTATTCCATCTTTATAATTACATTAAAAACATTATTTTTTCTCTCCCTTTTTAATTAAATAATTTTTTTAATACTTTTATCATTACTTTTTTCTCTCTCTTCCACTCACAACCACTTTCAAAAATATTAAAAAATTCTAACGTGAACAATATCTCTTCCAAATTTACTGATGAACAACAACTTTTTTCTGTTTTTTCTCTATACTACACTCACAAACAATTTACAACCACTTTAAAAAATATAGAGGCTACACTCACACAAAAATAGAGGATCCATTGTGTAAAGGCGCTCCCTCTATCCTACTGCTATGCTAAATGATTTGGGTTGGGATTATTTGGATACATTTTTAGATGGATTTAATTATAGAGTAATGAGAGAAAATGACTATAGTATAAAGGAATTTTAGATTTTAATAATCCCAATTATTTGTCGTTGGCCACTAACAGTCCCAACTTAAAAAATAACCACTGATAGTTCAACTATTGACATATTGGCCAACAATAGACGCTGACTAACGAAACCCTAACGTCGTTAGTTTCTGGTTGCAGGAAAACCGTTTTTTGCAGAAAAAGTTTCTAAAAGTCCGATATAAGGTTCCAAAGAGGTCTGGGATGAAAATGCTAAGGTTTCCGACCAAAAAGTTGAATTTTCCGACCAAAAAGAATTTTTCCGGCGAAAAAAAAAAGAGTTTTCCGGCGACTTCAATAGGGGCTTTTACTATAAAAAGGTTCCTAAAGGTCCGTAATAAGCTTACAAAGAGGTTTAGGAAGAAAATGTTCAGTTTTCCGGACAAAAATGAGTTTTCCGGCCAAAAAGGTTTTTCCGACGACCTAAGACTAACGACATTAGGGTTTTGTTAGTCAGTGTCTATTGGAGGGCAATACGTTAATAGTTGGGAGTGCCAGTTGTTAATTTTTTAAGTTAGGATTGTTGGCGGACAATGACGAATAGTTAAGATTATTAAAATCCAATATTCTTAGTAAAAATGGCATTCATATAACTATGATTTTTTATATATTTTTATGTATATAGCAAGATAGAGAGATGGAGATATATAGAGAAAGGCAAGTTTATGGGGAATGTTCACGAGGGAGACGTTGCACCACAGGGCCACAAGTGAGGCGCAATGTTCCTGCTCGCGCCGGCCTCCCCGCAGAACCCACATAACTAGAACCCAACCACAACCACCACCATAACCATCAGTCCTGGCTGTAACATTTGTAAAAATCGGGTTTTCAAAACCCGCTCCGTTTTGTAATCAAGTATCAAGTTATAAAAGTTACATTAAATATTTATGATTATTTTGAGTTAAAACGATACATAATTAATAAATAAACTAAACTATAAAAATTATATTTGATAAAAAGTTAAAATAAAATAAATAAAAAAATTATGAAGCTGCCGGGACTCGAACCCGGGTCAGCCAAGACACTTCAGCGACTTATCACCCAATCACAAGACCACTCTGCCACTTGTTTGTTATCTGTCATGTTTAGGAAACAAATAGTTTTTATGGACTAAGGTAAATCAATCGATTTTACACATTGTAGCTGAAACCGGTTATCAATCACCCAAAGTCGATTTGGATACTCGCGATTCAGCGAGTATAACCGATAAACGGACGATTCCAATCAATGCTGCCATGAGTGTAACTTGAATTCGGAAGTGGATCGGTTTAATAACCGAAAGTCTTCAATTCTCGGATTACATCAATCCTAGACCTTTCCTGCGACTCAAAACACTCTGCAAGACTCCCAATTGCATTTCCGCAACCTTACAGTCCACCGGAGAAGCTTGAATCAGACCGCCGGAAAAAATCTGCAAGTCGCCAGAAAACCGGGAATCACATCCACACGGTATTTCCTCCGACTCTTTCTGTTTCAATCATGTGATTAATCAGTCACTAACACAACTCCACCATCAGAACGATCCTAGTCAACGTTTGTCGAAAATTTTACCTTCGCGGAAAACTCCTGAAACTGCCGGAAACACACCGTGAACGGGTATGATCTCCCAAACTTCTGTTAAACCTTGTTTAAGTGACTCAACTTCTTAAATAATCGAACAAAGCTGTTAATTGGTTTCAACAGCCGGAGTTCACTTTCAGTACCGACGAACCTACGCCGGAATTCTGTGAACAACCTCAATCGGTACATCTTTTTCCCCAACTCTCTCCATTCTTTACTTTTAAATTACTTGTAATGTCTGAAAAGCGTATAAGTTATAAATAGGTCATAACAGTCGGAATATGTTTGTCTGTGTAAAATCAACGAAGAAGATGAAGACGCAACATAACATAAGGTTAATTAAAATCGGAATTATAAGCGGGTTAGACACACAGTCCAGCGGTGGACTGTGTGCAAAATACAAACGCACGTCCCGAGTTCGATTCCTGCTATACGCACTCCTTGTATAATAAAAGGCCTTTTTGTTTAAACTAAATCGGGATAACCCAGTTAGTTGTTAAGTATAATAAAAACCGAGATAATAACCAGGTTAGACACACAGTCCAGCGGTGGACTCTGTGCAACATGAACCACACGTCGCGCGTTCGAAACCCGTCACGAGCATCGGTCCGATTGAATTAAAATGTTTTTGCAAATAAAGGAAATTCGGTTAAATTAATAAGTGTATAAATATAATTAAAAACAAGATTATTTTGGGTTAGACACGTAGCTCAGTTGGTAGAGCTGCGTGCACGCGAATGGGAGGTCTCGGGTTCGAGCCTCACCCGGCGCAAACTAATACGCTGACCGAACCGGTCAATGGTCAACGGTCAACGCTAAATAAACAATTTTTTTTATATTTTAATTATTTAATTTAATTTAAAAATCAATTAAAAATACTTAAAAATAACATTTTTAAAGATAGAAAACAGCCATAAACTCACAAAAATTCATCTAAAAATTTCATTAAAATCCTTAATAAAATCCACCCATTTAATATATTTTTTCATTATTATTTAGGTTAGTATTCCTCGTTGATCCGCTCATCTAATTCGTGCGCATCTCACCATCTCCAATCCACCGCACCCAATGTGAGTGAATATTACAAATTCCCCGTTTTAATCACGTTTTGGGGTTTATCATGTGTCTTTGTATATATATATTATTACTAAACCATTGTGCATACATCATATCATGAACTTGTGTATTCCGTTTGTTGCTGTTAAGTAGTTATTATTGGATGCAATTATTATTCAGTACATGCAATTTCATAGGCCGCCGCTCCCCATTACATTATGAGCATTGAGCATGTTCCCCATTTTATTATGCGGTTGACCCTGGCGTGCCCACATACGATCGGCTCCGTTTGATTGAGCCTTGATCGCACAGACATTTTCATTTTCAGTACATGCAATACGATCGGCTCCGTTTGATTGAGCCTTGATCGCACAGTTTCATTTATGTTATTTACAGTATGATGTTGGTATGTTCATGTATGCTGTCATGTGTTATTGTATGTTATAGTTGTGACTGCTATTTGCCATTGCTTGATTATTTACATTTGCTCATCTATGATTATGCACAAATTTTCATTGATAAACTAACAATTAATTTATTAATAAATGTTTATCTAATAAGGTTCACTCGCCAACTTATGTTGACCCAAAAACTCCCATTTTATACATGATACAGGTGAACCAGCAGCAGCTAGGAACACATAGGACTTGGACTAGAAGAATAAAACGTTTTTAGAGTTGGGATTGTTATGTTTGGTTTATTTCCTTTGTATTGAATGAACATGTTTGGATATTTGAAAATGTAACTTTGACTTTATTAAATATGAAACATAATAGTAAATGTCATGAGCTTTGGTGATAACCCAATTATGCCCCGACTCTTATTCCGCTGCGGGTCGGGGTGTGACAGATTGGTACCAGAGCCTGACTATAGGGATATAGGATAGGTTATTAGACCCTTAGAGCCTATACTATAGTCGATTAGAAACTTATAAGAATTTTGTGTGTTATATGCCAAATTTCATGATGTTTATATGTTTTATGTTAAATGTTACATTTGATATTGTGCAAGATGTTCATAAGTATGTATTATCATATAATGCCTATCATGAAATCGTATGCTCATAACATATCACATCCATGAAAGCACACACCACATCATGATTGTTTTTACAATGATTTTCGTGTTTTCAAATCTCATCAAAGTGAGTTCTCATGACGGGCATGTAGTAACTTGAAGGGTACCAGTACCGGTAGTCGGAACGTCCTGTCTAGGCTGGCATTCGTATAAATCCAAAATAAAGGACCAGTTTGCCTACCTGGGGACTAACGATGAGAGTACGAAGTACCTATTAGGCCAAAGCATGCTATACCAAACGTCGTGTGAGCTAATCCCACTTTGAGTTGTCATTGTGTCTACACCTGGACACGTTCCGACCAAACATCTCATTAACATATTTGTGGTTTGCATTCGGGGGATGCGAGTGTTAAATTGCCAATACTAATGTGAATCCTACCAAGCCAATAGCCATGGGGGCCCACATGACTATGTAGGTGAAGGTATGGGGTACATTTGAGGCCCAACATGAGCGAACCCAAGACATCCTATGGATGTAGTTGCATTATTGATATTTATGTTATTTTCATTTTCTTAAAGACACATGACACCTAAAAAGACACCATAAACTCACAATCTTCTCATTTTATGATCCTGTAGATGTCGTCTAGACAGCAACGAAGGGGTAAAAGATCGGGAAGGTCTCAGGAACGTTTGGCCACTCAGATCGTGAAACAAATGGCCACGATATTGCCTGACATTGTGGTACAAGTACAACAAGCCCTTGCTACAAATCCTACTAACCCTCCCCAACAACAGGACCAGAACATCGACAACCCTCCTACCAACAAGTGCTCTTACAAACATTTTAAGTCCTGTGATCCTCCTAAATTTGAAGGGACCGAGGGTGTCACTGCTCTCCTACATTGGTTCGAGGATATGGAAAACACCTTCCTAAACTGCGATTGTCCTGAGGATCGCAAGGTTCGATACGCCACCGGGAGACTACTTGGAGTAGCTCTCACTTGGTGGAATACTGAGAAAGGGAAGAGGGGAACTGAAGATGCGATGGCCTTAACTTGGGAGGAGTTAAGGGAAATCATGACTAGGCGTTTCTGTCCTAGAAGTGAAATTAAGAAGTTGGAGGATGAATTTCATGCTCTAAAGCAAAAGGAGGGTGATCACTCTACCTACAACAAGAGGTTCTTGGAGTTGAACCAAATGGTTCCAAATTTATTCACTCCAACCTATCGTCTGATCGAGCATTATATTCGAGGACTTCCCTTGAAAATCCAAGATTCAGTTCTCAGCGTTTCACCAGTAACACTTGAAGCTGCTATGGAGTTAGCAACTGAACTGACCGAAAACCGAATTCGCAACGGGAAGTTCAAAGAAGAGAAGAAGAAAAGCCCCTGTTGAGGGACAAACTTCAAACCACCCCATTCCTTCCTCTAAGTTTGCTAACAAGAGGAAGCGTAACACAAGAAATTTTGCAGTTACCCAAACCAACACCCCTATTCCTGCTGCACCCATTACTCAAGTCACTCCTTCACCCGCACCATACAGAAGACCCTACACAGGCCCGTTACCAAAATGTAACCGTTGCCAATATCACCATTCCCCTGATCATCCTTGCCAATACTGCACCGGCTGCGGTCGCGCAGGACATACTGTTCAAAACTGCCGCATGCCTCAACGAACAAACCGCCACCAACCTTTAACCCAAACCCACCAACAGTTAATGGGTCAAGCACAACAACCCCTACCATTTCCACCCACCCAACATTTAGCCCAAACATACTACCAACCCAATTATCCTATGGGCCAACCTATGCGGGCTTGCTTCAATTGCGGAGACCCCAACCACTTCAGAAACACTTGTCCAAGGTTGGTAAACATTATTCATGCTCAAGCCCAAGCCAACCCAGTGAATCAAGCGAACCAAGCTCCTCCACCTGCAAGAGGAAGAGCTTTCAATATTAACGCGAACCAGGCCAGAGCTGACGGCAATGTGGTCAACGGTACGTTCCTTATAAATGGTAGATATGCCTCTATGTTATTTGATACTGGTGCAGATAGAAGTTTTGTGTCATTAGAATTTGAACCTATCTTAAGCAAAAATCGGGATAAGCTCACGGAATCCATAACGGTAGAAGTTGCGGACGGGAAACTAGTTTCATTAGACTCTATTTTACGCAACTGTACACTCACCTTAAACGACCATGATTTCTCAGTCGACCTTATTCCTATGAAGCTGGGAAGTTTTAACATCATAATCGGTATGGATTGGCTCAGTCAACATCAGGCGGAAGTTGTATGTCGTGAAAAATTTATTCGTATTCCTCTTTCAAACGGTCAGACTCTTCGAATCATTGGAGAAACCTCGTCGAAAGGGCTCAGCTTAATGTCTTGTCTTCAAGCTCAAAAATATCTTCGCAAGAATTATGTCGCGTTTTTAGCCCATATCATCAAAAAGGGAACCACAGAGAAGAAACTTGAAGACATTCCTGTAGTAAAAGACTTCCCACAAGTTTTTCCTGACGACATTTCAGGACTTCCTCCAGTTAGAGACGTCGAATTCCGTATTGATCTTATACCTAGTGCTACACCAGTTGCAAAGTCTCCATATAGGTTAGCCCCCTCTGAAATGCAAGAGCTAGCCAGTCAATTGCAAGAGTTGACTGAAAGGGATTCATACGTCCTAGCTCGTCGCCTTGGGGTGCACCTGTCCTTTTTGTAAAGAAGAAAGATGGATCTTTTCGTATGTGCATTGACAACAGAGAGCTCAACAAGTTAACCATCAAGAATCGCTATCCTTTACCTCGCATTGATGATCTTCTTGACCAACTACAAGGTGCCAGCTGCTTTTCAAAAATCGATCTTCGATCTGGTTATCATCAACTTAGAGTGCATGAAGAAGACGTCCCTAAGACTGCTTTTCGAACACGTTATGGTCACTATGAATTCATGGTTATGCCATTTGGATTAACCAACGCACCAGCTGTCTTCATGGACCTAATGAACAGAGTCTGCAAACCTTATCTTGATCGATTTGTTATAGTCTTTATCGACGATATTCTTATCTATTCAAAATCTAAAGCTGATCATGAGCGTCATCTTCGACTCGTTCTTGCACTTCTAGAAAAGGAAAAGCTTTATGCCAAGTTCTCTAAATGTGAATTCTGGTTAAAAGAGGTGCAATTCCTCGGGCATGTAGTCAATAACAAGGGAATACATGTTGACCCTTCAAAGATCAAAGCAGTTCAAGAATGGCAAGCTCCACGTACACCAACTGAAGTAAGATCTTTTCTTGGACTAGCTGGCTATTATCGTCGGTTCATTTCAAACTTCTCTCGCATTCCTGTGCCACTCACGGCTTTAACTCATAAGGGAAAGCCTTTCGTATGGGGACCCAAGCAAGAAGAAGCTTTTCAAACTCTTAAACAAAAACTTTGTGATGCACCAATCCTCACTCTTCCTGAAGGTTGTGATGATTTTGTAGTCTATTGCAATGCGTCAGGGCAAGGATTAGGCTGCGTTCTCATGCAAAGAGGAAAAGTCATAGCTTATGCCTCGAGATAACTTAAGACACATGAAAAGAACTACACCACTCATGACCTAGAACTTGGAGCCGTTGTATTCGCTCTTAAGATATGGAGACATTATCTCTATGGTACTAAGTGTGAAATATACACTGACCATAAGAGTCTCCAACATATCTTCAATCAAAAAGAGTTAAACATGAGGCAACGAAGATGGGTCGAACTTCTAAATGATTACGACTGTGAAATTAGATACCACCCTGGTAAAGCAAATGTGGTGGCTGATGCACTTAGTCGAAAGGGTTATGCGAACTCCATTCATCTTCTATGTTCGCAAATTATAACCGACATTAAAGATCAAATTCGAGAAGCCCAACACGTTTCAATAACAGAAGAAGATGTACGAAAGGAGATGTCCTGTGGAGCGAGCTAAAACTTGAAACTAAATCAGACGGTATCCTGTATTACCTAGATCGTATCTGGATTCCTAACCACAACAATCTTCGTGAAATCTTATGAATGAAGCTCACAAAACGCGATATTCTATACACCCAGGAGCCGATAAGATGTATCAAGACCTACGATACACCTATTGGTGGCCTGGAATGAAGAAGGATATTGCCGTTTTTGTTTCCAAGTGTCTCACATGTTCCAAGGTGAAGGCTGAACACCAAAGACCCTCAGGACTTCTAGTCCAACCGGAAATACCTGTATGGAAGTGGGAAAATATAACCATGGATTTCATTACCGGGTTACCTCGCACTTCTGGTGGGTATGACACTATATGGGTGATTATAGACCGACTTACAAAATCAGCTCACTTTATTCCTATCCGCGAAGATTTCAAGAACGAAAAGCTTGCACGTATTTATATCAACGAAATCGTAAGCCGGCATGGGGTACCATTAAGTATTATTTCTGATCGTGATGGTCGTTTCACCTCACGAACATGGCAAGCAGTACAATCCGCTATGGGCACATGATTAGATCTCAGTACCGCCTATCATCCTCAAACTGATGGACAGTCTGAGCGCACCATTCAAACTCTTGAAGATATGCTTAGAGCATGTGTCATAGACTTCAAGGGAAATTGGGACGCCCACCTACCATTAGTTGAATTTTCGTACAACAACAGCTATCATTCGAGCATCGGCATGGCACCTTTTGAAGCCTTATATGGTCGTAAGTGCCGATCTCCTGTATGTTGGCACGAAATTGGGGAAGCACAAATTACTGGTCCAGAATTGATCCAAGAAACCACAGACAAGATTCATCAAATTCGAAACAATCTTTTAGCGGCTCAAAGTCGTCAAAAGAGTTATGCAGATAAACGACGGAAGCCCTTAGAGTTTAACATTGGTGATCATGTGCTTTTAAAAGTATCACCGTGGAAGGGAGTAGTTCGTTTTGGTCAAAAGGGGAAGCTAGCACCTCGTTACGTGGGACTTTTCAAGATACTCGAAAGAGTAGGTCCTGTAGCATACAAGCTTGACCTACCAGAAGAACTCAACAGGATTCATCCCACATTCCACGTAACTTGAAGAAGTGCCTCGCTGATGAGAATCTCCATATTCCGCTGGAAGATATCCAGATTGATGAATCTATGCATTTTATTGAAAGACCAGTGGAGATCATGAACTACGGGGAGAAACGTCTTCGACGAAGTCGCATTCCAATTGTTAGGGTACGCTGGGAGTCGAAACCCGCTCCGTTTTGTAATCAAGTATCAAGTTATAAAAGTTACATTAAATATTTATGATTATTTTGAGTTAAAACGATACATAATTAATAAATAAACTAAACTATAAAAATTATATTTGATAAAAAGTTAAAATAAAATAAATAAAAAAATTATGAAGCTGCCGGGACTCGAACCCGGGTCAGCCAAGACACTTCAGCGACTTATCACCCAATCACAAGACCACTCCGCCACTTGTTTGTTATCTGTCATGTTTAGGAAACAAATAGTTTTTATGGACTAAGGTAAATTAATCGATTTTACACATTGTAACTGAAACCGGTTATCAATCACCCAAAGTCGATTTGGATACTCGCGATTCAGCGAGTATAACCGATAAACGGACGATTCCAATCAATGCTGCCATGAGTTTTAACTTGAATTCGGAAGTGGATCGGTTTAATAACCGAAAGTCTTCAATTCTCGGATTACTTCAATCCTAGACCTTTCCTGCGACTCAAAACACTCTGCAAGACTCCCAATTGCATTTCCGCAACCTTACAGTTCACCGGAGAAGCTTGAATCAGACCGCCGGAAAAATTCTGCAAGTCGCCAGAAAACCGGGAATCACATCCACACGGTATTTCCTCCGACTCTTTCTGTTTCAATCATGTGATTAATCAGTCACTAACACAACTCCACCATCAGAATCGATCATAGTCAACATTTGTCGAAAATTTTACCTTCGCCGGAAAACTCCTGAAACTGCCGGAAACACACCGTGAACGGGTATGATCTCCCAAACTTCTGTTAAACCTTGTTTAAGTGACTCAACTTCTTAAATAATCGAACAAAGCTGTTAATTGGTTTCAACAGCCGGAGTTCACTTTCAGTACCGACGAACCTCCGCCGGAATTCTGTGAACAACCTCAATCGGTACATCTTTTTCCCCAAACTCTCTCCATTCTTTACTTTTAAATTACTTGTAATGTCTGAAAAGCGTATAAGTCATAAATCGGTCATAACAGTCGGAATATGTTTGTCTGTGTAAAATCAACGAAGAAGATGAAGACGCAACATAACATAAGGTTAATTAAAATCGGAATTATAAGCGGGTTAGACACACAGTCCAGCGGTGGACAGTGTGCAAAATACAAACGCACGTCCCGAGTTTGATTCCTGCTATACGCACTCCTTGTATAATAAAAGGCCTTTTTGTTTAAACTAAATCGGGATAACCCAGTTAGTTGTTAAGTATAATAAAAACCGAGATAATAACCAGGTTAGACACACAGTCCAGCGGTGGACTGTGTGCAACATGAACCACACGTCGCGCGTTCGAAACCCGTCACGAGCACCGGTCCGATTGAATTAAAATGTTTTTGCAAATAAAAGAAATTCGGTTAAATTGAATAACTGTATAAATATAATTAAAAACAAGATTATTTCGGGTTAGACACGTAGCTCAGTTGGTAGAGCTGCGTGCACGCGAACGGGAGGTCTCGGGTTCGAGCCTCACCCGGCGCAAACTAATACGCTGACCGAACCGGTCACGTCAACGGTCACGTCAACGCTAAATAAACAATTTTTTTATATTTTTAATTATTTAATTTAATTTAAAAATCAATTAAAAATACTTAAAAATAACATTTTTAAAGATAGAAAATAGCCATAAACTCACAAAAATTCATCTAAAAATTTCATTAAAATCCTTAATAAAATCCACCCATTTAATATATTTTTCCATTATTATTTAGGTTAGTATTCCTCGTTGATCCGCTCATCTAATTCGTGCGCATCTCACCATCTCCAATCCAACGCACCCAATGTGAGTGAATCTTACAAATTCCCCGTTTTAATCACGTTTTGGGGTGTATCATGTGTCTTTGTATATATATATTATTACTAAACCATTGTGCATACATCATATCATGAACTTGATGTATTCAGTTTGTTGCTGTTAAGTAGTTATTATTGGATGCAATTTATTATTCAGTACATGCAATTTCATAGGCCGCCGCTCCCCATTACATTATGAGCGTTGAGCATGTTCCCCATTTTATTATGCGGTTGAACCTGGCGTGCCCACATACGATCGGCTCCGTTTGATTGAGCCTTGATCGCACAGACATTTTCATTTTCAGTACATGCAATACGATCGGCTCCGTTTGATTGAGCCTTGATCGCACAGTTTCATTTATGTTATTTACAGTATGATGTTGGTATGTTCATGTATGCTGTCATGTGTTATTGTATGTTATAGTTGTGACTGCTATTTGCATTGCTTGATTATTTACATTTGCTCATCTATGATTATGCACAAATTTTCATTGATAAACTAACAATTAATTTATTAATAAATGTTTATCTAATAAGGTTCACTCGCCAACTTATGTTGACCCAAAAACTCCCATTTTACACATGATACAGGTGAACCAGCAGCAGCTAGGAACACATAGGACTTGGACTAGAAGAATAAAACGTTTTAGAGTTGGGATTGTTATGTTTGGTTTATTTCCTTTGTATTGAATGAACATGTTTGGATATTTGAAAATGTAACTTTGACTTTATTAAATATGAAACATAATAGTAAATGTCATGAGCTTTGGTGATAACCCAATTATGCCTATTCCGCTGCGGGTCGGGGTGTGACACTGGCACCACCTCTCCATAACATACATCCTACAATTACCAACCCTCCCATTTCCCTTACCACCACAGCCACCTGCTACGACCACCGAAACCACAACCACTACAACCACTGATCTGAATCATCACGACGAAACCCTAAAGATCAGAACCCTAATGCCGTCGTCATCTAATCGAGATCTGAAGCCTTCTCCAGAATCCTAACGAAATCTAATCGAGGTCTGAAGCCTTCGCCGTCATGCAGCACCAGCCAAGACCACTGTCGCTAACCACCGAGGCTCTGCCATGGATGGTGGTCGACCGCCGGAACCCTAACACCATCTAATTCGTCTCTCTCTCTCTCTCCCTGTTCTTGTGTTTTCTTTTTTAAATTTGGGGATTTTGATTGTAAAAGTTGGGGTTTGATTCTAGAGTTAGTTTTGGTAGATGAAAAGGGTTTAACAGTAAGTTTAGTGGTGGGTGGTGATGGCGACTGAGGTGGTTGATGGGTAGTGGTGGAGAAAGTAGAGAGAGGGAGAGATGGGTTGGGAAGTTCAGTGGTGGAGGATGGTGGTGGTGGACTGGTGATGATGGCCGGTGGCGGTGGGCGGATGGTCGTGGTGGCCGATTAGAAGAGTGAGGAAGTTAAGGATGGTGATGGTTGGTAATGGCGCGGGCTGGTGGTAGGGATGGTGTTGATGTCTGATTGTTGTGGTGGTAGTGGCGGTGTCTAGTGCGTGTTACAATGGGTGTTACAGAAGGTTGAGAGGGAAGGAGATATCGAGAGAGAAACTGGGTGATGAAGTGAAGAAGAAAGGGATCTGATTGATTTTGTAGTGGAGGGGGTGGTAGTGGTGTTCGGCAGATAGAAAGAGAGAGAGGGGGAGGTGGTCGGCAGGGGTGGTGTAGTGGTGGTAGAGAGAGAGAGGTGAGAAAGAAGGGATTTATCTTATATATTTGTTTATCTTTTAGTTTTATAATTAAAAAAGACAAAAAAAACAGATTTCAGAAATTACTATCAATAATAAATAATACATGAAGTTACCAAAATACCATCTCAGGTAAAAGACAATTTGGATAGAGTTAAAGGCGGGGAGCAAAATAGAAAAAACATAGCAAACTATTTGAGGAAAATGGCTATTTTTAAAGGATTGAGGTAAAATCGTTAAAGTGACCAAAGCACAGAGAGCAAAACGGAAGTTTACTTTTTCTTTTGATTGATGTGGAATATAAATTAATTTTTTTAGCAGTTACGTCAGACTAAAAGAACACTATCCTTACTAAGATACCGACTTACAATTAGATGTTTAAACTATAAGAAACTAAAATATCTAATATTAACAATTATTTTTTAAGTTTATCATTTTTTGTTGAAATATCATCGTTTTCACCACCTTCCAAATACTTTAACCAGCTACAATAATAATTCTTTGAAGATATTTTAGCGGTTGCGGAACCTCATAGGATCACAAACTGAGAAGCCGAGTAAAATAATTTTATTGTGCGTTACAAAAAAATAACAAATCCTTTAAAATAAACAAAACTTAAATCTCACTAAAACCATAAACCGCACACCTTCAATAATAATAGAATACTTTTCTAGAAACAAGAGTTCAACATATGCTTGTACCACCCGCTTACACATGACCAAACCCCTCCTATTTATACCTCACACCTCTTCACACATTCACACATCCATCCCACTTAACCTCCGTTATCACCCACCAATGGCCGGACTCCGTCTTCACCTCCATCTCCAAACAAATCTCAGCCGTTCATCATCCCCCCGCCCACCATCCGCTTACCAACCCACAACCCTCCTCAACCCGACCCGAAACGCACCATACTGGGACTCCATATACTCCGACATCCACACCCACTTAAAAAAATCCATACTCATCCGTGAACCCGATACCGTTTATGAACCAATGCACCATTTAACATTCGCGCCACCCATCGCCACCGCATCCGCACTATGCATAGCCGCGTGCGAGGCGGTGGGCGGCCACCGCGATGACGCTATAGTTGCCGCCTCGGCTATTCACCTCATGCATGCAACTATACACGCCCATGATAATTTATTATTATCTAATAAAAAGATATCCGAACCCGTATCCGAAATTTCGCATAAGTTTGCCCCAGGCATTGAGCTGATGACCGGGGATGGGATTCTACCATTTGGGTTTGAGCTGTTGGCTGGGGCAGTTGACAATGACAATTCTGAAAAGATATTAAAAGTTGTTATTGAGATTAGTAGAGCTATGGGTGCTCAGGGGATGATCAACGGTGGAGATGATGAGAAAAGTGACGAGGTTGGATCCAACAAATGGAGAGGACAGCCGACACGACAGCTCCACGGTTGTGGGGCCGCGTGTGGTGCGATTATGGGGGGTAGGAGTACGGAGGAGATCGAGCGGTTGAAAAGGTTTGGAGTTTTTGTGGGGAAAATAGAGGGGGTGTTGAGTGGAAAAGGTGGAAGTGGAGGGGGTGGAATGGAGGTGGTGGAGAAGTGGAGGGGTTTGGCTTTGAAAGAGTTGGAATGTTTTGATAGCAAAAGGGTTGAGCAAATTTCGAGTATTGTCAACGTTTTATGTGATTAAATGATTTTGGATTATGGTTAAGTTACTTCTTTCTTTTCTTAATTTTGTTTTGTTTGCGTTTGTAAACAAATAAACACTTAATTATAATAAACTACTAAGATTCACCCCACAGAAATGTATGTATGACAACAAAATAAAAAAAATATCCATACAAGTATGAGATTGAATCACATATATGGCGGTGTGTAACTAACCCGGAATATTAAACATATCTTTGTCTTTTACGTAAATCGAAACTATAAAAACGAATATTAGTACTAATGTTTATGATTTTTTTTTTTTTTTGACATTATTAGCTTGATTCATTACGGTATCAATATTTATTGTTAAGATACCAAAAATAATATTTTATGTTGAATAAAACTTTGTTTTCTAATAAAAGGCTTATCAAAATATCTAAAGATAATTTTAATCACAAGTGTATATTTCGTTTTTTTATGGTTAATGAACTAAGTTAAAAAGAAAAATAAAATTATGATAAGAAATGAAATTGAAAGCTTAAAAAATAAAATTATAAAGGATACGTTACAAGTCCTTATAAGCGTGGAGTTGTTATTTATGCAACCCAAATTATATTAATTTGTTGACATCGGTGTATTTAATAGGGTTGACAAATCATGTTTTAACGGATTTAACAGGTCTCTTACGACGCGAACAACAGAAGTTCTAAATATGAATACAACTTTTTTAACTACTTTATATATAATGTCTATAAAACAGTTGTATGTTTTATGTATCAAGAAAGAGAAACTTTATGTACCAAGAAAGAGAAATTATAATCCTAACCTTGCAATTTTAATTATTTTTAAAAAGATAAAATATCACATGATATACTTTTTAGTAAACAAGTACAATCGTGTTTTATATAGTTTACCAAAGTCGGCCTAGGGTAAGCAAAACCAAACCATTGCTTTAGGCCTCACCTCTCAAAGGACCACAGTAATAAAAGCTCTTGTAAGTATACACATGGAAAGTCAGCGAGAAAAGAAAAGACAGACCAAATATGGCAATTCAAGCGCAGTTTTATTTGTGTAATCCGCCTACAGTCTCTCTTTATATTGTAATGTAATTGTTATAGGTTCGAAAGTAAACTTATTTTTATTTTCCAAAAGGGCCTTTATTTTAGTTATTGCTTTGAGCAACCACAAAGATTAAGCCGACCCTGCAGGTTATGTAAGCTAAAAGATAGAAGAAATCATAACAAATCGTTTATTAAAACTAGAACGTGGTGTTAAAAATGTTATAGTAACAGGACTGTGATGAAGGAAATATTTGTTTTCACTTTACACAACTACTTTAATATATATTCACGTGTGTCTAAATATATTAACATATGTGTCTATATGTAGTAACATGTAAGGACCAGAGTCACATAGAAATTCGGCGAGAAAGGAAAAGATAGACCAAATAATGGCAATTCAAGCGTAGTTTTATTTGTGTAATCCGTCTCTCTCTTTATATTGTAATTGTTATAGGTTTGAAAGTAAACTTATTTTTATTTTCGCAAAAGGGCCTTTATTTTAGTTATTGCTTTGAGCAACAACAAAGATTAAGCTGATCCTGCAGGTTACATGTTGTCAGCCCTAGTATTTAATTAGTACCTAAAGATAGGAAATCATAACAAGTCGTTTATTAAAACTAGAACGTGGTGTTAAAAATGTTATAGTAACAGGACTGTGATGAAGGAAATATTTGTTTTCACTTTACACAACTACTTTAATATATATTCACGTGTGTCTAAATATATTAACATATGTGTCTATATGTAGTAACATGTAAGGACCAGAGTCACATAGAAATTCGGCGAGAAAGGAAAAGATAGACCAAATAATGGCAATTCAAGCGTAGTTTTATTTGTGTAATCCGTCTCTCTCTTTATATTGTAATTGTTATAGGTTTGAAAGTAAACTTATTTTTATTTTCGCAAAAGGACCTTTATTTTAGTTATTGCTTTGAGCAACAACAAAGATTAAGCCGATCCTGCAGGTTACATGTTGTCAGCCCTAGTATTTAATTAGTACCTAAAAATAGGAAATCATAACAAATCTTTTATTAAAACTAGAACGTGGTGTTAAAAAAAATGTATAGTAACAAAAGTGTGATGAAGGAAATATTTGTTTACACTTTACCAACTACTTTAATATATATTCACATGTGTCTAAATATATTAACATGTGTGTCTAAATAAATTAACATGTATATCTAAATATTACTTTTAAAATGTGTATCTAAATATAACTTTTAAAACACCAAATAGTGTATTTCTGCATTTATATTAAAAGTTAAACCGTAATTTAAAGAACTTGATAAAAAAAAACTTGAAAAACTGAATTACTATTCAGTTTTCTTTTTATTAATTGGTTGATTGATATTAGATGTTGCATGTGATTATTATAAGGTGACATATGGGACTACATCATATATACGGGTTAATAATATATTAAAATATTACTATTTAACCATCCATTAATCATATTTTTATTATGTTTTGTGTTATTTTCATTTTTATTTACTTTTATATGCATAGTTATTTTCTACTTTGGTTATTTTTTTATGATGTTTTAGTCTAAATTTTGCGAATTAACACGCTTCAACATGCATGTGCAGGTCAACGTTTTTACGTCTGCTTTTACGGTTTAACAGCTCTGTCGCAACAAGCGGTTTCTAAGTCAATTTTGTTTTTTTATATGTTTGTTGTTTCGGTCTAATTTTTGTAAGTAACACGTCGTAATTCACATACGTGGTTCAACGTTTTTGCATTACAATTTTGCTTTGTTTAACGGTCCTACAATAAAATGCAGGCCTTAAATACTAGTGTTTAATGTTTTATGTGGTCCTAAATGTTATTATTTTTTACATATTGAATGGTATATATGATTCTTTTAGTAGTATTTAAATGTGGATAATAAATAATTGTATTTATATACAAGTTATATAAATAATTACTTATGGGTTTGGGTTCTATGATATGGGAGTTTCAAAACGAAATTTGGAGCTAAAATGAATGAGATATCGATGCTCAAAATTGACTGATTGAAGTGAATATTTCTAAACTTTGGTGATTCTAGTATAAATTCATCTTTGTCATAAATTGGTTGTTTTATAAGACTCTTAATCTCTATACAAGAATCATTATCGACGTTTTTAATATGTTTCATAATTTTATTTTTATTTTTAGGTAAATTAAAAATGATGAATTATCTATTATCTTAAAAACTAAAGTCGGTGGTATTTACAATTGTGGTCCTTGTTTTGTTTTTTACACTTGAATCCTTCTACTTTCGTGTGATTGTTAGCCTCCATCCCTCTTCATTCCTTCTATGCCCTTTCTCATCTCCTGTGTTTCTCCGTGTACGTGCGTTTTCTCTGCTTTGTTGGTAATGTCATACATACACACTTGACAAGATGTAGAAGAGAAGAAACAGTACAGTAAAAGTGGCTGAATGGAGCTCTGCAGTTAGGAGTCATATCTCTTTTGAAGTTCATAAGGTTAGGTCAACAAGCTCTTTTGTAAGTTTTTCTTCGACGTTTTTCGTCCATGAATATCTTTTGCTGTGAGTTTTGAAAGATTACAAGCTATAAATCTTCGTACAATCGATGCAAGATTGATAGCTTTGAAGTTTGAATATATGAATTTTTGAAGCCTAAAGTATCTGTATGACTTTTGATGTGAACCCTTTAAAGTTTGGCAGGCTATGATATCTTTGTGTTACCGTATAAAGTAGTGTTGTTATTGACACTTCTCCGGTTACCTTACGCCTTGTCCTGGTGCGCCTCGGTGTTTATTGTTGCTATGTATCTGCTGCCTTACATCTTAATGTTTTTATAGAGAGTGGTTTGCTTCCTTTTGATGGATTTTCTTTATGTTATATACAAACACGACTCCTCCCAACCTTCGTTGGCATTCATAGTCAGTGTTAGCAACGACCGGGATTTTGACATCAACAACAAAACTGGGATTGACTACAGAGGCAATAAACAAAGGCAGTAACTCTTGTATTTAAAAAAAAACAATACATACACTCTAATGTTAAAAGAATATAAAGTATGTAAGCTATAGTTCGTTATATAATGCAATCGACTTTACTTAATGAAACCTAATGAACACGTAATACATTGATCACGATGTTTGTGATGTATCCGCGCCGCAACGCGCGCGGATGTAATTTTTAGTATCATACAAAAATTGTCTAAAACCACACATAATCAAGAAAATATCAAAGTTTTTTTTTTTGAAATTTAGAGAAAAATATAATAATTTTGAAATAAATTTACACATATTAAGAGGCCAATATATGCTAATTATTATTAAATGCATAAGTTAAAACTTACTAGACAACTTGAATTATAAATAATATGAAAAAGAACACTAACATGAATAATATGCTAGTATTTCAAAATGTTAAATATCAACTTGAGTATAGATTTCATTAACGGTTTTCACCTTAATATAATATTTTCTTTTTCTTTTGTGTTCTTGTGACAAGAACATTAAAGTTTAAACATTTTTTAAAATGACCACAAAATGTTTATACTCTGAAGTTTAACGACTTATTTCTTTGGTTTTTTCTATCAGTTGTTATAGAGAGTGTCATTATGGTAATGAACCAAACAATATCGATCGAAATTGAAAGCCCACCGAATCGCACAAGGGATTTCAGTAATTATTACTTCAAATTATATATTTGTAATTGTTAATAACTAAAGCAAATCAAGTCCGTCTTGTCAGTTTATTGCACCAATCAAATGTAAACTCAACATACTATATAAATATCCTCTACAATAATTAAAAATAACTTATTATTGTTGATCATAAATATATAAATTTAATTTAAATACTCATTTAATAATTTATATGTTTATAATTTAAATATTTTAAAGAAAAAAATAAAATAAAGACAAAATCCATGTATTTAAAAAAATAAAGTTTAAGTAATTGACGTAAACATAAATATAACACTAATTTATTTTTGTATATTATTATATATCAATCATTAATAATATTAGAGATAATAAAATGAGAGAATGTCACATAACATTAGATGTATTTCTTTATTAGTATTAGATTAAGATGTGATGAATCAATCATCTATAATAATGAAGGTTTTTATTATTATAGTTAAATTTAAATATTAGAAATTAATATGAAGTTTTGGTTTTGAGTTTAAAAAGAATCTTATTCATTGTTGTATACAAGAAAAAAATTGAGAAAAACGAGATGAAACAGAGATACTAGAGAAATTAATGTGTACAAAATTTTACAGAATCTAGAGAGTAGTCTCTAATTCTTCTACTATCACCAACTCTAAGGTTCTGATGTGCATGATATGGTCTATAAAAACTTACCTAATTTAGACATTCTAATTAAACCTAGACTCAGACCCTAATACTCAAATAAAACATAGGAAAGACCCAACAAAGTAGCGCATCTGTACCTGATGGTATCCCTTGTAGCAATCCAAGAAGCATTTTCAGCGGAAGGGTGCGAGAGAATCAATCTTGTTGTCTATCTCCGGGAGAGAATAACAATCTTTCGGGAAGCTTTGTTTAAGTCTTTATAATCGACGCACATGCGCCATCCATTGTTCGATTTCTCGACCATTACTGGGTTTGCTACCCATGTTTGGTATCGTACCTCTCGAAGTATCCCTGCTGCCAGCAACTCGGAAACCTACTCGTTCATTGCCTTGGTCTTTGCAGACCCAAGGCTGCGCTTTCTTTGCACAACTGGTTTTACTGACGGGAACGTGTTTAAACAGTGCTCTGTGATGTTGCGCAGAACACCGGTCATGTCTGCCGGTGACCAGGCAAATACGTCCATGTTTCGAAAGAGCAACTGTTTCAAAAACGTCCTAATATTTTCGGACATTGCAAGACCAAGGGTCACAGTTTGCTCGGGGTACTTTCGATCCAATGCACACTACTCCGGCTCAGTGCGCGGAGTTTGTTGGGCTTCGTCAGCTGCCATTACCTCTTTCTTTGCATAGATGATCGCTACCCCTGTTTCCGTAGGGAAATCGATTGCAGAGTGTGGAGTGGACGTCACCATGCTCAATTGACCCTGAGTCTCTCTACCAATCAAGACGTCATGTCTTGAGTTGGCCTGCATTACCATGAAATTTACCTCGATCATTCTTGAGTGCTTCCAGTCTATCAGCGTGATCGGGAAGGATATCTGAGCAAGCGGGAACACGGTTTCATTGCAAAAACCTGACAAAGGTAATCCACAAGTTCCAATCGTGCTTTATCCTCCGGATCGCATTGATTGAAGCATTGTTCGAAGATAACATCTACTATGCTCCATAGGTCGATGAACATGTAGTCTGTCTCATAGTGGCCTATGATGCCGGTGATTACAACAGAGCATGTGGCGCGGGGCCCTCCATGTACCACCGGAAAACTACCTGTTGTTCGCGCCATGTTTCATAGATAGGGCATCTGCCTTTGCTTTTTGCGCTTCTTCACGGTGGTCCTCCGATGACCATATGCGTTTCTAAACGGTGGACCTTCTTCTGTCCCCCCTCATCAGTTCTTTGTATCTGTCTTGTCTCTTTGCGTACATTCTTTACCAAGTGACCGAGCTTTCCAATTTTGAGAGCTTTCTTGATTTCGACGTGCAAACTGATGTAGTCGTCAATTAGGTGGCCCGTTCCTTATGGAAATCGTAGTACAGATTGGGGTCTTGACCCTTTTTGTTTTCATCTGTGGCGGAGGCTTAAAGTCGTGGTTCTCGGTCATCAAAACTTCCTTGGGCGTCTTAGATAACGGAGTCCAGTGCCTGTCCCGGATATCGTTCTTGATTGCTTTCCTGTACCCAATCTTTTCAATTATTGCTCGGGCGTCTTTGCCATACCGGGGCCTGTCATTGTAACGGGGCCTTTCATTGTGACTGCCGGATTGGTTCGACTTCCAACCGGAGCCCTTGTTCTTTTTGTTGCACCTACTTGATTCGTGAGTACTGATCATCCGAGTAATGACTGTATTTCCCCCAGTTAGTGATTCTTCAGTCTGCACGACTACTTTGGCTGCTGCCCTCAGCTTATCCCATTATTCAGGCATTCCGTCTTTGCTAGTGATAGTCCTGATCAATGTATCACATCGAATGGTTTTCTTGAAATGAGCGTGCATGAGGTCTTTGCTCACATTGCCAATTTCCAGGCACTCTTTGTTGAAACGAGTGATGAAATCTTGTAGCCCTTCATTATCGCACCTTTAGATGTTCATGACCTCCAACGTGTCACGCTTGTATCACCTCTGCTGGCTAAAGTGCGCCAGGAATTTCTCTTGGAAATCTTGCCATCATTTAATCTTCCCTGCGGGGAGGCTGTCAAACCATGCGCGAGCAGTTCTCGTGAGGGGTTGTACAAATAGATGGCACCACATAGGCATGGTCCATCTTCCCACCACTCAGACGCTGGTGAACAGTTGTACGTGATCATCTGGATCTGTTAAGCCGTTGAACTTACCAACAGTTTTGCCTGCGCGAGGGCGATCTCGCGTATGAACTTGCTGCAGCTGCTAGCTGTACACTAAGCTGTAATCGTGTTCTGTCGATGGATTGTATACGCACGTGTCCTTGGCTTGTAAGCTTCATGATTTTTGGAAGACGACTGAAAACTGAAGTAACCTCTTGTTGGTAAGTTGGGCCGGATTCGTCAGTATTGGTGTTCCATTCAGCGTTCAGAATATTGTGCGGCCCAAGCCGGCTACTGATCAGAGTACGTTGTCTTGACTCGGTATGCGTATAAAAATAACTTTCTGAGTCGTTGTGAACGTCATGCGCGCTGTGAAGACTCTGTCTTCTCGATGACACTGGTCTGTTGACGTGTTGCCTCTGCGCATGCTCTTGATGTGGCGTTTCATAGCTTAACTGTCTTGGCATCGATGCCACCATCTGTCTCGTCTGCCACGACCGTTAGTAATCTCTTGCGGGAAGGGTGTTTGGCGCATGGTGAATGGATCCACGTAACCTGATGACTGGTCGTTGTTGTCTGGTCTGTCATCAGCGGTTAATGGAGATTGTGGGACAGAGGTCGGCGCGAACTGATTGGTGCCATGCGTCCTTGTGTACTTCTTGTCCCCTGCACGATTGTTCATCGTGCAGCATGATCCAATACAACCTGTCGAGCGCCTAAAAGCCCACAGCTTTGCCACTTGTACCTTTCGAACTTGTTTGGTGTTGACCTGCGCTTATTCCTTTCGCACAACTCAAGAAACATCCGTGTAGTCGGCGCAAGGTTAAAGGAAACAAGATTCTTTTCTGAAAGACTAAGTGTAAGGATTGCCCTTGTATTAGCCTTGACCTCACGTGCGACTTAGGAAACATCTATGCAGTCGGAGCAGGGTCAAAGGAAACAGGATTCTTTTCTGAAAGACTAAGTGTAAGGATTGCCCTTGTATTAATCCTGACCTCGCGCGCAACTCAGGAAACATCTATGCAGTCGGTGCAAGGTTCACAAAATCATTGTAGTGGTGTATCTTGGGTATGGTCTTGCGCGCGACCTGAGATTAACTCATTTGATCAGCGCATGATTTAGGACCATACCCCTTGATTCACTCACTTCCACAGTTCGTTGCCTTTCTAATTGGCTAATTCTGTGACCTCCTTGGTTTTTGCGAGCCACTTTTGTGGTTCACTTATACCAAGCCCAACTCCATGCTAACTTTTTAATTCTTGGAAGCCCCAAAATCACATAAAAGATTTAGCCATGTTGACATTAGAGATGGGCATAAAAACCGGTTCCGAACCCGAACCGGTAGAACCGAACTGGAACCGGTTCCAGTTCCTACCCGACATTAAGTAGAACCGGTTCCGGGTTCAAAATACCCGTTGGTTCCAACCCGGTTCCACAATTTTACCATTTGAATCGGGTAGTAACCGGTTCCTACCCGTACCCGGTTCCTACCCGTACCCGGTTTCACTAGTACCCGGTTCCATCAGTACCCGGAAATGCAGTTCTAGAAGAACCGGTTATACCGTTAAAATGTTACCTTTGGAACCGGTTATAGCCGAAAAAATGGAGACTAACGATAGAAAGAAACACAAAAATAACAAACACAATAGAAAGAAACATTACACAAACTTTATTAAAACACCAAACCAAACAGGTTACATCAAACATTTGAAGAACCGGTGCCGGAACCTTCTCCCGTCTCATTTTTCTTTGCCTTCGTCACTGGGCAATGCCGCTCAGTGTGTTTCTTAAGGGTTGAGTTGGCTGCGGCCTTCATAAATTTTCCGCAAGCTTTGCATCTAGCCATCTCGTGGCTGTCGGACATTAAACAGAGATCAAAATTCTTCCATATAGCTGGGTTTCTTTTCGTCTCTAAGACAGTAACAACTTCTTCGTTGCATGCCATAGGTATTTTGCAAGATTTTTGAGAAGAAGATTGAGTTTGTAAGTTGATGATGGTGAGTGTTAAGTTTTGAAATGGTAAGTAGGGAGGGGTTTATATAAAAAAAACCGATTTCGACTGCCAGGACCGGTTCCCAACGGTAACATTTTTTTATCAGGAACCGGTTCTACGGTAACATTTTTATCAGGAACCGGTTCTAACGGTAACATTTTTATCAGGAACCGGTTCTGAACAGTAAAAGTCAGATTTTTCGACTGTCAGGAACCGGTTCTGAACAGTAAAAGTCAGGTTTTTTACTGTTCAGAACCGGTTCTGAACAGTAAAAGTCAGATTTTTACTGTCAGGAACCGGTTCTGAACACTATCAGGAACCGGTTCCGCACCATACCCGGTTCCACACCATACCCGGTTCCATAATACCCGTACCCGGTTCTACACGGTTCCATATTCTTGGCTGTGAACCCGGGTAGGAACCGGACCCGGTTCCACACCACACCCAGTTTCAATGACATCCAAGCAGAACTGGTTCCGGGTTAGAACCGATTCCGGGTAATAATAATACCCGATTATGCCCATCTCTAGTTGACATCGTGACCCATGTCACTTTAGGCCCAACAAGCATCCAATAGTTGTCCACTTGTATAATAAACTCTTATTTGCAATTTAAGTTAACTCTCTCTTGCAATTTGCAATTTAAGTTTACTCCTACGTACAAATGCCATCATTATAGTAAATACCAAAAAGAATTTTAATCAATCATTCAAACATCTATTTTTTTTCTTTTGTTTGCTAATACCTTTTCAATCTCACTTACTCGTTAAGTATTAAAATTGATTCTTCAAAATATAAGATTACTAATGTTTTTATCTTTTATACTTATTTTAATGAATAAATTGAATCGTTTTAGCTCATTTATGCATTGCGACATGTAATAATTTAAAATAATAAAGTACAAGCCTAAACTAACCAAAAACAAATAAAAATCTATCTAAAAAGTATACAAATACATATATAATGATAACGTTTTGCAGCATATCAGGTTCGTATAATCAAACTACGAATGGGATGTATTTTTTTTAATTTTATTCGTCTTTTATACTTATTATGCATTAGACATGTTTATGTTTGTGTTTTTTCGTTTTACTTAGGGTATCAAAGTTCAATGCAGTGTTTTATATTACCATTTTCAGCAAACGTGTTTACAAAGAAACTTACAAATTTATGAAGTATTTATACATTTATAGATTTTTGAATTTTAATTGTAATTATAATCACAATTTATTTTTTAATGTTATAGTAATTTATTTATACCATTTATTTATAAATTTATTAGTTATATATTTTATAATATACAACCTGTGATGTCATAAATAAAATAACAAATGTTGTATCAAAAAATATTTAGAGATTTATGAATTTATGTTACATTTTTAGATTTACAATTATTAATTCTACTTACAGTTTTATATTTTTCTACTTCAATGCTTTATGTAGTTTAATTTAGAAACCGAAATAACGATAAACCCAACCAGAATAACCCGAAACCAATTAACCGAAAGGCCAAATCTTATTTGGACTGAGAAATTCTATAAAAAAATAAAAATAAAGAAAAAACCAATAACCCCCAAACAACACCATATTTTAACACCAAAGGCTGCTACTCTCATCGATTTGTTTGATTAATTTGCCCTAATTTCATCCACAACGGACCATTTCATTCGTTGGTTAGTGTAAATTTGAGGGGAGAAATGTCAAGAATATGGTCCAGATTATCAGCAATGTTGAGAAATCGAACATTCATGGGAGCCGACAAAGCAGGAAATCAATACTATGTTCGTACTGAACAGATCGACGGTATCAGTAAGTGCGTCCTCTTTCTTTCTCTTTATCCAGTTTTTATTGCTTCATGTCATATGTTATTCTAGTTGAAATGAAAACAGGATGCTGTATGATCAATGTAATTCATAATTTTTTCAAATTAATCCCTTAGTTTGTCCCCCTGTTACAATAATTAACTATTCTTAGAGTGCTTTGTTGCTATTTTAGTGGGATAGATAAAGCTGGGATTATAAGTTAATGATGTTTTATGTTGTTGGTAGCTTGGTTTTAAATTGCGGATGCGCTCCGATGCGTTTGGTCCAAAAATCTGATGCGCGATGTGAGCGCACTTGATGCGATCTTTATAAAAAGAAATTACCAAAAAGTTATTTATACATAACAAGTTATAAAACATACTTAAACTAAAACAACCGACGTAGTAAGAAGATAAAAGTTGTGCTTTTTCGTTCAAATCAAGGATACTAAAATGTTTATAGAACCAGAAAACGTGTTTAGGAACCGTAATGGTCCAAATCAAGCATATTAAAATATTAATTATTGAAAAAAACACAACCCATTTTGTAAAATCTGGAAAAAAAACATAACAAACAAGGTTGTGTGCATCGGAGCACATTATTCTCACATCATGTAAACGCAACGCATCAGTTGTGGCGATGCGTTCTCATTAGCGCATTGGGCACATCATGCATAATGCGTGCATTTTAAAACCAAGGTTGATAGAAAGACGATCAAGATCAAATCATTGTGAAATATAATTATAAGTAGGATTAGTTATTGTTTGTATTTAGAAATTTCATTGAGGCACGTGTATCTTATGCCATGTGTTGCTGGTTAGAGATTTGGCACACTTATAATCATCATATTGCAGACATTAGATTGAAATACATCTTGTATATTGGTATATATATCTTGTATGACAATACACTATTGTTGCAACAGTGAAGGAGAAGCGTGTGGGTAGAATTCAAAGGGGAAGTTGATTCGACCTCCATTCCAGGTAAGTCTGTATGGCAAACAGCGATCTTTAAATACAAACAATAATTATTCAATTTCAAAGAGATTAAACTTGATATTTTAAATTCCATATCTTGTGAACTATGTGAATATTTCAAATATATAATTGATATAATTATTCAATTTCAAAGAGATTAAACTTGATATTAACAATAGCTAGGGCAGCAAACGAACCGAACGAACATGAATAAGGCCTTGTTCGTGTTCGCTTGTTAAGGAAATAACGTGTTCATGAACTGTTCATTAACACTTACTGAATGAGATTTTATGTTCGTGTTCGTTCATTAAGGAAATGCACGTGTTTCATGTTCTTTTGTGTTTGTTTATTAATTGTAGGTACCGGACAAAAGCGGACACAAACAAACACAACTAACTTTCATGAACACAAATAAACACAAACGAACACAAACAAGCGTTCCTGAACATAAACGAAGACAAATGAATATATATATATATATATATATTATATATATATATATATATATTATTATTCGCGAATAAAATCGACGTCTTTCATCACAAACATTACATAGATCCGCCCAAAATATACTAACCCAATTGTCCAAACAGACTTTGACTTAATCTTGATCATACAACTACCATAAAATAATGTCCCAAAAAACACAAAACTATTATATTAAACTTGAAGTCCTTATTTAATCCACCAAAATAAACTCGAAGTCTTCATTTAGTCCACCCAAAATAATAGTTAATCAAAATAAGTGAAGTAATACTAACATGTAATACACTAATATATATTAAATGATCTATTATTGGGAATTTTGAAGTACTTACTGTTCATGAGCCGAGCTAGGGCAAGCTCGGGCTTAGCTCGATTATAAACCGAGGGCTCTGCTGGTTTTAAACCGAGCTGACTCGGCTTGGTTTGGCTCGATTTTAAAAAGAAAAACTAATAGATAGCTCTCAAAATTCAGTAGTGTAAAAATATTATTTAATAGTTTAAAAGAACATATTCAAAATAAGCTCAACCTAATACATTACAAGCCAAAATCAAGTTTAATAACACAAAATAAGTTTTAAATCTCAACGAAATACAACATTAGTTCATTAACATGGTAATAAACCTTCAAATATGCACTCCTAAATACATATAAATAATAATAAGTTTTTGTAATAAATTATAATGTATATAAAAATAAAATATATTATAAGTAAAATAATCCGAGCCTGCTACAAGCGAGCTTAACCGAGCCAATATGGCTCGTTACGAGCCGAGCCGAGCTAGACTCACTTTCTAACCGAGCCAAGCCGGCTCAGCTCAGTTTCAAACCTAGCCATATCGAGTGAGCTTTATCCGAGATAAATCCCAGCGAGCTCCGAGCCGCAAGCTTTTTGGACAGCCCTACTTATAAATAAAAATATAAAAACCCAAATGAACCATCGAACATAAACGAACACGTTACCGAACGTTCACGAACGTAAATGAACGAACGCGGCCTTTGTTCATGTTCGTTTGTTTAACTAAATGAATGAAATTTCTTGTTTGTGTTCTTTCATTTATTAAACGTACAAACACAAACGAACTTCCCACCGAATAGTTAACGACTGTTCGCTGTGGTTCGTTTGCAGCCCTACTTTTAGCGCTATGATGGTCGCGTGTTTCTATAGCAAAGTAAAAGCTTTTTGCTTGCAAAAGTATGAATTGGTGTGCATGCTTAGGTTTCAATCGAGAAAGGCTATTCATTTTTATTTTTGTTGTCGTGTTAAAGCATTGTTTGTGACTTTCTTTGTAGTCGAATGGATATGTTGGCTGAATGGGCAGCGCAAGATGGCTCCAACAGCAGAGGTAAATGTTAACCTTTGACTGGGTTGGCAACATGAATCTTTTTGGCTGTTTTTTTTTAAACTTTTTAGCCTTATTGATTTTTGTAAGAAAGATGACAACAAGCGGGAGAGAGCAGAAAATTCGGTTCAATAATTGTGATGTCTTTATTTACATTCAGAAAATTCTTTTGACCGAAGTTCTCAATCTCTAACTCTCTTCCTGGTACCGCCTATAGCTTTTTTATTTTCTATGAATAGTCACATGTAAGAATAATATTGTATACATAAATGATCATAATGGCAATCTTGCCACCTGGGGAATGAGGAATGCTTAGTAAAACATCATGTGGTCCGTCTCCGACCCGGTGAAACCGATTTGTTTGGTGACACGCGTGAGCCTCTCAAACTATGTAGAGGGTGACTGCTACAAACCATAAAGGGATTCTCTCACCTGCATAGTTTGCCTGGATTTCTAGATGACTTGAGTATGGGGGGCACATCCATATACACTTTTTTTGTTTTTTCAAGCTCGTCGTTTAATAAAGCATTCAATGTCCAGTTGATGTAGTTGTCACCCTTTCCGCTTTCAGTGCGCCCTACGCCTTCGACTACAATGGTTGTGGATTCAAAGAATTGGGCAGATCCAGAAACTGATATTCCTTGTGGTGATTCTCACCCTGAATGTTAGGTTGCTGATAGAAATGTTTATCCTGAAAACTCTAACATTCACAGAATGATAGAACTGTCTTAGAGGTTGGAGAATAACACTGTTAACCACGTTGAGTTGTAAAATATTGGAGAAAAATACACTTCGCGGACAGAAGCTCTAAGCTTGTTAAGAGAAGAGACCAGGTGGTTTAAGTAGGTATCTATTTTTGCTTTCCGCAACCCGTTTATGTTGCGATGTATTGACACATGAACGCAGAAAGATTTCTAATACGAGATGCTCTCAATACATACTTATGGATGACATAGAATGGGTGAAACCCTTTATAAGGAGATGGATCATTAGAATGTCTAATATGCTTTGATATGTCACAGTTTTCACGTTCAAACAAGTTAGGATTTATATTGAATAAATGAAGAAACATTTTTTTCTCAAATATACGAATAATGGATGACCGACCGAGTCTATGGTGCCACAACTTAATATTATTTTGTAAACTTAAAGTGGTACATGAACCTTTTCTGAAAACTCGCCATCGGCTTTACCACTGCCAATCTGAATGCCTCATAAGCTCAACACCTGAAATTCACGTTCGTCAAGACTCAAGAGAGAAGTTAGGAAAGCAATTTGAATGCCTCATAAGCTTCCTAAGAGATACGAGATTTCATTCAGATTTTGGAACATATGATAGGGTTATAGGTTATGCTCTTAGAGATTATCACTTCTAGAAGTTACCATTTGACTCCTAAATCTTGTCTGTGAAGATGTATTGTGGATTTCCTTTATTATTTGTTGACAAAATTTATGATGTTGTTTTCAGGAGATGGCTATGCTGGAGGCAAGGCGTCAACGTGTTAAAGAAAACGTTGCCCGTCGGTGTCGCTCATATTCTAATTGCCATCTATTGTTATTTCGTACCTGATCATATGAAATCCCTGTGTAATAACTAAGAATTATTTTATATGATCAAGTTCTCAAGAAGGAAGAGGAGGAAAAGACAGCGAGGGAAGGAAGTGGTCGTAAAATAACAAGCATGGGTACGATATATTTTTCTTTTTTTGAATTCTTTAATTATTAATTTGCAACTTTCACTGAAAACATATTTATGAATAGCCTTAGTTTATTCATCTCGCTTACGTTTGCATAGGTAAAGGTGATGGTCCAGACCTAAAAAGTTTCATTCAGCAACTCCCAGTTGCCTCAGAAGGTAAAGCGTAAATCATGTATACAGAATGTTTGATTTTATTTATTTATATTCTGCGAATAGTGTTCAGGGTCAACTGACCTGACCCATTTTGACCCCACAATATAAAGTATAAACTTAATATCAAACTGCTCTTTCCGTTATTTTCGAAAAATAGCTATAACTAGCGATCAGTCGCCTATATATTTGACAACTTTTATTTATTATGAATGTTTTCATGAAGTTGATAAATCTGGGGAAGCATCTGAAGCAACAAGTAGCAAGTGGTAAGTCAATTGACCTATCGATCCATATTTAGTCTACTTAAGCATATTAGCATACTAAGATTCCTTCCAAACACAGGAGTACCAAAATACAAGAGGAGAAAGAGGTCTATGATCAAGCAAAACAAGAACCAGAGTAAGTGCTCTATTCTTTTCCACTCTACGTATTCTTGAAAACCAAATCAGAAAAGTAGTTCGTTTTGACCCCTACGAAAAATGACCTGTTTATAGCCGCACTTGTTTTGACCTGTTACCTACTTGTTTACAGGTCAGCAGAGCCAACAGGATCGGGTGCCTCATTTAGACCAGGAACATGGCAACCGCCTACATGATTATTTTCCCATGTTTCAGATTTTTCCGGCTCTTTTGGTTTATCAATTAATGATAATTAGCAGAGGGCCCGAGACTGGCTCGTGATTGTGTGATTGTAAACTCGAATATATAAATCTCGATTTATACTCATGTTGTTCATTCTTGCAAACGTCATGACCCAGGATTGGGCTTGGTGGTGTCGCCAAAGACTCGAGTGTTTTTAGATATAAACACTTGCACATGTTTGTTATTTTTTGGATCGCTTGAGTTATGTATAATCTTTTTCAACTGCTTTTACATATTTAAAAAATACTTCTGAATAGGGCTTTGGATACCTCAGCCACTTGTAATAATATGGTGTAGGTACGATAAGACTTTTACAGATAATACTAGCTTAGAAACTCGTTTATTACACAGATTAAATATATTAATTTTATATACTAAATAATTAACAAAAGTTATATCAATAAAATAAAAAAGCATATCTTTAAAAATCACGTGCAGTACACAAGTTGATAAATGTAATATTATATGGTAAATAATATAAAAGTTATATCTTTAAAAAACCTTATGGATTACATGGGTAGATAAATCTAATTTTTAATAACAAATAAGAAAAAAATTATATCTTTTAAAAAAAACTAACAGATATACTCGATACATACGATGGATATTGTGATTAAGATGGTTCTTGAAAATACGTTATTGAAGAAGCAAATCAGTAGATATTTAAGTGATAAAATGTTGGTACAATTCAGACAATTTGATTTAAAATTATGTAATAAAATCCATATATTAATTTTTTTAACAATGAAAATAAGAAAAAAAATAATATATTACACATTGATTTCTTTTATTATATAATATAGACATATATAATCCAAAACGTGTTGGTATAAGAGTGATACAAAAAAATTAAAAATAAAATAAAATATAAAACTGATAAAAAATAGTAAAAATGAAAAATATAAAAGTGACAAGAAAAAAAATAGTAAAAATGAAAAAATAAAAGTGATATGAAAAAAATAGTAAAAATGACCAAGAGATGAAAGCGTTCATTTAGATTTGATCTCCGTGACTTTGAATTATTACGAAAATCTATATGATATAAGTTTAATAAGAAATTTAACTTGATGATAATATTTTATTATAAAAATAGAAGGTTTCTTTTTCTTTATCCAAAATTCAGTGATGAAATTTAATATAATTTATTATTTATTATTTAATTAATATATAAGATGAGTAGAGAAAGAGACGGGAAAATAAAAAATTAGATGACTCCAATAATGACACACAACACAAATTAATTTACTTTATTATACAGTATAGATATAGATTTATCAAAAGTGTATTTTATCTTGTTTAAAATAAATAATATCAAATTTACATAGATATAATATTCATCAAAAGTGTAATTGTTTGATACCTCAACCACTTTGTATCTCACATATTTAGATACCATAATCATTGTCTGAAACAACAAACAAGATTCCGTCTAGTTTTAGGCTCCACAAAATTGATGTCTCTAGTAACCGCTTCAGTCTTCGGCCATATCTCTAGCTATCGTGACTGAAAGCGGTTGTTCATAGTAGATCCGGCCAGGCTTAACCAACCATCTCCCCCACGACCACTTGTTTTTAACGGTAGACATTTCCTCATGGTCTAGGCAACGAAATTTAGCAACGCAGGATCAATGAAATCAAGGCTTGACGATGGGTTCATCATGACGATGGGCACAACATCCAAGTTTGGTGGTGGGATCAATGGTTTTTGTCCGATTAGAGACTGCATCTGGACCTTAAAATAATGTTGGTAAGGACAACAATGCGGAGTTGTGGTCACCGGGAGGATGGTTAGGAAAATTAGGGAGAACAAATTTGTGTTTGTTGAGGGTAACGGGGATGTGTTTTAAAGGGTATTTAATTAAATGTATATTCTTTAATCTATTTAATTTTTGTTATTTTAATGAGAATGGTATTATATATTCAATTTATAATAACTTAACAAATTCTTGTAATGTTTATTAGTGTCAAAGACCAACCGTATCCGTATGTTACGATTGATAAAGTGAATAATGATTATCAAGTGTCGAAAAGACTTATCATTTCAAACTCCAAACAAGGAGCGGACAAAGCAATGTGATTCTCATTAAACTAATACTATCCCTATTCTACTTTTTTATGTATGTTATTTTAACACATAAAATAAAATATTAAAATTAAACATGTCTTAATATAATAATGAGAAGTTTATTAAAATACAACAGGAGATCTAATAGACTAAAAACATCTAGTAAATATTTAAGTTCAAAAAATATATAATAGTAAAAACTTTGGCCATACAAAGAGAAGAAAGCATAGAAATAATAAAGTTGTTATGCAATAGTAAAGTAGATATATGACGATAAAATAAGCAAGTACAGAAAATAGATTATATAAAACTAATTTTTTTACAGATAATACGTTAAAATAACTTACATACACGGAATTTATTTACGTTTCATGACTATGTAAAAGTTTTCTTACATATAACTACATTTTTCTTGATTTTCTAAATAAAAGATAAGCCATATTTGGAGTGTGTGCACCCCACAAGCCAAAACGGCCACAATCATTCTATTTCTAGCCGAGCCGTGCCTACTCGAGCCTTCAGACAATGACAAAATACATACATCAGCACCGTTAATTCATGCCATCTCACAAATCCCACCGTCCCTTTTCCCCACCTACACACCCCCACCATCATACCCTACACCTCCCCACACCAGAACAGAACCCAACAACGACTATCATCTCTCTCATCATTTTCAACATTTCTAGGGTTTATTTTTTATTTCTTTTGTTTTTTTTTACCATTTCATCTGTGTACAGATATTATGCATATTACACTTACCACCACTTCACCAACTTCATCTGCGATATTTATAGCTTCTTCCGGAATTCGTATCTCCTCATCACTTTTACCGAAACCTTCTCTCTCCGGAACCTCACTTCGATCAGATCGACGGCGTTCCGTTCCGTTTCGCGGTGGTGTTACGGTGTTCATTGGAGATCTCCGGTCAATCCGAGGGCTCAGATCGGATCCGCTGCTCCTGTTGTTCAACAGTTTCAACGAAAGATCGCTTCCATGGGTATATCTGTTTGTTTTACTATTTGAGATCGATTATCATCATTATTATTCCATTTGTTTGACGTTGTGACTGTAATCAATCAATATAGAATATATCGATATAGCGAGTTTGACTTTTTTTTTTGTTACTGGATTGTTGATTTCTAGGGTTTTAATTGTACAATTTGATGCTTGTCAACTGATGGCCTACAAACACACGCAAAGCGGAGTTCATGTTGCAATCTTTTTTCTTAATATTATTTTATAATAAGAAGTTATTAGACCTTGTTTTTTTAGATTAAACTTGCAAGGTTTTTGAATCAGTTTGATCTGGATTTGACAAATTTAAATTGATTTGACAGATTAAACTTGCAAGTTTATAAATATAAGAAGTGTGCAATTACTTTCATTAATTGAAATGGATGTGAATATTGACTTTCTGGTATTTAATGGTTTTGATCTGGATTTGACTCATTTAAAAAGTAGTTTTATTCTACAAGTTAATTATATCACTTGTGTTATCTGCAGTGTCGAATTGTTTTCATTTATTGAAATGGATGTGAATATAGACTTTCTAGTAGTGATTGTAACTTTATCTGATTCTCTTTTGTTGTTTGTTCCCTTTACAAATGTGTTATGTCTTACGTAAACTTGTAAAGTGTTAGAGACTTTTACATTTGGATTGCTTGGAATCGAATATATCACTTTGGAACATGCATCACTAGCTGCTTTTTTATGTGTGCTGGAACTTTTCATAGATATAATGGGTTGAAGGGAACAAATGTTGTTACATTTTTGTGCTTGAAGTTCGTTGTATATTCTGCGTTTATTCTTGTTTTTATGCTAATTTCTTGTTAAACTATGTGCAGCTTCTGAAAATCCTTTCAAGGGCATATTCACCACCCTCCCCAGGCCTGGAGGAGGCGAGTTTGGAAAGTTTTACAGTCTTCCTGCTTTAAATGATCCCAGGATTGGTATGAACATGGAACTTGTGCACATCAAGTTTAGTTTTTTTTTCTGTATAATTAGATTGCATAGCTTTGCATATAGATTTTCTGTTGCTACGGATTGGAAGACATCCTTTATTCCTTATGTTAAGTTTGATTCTTAATTAATTTCTCTATGTCAGCTTTTACTTTTTGTCGGAAGCTATCTTGTCCTTTCATTCATTATAAAAAATCGTTCTCTTTTATATGTAAATTTACATGTTTGCAGACAAGCTCCCGTATTCTATCAGGATTCTTCTGGAGTCTGCCATTCGCAACTGTGATAATTTTCAAGTTACCCCAAATGATGTTGAAAAGATCATTGACTGGGAAAACACTTCACCGAAGCAAGTGGAGATTCCGTTTAAACCTGCTCGTGTTCTCTTACAGGTGAATATCATCAAATACACTGCTGTAGAGCTTGCAGCTGTTTGTTCCTTTTAGTAATCCATTATACTTTTTGTAGGATTTTACTGGAGTTCCAGCTGTAGTTGACCTTGCTTGTATGCGAGACGCTATGAACAAGCTTGGTGGTGACTCTAAGAAGATCAATCCACTGGTGAGTAATATTCTATCATCTGTTTTTTAAAATAAGGTTTTAATCATTTGGAAATAATTTTTCATGCCTTGAAAAATTGTTATTTTGCAGGTGCCAGTAGACCTTGTGATTGACCATTCAGTTCAGGTTGATGTTGCAAGAAGCGCAAATGCTGTTCAAGCAAACATGGACTTTGAATTTCAGCGCAACAATGAGCGGTTTGCTTTTTTGAAATGGGGGTCACATGCTTTTGACAACATGCTTGTAGTTCCTCCTGGTTCTGGTATCGTTCACCAGGTAAAGTTCTAAACATTCAAACCATACGATTCTGAACATATATCTTGAAACCTTTATCGTAATATTAACACAATTACTTTCATTCATCCAGGTCAATTTAGAGTATCTTGGACGCGTTGTTTTTAATACCGATGGCATTCTATATCCTGATAGTGTTGTCGGAACCGATTCTCACACAACCATGATTGATGGATTGGGGGTAGCTGGTTGGGGAGTCGGAGGAATTGAAGCAGAGGCAACAATGCTTGGACAGGTATAATTGTATAATTCATTTAAAATTAACCAACTTATATGGTTTTTTAAAGTTGCAGACTTGCAGTACAGTGATTCTAACTGGATGACTTTTTTCTCGTATTGACAGCCGATGAGCATGGTTTTACCTGGTGTAGTTGGATTCAAGTTGTCTGGAAAGTTGCAAAATGGTGTCACCGCTACCGATTTGGTGTTAACTGTGACCCAGATGCTAAGAAAGCATGGTGTTGTTGGCAAATTTGTTGAGTTCTATGGTAACGTCTTTGCAGCCAGTTGTCAAATATTTTTTTAAGTTGACTATTTCTTTAACAGTTCTTCACAGTACACTATTAATTGACATGCAGGTGAGGGCATGAGTGGACTGTCGTTGGCTGATAGAGCAACTATTGCAAATATGTCACCCGAGTATGGTGCAACCATGGGTTTCTTCCCTGTAGATCACGTTACGTTGCAGTACCTTAAGTTAACAGGAAGAAGCGATGATACTGTAAGCTTTTAGCGTTCATCTTTGTATTCCGAAATCATTCCATTTTTAGTAAACAAGCAACAAACGTACCCCGTAAATCCTACTTATAGCAAGCTATTGGTAGGGTCTGAGCCTCTGAGGAGGGTGCATCAGTCCTACTTATAGCAAGCTATTGGTAGGGTCTGAGCCTCTGAGGAGGGTGCATCAGCTTTATGGTTGCATCAGTTTTATGATGTTATGTATCTTGATTTCTATTAGGTTGCTATGATTGAAGCATACTTGCGGGCAAACAAAATGTTTGTTGATTACAGTGAGGTTAGAGACCATGTTCTCCTTACCATTCCTCAGTTTTTTGAAGTTATTGAATTTGGCAGTACTTTTTCTTACTTCTCTTTATTGATGATGTGAAATTAGCCACAACAAGAGAAAGTTTACTCGTCTTATCTGGAACTGGACTTGAGCAATGTTGAACCCTGTATTTCTGGTCCCAAACGGTATTATTATACTGGAATCTTGTATTATATTCTTCTATTGTGTATCATAGTTTATCGCTTTCATTCTCTCTGGCATTTATGATTAAATCCATGCCTAATCTTATTCTAACAGGCCACATGACCGTGTTCCCATAAAGGACATGAAGGCCGACTGGCATTCATGCCTTGATAACAAGGTTGGATTTAAGGTGAGATAATAATAATAAGATCATTGTTTTTTTGCTTAATGAACATGAATTTGTTATTTTACACTGTTAATTATGCAATTCGACTAATTATTTAAATTTGTATGCAGGGGTTTGCGGTACCAAAGGAGGCACAAGACAAAGTTGTCAGCTTTTCATTTGAAGGACAAACGCTGAACTGAAACACGGTAGTGTTGTGATAGCAGCCATTACAAGTTGTACAAATACATCAAACCCTAGTGTCATGCTTGGGGCAGGTCTTGTTGCGAAGAAGGCTTGTGAACTTGGTTTAGAGGTTGGTATAGTCTTTTACTATGTTCTATACTTAAGTTAATATTGATTAAGATTGGTTTATTATGCATCGTAAGGTTTTTAACGAGTTCTTATCGTCTGTCAGGTTAAACCATGGGTAAAAACAAGTCTTGCTCCTGGTTCCGGTGTTGTTACAAAATACTTAGAACAAAGGTAATTAATTACAACTGGTAGTTTGATTGTTTTTTCTTTACCCTCTATTAATAATATTTTTGCTTATTTTTCTTTCATTTTTATAGTGGCCTGCAAAAGTACTTGGACCAACAGGGATTCAATATAGTGGGCTATGGCTGCACCACATGTATTGGGAACTCAGGAGATCTTCATGAGTCAGTTGCCGCTGCGATTACCGACAATGGTATGAGTTAAATACACGAGTCATTTGAACTTCTTAAACTGTCAGCCTTGTGGAGAGTTTTTTCAGCGTTTTTTGGTGTTCCTTTGCAGATATTGTTGCTGCAGCTGTCCTTTCGGAAACCGAAATTTTGAAGGTCGTGTTCATCCATTAACTAGAGCCAATTATCTTGCTTCACCTCCCTTGGTTGTCGCATATGCACTTGCAGGCACAGTATGCTGAAATACCAAATGTTCAAAGACAGTTTCTGTTACACTTGTCTTTATCTTGGGATTACAAGGTTTGCATGTTGTATTTTAGGTTGACATCGACTTCGAGAAGGAGCCAATTGGGACAACAAAGGACGGAAAGAGTGTGTACTTTAAGGATGTTTGGCCAACTGCTGAAGAAATTGCTGAGGTAATTAAGTAACGTAAAATCATCATTTCATCCCAATCTTGGTCAAAATGAAGGTCAACAGGACTGAAAAAGTATTCTAATTTCACAGGTGGTTCAATCAAGTGTGCTTCCAGATATGTTCAAGAGTACCTACGAGGCCATCACACAGGGCAATCCAATGTGGAACAAATTATCTGTCCCCTCATCCAGTCTCTATTCATGGGACCCAAACTCAACATACATTCATGAACCACCGTATTTCAAGGACATGACCATGGACCCACCAGGTCCGCATGGAGTGAAGGATGCTTACTGTTTGCTCAATTTCGGTGACAGCATCACCACCGACCATATATCTCCAGCTGGCAGTATCCACAAGGACAGCCCTGCTGCAAAGTACCTCCTTGACCGTGGTGTTGACCGTAGAGACTTCAACTCTTATGGTAGCCGTCGTGGCAATGATGAAGTAATGGCCAGAGGAACCTTTGCCAATATCCGCATTGTTAATAAGCTATTGAACGGGGAGGTTGGCCCCAAAACCATTCACATTCCCACTGGAGAAAAGCTTTCTGTGTTTGATGTAGCAATGGTATGTAATAGTTACAGTACATATTAATATATTTTTTCTTCTATTGGTGAGGATCTAAATCTCTTTTATTTTAACTGAATGCTAACAGAGGTACAAAGAAGCTGGACTTGACACTATCGTTTTGGCTGGAGCTGAATATGGAAGTGGAAGCTCACGAGACTGGGCCGCTAAAGGTCCAATGCTACAGGTAAGTTATTATTTTTATGGTTTCAGTGATTGATTTGATGAGAGAGTTTTAAGTTTGAGTTTGTGATGATTCGTTAGGGAGTGAAAGCGGTGATAGCCAAGAGTTTCGAGAGAATCCATAGGAGCAATCTGGTTGGAATGGGTATCATTCCACTTTGTTTCAAGGCTGGTGAGGATGCAGATAGTCTGGATTTAACCGGCCATGAACGATACACCATTGACCTACCATCAAAAGCCAGTGACATAAAACCTGGTCAAGATGTTACCGTTACCACTGACAATGGTAAATCCTTCACATGTACAATTCGATTTGACACACAGGTATGATGTAGATACTGTTTATAGAAAAATAAAGTAGAAGATGTGAGTTATGGTTTTAATGCCCATTTGTTTGAATTTGCAGGTAGAGTTGACATATTTTGATCATGGCGGCATCCTTCCATACGTGATTAGGAATCTCATCAAGAAATAAAGACAACTCAGATGTTGAAGTTTTAAAATGCTAGTGGATTGGCTTCTCTTTGTCTGATTTTAATAAAGTTGAATTCACTTTTTATTTAACAGGATTTTTGGGGTTATGGATTGTTTGTATTCGGGATTTTTGTAGCAATTTACATGTGATCCTGGTTGTGCACTTTTTTAATTTCTGTTGGTGGTCCTGGTTACATGGGTTTTGTGGTTTATATGTGGTATATGCAAAAGAAGCACGCATCATGTTGGTTTGCAGCCATGACAATACTTATTGTCAGCTATCCTTGTGCGGGTGCTCAGTCCCGAGATAGTCGGGTGATGGCATGTTTTCATAGCTCGAGCTTGACTTGTGAACAATTTTTTTTAAGTTAGATAAGGGAAGCTCAAACTCGAGCTTATTTATTAAACAAGTTTATTTTTAGGTTCGACTTGATAAAAGCTTTCGAACATTTATTAAATAATAATGTCAAGAAACAATAAATTTTGGTGTGTGCATATTTGGGGGTGGTTTGTTTGGTACTTAATGAGACTCTTACTAATTTAGCATTTAATGGTTCAGACTTCAGGCTGTTTGTTTGTGAGCAGATGTCTGAATGGTTCAGACATTTGCTTCTGAATGGTTAAACATTATACTGAATCTAAATGAGTTAAGACCTCTAATTTGAGTTGGTGAGACATTTGTCTCTGAACGATTAAACATTATACTGGCTCTTAATGGTTAAACATCTTATTGGTTCATAATTAATGTTTGAGACCTTTTACTGGTTCAACACTTAACCATTTAAAAGTTACCAAACAACCATTGGTCTTTTAGGTTTTCGGTATTAATTTTTTGTTCTATTTTTAACTATTTAACTTAAATCAAATTTAAGTAAGTTTTAATAACTTTTGAAATAGTTTTTCACATTTACTATAAAATTGATCTGAATTATGAACTGAATATGTTTTGAGTGTGCTACAACTATATTTTATGACTTTTCTGTTTTATTTACCATAGTGAGTGTATTGAAACTAACCCACATTCCAGAGATTAATTACTAGTTTATTTTTAATAAACATTATGCAGCCAAATAATAGACAATTTTCTTTTGAATATCCTATCTAACTCCAACGAAAATTTAAAATAGTATAAGCGTTGTGGGGCTCCACCAACTAGCACCACACCCTCCACATCAGTTATAACGTCTACCAAACCACAACATCACCATCACCAAAGGCTGTTAGTTCAAAAAATGTTAGCGCCTTAACGTCCACATGAAAGGGTCGGTGGTGTCCACTTCTCTTCACCAATCACATTCAAACAAAAACACATTTCTTTTTGTTTTTTATTTAAATGTTAGTTTCAATTTAGTTATATTAAATAATTTAAACAATCAAGGAAAATACTTAAGAATGACACTTAAACGGGCAAAAAGTTACGTTGCAACCCTCTTTTAAATAGCAAATCTATTCTACCTAAAACAAAACTCTAGTTCTTAGGCGCGAGAAATTCCTAGCCACAACCTTCTGTGCTTTGTCCAGAAAACCAACAGCTTTAGGAGCGAGAGAACAAAAAGTATTAAAGCCAAAGGAATGACGATATTGTTTTCATGTTTAGCAAGTTTCCCTATTCTGCTTTCAACACAGCTTGACCAATCACAAAACGGTTTTCTCTGAGCCCAACAAAGGGGGAGGGGGTTCTCGTAAGGTCCAGACAACCGTGTTTACCCAGCTGCCCAACCGGACACAAGAACGTTCGCTGCCCGAAGAGTGGACCTCCCTTCAACCGAGTCTGTTAGGAAATTCACATAGGCCTTTTTTGCGAACAACCCTAACCAAGTCGTGTCTATATTTGAAGCCCGGAAGTTTTTGTAATAGACCACATGCTTTCAAAGGAATCATTAACTGGTACCGAACAGTTGGCCAAAACCTTCAATAAGGATAATAGTTAGGAATCTTAAGCATGGAGCCTTATAGACACTCTAACACAGCTTTCCAGTGATAGAGATATGGGTCAAACTCCCACTATCTACGTCGCATGCAGTGGTGTCGTGCTTTAACGCCATCTTTCATGTTTATCCACAAAGCATAACGTTACTAGCTTTTAACTAAGTTAGGTTTCTGTTTATAGTCATGATTATATAGTTCAATAAAAATAATATTTACAAACCGGATGTTGTGCTGTTTTACCCATCCATCTCAATCAAAAATACATTTATTAGATCCATATTTCAAATCTCCAACCTTCACTCGAATACATATATCCTTTCTCACTGAATTATATTTCGAACTCGAATTCAAACAACGTCCTCTTAAATCATCGGCCGGCAAACCTAACATCATCTTCAACAAAAAAATTTAACAACCAAAAATGGCGAAACCAGGAGGCGCCCAAAATCTCCCTGCAGATGTATCTCAATTGATCGATCAACTTGAGCGTCACTGTTTAGCTCCTGACGGGTCTCTCGTCACTAAATCTGTCCACAACGATCTCCAACTCGTACGATCCATTTCACTTCTTTTTTCATTTCATTTCACAATTTCGGTCATTTCTAGGGTTTATGTTAATCCGCTGTTCTAATTTTTCAGGCGCGGGAGGAAATGTGCAGAGAACGATTACGTTATTTGGAAGCCATGGTAATTAGATGTTGCTTTATACCTAGGGTTTTTCTTATCTGGCTTTCGTTTTTGGTTTCATGATCTGGAGCCTTGGGTGGTTTGAGAACTGTTCAGCGAGAAGTTCGTTTGTTTAATAAATGAATGGACATGAACAAGAAATTTCATTTGCTTAATTAAATGAACGAACATGAATAAAGATCGTGTTTGTTCAATTTCGTTTACGAACGTTCGTAATTTGTTCCTTTATGTTTGTTTGGTGTCATCGCTACTGATATTATCGGCGGTCTTGACCGATATATCATCGATATTTGACCAATATATCACTGAATTATTAGTGTTAAATTGCTATATTATAAATTCTGCATTATGTTAAAATTACGGATATCCCACCGATATCTCACCGAGATAACCTATATCTCAAATATCATTCCTGACTGACATCCGATATTTTACCGCATTAACTGCATAGGTTTGTTTGTTTTGTTTTGTTTAGGTTATGTTTAGTCAGTTGGGATTAAGAATGTTGTTTTTATAACTTTTAAAATGGTATGTGTTCATGAACCGTTGGTGACAAGTTCAATTCCTTAATGAACGAGAATAAAACAAGAATTTTCGTTCGGTATGTGTTTGTGAACCGTTCGTTAACAAGTTCAATGCTAAACGAACGAACATGAACAAGGCTCCGTTTGGTTCGGTTACAACCCTGCTGCAGCCGCATCTTGATTTTTGAAATTTTGTGTTACTTCACTTTAAATTTGGTATTGGTATAATAAATTAATTGTCATTGGTTTGAAAATTTTGGGAAGTGCTAGGGTTTAAGATTTACAGTAACAGAGATGATATAATATTGGGGATTATTGCGTATTCGTTGCTTATTGATCTAGTGATTTGAAATATAGGCTATATACTGTGAAGCAATTGACATGGTTGAAGATTATCAACAGGCTGTTTCGGTGGCTAATATCGGAGGAATTCGAGACACGCAGGGTCTACACTCCAATTTTGGCCTCAAGAATTCTCCTCAGGTCATTTATTCGCATCTTTCGGCTTTCAATATATACAGTTTTACATGTATTGTTAATACTTAATACCCGTTATTGTTATGGAATTCTTGTGTCACTCGTGAAGTTTTTAGTAAATGCTTTTTTAATTATTTTTTAGGTATATGAAGCACTTGAGCATCGGTTAGTTGTTGCAGAAGCTGCTCAAAGATTAAGACTTCCTCTAATTTCGAAAGACGGTGAGGTTCGTGAGGAAGAAGTAGAAAAAATGAGTGTATTATCAAGAAGCTCACTTGATAGTACAAGTACCAGCATCACAAACTATAATGCTTCTGATGCTGTAGATGCTGCAGTTGGTGGTGTTCCTGATCGCTTTCTTGGAATAACGCCTGCTTATTTATGGCAAACTCAGGGTCAACATGCTCCATTGGCTATGGTAAGTATTAGCGGATGAATATCCGTTTTGTATTTTATGTATTTATTGTGTATACTTTCCTTATGTATTTTTGGTAATGATTGATTGTGTATCCCTGATTTCCAGGGAATTAGTTAGGGTCTCTTGTATATATATTGTTCCCTTCTTCATCAATAGAGATTAAGGAATTCAGATTGAATTATATGGTATCAGAGTCTACTGCTCTGACCTAAAACCAAATCGCAGCAGCCCCTGTCCACGGACCCTGCAGCCGATTTTTTCTTTTTCCTTCTTTTGTTCATCTCGATGGCAGACAAACCAGAATCCTCCAAGAACACTGACAGCCTTCACCCTGCTTATTCGGTGACTAACATCCAGCACAAAGTTCGTGTTTTGGATGGTTCCAAAGTCACCTATGCATCATGGGTCAAGCTGTTCACCCTGCACGCACGCGGTTACGAGGTGTTACACCACATTGATGGCACTGAACCGCCTGCCAAAACAGATCCGGACTACGCCAACTGGGCCAAAATTGACTCTCTTGTGCTTCAGTGGATCTATGGGACACTTTGAGATGACCTGCTGGCACGTATTCTTGATGAGGAAACAACAGCTTATGGCTCATGGACCCGGATTTGGAAAATTTTTCTGAACAACAAGGGCGCCCGTGCAGCAGCCCTTGAAACATAGTTTGTCAATCTTACCTTGCGCTCCATGCCCAGCCTCCAAGACTACTGTCAGCGTCTCAAGTATCTGGCTGACCAACTGAAAGCTGTTGAACAACCAGTCACAGAAGAACGCCTTGTCCTGCAGCTGGTTCGCGGCTTACCACCGGAATTCGATGTGCAAGCCTCTATCATCAATAACACCCTTCCCTCATGGGAAGATGCCTGTGACATGCTCGACTCAGATCTGCGTCGCCAACAAGCACGGGACTCTATTGCCTCCAACCCGGCTGTTGTTGCCCAAGTGTCTCGCGAGCCACCTACGGCCCGCCGGGACCCCCCTCATTATCGCAACAACAACCGACAGCAGCCAAGACGTCAATATCAAAGGCCTCAGCAGTCTTTGGGTCAACAGCAACATCGAACAGGTCGTGGAAATCAGCAGCCCTCTAACCGCAACCAGCCTCGTGGTTCTTCCCAATCTTCGGCCCATTATCAATTGGTCCGACCCAATGTCTGGAGCCTAGGTCCATCCCCCTACTGGCCACCATGGTGGGCTGCGGCCCCACCATGTCCCTACCCAACTCAGCCCAGTTGGGCAGGCCCATCTTGGCCGATTGTTCCTGGTCAGCCTCAACAGGCCACTGGCCCAAGTTCACAACAGCAACAGCCCTGGTCCACTCCACCTGCTCAGGCCCACTTGGCAGATGTAAACCCACTGGAACCATCAGAATTAGGGGCAGCTTTCCAGGCGATGGCACTGGACTCGGGAGATGAAAATTGGGTTGCTGACACTGGTGCCTCTGATCATTTGACACACGAACCAGGTAATATTCACACTCCTTGTACTACTACTATTAATTCTGTGTATGTTGGTAATGGTAACCGTGTGCCAATTCACGGGTCCGGTCATACAACCATTAACTCACCCAATTCACGGGTCCGACCCTACACCCTTAAAAATGTCCTTTACACCCCAAATATTATCAAAAACCTTGTTTCAGTTCGTAAATTCACTACTGACAATATGGTTTCCATGTCTTTTGACCCTTTTGGCTTTTCTGTGAAGGACTACAAGAATGGGACTCTCCTGAGCCGCCACAATAGTACCGGCCCACTGTACTCCTTCAACACCACAACCAACAAACCTGCTTCCGCTTTGCTTACTTCTTCGCTCTCTAATGTTTGGCATGATCGCCTTGGCCATCCTGGCAATTTTATTATGGATATCTTAGTTTATCGTAATTTAATTTCTTGTAATAAATCTAAGAACAATTTCTTTTGCAACTCTTGTCAAATCGCTAAACATAAGCGTTTACCATTTAATGATTCTGATTCCGTTACTTTCCAACCTTTTGACATTATACATTGTGACTTGTGGACTTCACCTATACCTAGCAAAACAGGTTACAAATATTACATGGTCCTCATTGACGACCATACCCAATTTGTTTGGGCTTATCCACTCAAATATAAATCCGAAACCTTTACCAAATTTACTCAATTTCACCGCCTTGTCCAAACCCAATTTAATAAATATATCAAAAGTTTTCAGTGTGACATGGGTGGTGAGTTTGATAATTCCAAATTTAAATCATTCGCTCTCACTCACGGCCTTCAATTTCGGTTTTCATGTCCCCAAACTTTACAACAAAATGGTAAGGCGGAACGTATGATCTGACGAATTAATGACATCATTATGTCCTTCCTTACCCATGCTTCCCTACCTTCAAATTTCTGGGTTGAAGCACTTCACACTGCCGTCTATTTACATAACATTCTTCCTACCAAACTCCATAACTTTTTAACCCCCACATACAAACTCTATCACCGGCATCCCACCTACACTCACCTTCGCACCTTCGGGTGCTTGTTTTCCAAATCACAAACTAGCCCGCCGTTCCACTCCGTGCATCTTTCTCGGATATCCTATGAATTATCGTGGATACCGATGCTTAGACCCCTCAACTGGACGTGTCTATTTATCCCGTCACGTCACCTTTGACGAATCCACATTTCCTTTCTCTACCCCACCTACACCTCATACCACCCTATTATCTCACCCTGATTCGGAACCCTCACCCATGAGTACCCCGTTTCAATTCACCTCATCTCCTCCCACAACCGAAACCACTACTACTTCCCAACCATCTTCCCCACCCATAACCCACACCTACAGCCGACTAAACAGGTCTGACCCAGCAACATCCAGACCCATTTTTTTTCCAGCCCATGCTTCCACACCCACCCCCACCCCCACGGTCTCACAGCCACATTCCCCACCCCTTACCCACACTTACAGCCGCATAAACAGATCTGATTCTAATGCATCCAGACCTGTTTTCTTCCCAAAACATGCACCTAGCACTCTAGCTCCTTCACAATCTAACCTGCCTCAGCCACCCTCTACCCACCCTATGCAGACCCGGTCTAAAACTGGTTCCCTACCCTCAACAGATCCCACCCTCTTAGCCACCTCCGAGCACAACATTTCTCCACTACCCAAATCCCACACCCAGGCCTTGACCGACCAGAACTGGCACTCGGCTATGACCGACGAATACCAGGCATTAATAGCTAATAATACATGGGAGCTTGTGCCAAGACCTGCAGATGCTCATATCATCAGATGTATGTGGCTATTTCGCCACAAATATCATGCCAATGGTACATTACAGCGCTACAAAGCGCGTTTGGTTGTAAATGGCAAATCTCAACAGGTGGGTGTTGATTGTGACGAGACATTCAGCCCAGTGGTTAAGCCCACTACGATTCGTACCGTCCTCAGCTTAGCAACTTCACGCTCTTGGCCCATTCATCAACTGGATGTCAAGAACGCTTTCCTACACGGGGACCTTAATGAAACTGTTTACATGTTTCAGCCACCTGGGTTTGTTGACAGTAAAAATCCAAAGCATGTTTGTCGACTTCAAAGTCTTTATATGGGCTAAAACAAGCTCCACGTGCGTGGTACCTCAGATTTGCTTCCTATATTCAAAAGTGTGGTTTTCGGTCTACCACGAGTGATACTTCTTTGTTCGTCTACAAACAGGGTGATCAAATGGCATATTTACTTCTCTATGTAGACGACATCATCTTGACAGCCTCCAATCAGACACTTTTGCAGCACTTCATTGCCACTCTTTCCAGGGAATTTGCCATGTCTGATCTCGGACCACTACATCACTTTCTCGGGATTGTGGTAACCCGACGAAATGGTGGCCTGTTCTTATCTCAGGCCACATATGCAGCAGAGATCTTAGCTCGTGCTAAAATGGAAAATTGTAAACCATGTGCCACACCTACTGACACCAATTCTAAACTAAGTGCAACTGCTGGAGAACCCTTCTCAGATGGTGTCTTATATCGTAGCCTTGCTGGTGCACTGCAGTATTTAACCTTCACACGGCCTGATATATCATATGCAGTGCAACAAATATGTTTATTTATGCACTCCCCTCGAGATCCTCATTTCCAGTTCATGAAACGGCTCCTTCGATACCTCAAGGGTACACTAGACTATGGAATCTCTATTTTACCATCCAAATCAGCTCATATCACAGCCTATTCTGATGCGGATTGGGGAGGCTGCCCTGATTCACGAAGGTCTACTTCAGGCTACTGTGTCTTCCTCGGTGATAATCTGGTTCTTGGTCATCAAAACGTCAAGCGATTATCTCACGTTCCAGTGCCGAGGCTGAATACAGAGGTGTGGCCAACACCGTTGCAGAAACAACATGGCTCAGAAACCTACTTCTCGAACTCCATCTTCCCATTACCCGGGCCACAGTTGTCTACTGTGACAATATCTCTGCTGTCTACTTATCTCAGAATCCGGTCCAACATCAACGATCCAAGCATATCGAGATTGACATACATTTTGTTCGCGAAAAGGTTCGTATGGGTTCTGTCAAAGTTCTTCATGTTCCTGCAGACTATCAATACGCTGACATATTCACCAAGGGTCTTCCACGTCAATTGTTTCAACGATTTCGGTCCAGTCTATGCATCGGAAGACCTACTGCTACGACTGCGGGGCGTATTAGCGGATGAATATCCGTTTTGTATTTTATGTATTTATTGTGTATACTTTCCTTATGTATTTTTGGTAATGATTGATTGTGTATCCCTGATTTCCAGGGAATTAGTTAGGGTCTCTTGTATTATATATTGTTCCCTTCTTCATCAATAGAGATTAAGGAATTCAGATTGAATTATAGTAAGATACGTTTTTAGTCTTGATAGTATATGGTTTGTCTGTATTTTTTTTAATCTTAACTAGTGGGTTACACCCGCGCTACGCGGCAGCGGTACCGACGTTTGGTTGGTATGGGGCCGGCTCGTTTTGTCACCTGTACAATACCGGTTGAAACTTAAAAAACACGTTACAACCGTGTTACGCGGCGGTATCGTTTCGTGACTTGTACAATACTGGTTGAAACTTAAAAAAAACATTACACCCACGCTACGCCGCGGCGATACCGACGTTCAGTCGGTTTCGGTCCGGTTCGTTTCGTGTACAATACCGGTTGAAATTTAAAAAAAACACCAAAAAACAACATAAAAATACAAACTAGTTACATACCGCGTTACGCGGCGACAGTAATGTTTCTTTACCTGTACAATATCGGCTGAAACTTAAGAAAACACGTTACACCCACGTCACGCGGTGGCGATACCGACGGTTGGTTGGTGTCAGTCCAATGCGTTACGTGTACTATACCGATTGAAACAGAAAACAAACAAAAGAAAAACAAAAAATAAAATAGAAAAAGACAAAAAACACTATTCATCCCAATGTTCAGAAGTAATATATGCAAGTAATAAGTAATTTAATTATTTATAAGTTTACTCATTTGTTGTAGGATGTGGCCGAGTACCAAATGCCACTTCTTCGTGAGATCGAGTTTCGATTAAAGTCTAAATGTGACAAGCTAGCTGATGCTTTTATAGATGACTTGGGTTAGTCTCGATATCATTATTATAATATGGTAAAATTATTGAGAAAAAGGCTTAATTTTATTAAATTTCTGTCCTGCAGACAAATCAACTAGTAGTCAAAATTCAAGTGCTCGGCTTCCAGAAAGGTAAAGGGTTTGTAAATATATAACAATTTTATTGGGGACTTCAAATACATTTTTTTAATTCTGGTAAACAGGGTAAAGTTGATTATTGAGGAGATTGAAAGAGAGGAAGGCGCTTTCCGTGAAGATTTATATTCCGCTGACAGAAAGTTTGCTGAATATTACAATGTATGTGATAAGAACTATATATTATTTTAGCTGAATACCTGTACATAGGTCAATCAGGATTATGTTTCAACTCTTAACAGGTCAAACGATTAACCAAATGATTTAACTAAAAAACAAAAAGGATGTTGAATCTAATTCAAAGGATATTCAAATGCTCAAGGACCTCTTAAACCGTTATCTTATAAGAAAATTAAAATGGTAGCTCTGTGATATAGTTTTCATAATCATATTATGCACATTATTAATCTTGAAGTTTGCAGTAAAAAAGTGTTCATGGATCGAACCGACCCATACAGCATGTATTAAGAATTTATCCATTTCTACCACTTACCAACCCGCCTGCCACCTCTATAAGCTATTGAGGCAATGCTTGTCTGACTTGAAATCTTATTCATCTTAAAAGGTGTTGGAGCAGATACTTGGTGTGCTTATCAAACTCGTAAAAGATTTGAAGTTGCAGCATCAACATAAATATGTGAGCAATCTGTTTAATGTTTCTTCTAGTACCTTAATGATCTTTATCTTTCCATTAACAATATAATAAAACTTAACTATTATAAAAATTTCTTTAGGATGAACTGCAAAAAACTTGGTTATGCAAAAGGTGTGAAACCATGAGTGCCAAATTAAGGTTGTTCCTTTTACTCTCAAAATCTCCAAAGTTGCTCACGCGTTAAGTTTTGAATCAGACAATCAGTTAATACAAGGGTAATTAGGTAATTCACATTGGTTTTGACTGTTTTGTGCAGAGCATTGGAGCATATTCTTCTGCTCGAAACTTACACACCTGAATCAGTTCCTGCACTGCATAAGATAAGGTAAAGACCAAATATGATGTTTTCTTCTATGCATTTAATGCGGTAAAAATAATGTGGAAAAAAATCGGATATCGGTCAAGGACTGATATTTGAGAAATCGGTTATTGCGGTGGGATATCGGTAATTTAAATATCATGCTGAATTTATATATACAGCAATTTAACTCACAAATTAACCTTTTACAACTCCACACTAATAATTCTAGCAAGTAGGAACTCATTAAGACTTAAAAACTAACATTTAACACTAACAATTAACAATTAAGACTTAAAACACTAATAGCAGCAATAAGAAGAAAAGCTAACGGTAGAACTAAGAAGAAAGGTACTGATATCAAAAAAATCGGTGATATATTGGTCAAATATCGGTCAATATCGCCGATAATATTGGTACTGATATTCTAATCGATATTTTGCACGGATATCTCACTAGGGGGTCGATAACCGATATATGATGATTAATTGCATAGGTTTTCTTATGTTATTTTCTCATCCCGATTTTTAATCTTCTTTTATTTTTTTTTTCATTTTTATACAGGAAATATCTAGTTGAAGCTACAGAAGAAGCTTCACTTGCATACAACAAAGCAGTACGTCTATCTTGCAGAAATGTCCCCATTGTCATTAGTCATTATTTATGTTTTCTGGTTGTTTTGACGAACGAAGTTTAATTGACTGTTTAGGTTACACGACTTCGCGAATATCAAGGGGTTGACCCGCACTTTGACACAATTGCAAGGCAATATCAGGATATGGTGAAGGTAATTAGCGTGATCCAGTCTTACTTAATTATGGTTATTAATTTTAATAGTAATATTTATTTTGATGCTGAAAGAATTGTGGAATGTGTTGTAGAAACTTGAGAATATGCAGTGGACGATTCACCAAGTCGAAATGGACCTCAACCGTTTACCAAACTCTTGATATAATCGAAGTATGTGGTTTAACCTTGATTTTTTTGTTTGTTATATCATGTCTTTTAATACAATATGAATGATGCTTTTAATGCCATAACGCCTTCACTAGAATTTGTTGGATTCGTGTGTGTAGGTTAGAAACTCCTGTATTACATGGGATGAATATAAGTGAATATTAAACAAGTTAGTAATGTAGATTTAAGAGTTATAAATAAGGGTGAAATAAGAGAAGTTGGAAAAAAAATCTTGCGCTCACAAAACTGTGATACTTGGTACAATTCAAGTGGCAAAGTTTTGCATTAATGGATCATCTCCACACCATTCGGCTACATGAAAATGGTTATCAAAATAATAAATAATAACAAATTAATGTAGTTAATAATAACATGAAAAAATATATCTTACCGGGTTGAGTAACATTACGAGAACCAACAACACTACTACCATAGCCTTTTTAGCACCACGAAACTTGCCTAAACCCATTGTAACATCCATAACATCATTACCTGAAAAATTATTCTCAACCATATCAAGAACACTAGCAAAAACTTCATTCCTTTTAGAGACACCACTTGATTCTAGTCTAGACTCCAATAACACCATTCAAGTTGCCACACTTGAACTAGCATGGAAATATTAATTCAACTCAAAATCCATTGAGAAAAATTAACCAATAAAACTTTCATTCATAAAACTCACTGCCCTTTTTGTTCCTCTGGTTCTTCTTTTTAAACTAACAATTACAAGAGTTCCCTAAAAACTAATAACTACCCACTAACTCCACTAACCTAAACAAAACATAAAAACTAACTTTGAAGTCAAATAAATTAAACTAAATTTAGAATAAAAATTGCATGTAAATTAAAATTGGAAGTGCAACTTGCTTGCTAGACTACGTAGGTTGAATGGAAGCCTGCTTCAAGTAGGACCCGGACCCGGTTCCATCCTAACACAATGAACGTTCGCTCGGGAGATGGCTATCATTCTCTCCGTCTTTGAGAAAGTTTGTCCTCAAACTTGGGACATGAGCATACGGTGGCGGCTTGGGAGGTATTTCCGGTGGGTATCCGATGGTACATAGCTTGAAATGAGACTGGCCCATTCTTTATAGTGTTCATGACTTCAGTTAAGCTCCAATTCTGCATTGGTTTTCCTACATCGATCTTGTTGATCTGTTCTAATGAATCTATGAAAGGATCATGTGACGAACGAACAAGGGTTAGTGCAAATTCTAGAACTTCCTCAAACTTGGGACATGAGCATACGGTGGCGGCTTGGGAGGTATTTCCGGTGGGTATCCGATGGTACATAGCTTGAAATGAGACTGGCCCATTCTTTATAGTGTTCATGACTTCAGTTAAGCTCCAATTCTGCATTGGTTTTCCTACATCGATCTTGTTGATCTGTTCTAATGAATCTATGAAAGGATCATGTGACGAACGAACAAGGGTTAGTGCAAATTCTAGAACTACACATTGGTCATCACCTTTGGTCGATGCTTTCTTTGCTTGGCTAGTTGGTGTAGGACTTGGTTCTGAACTACCTTTGCCATTGAATGCTTGTATATTGTTTTCAAAACTAGGAACCAAAGCATCAACATGACTGATAGGAACCACTGATTGATCTTCTCCTTTACTCAAATCCCGAATTATGGGTGCTTTATCTTCTTGATCCGTGGTTCCGTCAAGAGCTCGTCTCACAAACCAACACTCTTGTTCATCTGGGATAATCCCATCTTCATCGTACTGAGGCTCCTCATCATGATGTGCAAAAGAGAACTCTTTGGAGCTTTTGAACTCGTAAAACTCAGATTTTTCGGGAAAAGTAATGAACATTTTTTTAAAATCTGCAAACTGCCTTCAAAAGTTTTTTTTTTTTTTTTTTTTTTTTTGTTTTTTGGTTTTCTTTGAAGGTTGATAACAAGAATGAGGCAAGAAATTTTGGTGAGGAAAATTTCGGCTCTGATACCAAATGATAGCAATCGGTTCGGTAACGGCTATCAAATTAAAACTCTAAATAAAACGGATAGATCTAACGGTCTCTTGTGATACAGAAACACCACACAAGAAAACAATTAGGGCAAACCAAACGAGAATCAAGATACAGAGACACCACTTGATTCTAGTCTAGACTCCAATAACACCATTCAAGTTGCCACACTTGAACTAGCATGGAAATATTAATTCAACTCAAAATCCATTGAGAAAAATTAACCAATAAAACTTTCATTCATAAAACTCACTGCCCTTTTTGTTCCTCTGGTTCTTCTTTTTAAAACTAACAATTACAAGAGTTCCCTAAAAACTAATAACTACCCACTAACTCCACTAACCTAAACAAAACATAAAAACTAACTTTGAAGTCAAATAAATTAAACTAAATTTAGAATAAAAATTGCATGTAAATTAAAATTGGAAGTGCAACTTGCTTGCTAGACTACGTAGGTTGAATGGAAGCCTGCTTCAAGTAGGACCCGGACCCGGTTCCATCCTAACACAATGAACGTTCGCTCGGGAGATGGCTATCATTCTCTCCGTCTTTGAGAAAGTTTGTCCTCAAACTTGGGACATGAGCATACGGTGGCGGCTTGGGAGGTATTTCCGGTGGGTATCCGATGGTACATAGCTTGAAATGAGACTGGCCCATTCTTTATAGTGTTCATGACTTCAGTTAAGCTCCAATTCTGCATTGGTTTTCCTACATCGATCTTGTTGATCTGTTCTAATGAATCTATGAAAGGATCATGTGACGAACGAACAAGGGTTAGTGCAAATTCTAGAACTTCCTCAAACTTGGGACATGAGCATACGGTGGCGGCTTGGGAGGTATTTCCGGTGGGTATCCGATGGTACATAGCTTGAAATGAGACTGGCCCATTCTTTATAGTGTTCATGACTTCAGTTAAGCTCCAATTCTGCATTGGTTTTCCTACATCGATCTTGTTGATCTGTTCTAATGAATCTATGAAAGGATCATGTGACGAACGAACAAGGGTTAGTGCAAATTCTAGAACTACACATTGGTCATCACCTTTGGTCGATGCTTTCTTTGCTTGGCTAGTTGGTGTAGGACTTGGTTCTGAACTACCTTTGCCATTGAATGCTTGTATATTGTTTTCAAAACTAGGAACCAAAGCATCAACATGACTGATAGGAACCACTGATTGATCTTCTCCTTTACTCAAATCCCGAATTATGGGTGCTTTATCTTCTTGATCCGTGGTTCCGTCAAGAGCTCGTCTCACAAACCAACACTCTTGTTCATCTGGGATAATCCCATCTTCATCGTACTGAGGCTCCTCATCATGATGTGCAAAAGAGAACTCTTTGGAGCTTTTGAACTCGTAAAACTCAGATTTTTCGGGAAAAGTAATGAACATTTTTTTAAAATCTGCAAACTGCCTTCAAAAGTTTTTTTTTTTTTTTTTTTTTTTGTTTTTTGGTTTTCTTTGAAGGTTGATAACAAGAATGAGGCAAGAAATTTTGGTGAGGAAAATTTCGGCTCTGATACCAAATGATAGCAATCGGTTCGGTAACGGCTATCAAATTAAAACTCTAAATAAAACGGATAGATCTAACGGTCTCTTGTGATACAGAAACACCACACAAGAAAACAATTAGGGCAAACCAAACGAGAATCAAGATACAGAGACACCACTTGATTCTAGTCTAGACTCCAATAACACCATTCAAGTTGCCACACTTGAACTAGCATGGAAATATTAATTCAACTCAAAATCCATTGAGAAAAATTAACCAATAAAACTTTCATTCATAAAACTCACTGCCCTTTTTGTTCCTCTGGTTCTTTTTAAACTAACAATTACAAGAGTTCCCTAAAAACTAATAACTACCCACTAACTCCACTAACCTAAACAAAACATAAAAAACTAACTTTGAAGTCAAATAAATTAAACTAAATTTAGAATAAAAATTGCATGTAAATTAAAATTGGAAGTGCAACTTGCTTGCTAGACTACGTAGGTTGAATGGAAGCCTGCTTCAAGTAGGACCCGGACCCGGTTCCATCCTAACACAATGAACGTTCGCTCGGGAGATGGCTATCATTCTCTCCGTCTTTGAGAAAGTTTGTCCTCAAACTTGGGACATGAGCATACGGTGGCGGCTTGGGAGGTATTTCGGTGGGTATCCGATGGTACATAGCTTGAAATGAGACTGGCCCATTCTTTTAGTGTTCATGACTTCAGTTAAGCTCCAATTCTGCATTGGTTTTCCTACATCGATCTTGTTGATCTGTTCTAATGAATCTATGAAAGGATCATGTGACGAACGAACAAGGGTTAGTGCAAATTCTAGAACTTCCTCAAACTTGGGACATGAGCATACGGTGGCGGCTTGGGAGGTATTTCCGGTGGGTATCCGATGGTACATAGCTTGAAATGAGACTGGCCCATTCTTTATAGTGTTCATGACTTCAGTTAAGCTCCAATTCTGCATTGGTTTTCCTACATCGATCTTGTTGATCTGTTCTAATGAATCTATGAAAGGATCATGTGACGAACGAACAAGGGTTAGTGCAAATTCTAGAACTACACATTGGTCATCACCTTTGGTCGATGCTTTCTTTGCTTGGCTAGTTGGTGTAGGACTTGGTTCTGAACTACCTTTGCCATTGAATGCTTGTATATTGTTTTCAAAACTAGGAACCAAAGCATCAACATGACTGATAGGAACCACTGATTGATCTTCTCCTTTACTCAAATCCCGAATTATGGGTGCTTTATCTTCTTGATCCGTGGTTCCGTCAAGAGCTCGTCTCACAAACCAACACTCTTGTTCATCTGGGATAATCCCATCTTCATCGTACTGAGGCTCCTCATCATGATGTGCAAAAGAGAACTCTTTGGAGCTTTTGAACTCGTAAAACTCAGATTTTTCGGGAAAAGTAATGAACATTTTTTTAAAATCTGCAAACTGCCTTCAAAAGTTTTTTTTTTTTTTTTTTTTTTTGTTTTTTGGTTTTCTTTGAAGGTTGATAACAAGAATGAGGCAAGAAATTTTGGTGAGGAAAATTTCGGCTCTGATACCAAATGATAGCAATCGGTTCGGTAACGGCTATCAAATTAAAACTCTAAATAAAACGGATAGATCTAACGGTCTCTTGTGATACAGAAACACCACACAAGAAAACGATTAGGGCAAACCAAACGAGAATCAAGATACAGAGACACCACTTGATTCTAGTCTAGACTCCAATAACACCATTCAAGTTGCCACACTTGAACTAGCATGGAAATATTAATTCAACTCAAAATCCATTGAGAAAAATTAACCAATAAAACTTTCATTCATAAAACTCACTGCCCTTTTTGTTCCTCTGGTTCTTTTTAAACTAACAATTACAAGAGTTCCCTAAAAACTAATAACTACCCACTAACTCCACTAACCTAAACAAAACATAAAAACTAACTTTGAAGTCAAATAATATTAAACTAAATTTAGAATAAAAATTGCATGTAAATTAAAATTGGAAGTGCAACTTGCTTGCTAGACTACGTAGGTTGAATGGAAGCCTGCTTCAAGTAGGACCCGGACCCGGTTCCATCCTAACACAATGAACGTTCGCTCGGGAGATGGCTATCATTCTCTCCGTCTTTGAGAAAGTTTGTCCTCAAACTTGGGACATGAGCATACGGTGGCGGCTTGGGAGGTATTTCCGGTGGGTATCCGATGGTACATAGCTTGAAATGAGACTGGCCCATTCTTTATGGTGTTCATGACTTCAGTTAAGCTCCAATTCTGCATTGGTTTTCCTACATCGATCTTGTTGATCTGTTCTAATGAATCTATGAAAGGATCATGTGACGAACGAACAAGGGTTAGTGCAAATTCTAGAACTTCCTCAAACTTGGGACATGAGCATACGGTGGCGGCTTGGGAGGTATTTCCGGTGGGTATCCGATGGTACATAGCTTGAAATGAGACTGGCCCATTCTTTATAGTGTTCATGACTTCAGTTAAGCTCCAATTCTGCATTGGTTTTCCTACATCGATCTTGTTGATCTGTTCTAATGAATCTATGAAAGGATCATGTGACGAACGAACAAGGGTTAGTGCAAATTCTAGAACTACACATTGGTCATCACCTTTGGTCGATGCTTTCTTTGCTTGGCTAGTTGGTGTAGGACTTGGTTCTGAACTACCTTTGCCATTGAATGCTTGTATATTGTTTTCAAAACTAGGAACCAAAGCATCAACATGACTGATAGGAACCACTGATTGATCTTCTCCTTTACTCAAATCCCGAATTATGGGTGCTTTATCTTCTTGATCCGTGGTTCCGTCAAGAGCTCGTCTCACAAACCAACACTCTTGTTCATCTGGGATAATCCCATCTTCATCGTACTGAGGCTCCTCATCATGATGTGCAAAAGAGAACTCTTTGGAGCTTTTGAACTCGTAAAACTCAGATTTTTCGGGAAAAGTAATGAACATTTTTTTAAAATCTGCAAACTGCCTTCAAAAGTTTTTTTTTTTTTTTTTTTTTGTTTTTTTTGGTTTTCTTTGAAGGTTGATAACAAGAATGAGGCAAGAAATTTTGGTGAGGAAAATTTCGGCTCTGATACCAAATGATAGCAATCGGTTCGGTAACGGCTATCAAATTAAAACTCTAAATAAAACGGATAGATCTAACGGTCTCTTGTGATACAGAAACACCACACAAGAAAACGATTAGGGCAAACCAAACGAGAATCAAGATACAGATACACCACTTGATTCTAATCTAGACTCCAATAACACCATTCAAGTTGCCACACTTGAGCTAGCATGGAAATATTAATTCAACTCAAAATCCATTGAGAAAAATTAACCAATAAAACTTTCATTCATAAAACTCACTGCACTTTTTGTTCCTCTGGTTCTTCTTTTTAAAACTAACAATTACAAGAGTTCCTAAAAACTAATAACTACCCACTAACCTAAATAAAACATAAAAACTAACTTTGAAAGTCAAATAAATTAAACTAAATTTAGAATAAAAATTGCATGTAAATTAAAATTGGAAGTGCAACTTGCTTGCTAGATACGTAGGTTGAATGGAAGCCTGCTTCAAGTAGGACCCGGACCCGGTTCCATCCGAACACAATGAACGTTGACTCGGGAGATGGCTATCAGTAACCATTTCAGCAACATTCTTAACCCAACCATTTAGCAACATCAGCAAATGAATTACACAAGTTCACATAATTGCTCTCAATAACGGATGCATTTACAAATTTAAGAAATGATATCCCTTTCTCATTCTCACAATAGACTAAGAGATTTAATCAAATGACGGTGCCTAATATCCCTCACCATCACTCATAATCATGTAACCACTTTCAACATAGTCACTTCTTATCTATGAATACCCAACTAATATGCTTTTTTCAACAAATTGACTTTTAAAGTATGAAATTATGCTTTAATCATAACCAAAGATGTTTTTATTAACAAATTGAAAATAAAGAGAATCAAAAGCATTCACAGGTATACATGATTCTATGAACATAGTAATGGCCAAGTGAAAATCATGTACCTTTTCTTTACTTGCAAGCTTTTTATAGTAGGTTGAGAAGGATCGTTTTTAGATTTCGTAAAGAAAAGTTACATATTCGATTTAGCTTTTCTCTTTTCCCTTTTGTGTTTGGTCAACTTATTTCCTCAACTTTTCGCAGTTATCTAAACGTCCTGATGGCAACGAAGAAGTGAGGTTAATAAATTGAACCAAACACAAAAAGGAAAGAGGAAGCTAAATCGAATTTGACTCTTTCTTTTCAAAGTATAACAATCCTTCTCAACTACTATTATAAAATATATGCAAAGTAAGAAAGTTACATGATGTTCACTTGGTTATTTTGTGTGGTTCTAGGTTATTTATACTTAAATGCCCTTTTAAATTCTCCTTTATTTTTAACTTGTAGTAGATAAATAACATCTATATGTTATGGTTACAAAACACCTAAGTGTCTTACGTTATAAGGGTCAGTTTCAGTTAGGTTATTATAGATTCAATAAAGACTGTGTGAAAGTGGTTTCACGATTATGAGTGATGATTGGAGGGATATTAGGCACCGTCATTTGATTAATTTCTTAGTTTATTGTGACAAAGGGATATCATTTCTTAAATCTATAGATGCATTTGATATAGAGCAATTATGTGAATTTGTTTGCTGAAATGGTTAGGTTAAGAATGCAGTTCAAATAGTTACTACAATGCAACCTATTACAAGTTTGCTGGTAAAATATCACATGATAGATGTATTTCAGTTACTTTGGACACCTTGTACAACTCATTGTCTTAATCTTGTGTTAAAGACTGTTTCAGAGTTAGATAATGGTGTAATTTTGGCTATACTTGCACCTAAGGTTACTGTTTTTATTTGTAATCACAAGATGCCCTTGAATTGGTTAAGAAAAAGAGGGGGTTTGAAATATTTCATTCGTCAAGGTCCGACCCTTTTTGGTATAACTTTCATTACATTAAAAAGTTTGGGCGATCATAATATGACTTGCAAGCGCTTGTCAAAAATTAATGAATTTAAAAAAGGAATAATGTATTTTAATAATCCTAACTATTAGCCGTTGGTGGGCAACGGTCCTAACTTAAAAAATAATAAGTGATGGTCCATTCACATATTGTAAACCAATGGACTTTTACTAACAAAAACTGAATTTATTTTTGTCCCTTACCCTTTTTGGTTTAGTAAAAGTCCATTGGTTTACAATATGTGAAAAGGTGGGACTATCATTGGTTATTTTTAAAGTTGGGACCGTTGCTGGCCAATGCTAATAGTTGAGATTAATAAAATCGATTATTCCTTTAAAAAAATGTTGAAACTGGTTCAAATTTTAAGTCAAACCACAACTTCCTTAGGGTGTGAATTTAATTGGAGTGTCTTTGAAAGGATTCATACAAAAACCGCAACTTCCATAGGGTGTGTGAACCTAATTGGAGTGTCTTGGAAGGATTCATACAAAAAAAGAAGAAAAAAGGTAAATGACCTTGTGTTTGTTCATTACAACTTGCGTTTGTACAAAATAGGTACGATATCTTGAATTTGTTCTTAAAAAAATTATATGGAATTTACTTCTTAAGTATTATTTTCTAGACTTAAATAAGTTTGGGTGGTTGAAGAAGAGGCAGCAAGAGATTGTTACTCAAACACAAGGTTAGTTGTTATATGTTGTAAAGTTAGGGAAATTTAAATTTTGTAGTTCAAGCATTTCATAATATTTGAAGTATAAAGTTAAAAAAAAAGTAACAAAAATTGAGATAATTAAACTATTACAAAACTTAAATATAATTAGTGTTTTAGATAACATATATGTTTCACTAAATTGAATTGCTGTGCATGATTTACTTCACTATCACTTGAACTTTTGCAACCTCTTTTATGTAACGTTCAAGTTCTGTTGTGGATGCACATACTTAAGTGATGGTTCTTCCTCCTTATCAACCCGACCAATGAGATATGGCATAACATTCATCACTATAATTATATTATGCAGTATAATGCACACAGACATTATATTGCTTATTAATTTCTATCTCCAAGTTCTTGATTGGTATCGTACAATTGCCCGTCGGTCTTGGAGTAAATCGAATCTCTTTACATACTTGTTTGCAGATTCCATCATCAATTTGGGTTTGTGGATGTGTATAACTTTTACTAGTGGTAGCTTGTTCATGATATATACCATATGCAAGATAGTATGTTTTCGTGCGTTGAATCACATTTAAAGTAAATAGCATGTAGATGTAATATTCTCTGAGACGTGATTGAAAATTGACGATTGATTGAGCACATTAATTGATCAAAACCAAACAGAAAAGAAAGAACATGAAGATATACATAGTTTGGACTAAACTGACCTACGTCCACGCTAGCAAAAATACTTAGATGCTTTTAGTTTCTTTAAAAATGTAGATTATTGATATAATACTTTTTTTTTTGCAATTTACTCTTCTAAGTATGCTTACATTGCTAGTTGCTTATATAAATATAAGAAATGAGAGAAAAAAGTGCTGTGGGATCAATCAAGCCCTTTTGACCCACATCAAACAATTAGTAATCTTAAACGGCCTGAGTTTTAACTTGATTACATGTGTTGGAATAAAGTTGCTAGTTTGAAAATCTTTATCAATTAACAAATATGTTTTATTTTTTACATTAACAATACCGAATTTAAAGGAATGAAAAAAAGAAGATGAAGCTATGCGGTGGTAGTGTACCAAGCTATGACAACAATGCTACTCTATGTTCATCAAGAGAGGAGAGTTCAATATATCGGTTTAAGAAAATAAAAATTATATATAAGATTACATGTAATTATCACATCAAATTATGTAGATAAAAATGACAGATAATCAAGAACTTAATATGTTGGCGACACATTACATGTAAACCAAGCATTTTTTTATTTGTTTTGCCAGTTTTTAGGGTACATACAAACAAGACTAAATGATCGAGGAAAACAAATCATAATATATTGTCTCCTTTAGGACTTATGAGTAAGTGTAGTGAGTTAGGATTTAACGCTCCGCATTTTTTAACTTTCCTTATTTAGAAAGTGTATTCGTATTTCTATTTTTGGAAACTTGTAATTACATTCGTATCTTCATTTTCCACTCTTGTACTCTGAGATTATGATCATAATGGAAACTTATGTCATACTTATACCTGTTACATACTTGAATTACGTGTTTCAATTTTTAATACATGATTACATGCGAGAAACTCATACTTGAATGCTCGTATACTCAACTTTTATGCACTACTATACTAATACATCATTCATACATGCTTAAAACGCTTAAAAACCAACAAATCGTACGAAAACAACTCCAAACAGCCAACCTCGCACGAAGCGTAGCCGCTCGGTACGAAGTGGGCCACCTCGTACGAGGTGACTCCAACTCGTACGAAGTGGTCTGTTTTCCTATAAATACGACCCTTAACCCACGGTTCCAATCTTCTGAAATCTCATTCTCACTCCCGAATCTCTTGTTTTTCACCAGTCACCTTTCCTTCTAAGTGAGTCTAGTTCACTAACACCTTGTAACCCATCTTCTTCTCTGTACCAAGTGTTGTAAGCTAACCTAATTCATCATCCCTATAGGATTTGGACAAGTGTCCTAGCTAGTGAGAACATTGGGAGCTTTGGCTACTCGAATTAAGTTCCACACCTCACTTGGACAATTTTTACTTTCTGTTATTCATGACTAACCGGTTTTACGAACCTTGTGCTTTGGTGAATCATATAATGAAGTGTTCGCACCTCCATGCTTGACTTATATAATATAATTGAAGAAATCGATAAACTGTACTAGTATTTTACTTACCACTAATCCGGACATAATATTAATCACAATCTGATCTAGTGTCATGACTCGGATTATCCTGCCCCGTTACCACGTTCTCCGTTCGCAGACATCAGTGCGAAAATGGATACGAAACGGGCTAACACATTCCAAAACTGTCACCTCGCACGAGGAGGTCAACCCACTTCGTACGAAGTGGTATTTTTCCCGATTTCATTTCGTACCTTCTGTCTCGTAATTCGGATCAATCATTTTGCTTAGATTACTCACGTCCTCCTGTTTACCCCTTATAGGGTAACTCCGTGTTGCGTCACCTGATCACTCGTCCAACCACAAACCTGCTTAAGAAGCTTGCAAAATTGTGAGCATACTCAAGCCATTTTACACTTTATCACCTTTGGGCGCAATACATGTACATTATGCGAAATTACACAAACATGCTTAATTCACAAGACAATCTTTCTACATGCTATTATGGTAAACTTGAATCACACATGCTTATACTCGTTATGCTTATGCTCAGTCATTAACTTTGATCAAGCCTCCCTTAACATGTATAGCGCAATAGGAGTAACGCATCGCCCGTATTCGTGAGGTCATGTTAAGTCATTCATTACGGTCTTATCGTTGCGATGATAAGATTACGCTAGCCGTAAACTTTGGGTTGACTGGTATACTTACGCAGAATAGTTTAATGTATGTTAGCCTCAAGAATAGATAAGTACGCATGAAGACTTGTTTAAACGTTTTTTTCTATGCAATTATTCAAACGTGTATGCTCACCAATGCCTTGTGTTGTAAGACCCTAAAACGCATTTTGACCCAAACAACGCAACGGAAATATGAACTATAAAATTTCTTCCTTTATAGTTGTTCTAACTTACTTCAAACCATTTTATTCAACTTTCTTTAACTTAAGCAAATATTTCATTCTAGATTGAGATAACTACGTTAACATATGATTACAACCACGTCACCACTTCTCCGTACAATCCATGATCTTCAACTCGATCTTCATCCACATATCTCCCATGATGATAATGATGATTTGACTAATCTGCGGTCACCAAATACATAACCAACCCATTAGTAAAGGTTACATCTTACATAATTAAATGAATATATAAATAATCAATAACTACATAGTGTTCTAACTATGTTTACTACTCCATAATTATATCCTTCCGAATTTGTTCTTTACAACGGACCTCGCACCTTCGAAAGCCAAACACTTACATACTTGCATTCCTGTTCATTCTCAGTAGCAAATCGGTTAGCAAGACATAATTTCAATGTATTGAAGACCTGCATCTCTGCATAAGCACAAACCATTAATCTACACCCAATATGTTAAAACCCATGTTTTCACTTGTATGTATCCATATACATACATACCTATCGCATATACAAACGTCTCACATACAAATATGCATGACATGTACCTACTACGACTTTATACCTAAATACATACATGCATGTCACGTTCACTTATTCACATTCAATTACTGTACTTAAATCATACACTCGCTATTCATCAATAATCACACATGTAAATAAATTAATCCTTTCATGATTATAACACATTTGCTCGATCCGAGTTTTGATCATACAATTACATAATTGGTTATATGGCATCCACATATGAAACCACGTTAATTATGCATATTTCAAGACTCATACTATCACATGTACTTAACTTTTACAAATCTAACATCACTTAAGAACTTTAAAAACATCTTACGGGACACCGGAACGGAAACATGATCATTCGGGTGCAAGAAACAACAATGATCAAGGAATTGGCAAAACCCGCCGTAAGCTACGGCCTTCCTGCCGTAGCTTACGACAACCACCTTCTTCCAAAACATAACTCATCTGCCGTAAGCTACGGCAGCTGCTGCTGTTTTTGGGTTTGCAACTTATTTGATCCGTTTCGAGTCCCGCTCGATCATGCCTATTCCGATTCGCTTCAAATTAAACATGTAACATCTAAACGAGGTCTCGTTTCTCTTTACACTACCATAGTCCCATTTTAACAATAAATTCTACATTTACATAAGCCCAAACATGCTTTAGTTTTGTCATTTAAGCGATAAATCTTACTTCTTAGATTTGCCTCGTTCGGTTTTTATCATACATGTAACACCCCAAAAATATTAAATTATATAAAATATTTAGTAATATTAAGTATTACGGTGAAACATTTCACACATAACTAATTTAGTGAAATTGAAATTAGATTAGTTGCTTGTGAATATCTAATAAAACATTTGAGTAGTGTCCTTGTATGAAACAAAATAAAGAGGACCAAATTGAACATTAGGTAAACTTGTGGATATAAAAAGGGAATTAAAACCCAAAACACACACTAGTGTGTGTTTTGGTCAACCAGACAAGAGAAGCAGAAGGGGGGAGATCTTGTAACCCTAATATTCATCAAATTCTTCAAATCAAAAGAGAATTTAGGCCTATGATCCTTACATGAACATAATTTATCAATCACATAGACAAAGAAATCATAAGGTATGTTAAGTTTTGATGATTTGTGATGTTATGAATCTATGTGAGCATCATAAATTCTGTATTGAGTATAATCATGAATATCATAACAGAAATTGTGATGTATATGAGTTAAGGAACAAGCTCTTGATGAAGAATTTGTGATCAAATGCTATGATTCCGGTGTTTAAATGATTTATGATGTTTGTGTTAAATGGGTTTTTATGAATATGACTAACATACAAATTGTGATAGTGAAAATTTTAGTAATTGATGTTAATATGTTGGATTCTAGATGTTAACCTCGCATTCTAGACATGGAGACTTGAAAAAGATATTATTACATGGTTGATAGCTATTGAGAGTAGTATAAAAATCTTATACGCATGGTGTTTGATGAAACGCCTAAATGATCATGATGGTTGAAGAGCACGAAAGAATTATGTAAATGAGAATTTTACGAATTACATGTCACATACGTAACATTAAGAAGTCTAAACAATAAATTGGATTGAACTTTATAGGCAAATTGAGTGAAACATCAAGTGACCAAGTCAGATCGGATACACGGTTGAAGGGAAAGCTCTAAGGTATGTAACTTCACGTTTATAGTATCTTGATGAATGAATAATTGTCTTGAAACAAAATAAAGGCTATGAGATTCGTTAAAATGACTAAACGGATCAAACTTCATAGTAGATGAAGGTTGACCGGATAAAAGCGATGGTATTCGCAAAGACGACCAAATGAGTCAAACAATTTGATTAATGATGATTTGGTTGGATAAAAGCGATCGTATTCACAAAGACGACCAAATGGGTCGAACAATTTGATAAATGATGATTTTGTTGGGCAAAAGCGATGGTATTCGTAAAGACGACCAATTGGGTCAAACAGTTTTGATAAATGATGATTTGGTCGGATAAAAGCGATGGTATTCACAAGACGACCAAATGGGTTGAACAATTCGATAAATGATGATTTGGTTGGATAAAAGCGATGGTATTCGCAAAGATGACCAATTGGGTCAAATAATTTGATAAATGATGATTTGGTTGGACAAAAGCGATGGAGTTCGTTAAGACGATCAAATGGGTCAAACGAACAAAAGTAGAAGTTTGGTTAATTAGAACGATGGATTTCGTTGCGCTAGCCAAACAGGTCAAAAATTTATTTAGGACATATATTATGTTAGTATATGAATGACTATTTTGTTATAAATCCGGTAAAAAGGGTAAAATTGGAATTTAAGCATAAACCGGATAATGGAGATGAATGGTACTCCAAAAAAATCCCGAGAAATTTGAGCGGGATCATTAAAATGATCATATAGATAAAGAACATAGTTAAAAAAGTTAAATTGTCAAGAAAAATACAAACGGTCAATAATTTCGTAAATAAGTAATGAGCCGAAGGCTTATAAATTTAAACATATGATTAATCCGGATGTTGGATTCTGAGTTCATAAGGTAGAAGATCATGTTTCGATTATGTAGAAAGAAACGGGAGGTTAAACGCATAAGCGATTTAAAGGATTCGAGAATTTCGCGTCAAAAACGAAAAAAAAGAGAAAACATGCAGCAAGCCACCGTAGGCTCCGGTAGCCACCGTAGCTTACGGTAGGCTGCTGTTGTGATAAAACATAAAGCCTTGACCGTAAAACAGAAGGTTTTGACCGTAAGACAAAAGCCTTGACCGTAAGCTACGGTGGCCAGCCGTAGCTTACGGTGGAGTCTGAACGAAATTTTTTTGTTTTGTTAAATTAGGCCATGCTTTAATGATTGGTTATGTTTGTATATATTGTATGAATTACATAACTAAAACTTTAAATAAATTCTTGTAATGTAGAACTATATGATGTCATGGATGTTTGATCAAGATTGACGAAGAACCGGACACTTCTGAATTACTAGCTTCCGCTTTAGTTTCTTTTTTTTTTTGTTTCTTGTCCAAGAAACATAATAGTGTTAAAGTGTTTATGAATGATCTATATACTTAAGGTTCTCAACTTAACCCTTATTTTGTAATTAGTTTTTGATCGTATTATCTTAATCAAATGTCAAATCTTTTACTAATTCCATATAAGAGTAAGTCGGGTGTGACAATACAACGTCCGATTTAGATGACCATTATCAACCCAATACCATCAACTTCATGTTAGTACTTCCATTGATCTTACATTCCTACAATTCCTCTCAAAAATTAACATATAACAATTCCTTTTAAATACTAAAGAGTGATTCCGGAAATCACTTACCTTAAGCGTCCGTTTCGTACTTGCTTCCTCGCATCCTTTCTGTTAGCCTTCCAACATCCACCCACCTTGATATGATCCTATACTTTCATGTCATTATGGTTTTAATATTATTAGCATACACACACATTCTAAATTACATTCATTAGTGAGTTCGAATATCTCATAACTAACACAATTTCACTTATTGAATTACATCAAGCATACATTTAAACACATGGCGGACATACCACGTACTAAGCTCCTAGTACAAGCTTTTAATGCACGTATTCAACCAGTTCATATGAAAATCACAGATTTCATCATATCTTGCATTCCATTCATGTTCGTCAAGTGGTTAAATGCAAATTCACTTACAATCATCTACTAGACATTTTATCGAACACTTGGCATACGAACCATATCTAAGGCACAATGTATAAGTAATTGATACCTACCTTCGTTGTTCACAACATCAAGCATAATGAACATTTCTCTAGTCGTAGATTGCACATGCAATACCATTAGACCATCCATAGAACACCATCAACTTCCTAATTTTCGTACAAGAACTTTGTTATAAACTGTTTGTTTTTGAAACTTTAGTTCCATAACTCTGATCGGATTTTCCTTCAGAGGTACTAAAGATCCATGTGTCAGAAAGCTACAGTCAAAATTTCAGCTCATTCCAATGTCAGATCTTCGGGAAAAACGATTATATTAAGCTGTATTTTAACTAAAACGGGAATACGAACTGCTTTGAAAATGGGTTTTAAAGTCACACTTAAACAACTCTGTTTCTTATTTCCACCGTTCAAAATGATCATCTATATGTTGTGAACCATATATAGAAAAGTCAAGACGTTTCAACGATCGGATTTCGCAGATCGTTCGGTTCTTTGTAACTGGGTTATTAGATAACATTCTGGACAGATTTGATTTGTACAATTTTAACAACTTTAAGCAAGGATTTAGAGAAATCGGAGCTTACCATTACATTCGTAGCATCGATAATTGGTTCCAAGTTGTAACCCACAACTCTGACCACCTCCGGACATCGCGAATCGCCGCTAACCGCCACCGCCGGCCACCCCTCTTTCTCTATTTCTCATTCTCTCTCTTATTTCTCTCTCTAACTTGAGAGAAAAATCTGCCTAAAATGAGCCATAAGGGCTTTATATATATTAAACTTTGGATATTTACATAATCCTCCCCTCATGTTTGATTTTTACGACAATACCCCGTCAAGCTATGGCGAGTCACAATATGAGGTAGCCGTATATTCCTGAACCGAACCCGTCATATTTATCGACATATATTACTAAAATACAATCCGTTACAATATGTTGATACTCAGCAAATTATTTTTCCCTTATAAATAATTCACAACGAATTATAAATTAATATTGTATAACTTCATCTTAAATGATAACCATACTAATGTGCTCTAATATCTCTTTAATTACATAACACGAGTTAATCTCATTTACACATTTTGGGGTGTTACAAGTCTACCCCCCTTAAAGGAGGTTACGTCCTCAAAACCTTGTTCATTCCCACTAAACAATATCTTCGTTCACCTTCTTTTTCATATTCTTACCTTATCATTGTACTCGTTAAAAGTGTACACCGCAACATGAATACATTTGGAATCTTGACAAAAGGTTTCATTCATGAATAAATATAATCGTGTGCACTGTCTCTAATTTCTTAGATAAAGCGATTCACTTTCATAATCACATAAAAGTCAGAATCCAATCCAGAGCTCTTATTAGTGTCATTTTCATTGTATGATGATAAATCCTAGCAAAAATATTCACTAGCGATTCATTCATTTAATTCTTTAACATGCATACTAATGCAAAAACATACTCGAGGTTTCGCACAAACCTAAATTTACGGTTTGTGTAACATTTGTCGAAAACGGGTTTTATCAAACCCGCTCCGTTTGTAATCGAATATTCAGTTATAAATGTTTGTTGCCTATTTATGCTTATTTTAATTTTTAATGATACATAATTAATAAACAAACTAAACCATAAAAGTTATAATTGATAAAAAGTATAAATAAAACAATTAAAAATGAAATGGGGCTGCCGGGACTCGAACCCGGGTCAGCCGGGTTGTAACTCCAAAGATTTAACACTCACACGCATAACCACTCCGCCACTTGTTTGTTTTCTGTCAACTCTAGGAAACAAATAAGTCTTATATACAAACCTAGATAAACCGGTTGCGCCAACTGAAAAACTGAAATCGGCTATTCAACCGTCTAAACGTTTGAATAATCGCGATTTCAGGTTTATAACCGATGCACCGACAATTCTAATCAATTCAGACTTGAATTGACTTGAATTCGGATGATGATGGGTTTTATAACCGAAGCTATCCAATAATCCGAATTACTGTAATCAAAGATCTTCTTCACGACTCAGAAACATTCCACAAACCTCCAATTACATTTCCGCACACTTTACAGTCCACCGGAGAAGTTTATTTTGCTCGCCGGAAATTTCTGCAAGTTCGCCGGAAAACTGTATTCATCATCAAAACGGTAAGTCTTTCAATACCGTCGTAGTCTAACAATTGTCAAGCTATTTCTAACTCAAACATTTCAATTGAAATCGAATTCAGACACTGTTATCAGATAATTCCAGTTCGCCGGAAAATTTCTGGAAATCTTTATTTTCGTCTGTGAAATGGTAAGGACCTTCAAACACACTGTTAACGTTTGTTTAGCACTTCAATTTCATGATTAGCTAATTAAAACGATTAATTGATTTGCTCAGTTGAAGTTCATAAAACAGAGACCGACGCCTTGCCGGAACTCCGTAATAAATCGTTCACCGGTATGTTTACTTCTAATTATCATCTCTGCTATCTCATATTAGTCTGTGCAATGTTTAACAATCGAATTAACAAGATTTAATGGTGTAATCTGCTGTCGGTAAAATCCAACGAAGAAGATGAACTGTGATAACATTATAAGTATAATTAAAATTGGTATTTTAAACGGGTTAGACACACAATCCAGCGGTGGACTGTGTGCAAATAATACGCACACGTCACGAGTTCGATCCCTGATACACGCACCCTCTATGTAATAAAATGCCTTTTTGTTTAAAACTGAACCGGGTTAACTCCGTTAGTTGTTAAGTATAACAAAATTTGTATATTAACCAAGTTAGACACACAGTCCAGCGGTGGACTGTGTGTAACGTTAAAGCACAGGTCCCGGGTTCGAGACCTGTTAGTGGCACCGGTTCGACGAATTAAAATGTTTTTGAAAATAAAAGAATTTTGGATAAATTGAATTAATAGATAAGTATAATTAAAAACAGAATTATTTCGGGTTAGACATGTAGCTCAGTTGGTAGAGCTGCGTGCACGCGTACAGGAGGTCTCGGGTTCGAGCCTCACCCAGCGCATTTCAGTCACACAATAAACCGGTCAAACAGTCAAAAAGTCAACGGTCAACCCAAAAAGTCAACATATTTTTATATTTTTAATTATTTAATTTAATTTAAAAATCAATTAAAAATACTTAAAAATAATGTTTTTAAAGATAGGAAATAGCCTTCAACTCGTAAAAATATATCTAAAAATTCTATTAAAATCCTTAATAAAATCCACTAATTTACTATATTTTCCGTTATTATTTAGGTTAGTTAATTCTCGTTGTTTCGCTCTTCCAACTCGTGCACATCTCACCATCTCCAATCAAACGCACCCAATGTGAGTGAATCTTTACAAATTCCCCGTTTTAATCACGTTTTTGGGGTGTATCATGTGTCTTGCTATATATTATATTTAAATCATTGTGCATACATCATATCATGAACATGTGTATTCAGCTTGTTTCAACTGTTTGTGTAGTTATTGTTAGATTCAATTTATTATTTTCAGTACATGCAATTTCATAGGCCGCCGCTCCCCATTACATTATGAGCGTTGAGCAAGTTTCCCCATTACATTATGAGCGTGAACCTGGCGTGCCAACATACGATCGGCTCCGTTTGATTGAGCCTTGATCGCACAGACATTTATCATTTTTCGTACATGCAATACGATTGGCTTCGTTTGATTGAGCCTTGATCGCACAGTTTTCATTCATGTTATTTATCGTGTGATGTTGGTATGTTAATGTATGCTATCATATGTTACTGTATGTTATAGTTGTGATTGCAATTGCTACTGCCTGATTATTTACATTTGTTCATTTATGATTATGCACAGTTTTTCATTGATAAACTAACAAGAAAATCAATAATAAATGTTTATCTAACAAGGTTCACTCGCCAACTTATGTTGACCCCAAAACCCCCATTTTTACACATGATACAGGTGAACCAGCTGCAACCAGAAACACATAGGATTGGATTAGAAGAATAAAACGATTTAGAGCTTGGAATTATTTTGTTTGGTTATTTTCTTTGTAATGTATGGACATGTTTGGATTATTTGGAATGTAATTTTGACTTTAATAAATATGAAACATATTAGTAAATATCATGAGCTTTGGTGATAACCCAATTATGCCCCGACTCTTATTCCGCTGCGGGTCGGGGTGTGACAGATTGGTATAAAAGCCATGACTATAGGGATATAGGATAGGTTATTAGACCCTTAGAGCCTATACTATAGTTTATTAGAACCTTATAAGATTTTTGTGTGTTACATGCCAAATTTCATGATGTTTATATGTTTTATGTTAAATGTTACATTCAATGTTATGCAAGCATGTTCATAAGTATATATTATCATATAATGCCTATCATGAATCATATTCTCATAACATATCATATCCATGAAAGCACACACCACATCATGATTGCTTTTACAATGATTTTTGTGTTTTCAAATCTCATCAAAGTGAGTTCTCATGACGGGCATGTAGTAACTGGAAGGGTACCAGTACCGGTAGTCGGAACGTCCTGTCTAGGCTGGCATTCGTATAAATCCAAAATAAAGGACCAGTTTGCCTACCTGGGGACTAACGATGAGAGTACGAAGTACCTATTAGGCCAAAGCATGCTATACCAAGCGTCACGTGAGCTAACCCCACTTTGAGTTGTCATTGTGTCTACACCTGGACACATTCCGACCATACATCTCGTGAACATATTTTGTGGTTTGCATTCGGGTGATGCGAGTGTTAAATCGCCAATACTAATGTGAATCCTACCAACCCCATAGTCATGGGGGCCCACATGACTATACAGGTGAAGGTATGGGGGACATTTGAGGCCCAACATGAGCAAACCCAAGACATCCTATGGATGTAGTTGCATTATTGATATTTATGTTATTTTCATTTTCTTAAAGACACATGACACCTAAAAAGACTCCATAAACTCACAATCTTCTTATGTATGTTCCTGTAGATGTCGTCCAGACAACAACGAGGGGGTAAAAGATCAGGAAGGTCTCACGAACGCTTGGCCACACAAATTGCGAAACAAATGGCCACGATACTGCCTGACATTGTGGTTCAAGTACAACAAGCTCTCGCCACAAATCCCACTAATCCTCCCCAACAGAATGACCAGAACATCGGCAACCCTCCTACCAGCAAGTGCTCATACAAACATTTCAAGTCTTGTGATCCTCCTAAATTTGAAGGGACCGAAGGTGTCACTGCTCTCTTCCATTGGTTTAAGGAAATGGAAAACACCTTCCTCAACTGCGATTGTCCTGAGGATTGCAAGGTTCGATACGCCACCGGGAGACTATTTAGGGTAGCTCTCACCTGGTGGAATACTGAAAAGGGGAAGAGGGGAATTGAGGATGCAATGGCCTTAACTTGGGAGGAATTAAGGGAAATCATGACTAGGCGTTTCTGTCCTAGGAGTGAAATTAAAAAGTTGGAGGACGAATTTCATTCTTTAAAGCAAAAGGAGGGAGATCATACCACCTATAACAAGAGGTTCTTAGAGTTGAACCAAATGGTTCCAAATTTGTTCACCCCAACTTATCGTCTGATCGAGCATTATATTCGAGGACTTCCCTCGAAAATTCAAGATTCAGTTCTCAGCATTTCACCGGTAACACTTGAAGCTGCTATGGAGCTAGCGACTGAACTGACCGAGAATCGAATTCGCAACGGGAAGTTTAAAGAAGAGAAAAAGAAAGCCCCTGTTGAGGGTCAAACTTCAAACCATTCCATCTCCTCCTCTAAGTTTGCTAACAAGAGGAAGGACAACACCAGAAACTTCGCTGTTACACAAACCAACTCCCCTATTCCTGCTGCACCCATTACCCAAGTCGCTCCTTCACCTGCACCATACAAAAGACCATACTCTGGCCCGTTACCAAAATTCAACCGTTGCCAATATCACCATTCTCCTGATTATCCTTGCCAACATTGCACCAGCTGTGGTCGCGTAGGTCATACTGTTCAAACCTGCCGCATGCCTCAGCGAACGAACCGCCACCAGCCTTCAACCCAAACCCACCAACAAATAATGGGTCAAGCCCAACAACCCCTACTATTACCACCCACCCAACATTTAGCCCAAACATATTACCAACCCAATTATCCTATGGTTCAACCTATGCGGGCTTGCTACAATTGCAGAGACCCAAGCCATTTCAGAAACACGTGTCCAAGGTTCGTAAACATTATTCATGCTCAGGCCCAAGCCAACCCGGTGAATCAAGCAAACCAAGCTCCTCCACCTGCAAGAGGAAGAGCTTTCAATATCAATGCTAATCAGGCCAGGGCTGACGGCAATGTGGTTAACGGTACGTTCCTTAAAAATGGTAGATATGCATCCATGTTGTTTGATACTGGTGCGGATAGAAGTTTTGTGTCCTTAGAATTTGAACCTATCCTAAACCAAAATCGTGATAAGTTCATGGAGTCCATAACGGTAGAAGTTGCTGACGGGAAGCCGGTTTCATTAAACTCTATTATACGCAACTGTACACTCACCTTAAATGACCACGACTTCTCAGTTGACCTTATTCCTATGAAGCTGGGAAGTTTTGATATCATAATTGGTATGGACTGGCTCATTCAACATCAGGCAGAAGTTGTATGTCGCGAAAAGTTTATACGTATTCCTCTTTCAAACGGTCAGACTCTTCGAATCTTTGGAGAAACCTCGTCGAAAGGGCTCAGCTTAATGTCTTGTCTTCAAGCTCAAAAATATCTTCGCAAGAATTATGTCGCGTTTTTAGCTCATATCATCAAAAAGGGAACCATGGAGAAGAAACTTGAAGACATTCCAGTAGTAAAAGATTTCCCGCGAGTTTTTCCTGACGACATTTCAGGACTTCCTCCAGTTAGAGAAGTCGAATTCCATATTGATCTTATACCTGGTGCTACACCAGTTGCAAAGTCTCCTTATAGGTTAGCCCCCTTTGAAATGCAAGAGCTAGCCAGTCAATTACAAGAGTTGACTGACAAGGGATTCATACGTCCTAGCTCATCGCCTTGGGGTGCACCTGTCCTTTTTGTAAAGAAGAAAGATGGATCGTTTCGTATGTGCATCGACTACAGAGAGCTCAACAAATTAACAATCAAGAATCGCTATCCTTTACCCCGCATTGATGATCTTCTTGACCAACTTCAAGGTGCCAGCTACTTTTCCAAAATCGACCTTCGATCTGGTTATCATCAACTTAGAGTACAAGAAGAAGACGTCCCAAAGACCGCATTCCGAACTCGTTATGGTCATTATGAATTCATGGTCATGCCATTTGGTTTAACCAACGCTCCAGCAGTCTTCATGGACCTAATGAACAGAGTCTGCAAACCTTATCTTGATCGATTTGTTATAGTCTTCATCGACGACATTCTTATTTATTCAAAGTCTAAGTCTGATCATGAGCGTCATCTTCAGCTCATCCTTACACTTCTAGAGAATGAAAAGCTTTACGCCAAATTCTCCAAATGCGAATTCTGGTTAAAAGAGGTGCAATTCCTCGGACATGTAGTCAATGACAAGGGAATACACGTCGACCCCTCAAAGATCAAAGCGGTACAAGAATGGCAAGCGCCACGTACACCAACTGAAGTAAGATCTTTTCTTGGTTTGGCTGGTTATTATCGTCGTTTCATTTCAAACTTCTCACGCATTGCTGTACCACTCACGGCTTTAACTCATAAGGGAAAACCTTTCATATGGGGACCCAAGCAAGAAGAAGCCTTCCAAACCCTTAAACAAAAACTCTGTGATGCACCAATCCTCACTCTTCCTGAAGGTTGTGATGATTTGTGGTCTATTGCGACGCGTCAGGGCAAGGATTAGGCTGCGTTCTAATGCAAAGAGGAAAAGTTATAGCTTATGCTTCGAGACAACTCAAGACGCATGAGAAGAACTACACCACCAATGACCTAGAACTTGGAGCCGTTGTGTTCGCTCTTAAGATATGGAGACATTATCTCTATGGTACTAAGTGTGAAATATACACTGACCACAAGAGTCTTCAACATATCTTCAATCAAAAAGAGTTAAACATGAGGCAACGAAGATGGGTCGAACTTCTAAATGACTAAGACTGTGAAATTCGGTACCACTCTGGCAAAGCAAATGTGGTGGCTGATGCACTTAGTCGAAAGGGGTATGCGAACTCCATTCGTCTTCTATGTTCGCAAATCATAACTGACATTAAAGATCAAATTCGAGAAGCCCAACATGTTTCAGTAATGGAAGATGATGTACGAAAGGAGATGTCATGTGGAGCTGAACTTAAAATTGAAACTAAATCTGACGGTATTCTGTACTACCTAGATCGTATCTGGATTCCTGACCACAACAATCTTCGTAAAATCCTTATGAATGAAGCTCACAAAACGCGATACTCTATACACCCAGGAGCCGATAAGATGTATCAAGACCTACTATATACCTATTGGTGGCCTGGAATGAAAAAGGATATTGCTGTTTTTGTTTCTAAGTGCCTTACATGTTCCAAGGTGAAAGCTGAACACCAAAGACCCTGAGGACTTCTGGTTCAACCTGAAATACCTGTATGGAAGTGGGAAAATATAACCATGGACTTCATTACCGGGTTACCTCGCACTTCTGGTGGGTATGACACTATATGGGTAATAATTGACCGACTTACAAAATCCGCTCACTTTATTCCTATCCGCGAAGATTTCAAGAACGAAAAGCTAGCTCGTATTTATATCAGCAAAATCGTAAGCCGACATGGGGTACCGTTAAGTATTATTTCTGATCGTGATGGTCGTTTCACTTCACGAACATGGCAAGCAGTACAAGCCGCTATGGGTACGCGATTAGATCTCAATACCGCCTATCACCCTCAAACTGATGGTCAATCTGAACGCACCATACAAACTCTTGAAGATATGCTTCGAGCATGTGTCATAGACTTCAAGGGAAATTGGGACGCTCATCTCCCATTAGTTGAATTTTCGTACAACAACAGCTATCATTCAAGCATCGGCATGGCACCTTTTGAAGCCTTATATGGTCGTAAGTGCCGATCTCCAATATGTTGGCACGAAATTGGGGAAGCTCAAATCACTGGTCCGGAATTGATTCAAGAAACCACAGACAAGATCCATCAAATTCGAAACAATCTGCTAGCGGCCCAAATTCGTCAAAAGAGTTATGCAGACAAACGACGGAAGCCTTTAGAGTTTAACATTGGTGATCATGTACTTCTAAAAGTATCACCGTGGAAGGGAGTAGTTCGTTTTGGTCAAAAAGGCAAGCTAGCACCACGCTACATAGGACCTTTCAAGATACTCGAAAGAGTAGGTCTTGTAGCATACAAGCTTGATCTACCAGAAGAACTCAACAGGATTCATCCCACATTCCACGTATCAAACTTAAAGAAGTGCCTCGCGGATGAAAACCTTCACATTCCTCTAGAAGATATCCAGATTGATGAATCTATGAATTTTATTGAAAGACCAGTAGAGATCATGGACTTCGGAGAAAAACGTCTGCGACGAAGTCGCATTCCAATTGTTAGGGTACGCTGGGAGTCGAAACGGGGACCTGAGTTTACTTGGGAACGTGAAGACTCAATGCGTGAAAAATACCCGCATCTTTTTCCTACTACTTCTACTACTTAAATTTTGGGACGAAATTCCTAAAAGTAGGGGATACTGTAACATTTGTCGAAAACGGGTTTCATCAAACCCGCTCCGTTTGTAATCGAATATTCAGTTATAAATGTTTGTTGCCTATTTATGCTTATTTTAATTTTTAATGATACATAATTAATAAACAAACTAAACCATAAAAGTTATAATTGATAAAAAGTATAAATAAAACAATTAAAAATGAAATGGGGCTGCCGGGACTCGAACCCGGGTCAGCCGGGTTGTAACTCCAAAGATTTAACACTCACACGCATAACCACTCCGCCACTTGTTTGTTTTCTGTCAACTCTAGGAAACAAATAAGTCTTATATACAAACCTAGATAAACCGGTTGCGCCAACTGAAAAACTGAAATCGGCTATTCAACCGTCTAAACGTTTGAATAATCGCGATTTCAGGTTTATAACCGATGCACCGACAATTATAATCAATTCAAACTTGAATTGACTTGAATTCAGATGATGATGGGTTTTATAACCGAAGCTATCCAATAATCCGAATTACTGTAATCAAAGATCTTCTTCACGACTCAGAAACATTCCACAAACCTCCAATTACATTTCCGCACACTTTACAGTCCACCGGAGAAGTTTATTTTGCTCGCCGGAAATTTCTGCAAGTTCGCCAGAAAACCGTATTCATCATCAAAACGGTAAGTCTTTCAATACCGTTGTAGTCTAACAATTGTCAAGCTATTTCTAACTCAAACCTTTCAATTGAAATTGAATTCAGACACTGTTATCAGATAATTCCAGTTCACCGGAAAATTTCTGGAAATCTTTATTTTCGTCTGTGAAACGGTAAGGACCTTCAAACACACTGTTAACGTTTGTTTAGCACTTCAATTTCATGATTAGCTAATCAAAACGATTAATTGATTTGCTCAGTTGAAGTTCATAAAAATAGAGACCGACGCCTTGCCGGAACTCTGTAATAAATCGTTCACCGGTATGTTTACTTCTGATTATCATCTCTGCTATCTCATATTAGTCTGTGCAATGTTTAACAATCGAATTAACAAGATTTAATGGTGTAATCTGCTGTCGGTAAAATCCAACGAGGAAGATGAACTGTGATAACATTATAAGTATAATTAAAATTGGTATTTTAAACGGGTTAGACACACAGTCCAGCGGTGGACTGTGTGCAAATAATACGCACACTTCACGAGTTCGATCCCTGATACACGCACCCTCTATGTAATAAAATGCCTTTTTGTTTAAAACTGAACCGGGTTAACTCCGTTAGTTGTTAAGTATAATAAAATTTGTATATTAACCAAGTTAGACACACAGTCCAGCGGTGGACTGTGTGTAACGTTAAAGCACAGGTCCCGGGTTCGAGACCTGTTAGTGGCACCGGTTCGACGAATTAAAATGTTTTTGAAAATAAAAGAATTTTGGATAAATTGAATTAATAGATAAGTATAATTAAAAACAAAATTATTTCGGGTTAGACAAGTAGCTCAGTTGGTAGAGCTGCGTGCACGCGTACGGGAGGTCTCGGGTTCGAGCCTCACCCAGCGCATTTCAGTCACACAATAAACCGGTCAAACAGTTAAAGTCAAAAAGCCAATGGTCAACCCAAAAAGTCAACATATTTTTATATTTTTAATTATTTAATTTAATTTAAAAATCAATTAAAAATACTTAAAAATAATGTTTTTAAAGATAGGAAATAGCTTCAACTCGTAAAAATATATCTAAAAATTCTATTAAAATCCTTAATAAAATCCACTCATTTACTATATTTTCCGTTATTATTTAGGTTAGTTAGTTCTCGTTGTTTCGCTCTTCCAACTCGTGCGCATCTCACCATCTCCAATCAAACGCACCCAATGTGAGTGAATCTTTACAAATTCCCCGTTTTAATTACGTTTTTGGGGTGTATCATGTGTCTTGCTATATATTATATTTAAATCATTGTGCATACATCATATCATGAACATGTGTATTCAGCTTGTTTCAACTGTTTGTGTAGTTATTGTTAGATTCAATTTATTATTTTCAGTACATGCAATTTCATAGGCCGCCGCTCCCCATTACATTATGAGCGTTGAGCAAGTTCCCCATTACATTATGAGGGTGAACCTGGCGTGCCAACATACGATCGGCTCCGTTTGATTGAGCCTTGATCGCACAGACATTTATCATTTTCAGTACATGCAATACGATCGGCAGTTTTCATTCATGTTATTTATCGTATGATGTTGGTATGTTAATGTACGCTATCATATGTTACTGTATGTTATAGTTGTGATTGCTATTGCTACTGCCTGATTATTTACATTTGCTCATTTATGATTATGCACAGTTTTTCATTGATAAACTAACAAGAAAATCAATAATAAATGTTTATCTAACAAGGTTCACTCGCCAACTTATGTTGACCCGAAAACCCCCATTTTTACACATGATACAGGTGAACCAGCTGCAGCCAGAAACACATAGGATTGGACTAGAAGAATAAAACGATTTAGAGCTTGGAATTATTTTGTTTGGTTATTTTCTTTGTAATGTATGGACATGTTTGGATTATTTGGAATGTAATTTTGACTTTAATAAATATGAAACATATTAGTAAATATCATGAGCTTTGGTGATAACCCAATTATGCCCCGACTCTTATTCCGCTGCGGGTCGGGGTATGACAGTTTGATTATACCTTCCTAATTAAATAAAATACATTCATACATTTATTAATCATAATAAACTGATTTATTCCATTTTACGGATATATCATATATGATGTTTCATGTTTGTTCACCATGAGCAAACCTCAACATCACATTACTAATGTTTCCTCTAATTACTTTTAAGATATGAGGGGTCAACATATCATCATAAGCATACTATTCACAAGCTAAACATCCTACTAACCTTGATTTTATTGCATAACCCGACGGTTTGTGACCCGAATCGGCTCGTTTCTTCATGAGTCCTTGCAATGCCAGGATTGATCGCATCCATTCATTTATTGATCTTACGCCTATGCGTATCCTTTCAACAATATCTTGTTCAGATGAACATGACCAACAAGCCCAACATCGAAGTTAGCATTTTCTGACAATACTTACCATTAGTGTAACATCCGTCAAAAAACGGGTTTCCAAAACCCGCATCGTTATTAATCGAATATTCAGTTATAATTTTCGTTGCGTATATATTGTTCATTTTAATTCTAAACAATACATAATTAATAAACATTTTAGAATTTAAAAACTATAATCAATAAATGATAAAATAAGTGAATAAAAAATAAAATGAGGCTGCCGGGTTTCGAACCCAGGTCGCCCATAACCACAAACTTATACACACACAGCTTTCACCACTCCGCCACACGCACATTAGTGCTAAAATTGAAAACATTTAAATCTTATGTTAAGAAAACGTTTAAACCTGCAAGTTCAGAATCATCCTAAACATAACCGCCCATGATTCAAGCCAACTCTTATTGACCGTTATGCGGTTAATCAATCATAACCGGCGATCATAATCGTTAATCAAGCCATTATGCAAAATCATCGAGTGCAGATTTCGGTTATAAATCAAATTTTAAACGGATCTGAAATCCGAAGCAGGACAGAGTCATTGACCTATAAATACCAGCACTATCACTCTAACGAATTCGCTCTTTTCCTTCGCAACTTGCCTCTGTTCTCTCCGCTCAATTTTCTGTTCGCCGGAATCCTCAGTTACTCGCCGGAAAACCGAAGAATCTATCCCACTGTTGCCTTACTCTATAAATAGGACTTCTAGAGCCCCGACAGAAGTCACCCACACTCACCTCAAACTTCCTGTAGATCCTCTGTCGCAAGTTACATTTGACGGAGTTGACCTCAGCCGCCAGAATCTCACCGGAAACATTCAAGACCACCACCCTCGGTATTATCTTTCGACTTACTTTCATTTTCTATCTATTATTTTGTTAATCAGTAAGAAACACTTTGATTTAACAAACCAAATCACCGAGCGGGTGATCTGAAATTTAAATGTGTGAAGAAGACGAATTGAGATAGCATATAAATATAATAAAAACCGGAATAATAACCGGGTTAGACACACAGTCCAGTGGTGGACTGTGTACAAAAACAATAAGCACGTCTCGGGTTCGATTCTGTTCTTGTTTCGATTCGTCACAATATTCAAACCTTTTTATAAAACTCAAATATAAAACTTGACAGTAAGTATATAAAAGAAATAAAAATCTTATATCCAATGGGTTAAACACACAGCCCAATTCGTCGGGCTGTGTGCACACACGAAGCAAAGGTCGTGAGTTCGAGCCGGTTCCATGACCCTGTCTCTATAATATACAAATCATTTTGTTAAATCAGAATATAGTTTAATCTAAATAGTATATAAATATAATTAAAAACGAGATTATTTCGGGTTAGACACGTAGCTCAGTTGGTAGAGCTGCGTGCACGTATACGGGAGGTCACGAATTCGAACCTCACTCAGCGCATAGAATAAACACAGTTCGACCGGTCAACGGTCAACGGTCAACGCTCAACATGGTCAAAAGTCAACATTTTTTTTATTTCTTTTTTTAATTTATTTAATCAGAAAATTATTTAAAAATACTTAAAAATAATATTTAAAGTTAGAAAATGTCCTTAAACTCACAAAAATAAATCTAAAAATCCTATTAAGGTTATGAATTAAAATTATTAATCTCAAATAAAATCCATTTATTTACCGAACCATTTCGTTATTATTCTAGGTTAGTTTTCCTCGTCGATCAAATCCTAAAATTCGTGCGCATTCATCGTCATCCAGGAAACGCACCCACTGTGAGTGAATCCTTACAAATTCCCCTTTTTATTCATGTTTTGGGGTGTATCATGTGTCGCTTTAATTATTTCGTTTATTCAAATTTGTGCTATTACCTTTATATCACCTAAACTTATGATGTAAATATTGTTTGTTGTGATACGTGTTTACATTCTTGTCAAGTTGTGTGCAAATCATTCATTAGGCCCATCAGTTCCTCGTGAGAGACGAGTTGAGCATCAGGTGCCTCATTTGATCGGCTCCGTTTGATTGAGCCTTGATCTCATTGTTCATCATTTGGTGTGTGTGCTTGTGCATTGTTTGATATTATGTGTTTTGTGATTTAATTTACATTTACGTTTATTAATATTTGGTTATGCACAATTTTATTCAAATAACCAACATAACTAATCCTTTTAAATATTTAAATAAGATTCACTCGCCAACTTTTGTTGACCCAAAACCCTATTTTACACATGATACAGGTGATCCGGTTGAGAAAAGAAACACATAGGATGGCCTAGAAGAATAAACAAGTTAATGCCTTGGAATGAACGTTTAGTTTTGTTTTCCTTTGTAATTGTACTTTAGTTTGTAATTTGAATAAAAAAATGTATTTGAACATGTTGTGTTTGTATGTTTATTGTAACTTCTTCTTTAAAGAGAAATAATAAATATGAAACTTTATAGTAAATGTCATGAGCTTTGATAAAAACCCAATCATTCCCCGACTACCATTTCCGCTGCGGGTCAGGGTGTGACAGATTGGTATCAGAGCTTTTGACTATAGGGATATAGGATAGGATATTAGACCCTTAGAGCCTATACTATAGTTAATTAGATTTTAATTGTTTATGTGGTTACATGCAAACTCATGATGTTTATTTGTTTCGTATTTATTACACACACAAATGCATGCAAACACTTCCCAATCATTTTGTGTGATACTTAATGAGTTATACTTATTGTCAACTTAACATACTTACATATACATTCATCACGCATATTTCAATATTCACATATTCAAATCATCCTCATATTTCCTTTATCCAAGATTTTGTCGCAATTTTCGTTTTTCAATCTCATCAAAGTGAGTTCTACGACGGGCATGTAGTAACTGTAAGGGTACAAGTACCGGTAGTCGGAACGTCCTGTCTAGGTTGGCATTCGTAGAAATCCAAATATAACGGACCAGTTTGCCTACCTGGGGACTAACGATGAGAGTACAAAGGACCTATTAGGCCAAAGCATGCCACACCAAACGTCGTTCGAACTAACCCCACTTTGAGGTGTCACCGTGTCCACACCTGGATGCACTCCGAATTTCATACGTTACATTCATATTTCTCGATTTTCTCCGGGTTTTAGTGTACGTTACCAGGCTAACACATGCAAACCATATGAAAGACCCGGTAATCATGGGGGCCCACATGATTAGAAGGTGAAGTATGGCGGCATGCAAGGCCCAATTACGAGCAAAGCCCAAGACATCCTATGGATGTAGTAAATTTATTATTCTTCATTTGTTTTATGAATGTTCATTTCTAAATACGACACATGACACCTAAAACGTCAAACTCATACTCTTGATACGTATTTCTTGTAGATGTCTTCTAGTCTCTCTCGTAGAAAAATGAGATCAGGAAAAACCCGCGAGCGCATGGCTGCCCAAATCGCTCAACAAATGGCTGCCGTAATACCCAACATCGTAGTTCAAGTTTAACAAGCCCTTACCGCTAATCCCGTCAACCCAATCAACCAAGAAGATCAAAACATTGTCAATCCTCCCCCAAAAGCCACTAAATGCACCTTCAAGCATTTCAAATCCTGCGATCCTCCAAAATACGAAGGTACTGAAGGTGTCACCGCTCTCCTCCATTGGTTTGAGGAGATGGAAAACACTTTTCTCAATTGCGACTGCCCCGATGATCGCAAGGTGCGATATGCTACCGGTCGTTTGTTTGGAGTAGCACTTACATGGTGGAATACAGAGAAGGCCAAGCGAGGTACTGAGAATGCTATGACTTTGACTTGGTAAGAGTTGAAAGAAATCATGACAAGACGTTTCTGTCCAAGAAGCGAAATCAAGAAATTAGAGGATGAGTTCTATTCCTTGAAACAAAAGGAGGGCGATCACACCACATACAACAAGAGATTCCTTGAGTTGAATCAGATGGTCCCCAACTTGTTCACTCCCCTCTACTGTTTAATCGAGCACTACATTCGAGGTCTTCCTTCATAAATTCAAGACCCTGTAATAAGTACCACACCTGCAACCTTGGAAGCAACAATGGAGTTAGCTACAGAGCTTACCGAAAACCGCATACGGAATAAAGATTTTGCGGAGGAGAAAAAGAAGGATAAAGCATCAACCGAAACCTCAAACCCAACCCAGACCGAATCCTCTTCTTAAACCACTCCTAAGAGAAAACGAGATGGGCAAAATTTCGCTATCACCCAAGGCAATCAACCAGCTTCACCATCCGTACCCCTCCAAGCCATCCCAATCACTCAAGTAGCACCCAACTCTACTTACCCAAATAAGAAACCTTACATTGGACCTCACCCTCAATGCAACACCTGTTTTTATCACCATCCATCTACCGTACCTTGTCGACTATGTGCAAATTGTTGGCGTTATGGTCATTGGAGCAAGACTTGTCGTGCCCCTCAAAACCAAGCCTCACCCCCTACTCAAAACATGATCCAAACATATCAACAACCCCAATACCCCATGTTTCCAAATGTTCGAGCTTGTTTTAATTGTGGCGACCCTACCCACTTTAGAAACACGTGCCCTCGATTGGTTAATATCATAAAAGCCCAAGCGCAAGCAAACCCAGTTAACCAAGCAAATCAAGCAAACCCAACACTACCACCAGCAAGAGGAAGAGCTTACAACATCAACGTCAATCCTGTTGAAGATAATAACGGCCCAAACGAACAACACAACTAGCCTTTCCTCACCAAGAATCAAGACTCAACTCCAACTCCGTTTAGTTTTTATATTTTCTTATGTTATCTCAATCTTTCCGTATCCCAGTTGTAAATTGGGAATTTATGTATCCAAGAATTTTAATGCGAATTGATATTACAGTTTTGTTTTATACTCATTGATTTAACATTCATATCATCATACATCTCGACGTATCTCAATCTCATCATTTAAAGAAGTTGGGTTGTGTCTCACTTTTACATAGACTGACCCCTTCATCATAACAAACGAGTGAGGTACTGTCATCATTCAGTCATGTATCCTTTCAGATTTGAGACTCAAACTTTGGCTGTTGTGTTTGTTTTGTAAATTTTAGAGTCACATAGAACTAATTATAACTTACTGACAAAGCCAATGAAAATTTGACAAGAATATGGTGGATACGCCGCTGGTACTTCCTATATATAAGTATTCTTGTCAAAGGATCAAAAGCATTGTCAGGCGGTTATGAGAAGTTCCATGTAGGTTTTAATATCGTCATGGTTGAAATTTTTGTTTATGATATAACCTTATCTTTCCAAACGTATCAATTCTCTCAAAACTCTTATGCATAAAATCATGCTTAGTCAATCAACTCTTTTTATCCATGTTCCGCATTCTTATACGTTAGGCATCAAAAAGCGATTCCTGTAGCAGGGTATTCAACCCTTACTAGGAACGTTACCGCCTCAAATAAAATTTAAACTCTCACCCCCTTCTAAGTATGTAATTGTCAAAACCACCCTCCTTTACCACTACTTAAATTTCGGGACGAAATTTCTAAAAGTAGGGGATACTGTAACATCCGTCGAAAAACGGGTTTCCAAAACCCGCTTCGTTATTAATCGAATATTCAGTTATAATTTTTGTTGCGTATATATTGTTCATTTTAATTTTAAACAATACATAATTAATAAACATTTTAGAATTTAAAAACTATAATCAATAATGGATAAAAATAAGTGAATAAAAAATAAAATGAGGCTGCCGGGTTTCGAACCCGGGTCGCCCATAACCACAAACTTATACACACACAGCTTTCACCACTCCGCCACACGCACATTAGTGCTAAAATTGAAAACATTTAAATCTTATGTTAAGAAAACGTTTAAACCTGCAAGTTCAGAATCATCCTAAACATAATCGCCTTGATTCAAGCCAACTCTTATTGACCGTTATGCGGTTAATCAATCATAACCGGCGATCATAATCGTTAATCAAGCCGTTATGCAAAATCATCGAGTGCAGATTTTGGTTATAAATCAAATTTTAAACGGATCTGAAATCCGAAGCAGGACAGAGTCATTGACCTATAAATACCAGCACTATCACTCTAACGAATTCGCTCTTTTCCTTCGCAACTTGCCTCTGTTCTCTCCGCTCAATTTTCTGTTCGCCGGAATCCTCAGTTACTCGCCGGAAAACCGAAGAATCTATCCCACTGTTGCCTTACTCTATAAATAGGACTTCTAGAGCCCCGACAGAAGTCACCCACACTCACCTCAAACTTCCTGTAGATCCTCTGTCGCAAGTTACATTTCGCCGGAGTTGACCACAGCCGCCAGAATCTCACCGGAAACATTCAAGACCACCGCCCTCGGTATTATCTTTCGACTTACTTTCATTTTCTATCTATTATTTTGTTAATCAGTAAGAAACACTTTGATTTAACAAACCAAATCACCGAGCGGGTGATCTGAAATTTAAATGTATGAAGAAGACGAATTGAGATAGCATATAAATATAATAAAAACCGGAATAATAACCGGGTTAGACACACAGTCCAGTGGTGGACTGTGTACAAAAACAATAAGCACGTCTCGGGTTCGATTCTGTTCTTGTTTCGATTCGTCACAATATTCAAACCTTTTTATAAAACTCAAATATAAAACTTGACAGTAACTATATAAAAGAAATAAAAATCTTATATCCAATGGGTTAAACACACAGCCCAATTGGTCGGGCTGTGTGCACACACGAAGCAAAGGTCGTGAGTTCGAGCCGGTTCCATGACCCTGTCTCTATAATATACAAATCATTTTGTTAAATCAGAATATAGTTTAATCTAAATAGTATATAAATATAATTAAAAACGAGATTATTTCGGGTTAGACACGTAGCTCAGTTGGTAGAGCTGCGTGCACGTATACGGGAGGTCCCGAGTTCGGACCTCACTCAGCGCATAGAATAAACACAGTTCAACCTGTCAACGGTCAACGCTCAACGCTCAACATGGTCAAAAGTCAACATTTTTTTTATTTCTTTTTTTAATTTATTTAATCAGAAAATTATTTAAAAATACTTAAAAATAATATTTAAGTTAGAAAATGTCCTTAAACTCACAAAAATAAATCTAAAAATCCTATTAAGGTTATGAATTAAAATTATTAATCTCAAATAAAATCCATTTATTTACCGAACCATTTCGTTATTATTCTAGGTTAGTTTTCCTCGTCGATCAAATCCTAAAATTCGTGCGCATTCATCGTCATCCAGGAAACGCACCCACTGTGAGTGAATCCTTACAAATTCCCCTTTTTATTCATGTTTTGGGGTGTATCATGTGTCGCTTTAATTATTTCGTTTATTCAAATTTGTGCTATTACCTTTATATCACCTAAACTTATGATGTAAATATTGTTTGTTGTGATACGTGTTTACATTCTTGTCAAGTTGTGTGCAAATCATTCATTAGGCCCATCAGTTCCTCGTGAGAGACGAGTTGAGCATCAGGTGCCTCATTTGATCGGATCCGTTTGATTGAGCCTTGATCTCATTGTTCATCATTTGGTGTGTGTGCTTGTGCATTGTTTGATATTATGTGTTTTGTGATTTAATTTACATTTACGTTTATTAATATTTGGTTATGCACAATTTTATTCAAATAACCAACATAACTAATCCTTTTAAATATTTAAATAAGATTCACTCGCCAACTTTTGTTGACCCAAAACCCTATTTTACACATGATACAGGTGATCCGGTTGAGAAAAGAAACATATAGGATGGCTTAGAAGAATAAACAAGTTAATGCCTTGGAATGAACGTTTAGTTTTGTTTTCCTTTGTAATTGTACTTTAGTTTGTAATTTGAATAAAAAAATGTATTTGAACATGTTGTGTTTGTATGTTTATTGTAACTTCTTCTTTAAAGAGAAATAATAAATATGAAACTTTATAGTAAATGTCATGAGCTTTGATGAAAACCCAATCATGCCCCGACTACCATTTCCGCTGCGGGTCAGGGTGTGACAATTTCCCTTCAAATACTTGTTCTTCTCGGTGTTTAAGCACCTACCATTCATTCATAAATTTCCTACATGTATGCTATTACATATCACAGATACTTTTCTTTCATTCAATCCTTTCATTTTGCTAATTATTTTGCCTACCTCTTGCCACCAAGGTCAAACTAGCACTTCCACCTATCGTATATGTATTGAAGCACACGTTTGTACTATTCCCAATTCAATCATACTTACAAGGCGTTATTTTAGCTTTTCTTATGAAAGTTTTTCTTTCCTTGTAAATTTCATAAGTCATTCATTTGAATCCTAGCCCATCATTCATTTTAAATCGCATGGGTCGATTACTAACATATCTCTCAGGTAATGTATTCAAAACTTATTTCTTTCAACTAGGTTTCTTGCTACTACAATAGCTTTCATCGGTTATACTCACTTAATGAATCAATTATGTCATGCTATATTACTATTACTTGCTTAATAATTATTAACTTAACTTTGTTTGGCTTTTCGGAAGCCCAACTATAAATACATTCTTATCTATGTTTTATTAATTACTCAACTGACCCGTTAGGAGGCGTTTCACATGAAAGCCCGTGCCTCCTACTTTTATCAAAATTTTCATTACATCTTTCAACACAACTTCCTTTATGGTGGTTTATGCTAGAAAACCTTTATATTCTAATTTTACACTCTGATAAGACATTAACCAGAATGACCGTCAACCCAAATTACTAGATGCATTTCTTGGGTTATTCTATTACCCAATTCTGACATATCCTTCTCTAGTATAGCCATAAGTTCCTACCAAAAGCATAACTTTTTATACATACCTGACGCAAGTCCAAAACCACTGACTCGTTATCCATACCTTGTGATGGTTATTTCTTTCCAATTTGTGGCAATGCATGCCCATACATTACGCTTACCTGTAAGAATAAAACTTGAAAAACAAAACATTAAATACCGGGTTCAAGTGGCGATCACCATTTGACCCGCTTTATTAATTTGTCCTTTTAACCATTCTTGCATACAAACATATTTGCATATATATATATATATATATATATATATATATATATATCAAAGTGTACGTTCGTAATTGTCACACCCCGACCCACAGCGGAATAAGAGTCGGGGCATAATTGGGTTATCACCAAAGCTCATGATGTTTACTAATATGTTTCATATTTATTAAATTCAAAATTTCATCCTTAATATTCCAAACAAGTTCATACAATTACAAAGAAAAGTAACTACATAAACAATCCAAAGTCTAAACCAATTCATTCTTCTAAGCCATCCTATATGTTTCTTGCTGCAACTGGATCACCTGTATCATGTGTAAAAATGGGGTTTTTTGGGTCAACAAAAGTTGGCGAGTGAACCTTGTTAGAAAACATTTATTATTGATTTCTTATTATATTTAATATGGAAAAAATTGTGCAATAATCATATGTGAGCAAACGTAAATAAACATACAATAACAATAACAATAACAAAAACAATAACAATAACAGTAACAATAACAATAACAATCCACCTTGCATGAATATATGACATGAATGATACTGTATATGTTGGCAACGTCACGTTCACGCTCATAGGTAGTGGGGAACGGACGGCCTATGATGAAATGTATGTGCGATCAAGGCTCAATCAAACGGAGCCGGTCGTATGTTGGCAACGCCTCGTTCACGCTCTTAGGTAATGGGGAACGGCTCACGCTCATAGGTAATGGGGAGCGGCGGCCTATGATAATGTATGTACTGAAGATGATAAATTTAATCTAAATATTAACCACACAAACAGTTGATACATATTGGATACACATTTGATCATGGATATGAAGGATGCACAAGTGTTTAAATGTAATAAATAATAAGACACATGATACATCCCAAAAACGTGATTAAAACGGGGAATTTGTAGAGATTCACTCACATTGGGTGCGTTCGTTTGATGATGTTGAATGCGCACGAGTTTAGAGGATTGATCGACGAGGAATAACTAACCTAAATAATAACGAAAAGGTACGGTAAATAAGTGGATTTTATTAACAATTTTAATAGGATTTTTGGATATATTTTTGTGAGTTTAAGGCTATTTTCTAACTTTAAAAACATTATTTTTAAGTATTTTTAATTGATTTTTAAATTAAATAAATAAATAAAAACACAAAAAAATGTTGACTTTTTGGGTTGACCGTTGACTATTGACTTTGACTTGTTGACCGGTTCGGTCGTGTATTTGTTTGCACTGAGTGAGGTTCGAACTTGTGACCTCCCGTACGCGTGCACGCAGCTCTACCAACTGAGCTACGTGTCTAACCCGAAATATTTCTGTTTTTAATTATATTTATATACTATTTTAATTTATTCAAAATTCATTTATTTTTAAAAAGGATTTTAATTATCGAACCGGTGTGTATAACAGGTCTCGAACCCGGGACCTGTTGTTTAATGTTGCACACAGTCCACCGCTAGACTGTGTGTCTAACCTGGTTAAAACACTTGTTTTTATTTCTCTTATATACTAACTGGAAGTCTCCGTAATTGGGTTTTATAAAAAGGCTGAATATTGTGATGAATCGGAACAAGGACAGACTCGAACCCGGGACTCTATGTTTCAAATGCACACAGTCCACCGCTGGACTGTGTGTCTAACCCGAGATATAATCCGATTTATATTAAATTTATACACAAACTAGACTTCATCTTCTCCGTTAAACAACACAGACAACGATTATTCTACTGATCCTGTTAAATTCAATTTACGGACATATGACTGATTAAAATGAAATGGATAAAGAAGGTTTTGGAAGTGAATGTACCGGAAAGATGATCTTTCTCAGAAATCCGGCGAAATCGTCGGCTCTGTTTTATGAACTCCGTCTGAGAGGACCAATTAACAGTTTTGATTAACTAATTGTGAAATTCAATGACTAAACAAGAGCTATCAGAGAGTTTAGATGATTATACCGATTCACAGCGCGATTTAGGAATTTTCAGAAATCTTCCGGCGAGTGCTGATTATCCGATATCGTCGCCTGGGACTGATTCTGGTTGAAGGGTTTGAGTTAGTAAAAGTCTAACAACAGATAGAAGATGAAAGAATTGAGAAATTTACCGTTTTGATGAAAGAACACGGTTTTCCGGAGAAAGTCCGGCGAGTTCAGAAAGCGATTCCGACGATCAGAAATTACAGTAAAAGTGAAATTGGAGGTTCTGTTAGTGTTTTTGAGTCGCGAGATGATGATATTGCCGGTGTAAATCAGGAAGTAAATGATTTCGGTTATTAAACCCGAAAATCATATGAATTCAAGTTCAATAAAGGCTGAATTGATTGAGATCGTGCGTCGTAATGTTTTCATCGGTTATGACCAGTAATATCAACACTCAAACGTCTGGAAAGTTGAAAGTCGATTACCGGTTTCAGTTTGGCGCAAAACAGATGACTTCACAGATGAACTTATGTTTTATTTGTTTCCTAGATTACACAAAGACATCAAGTGGCAGAGTGGTAAAGTGTTTGATGTTAAGGTTTTCCGGCTGACCCGGGTTCGAAACCCGGCAGCCCCTTTTTATTTTTAATTGCTTTATTTTTATTTTCTACAATTTTAATTTCCATATTCTAAAATGTTTATTAGTTATGTATTGTTTAAAATTAAAATAAGCATTAAATGAGCAACAAAAATTTGAAACTGATTATTCGATTAATAAACGAAGCGGGTTTGGAAAACCCGTTTTTCGACGGATGTTATAGTAATTATCTTCAGTTCGACCATACTTACAAAACGTCATTTCATCAGTTTAGCGTTTCTCTCAGAAACCTTTTCCTCACATCCATACTAAATCTATCGCCATCTACTTTATACTTACTTATAAGACTTGTTTGACTCTAACAAGGTCAAATTGTTAACACATTCTTATGTAGGTGATTTAATTCTTTTTATGTTTAGAATCCGTCTCACGGATTCAAACCTTTCTTTTTATACTTTTCATACTTACTTGTTTGAATCCGTTTAGTGGGTTCAAACCTATTATTCATACTTATCATTCATTTCCCTCGTTTGACACGTTCATAACGTGTCAACTTCCTTATCATACTTTTCCATCCGTTGTGACCCGTTCATAATGGGTCAATTCTTTAACATACTTAATTACATTTATTACTATACTCACAAGTTATAACAATGAGCATTACTATAAGTGAAACTAGAAATATAACAAGTATCATACAGATTCAAACATTTTATTTTTACTTGGTTGGTCCATTCTTACTTACGGATTCATACTCTTCCTTCCAAAATTTTCAATCAACATAAAACTCTCCTAAGTTACATGGGAATCTGGCCATTCTCTTCACACACGTGATCACTTACTTCTCAATTCTACCGGACATACCTGTGATGATTATCATGGTCTCACGAGTATCATATGTTTCTTGCGCACTGGCCGGGCGCGCAATCCACATACTAGTCTCGTGCCTTCATGTAATCACCACCTTATGTCCGTAGAAGTGGATTTCAGTTCGTGCATCATTTAATATCCTAAGGCAACCTCAATGTCTTCCATTCAACATTTACCCTCCCTCAGGAGATCTTCCCAACACCAGTACCCTTATTTATTAAAAGTGTGTGCCTGGGGGTTCAAGAGTTCAATCACATACTTTGGTGTTTGCCCTAGATCGCATCCTTGGATCATTCTTCTCAATCATCCAAGCTTACCTTTCACAAATAGCATGGTTAGTTTCTTTATATGAACATATATATACATGTTCCTATTCGAAAGTTACCTTCAAGCCTTGATTGAGTCTTGGATTGTACGGTTTTCAAGTGGCAATAGCACACGTGTTTGAGTTCAAGTACTTACCTTCTCGTAATTAGTTTCACTCAAACCAGGGCTCTGATACCAACTTGTAAGACCCTAAAACGCAGTTTGACCCAAACGACGCAACGGAAATATGAACTATGAAATTTCTTCCTTTATAGTTGTTCTAACGTACTTCAAACCATTTAATTCAACTTTCTTTAACTTAAGCACATATTTCATTACAAATTGAGATAACTACGTTAACATATGATTACAACCACATCACCACTTCTCCGTACAATCCATGATCTTCAACTCGATCTTCGTCCACATATCTCCCATGATGATAATGATGATCTGACTAATCTGCGGTCACCAAATACATAATCAACCCATTAGTAAAGGTAACATCTTACATAATTAAATGAATATATAAATAATCAATAACTACATAATGTTCTAACTATGTTTACTACTCCATAATTATATCCTTCTGAATTTGTTCTTTACAACAGACCTCGCACCTTCAAAAGCCAAACACATACATACATGCATTCCTGTTTCATTCTCAGTAGCAAATCGGTTAGCAAGACATAATTTCAACTGTAACATTTGTCGTAAAACGGGTCTAAAACCCGCTCCATTTTGTAATAAAGTATACGTTATGGTGATCGTTACGTATTTATGTTAAATGTTTAAAAGTTTGATATATTATTTGCATTCAATAATAAATAAAATAATAAGGTTAAAATAACAATGATAATAAATAAAATGTAAGTGATAAAAATAAAGTAAAAAAAGGGTGCAGACCGCGAGTATCGAACCCGGGTCTTCACCCAAACAATACACACAGCACACCACCACACCACACACACACACATCTGTTTTAGTTCTAAAACAAATTATATTTATACAACCTCTTGAAGCAAAATTTTAAAACACCCGCCTGTAACAGCTGTAACCTCCAAAATCATCATCAATTCTTCGTTTCATTTTAGATCTAAACCAAAGAAACGCTTCCTAATTAGGTGTTAAACGCAATCATTGGGTCAAATCGGTTATGTAATCATGGTGTTATTTAAATTTTTGACCGAAGTCTTTTGAAACCGAAAACCAAAACTCAAGCCAACTCTTGTCTATAAATAATGACCCTAGAATCCATTTAGAACTCACTCACATCTGCAAATACTTTCTACAAGCTTCCTGTAAACTCTGCTCTTCAATTCACACTTGGCCGGAAATTCGTTCGTCGCCGGAATTACACCGGAGAACTCAGGTCACTCCCCCTGTTTCGGTATAAGCACTTGACTCTTTCCTTTTATTATTTATTTTAGTGTCAGTCAATCCAATAAGCAATATCAGATTGACAATCGGGTTTTGTCAAACTGTTCAAACGAAATGAAGAAGATGAAGTTGAAAATGAGTATCAATATAATTAAAACCGGAGTTTATACCGGGTTAGACACACAATCCAGTGGTGGACTGTGTGCATCATAAACGAAGTAACCCAAGTTCGAGTCTTAACACGCTGCCGAATTCCTTATTTATCCCAAACGTTTTTATGACCAATATTTAAGTTAACTCAGTTAGTGTATAAATTTAATATAAATCCTAAATATTCCGGGTTAGTCACACACCCCAGTTGGTAGGGCTGTGTGCAACACGAAGCAAGGGCGCGGGTTCGAGTCTGATCGTTTACATGTTTATGAAATTATCAAACCTTGTTAAATAAAATCAGAATATGGCTTGACTTCATAAGTGTATATATGTATTTAAATTCCAGAATATTTCAGGTTAGACACGTAGCTCAGTTGGTAGAGCTGCGTGCACGTAAACGAGAGGTCACGAGTTCGATCCCCACACGCTGCCAAAACCACCCGATCGGACCGGTTCGACCCCTAAAAGGGGTATAATTTTTTAATTAACCATTTCTCTTATTTTTTTCGTCCAAAATCCATAAAAGTATATAATAAAATAAGTCTTTTTAAACATAAAAATTAGTAATAAATACTATAAAATTGTCTAAAAAGCCTAATAAAATTCATTAAATAAAAATACTAATTTCAAATAAAAGAAATATATTTACTGAATTATTACGTGAATATTTAGGTTAAGTTTTCTCGTCGGTTGGAATCTTTAAATCATGCGCGCTTGTTATCAAATCAAGAACGCACCCACTGTGAGTGAATTCCTACAAACTTCCCCTTTTTATTCATGTTTTGGGGTGTATCATGTGTCGTTTTATTTATATTATTTATTCAACACTCGTGCTACTACCATTATATGAACTAACGTGCTATGTGATATTTGGTTTATTGTTATTTGTGGTTATACTTTCTCATTTCAGTCAGGCATTCACATTAGGCCCATCAGTTCCCCGTTTCATACGGGTAGAGCATCATGTTGCCTAATTAGATCGGCTCCGTTTGATTGAGCCTTGATCTCACAGCACATCGCTCATCGTGCTCACATGTACATTGCTAGATGATTACGGGTTTGTGGATAGATTACCTATACGTTTGCTCATATTTGGTTTATGCACATTTTTATTAAATTAATAAACATAACAATTCCTTCTAATGTTTAAACGAGATTCACTCGCCAACTTTTGTTGACCCAAATCTCTATTTTTACACATGATACAGGTGATCAGGTTGAAGCAAGGAACACATAGGATTGGGCCTTAGAAAAAGAATAAATCATTTCTTAATGTTTAGTTTAGAATAATTGGTGTTTGTATGGTTTGTGTGTTGATTGGAATATTTCCTTTAATTTGAAATAATAAATATGAAACTTTATTATAGTAAATGTCATGAGGTTTGATGAAAACCCAATCATGCCCCGACTACCATATCGCTACGGGTCAGGGTGTGACAAATTGGTATCAAAGCTCTTGACTATAGGGATATAGGATAGGTTATTAGACCCTTAGAGCCTATACTATAGTCGGTTAGATTTTAATTGCTTACGTGTTAATTTGTTGCATGCAAACTCATGATATTTACTTGTTTCACATTTATCTCACACAAATGCATGCAAGCACTCCCACTACTGTATGATTTCGTGCGATATTCAATGTGATATACATATTGTTAATGTAACATGCTTACGCATCATGCACGGCACAATTTTCACATATTTGAACATTTTTCATGCTTTCTTTCTCAAAATTTTGTGATACTTTCATTTTCCAATCTCATCAAAGTGAGTTCTACGACGGGCATGTAGTAACTGGAAGGGTACAAGTACCGGTAGTCGAAACGTCCTGTCTAGGATTGGCATCCATATAAATCCAATATAACGGACCAGTTTGCCTACCTGGGGACTAACGATGAGAGTACGAAGGACCTATTAGGCCAAAGCATGCCACACCAAACGTCGTGTGAACTAACCCCACTTTGAGTTGTCACTGTGTCTACACCTGGACACACTCCGACTTTATACCTCGCAATCATGTTTTACGATTTTTATTCGGGTGGTGTAAGTGTTAACATGCCAAAAACAATGTGAACCCTACAAAGCCCAGTAGTCATGGGGCCCACATGACTACCTAGGCTAACTATAGGGGACATATGGGGGCCCAAACATGAGCAAGACCCAAGACATCCTATGGATGTAGTGGATTTATTTTCTTATTTGGTTTGTGAATGTTTTATTTCTAAACTCTATGCGACACATGACATCTGTACGCTAAACTCATAATCTCGTTACATATTTCCTATAGATGTCTTCAAGGCACTCTCGTAGAGGTAGGAGATCAGGAAAATCCAGCGAGCGTACGGCTGCTCAAATAGCCCAACAAATGGCCGCCGTGATTCCCGACATTGTAATTCAAGTCCAACAAGCCCTCGCCACTAATCCTGTCAACCCAATCAACCAAGAGGGTCAAAATGTTGCCAACCCTCCCACAAACACCACCAAGTGCACCTACAACCACTTCAACTCATGTGACCCTCCAAAGTAGGGGTCACTGCTCTCCTTTGGTGGTTTGAAGAGATGGAGAGTCTCTTCCTCAATTGTGATTGTCCCAACAACCGTAAGGTGCGTTATGCTTCTGGTCGTCTATATGGGGTAGCACTCACGTGTTGGAATGCTGAGAAAGGTAGACGAGGCGTCGAAGCCGCGGTAGCCCTAAATTGGGAAGAATTGTGAGAACTCATGACCAGACGCTTCTGTCCAAGAAGTGAAATTAAGAAGTTAGAAGATGAGTTCCATTTCTTGAAACAGAAAGAGGGAGACCATATAACCTACAACAAGATGTTTCTCGAGTTGAATCAAATGGTTCCCAATTTATTCACTCCTCTTACCATTTAATCGAGCACTACATTCAGGGTCTTCCCTCGAAAATTCAAGACTTTGTGATGAGTATTGCGCCTGCAACCCTGGAAGCAGCAATGGAGCTAGCTACTGAGCTCACCGAAAATCATATCAGGAATGGGGATTTCAAGGACAAGAAGAAGAAGAAGGATGCAAGTAACAAAACATCAACTGAAACCCCTAATCCAACTCAAGCCGAAACCTCTTCTCAAATCACTTCCAAGAGAAAGCGGAATGGGAAAAAATTTGCTGTCACTCAAACCAGTTAACCAACTCCACAAGCCGGACCCCTTCAACCTATTCCAATCAACCAAGTGGCACCCAACCCAGCATACCCAAACAAGAAACCCTACACTGGTCCCCACCCTCAATGCAACACCTGCCATTATCACCACCAACCCACCTTACCTTGCCGACTGTGTGCCAATTGTGGGCGTTACGGTCATTTGAGTAACACTTGTCGTACTCCTCAAAACCAAGCTCCACTCCACGCTCAAAACATGATCCAACCATATCAACAACCTCAATATCCCATGGTTCCATATGTTCGAGCTTGCTTTAATTGTGGTGACCTTACCCACTTTAGAAACGCGTGCCCTAGGTTGGTTAATATCATTAACACTCAAGCCCAAGCAAACCCAGTTAACCAAGCGAACCAGGCAAACCTAGCACCTCCACCAGCAAGAGGGAGAGCCTACAACATCAACGCAAACCCAGTTGAGGTCAACGCCGGTGCAAACGAGCAACCTAACTAGTCTTCCTCCCATCCTGAAGACTCGATACTCTACTTCATTTGTTTAATTTATTCTCAATCCAAGTTTAAATAAATTACCATTTCTTGTCATGATTAGTCAAGTTACTATTGTTTTCAATTTGGGTAATAGTGTATAAAAATCTTATTAACGCCATTAAAGCAATTTATATCACGTTATGACAAGTTGTTTCATTACATGTCTCTATTCATCAATTAAAATTCATGTCATCATCACGACGAACCTCGTCTCATCACTTAAAGAAGTTGGATCGTGTCTCACTTTTTCATAGACTGACCACTTCCTCATAATACATGAGAGAGGTGCCGTCGTCATTTAGTCTCGCTTTCCTTGGATTCAAGACTCAAACATTGGCTGTTGTGTTTGTTAATATTTTATAGATTTTAGGACGAGTCACATAGAACTAATCGTGTCTTGATAACAAGGCCAATGAAAATTTGACAAGGATATGGTGGATACGCCGCAGGTACTTCCTATATATAAGTATTCTTGTCAGGTGATCAAAAGCATTGTTAGACGGTTATGGGAAGTTCCGTGTAAGTAGTGTCAATCTCAATTTGGATAACGATGTGGTTGAAGACTTCATTTTGTGATGTAACTTTATCTTTTCGACGCTTCGATTTTCTCAAAACCCTTTATTATGAGACCATATCCAGTTAGTCATCTCTTAATTATAACTCTTTTCACTTCTACGCCTCAGGTATCAAAAAGCGATTCCTATAATAGGGTATTCAACCCTTACTAGGAACGTTACCGCCTCAATCGAAATTTAAACATCACATTCACCTGGTTATGTATACCCTTAGCGTCATCTCAGATCGAGATGGGCGTTTTACTTCCCGAACATGGCAAGCCGTGCAATCAGTGTTAGGCACTCACTTAGACCCTAGAACTGCGCTATGTTGGACCTTTTAAATACTCAAGAGAATTGGTCCTGTATCCTACAAGCATGACCTACCAGAAGAACTTAGCAAGATTCATCCCATGTTCCATGTATCCAACTTGAAAAAGTGCTTGGCCGACGAAAACCTTTATATACCGTTGGAAGATATTCAGATTGATGAATCGATGCATTTCATAGAACAACCTGTAGAAATTATGGACTTCGGTGAGAAACTCTTTAAGACGAACTCGAATTCCAATAGCCAGAGTGCTTTAGGAGTCAAAACGAGGATCTGAGTTTACTTGGGAACACGAATACTCAATGCGCGAAAAATACCCTCTCCTCTTCCACAGTCAAACCTACCACTACTTAAATTTCGGGACGAAATTTCTAAAAGTATGGGAACTGTAACATTTTTGTCGTAAAACGGGTCTAAAACCCGCTCCGTTTTGTAATAAAAGTATACAATATGGTGATCCTTACGTATTTATGTTAAATGTTTAAAAGTTTGAT